>CM031701.1:9680650-10280650 GCA_018466805.1 Hippocampus abdominalis | reverse complement strand
TTGAAGAATAATGGCAACTCTATTGGACAAACCATTGATCAAATTTCATTATATGTTTGGGATCTAATTAGATCAGCCTCACATTTAAGCATAACATTGAGTTACTTTTCTGCCCAACATACAGTGCAGAGTGAATATGCAGCACTTAGTCATACGTACATTGCCATAATTATTTTGGTGTTTTATTTTTTTGTTAGTTTGACTACGCGGGTGTGCATTGAAAAAAAATATGTTAAATACCTCTCACAGTTACAGTTGCTGAACTCGTTGCACTTCCTGCTTGACATGTGTATGTTCCGCTATCTTCAGGTTTGAGGTCCATAATGTTCAGCTGAAGAAGGCAGCCATCTTGTTTCATTACATATTTCTGATTGGCCCTCAGAGGAAGCTTGTTCTTTTTCCATTGAACTGGCACTCCAGGTTTAGAGAGCTCGCAGGATAGTAAGGCTTTATCTCCTTCCTCTGCCTCTGTACTCTGCAAGTCAGCTTTGAATATAACTGGCAATTCTAGAGAAAGATTATACAAATATCCATATGGATATGTGAAACGTTTGAAATGGATAGGAAGGAACACAACAGTGGTCAAATATGAGCAGTATATAAAAACAGTGCCTTTTATTGAGCTCCCAAACTGTCAAACGGACATACCTTTTACAGAAACAGTTGCAGTGGTTTCTGCGCTTCCTGCTTCACATGTGTAGCTACCTTCATCCTCAGGTTTGAGGTCACTGATTTTGAGCTGCAGGAGGCAGCCATCTTGTGTTATCTCATACTTGTTGCTGGCCCTTAATGGCAACTTGTTCTTCTTCCACTGTATGGCAGTGTCTGGCTTCGATACCTGACAGCGCAGGGAGGCGATACCTCCCTCTTCAGCCTTTACATTCTCTAAGTTTTCTTTGAAAAATGGTGGAAGTTCTAGGAAAGATGAGATTCAACTTTGAGAGTAGCGCTCAGCAGAAAATATAAGAAGCCTCTGTTCCTACCTTTCACTATGATAGTTGCAGTTGATTCTACACTTCCAACATGACATGAGTAGCTGCCACTGTCTTCAGGTTTGAGGTCCACAATGCTAAGCTGGAGAAGGCAGGCATCTTGCTTCATCTCATACCTCCTGTTGGCCCTCAGAGGAAGCTTGTTCTTTTTCCATTGAACTGACAATCCAGGTTTAGACACCTCACAGCTCAAAGAAACGGAACCGCCCTCATCCACCCGCACATTTTCCAAATCTTTCTTGAAGAACGGCCGTAGTTCTGGGAAATAATGGACATTAAATTACCAAAATGTTAATACAACGAAAGCCAAACTGAATCCATCATCCATCAATCAGTTTTGACACTGATTGTTCTCATTAGGGTCAGGGATGAGCTGAAGCCTATCCCGACTGACTTTGGTAAAAGTGGGGTACACCCTGGACTGGTCGCCACTCAGTTTCGGGGTACATATATGATAGATATGCAGCAAGATCGATCCATAAAAACTACTGCCAGCCTGAACGGAGCCCTGAGATGAAGCCCTTAAAACACTTTTGGGAGAGAATGCTTTTGTATATTGTACAGCATGTGCTTGATTTGCTTGATGAACTTCAACTTACCTTTGACTGTAACAGTAGCAGTAGTTTCTGCATTTCCTGCTTGACACGTGTAGCTACCACTGTCCTCAAGTTTAAGCTCCTTGATGTGAAGCTGAAGGAAGCAGCCATCCTGCTTCATCTCGTACTTCCTGCCAGCCCGAAGTGGAAAACTGTTCTTCCTCCATTGTACTGGCAACCCGAGTTTGGACAGTTCACAGCACAGGATGGCCGAACCTTCCTCCTCAGTCTCAATGCTTTGCAACTCTTCCTGGAAGAATGGGGGCAGCTCTGGAGGCGGAAAGAGAAATGATACAAATGGACACACCTTCACTTTGGAATGCTGCATCCCTCCCTGTATTACCTGTCACAGCAAGCTTGGCACTGGCCTGTGCATCGCCTGTATCACAAGAGTAAACTCCAGCATCCCGGGGCTCCACGGCATGGATGAGCAGTAAATTGACTTTTCCTTCCTTTCGTATCTCAAATTTGTCGCCATTTCGGAGTGGGATATGGTTGTGCCTCCAGGTAACCGGGGTGGTGAAGTCAGAGGTTGTGCAGGACAAAGTAGCAATTTCTCCTTCCGAGATTCCAACATCTTGAGGCTTCTCCTCAAATAAAACTGAAAACCAAAACATCTCTTTAGATTTACAAATCTTTCCAATAGAGCTTGATAGATACATGCCTTCCCACCTTTGAGTTTTGGCACCACTAAAAGACTTGCCGATGTCCTTTCTTCCCCGATCACAAATGCCACAACGCCTGTCTCGTCAGGTGTTGTCATGGTGAGAACAAGTCGGTGTGTGCGACCGTGGCATGTCATCTGGTTCATATCGTTGCTCTGCAGTGGACTGGAGTCCAGCCACCACACACCCTCATTCACATTGGCATGGCTCAGCTCGCACACAAACATGGCATCTTCCCCCGCAGTCACAGTGATGTCTTTAAGCTCTGTAACGATTCGTACCCGCTCTGTGGAGTAATAGAGTGGGAGATTTTTTACAATACTGTAATGATATAAACTAGGGGATATTATTGCACTTTGACATACCCCTCACAATCAACTTGGCGGTGGTCTTCTTTCCCCTGGTGATGCAACAGTATTCGCCAGCATCCTCCAGGTTCAGCTGCTTGATCGCCAGCATATGCATAGGTCCTTTTTTGGTAATAATTAGTCGTGCCCCAGCTTCAATGACCGTGTTGTCCTTCTTCCAAGTGACAGGGACATTCGCGCTAGAAACTTCACATGACAGCAGCACCGATTTGCCCTCCGTCACCGCTTGGCTCTCCAGTTCCTTCTCAAAGAACACTGATGCCGCCGCTAGGAAAAAAACGAGATATTCTGTTACTTGAGATGACAAGACAATTCAAGTGGGGAAATGAGGCAGCATTTGACAGGCAACATATAATACACTATAGTGCTCTCACGTAAAAGATTCCTCACAATTATTAATATAGTCTGACAAAGAATGATGAAGATTTCATCTTTCAATCTAAACCAGTTTTATCTTGCTACGCTTGCCAGTACCTAAGATATGAGTTTTTGGAAAGTGACAAAGACTTGTGTGAGAACCTGTTCCATATGGTGAGTGTTGAATTTTTTTTCTCTCTTCTTCTCTTCTTGACAAATAATTAAAAAAACAAAACATTTATGTTAACTCACATTAAGTATGTTTACTCTACATTGTACTTACGGTTTGCCTTGGAGGGCCGTTATGAATTTTGGGAAACCATATAAATGTTTAATCACCTCCACATATTACATACACAGCGCACAACAAATTTTTGAAAAACTAGTTTTTAAATCAGAAGTCAAGAATAGTGACTGTTATTGTGGATTACATATGACAATTAGAAATTTTGGTTCGGACTTTAGCAAGCATCATGGAACTTGACATGCTTGATTTGCTGTCGTGGGCCACATAAAATGATGTGGTGGGCCAGATCTGGCCCCCGGGCCTTGACTTTGACACCTGTGCTGTATACAATATTTAGTGCTGCGTATAGTATCATTTTACGAGACGAACATTCCCACTGCCTTAACTCTACTTCAACGATGGCCTTGAAAAAGCACCGCAGTGTATTTGGACACAAATTAAAAAGCTATCTGTTCAGGCAATATTTCAATGATCAAATATGCAAGAGGATCATCAGTGTCTGTGCAAGCGCTGTGACAAAAACTCAATAATCATTAGAGTACATTTTTACGAACAAGAATTTCAAAAACAAGAAGCATATCGAATACCTCTCACATTCACTTCAGCAGTTGTCTTCTGCTCGCCAAAGACACAACTGTACTCCCCAACGTCCTGCGGCTGGATGTTTCTAATGCTCATCTCAGCGACGTTCTCCTTGAGGGTCATCTGATACCTCCCACCTTGATGGAGCTGGTCCTCTCCCTTCCACCACTGTACAGACATCCCACTCCTGGACAGTTCACATCTTAGGGTCACGTTGCCTCCCTCAGCGGCCTCCTGGTTCTTCAAACCCATTTTAAAGGTGAGGGGAATAGCTGTGGATGTAGGATGGAGAAATTAAGTACGATTCCACAACATGCATACTTAAACATAGCGATCATCTCTTACGTGTCACAGTGATGTTGGCTACGGTCTTGGTGTCGCCATAGATACAACTGTAGACTCCACTGTCGTCCAGCTGAGTATTTTTGATGGTCAGCTCCAGCATGCTGTTTCGATTTCTTAGCTGGTATTTGAAATTATTCTTCAGCAGCTCCTGGCCTTTCCTCCACTCAACAGAAAGGCCAGGTTTGGACAATTCACATGTCAATGTCACGCTGTTCTCCTCTTCCACTTGGAGGTTCTTTAACTTGGTTTTGAATGTGATGGGAGGTGCTGGAAATACATCTTATTGTGAACATCCGGATGGGACAGTTGGTTTGTATTATCGTAAATGTGAGATCACTCACCTATCACGATGAGCTCAGCAGTTGATTGGCTGTCTTTTGTCTTGCAAGTGTACTTCCCAGTGTCACACTCTTCTACATGGTTGACAAACAGTTTGGTGAAATTTCCCTCCTGTTTCATTTCATATTTGTAACCGGGCTTAAGGATGACTCTTCCTTTCCTCCAGTCCACTGGTGCTTCAGGTTTGGACAACTCGCAGCAGAACACTCCACTGTCACCTTCCTTCAGCTCCAAATTCTGAACTTCTTGCTTAAATGTAATTGGAAGAGCTGGGGGAAAGCAACACATGAAAATCAAAGAGATTTCCAAATCTTTCTTACATTTGCTGAACACTGTCTTAGGTACACACAATTATACTGGATGTGTTTACTGTACACAGTGTAGTTGCACCAAAAATGGCACTCCCTATTTTACTGTCTGTGTGACTATATTGCGTGTATCATTTCTAATCTTAATTAATTGGGTGGAACGGCATTCCTGATTCTTGGTGTTCACGTGAACTCACCAAACAAACGGCGACTTTTTTCACAGGTTTTGACTTGACTGGAGCCTACCTCTTACTTTGATCTCAGCGGAAGTAACAGCTGTACCACCAGAGCAGCTGTATTCGCCAGTATCCTTGAGAGTGAGATCTGCGATCAGCATCTCACACACCCTGCCCTCTTGCTTCATCTGATATTTGGCTCCCTCCCTCAGGAGCTGAGCATCCTTTCTCCACTCAACCGGGACTCCTGGTTTGGAGAGCTCGCAGTAGAGCATCACACTGCTCTCCTCCACTGTTTCTTGGTTCTTCAACTTTTGCTTGAACGTCACTGGAATTGCTGTGGGGTGGGGGGCATTTGTGAGGAATGTACACTTAATAACCACAGTAGTAAACGTGTTTGTGCAATTCAATGAGACCTAATGGAGCTGGCAAAAAGTCAGAGAGTTACTGTATATTTTTAACCATGGGGTTATTATTGTTGTTGTAGTTTGCAGTGGTGTACAACTCCCTTGATTCGTTCTGAGAGCTTTGATTATCCTGTTTGTAAATATATTTATTTAGGCAGGTCTGAATCATTGGTTCTCTATTTCTGCTCTGTGATTGGTTGGAGTCCAGGTTATACCCACTTCTTAGTCAGCTGAGATAGCCTCCAACTCACCAGTGACTCTAATTACTCAGATATGTGATATCAAGGATGAAAAATGGATGGATGGCTGCAGCTGAACAAATTAAATAAAATACTGCAAACAGCTCTCAGTGTGATGCGGTGCAATTTGACACCACCACAGCATCCTTAAGCATAAACATATTGAAGACGTCCTTTTTGATGGAGCTAATGCTGTGGGCATCAGTTGTACAAAATGTTTACGTGTGTCGACTTGTGTTTCCATGAGGTGCAGCGTCTCTCACCGGTTATGATGATTGGAGCAGTAGTTTTAATGTCTTCACAGATGCAGCTGTAAACACCACTGTCTTCAGGCTGACTCTTTCCGATGAGCAGCTCCAGTGTGGAACCTCTCTGCTTCAGCTGATACCTCTCACCGTTGGTTAACAACTCATCTCCCTTCATCCACTGAGCAGTGAGCCCTGCTTTGGAGAGCTGGCAGATAAGTGTTACCACGTTGCCTTCTTGCACTTCAATATTACTCAGTCCATGGAGGAATTTGACAGGTCGTTCTAATTGGGAAAAAAGAGAGATATTACCAAAGGTAGAACACTATAATATTTTATCCATTTTCCGAACCGCTTGATCCTCACTAGGGTCGCGGGGGGTGCCGGAGCCTATCCCAGCTGTCTTCGGGCAGTAGGCGGGGGACACCCTGAATTGGTTGCCAGCCAATCGCAGGGCACACAGAGACGAACAACCATCCACGCTCACACTCACACCTAGGGACAATTTAGAGTGCCCAACGAGCCTGCCATGCATGTTTTTGGAATGTGGGAGGAAACCGGAGTGCAAACTCCACACAGGGAGGCCGGAGCTGGGATCGAACCTGGTACCTCTGCACTGTGAAGCCGACGTGCTAACCACTGGACTACCGGGCCGCCTATAATATTTTATGTACATAATAATTTATTTTGCAAAGCTTTGACTTGTTTTGGGTTGAATTGTTGATGTTGTGTATTTTGATTTTCACATCCTCATCTCCAATTTATCCTTCATTTTCAAAGTCCTAGTAAAAGTAGTCACCACTAAAATGCTCTCTCATTTAACACACAACAGCCTTTATTATTATTATCATTATTATTATCATTATTATTATATGATCACAAATGCACCGCTGTATACTGACCATTCACTGCGAGGCAAGCTGTAGTAGTTTCTTCACCACAAGTACAGGTGTAATCACCAGCGTCTTCGAGAGTGACATCATTAATAGTCATCTCCAGCTGCAAATCCTTCTTCCTCATCTGGTACTTGTCTCCTTGCCTCAACACCAAGCCTCCTCTCCTCCACTCCACTGAGTGGGCAGGTTTGTTCAGCTCACAGCGCAGAAACACACTGTTGCCTTCAATCACCTCCTGGTTGGCAAGCATGAGCGTGAAACGTGGTGGTAAACCTGTCAGGCAGAAAAAGTCTTATAGAAAAAAAAAAGGAACAAAAATACGTGAGGACAAGCTGCTGCCAGGAATTTTGGACCCGCCACATCAATATTCCATATTGATGTATAGAGAGACGCGGTACCACTTGCGCTTGTCTGTATGATCAAGTTTTGTGTATGTGCAAGACAGTGTCAGATTCAAGATATATGGAAAGAAAGAAATGATCCGTGTTCATTCTCACGCTAATAATCCAGAAGTGCATTGTATTATCTGATATTCATCCTTCAGAATCACAATGTACATGACAAATATTCCAAAATGTGAAATGTAAAATAATTTGCCCAACTACTGTATTTGGTTTTACGTAGGTTACATTAGTATCTTCTTGACAACAATTATCTTTTTTAATTCATTTGGCAAACAAAAGTAAAGCAGTATGTTTTAATATGATACGGGGTTGTGGTGACTCACCCTGGACCGACAGCTCTGCAGTTGATTGGCTGTCCTTAGTTTTGCAACTGTATTTCCCAGCATCGCTGTCTTGCACGTTGTTGACAACCATCTTGGTGTAAGGCCCTTCCTGCTTCATCTCATACTTGCCTCCACTGCTCAGAAGTACACGACCTTTCCTCCACTCCACTGGAGCTCCAGGTTTGGAGAGCTCACAGCAGAAAAGCCCGCTGTCGCCTTCCTTCACCTCCAAATTCTTGAGCCCATGTTTGAATGTGATTGGAAGTGCTGTTTGGCAGAGCACGTGCAGATTCATGTCATCAGCATCAAAATCGCCGAATATATTTTAAATTTACTGGCGTGTTGATTTTACTGACATTTCACTTTGAGTTCGGCAGTTGTTTTCTCATCTCCTGTAATACAGCTGTACCTCCCCGCATCCTCCACTTGAACGCTGACAATGGTCAGCTCAGCTGTCTTCCCTTCAAGCTTCAACTGATACTTTCTTCCGGACATCTCCTCAGACAGCACCTGTCCATTTTTCTGCCATTCTACTCGGGCATCTGTTTTTGACACTTGGCAGCGGAGCGTCACACTACTGCCCTCCTCCGCCTCCTGGCTTTTCAGACTCCCTTTAAACATGGCGGGGATCGCTTCACGGGAACAAAGAAAACGTTCCAGTTTGTGGCATACTATCAAGCAACAGTACTGATGACCAATAATCTGCTATATGGAGAACGGATGGTAACACTGGCACCAAACGCTGACACAAGCATTCAAATATATGGACCTGGTCTCACATTTGAAGCTTCTATAAGATGTTGGCGTGTTTCTGTGGTTTTATTTTCCATTTAAGTGCTCAGGGATCTTGTAATATCAACAAGAAAGATTTAGTGAGCACTAACTGGCCTAACCCAATCTCCGATTAGTAAATACGTACAGTGTTTTTGCCATGTCCTAAGAAGTTCAGTAGCCATAGTGGCAACATTTTAGAGCAGCGCTTTTCAAAGTGAGGATCAGCTCCCCTACGGGCTGCCAGAGAACATTAGGGGACTAAACTCCCTTGTTTCAGATCATGTAGTCTCTTGAAACAGTTATTCATGATGCAATGCTGAGCAATCGTAGCCATAAGCTTAAGATTCCGTACTTGCGTTTCAAACTAGTCACAGCAAGTAACCTACATATACTGTATAACATACCAACGACTTTAACTGTGGCCTTTGTCTTCTGGTCTCTGCAGACACAGGCGTAGATGCCGCTGTCCTCCGGCAGAGCATCTCTGATCGTCAGCGTGACCACGGAGCCTCTCTGCTTCATCTGGTACTTTTCCCCATCCTCTAGAAGCTCACCGGCGAGCCTCCACTCCACAGCGACGCCAGGCTTGGAGATCTCACAAGACAGTGTGATGCTGTGTCCTTCTTCCACTTGAAGGTTTTTCAGCTTTTGCTTGAAGGTGATGGGGAGTGCTAAAGAGCGACACGGAAATATGTACTGTATATCGCTCCTCACTACATAATAACGCATACATTTGATAAATGAATCTAATACCGTACTTATTAATACCAATAACAAACACATGTCAGGTTAACAAAGCAGTGTACCATTCACAGTGAGGGTAGCTGTGGTCTCTATGCTCCCACAAATGCAGGTGTAGATGTTGCTGTCTTCTGGCGTCACATCAAGGATCCTCAGTTCGATCAGTGTGTCACTCTGGCGCATGTGATATTTGTCACTATTTTGATGAGCTCATCACCCCCCTTCCACCACTCCACAAAGAGAGATGCTTTGGAAAGCTCACATCGCAACGTTGCCATATTGCCCTCCTCGAAGCTCACGTTGTGCAGCTTCTGCTTGAAGGTGAGTGGCAGAGCTGAGGAATGTTATGCAATATTTAGTCCCAATGAATCAAGATTATGAGGTACTTTGGCAATAGAATACTTGCTACCTTTGACTTTGACAGTGGCGGATGTGAACTGATCAGCACACAAACACTTGTAAAGTCCACTGTCTTCAGGAACAGCTTTCCATATCAAAAGCTCTAATGTTGTCTCCCATCTTCTCATCTGGTACTTCACTCCATTCTTCAACACTTCTTGGCCTCTCATCCATTCTATTGGTATTCCAGATTTGGAGACTTCGCATCGCAAAATGACATTGTTCCCTTCCTCTGCATGCAGGTTCTTCAGTTGCTGGATGAATGTAATCGGAATGGCTAGAAAGCAAAGAAAAGACATAAGGATGGGAGGTTGGTGAAAGTGAAAAGAAAGTGAGAAAGGTTAAAATGTTAAATGAAAAAAAGAACCGACGTAGACCACGATAAGGTACATGGCTTTACCTAGCACTTTGAGCCTTGCTGTAGTGTGGTGGCCTCTGCACTGACAAGTGTACTCCCCTGAGTCCTCTGGCTTCAGAGCTCGGATTATGAGTGAATTGATGATCTGTCTCTGTTTCATCACATACTTGTCTCCAGGCCTGAGGCTCTCACTGCCTTTTTTCCAGTGGAATTGGACTCCCGGCAAAGAGTATTCACAGGTCAATGTAGCGGTGTTCACCTTCTCGGGACTCTACGTTCTGCAGAGGCTTTGTGAATTCAGCTGGGATAGCTAAAAGGAGGTAGGAACATTAGACAAACTTTGGAAAGCAAATTCAAGTAATCGTTTCAGAATATTATCTGAAGATTCCCATTGGTACCTTTTACGGTTACAACAGCCCTTGTTGAAACAGATCCAGCACTGCACTCATACACCCCAGCATCACTTTGGCAGACCTCCCGAATTGCCAGCCGAGCCTCACATCCCGAACGACTTGCAAAGTACCTTGACGAGTTCCACATCAAGCAACAATCTTTGTACCATAGTATGTGGCATGGCTTTGAGGTCACGCAGCACAAAACCAGACCCCCTCCTTCAATAGCCTCACAGTCCTCGAGGGCTTTGCAAATGGTCGGACGTCTCTCTGGCAATGTGAACAAGTCAAACCAACTCAAGACCAAATGAAATGGACCGAGAACATAAGAATAAAGACGAATCCTCACCTCTGACCAACAGTGACGCATATGATCGTTTGTCCCCGGCTGAAAACGAAATGGTACCACTGTCTTTGCGGGCTAACTGTCTAAATGTCAGCGTGTGGTAGCCACCCGCCAGCATCTGGATTTCATTCAGCTGATTATTGTAGAGTAGAGTCTCATCCAAGTACCACTTCACTGCTGTGTAGTCACTGGGACAGATTTGACATTTGAAGGTGACTGTATCACTTTCAAGGCACTCAATGTCCTCTAGTTCATCCAGAATCACCACCCTCTGGCCTGTCGGACAAAAAAAAAGGGATGAGAAATCTCACATAAATCCTTTGTTAATAAGGTTACCAAAATATTGGATGCTATCAGTTTGAGGCAGTGCAGGTATCAGTGATCAATTATGGAGTTTTTTTAAATACTGAATGCATAACTTGGTCCTGAACTGAACTCAACTCAACTCAACTCAACTGTATTTATAGAGCACTTTCTTCCTTGTCCCATACCCCAAACCTTTACGATTTCCCACGAAGCGGATTAAAGTCAGCTGCACACGAAGTGATTTGGACGAATGCCATTGAATGATTCCGTTGCGTAGAGTGCTGTGCGGATTCTGGAATCGGTTTTCTGTCTGCAACTACTTCGCCTGTGAGTAGTTCCAACATCCACAGTAGCTCCTTTTGTATGTATTTTGTCTGCGTTGCTCGGTGGGCGAAAGAGAGATGGAAGCTACGATCTCAAACGAGAATTCATTCAATGAGTGACCAGTGTTTTCCTCACCCTGCACAGTCAGCTGCGCACGGCTCTGCATGGTCCCAACATCACATGTGTAGATATCTGTGTCCGATTTCTCCAGATAAGTGATGGTGAGCGAAAGCACCACACCCTTCTGCCTCATGACATATTTCCTGCTCGACCTCAGCTCCATCATGCCCTTGAGCCAGGTCACTCGCTTGGCTGGCTGTCTGGTCTCGCACTCCAGGGACACTTTACCTTTTTCCTCTGCTTTGCTGTCCTTTAACTCCCTCTCGAATGAGTGCTGCAGATCTGGAATGATACACATTTTAGAAATTGTGTGTGAATGCTGAGCGTGGCAATCCCAGGAATCCTGTAGCCTTCTACTGTAGTTAGATATGACGCCATGGCAGTTGAATTGGAGATGCCATGGCATGAGTGACAGCTTATTTTCGTCGTATTCTTGACTGAATCTTTTTGAAGAAAAATGTCAATATTCCAAAACAATATTTTTCTCAAGTACTTACCTCTAACCTCCAGTTTGGCATGGGAGGAAACCCCATCAGCCTGACAGCAATACTCTCCTGAGTCTCTGATTGTGGTATTCTTGACTATCAGCCTTGCCAGGTTCTTTTCCACGCTCATCTTATATTTGTGACTCTGCCTGATCAAATGGCCATTTTTCAGCCAGTGGATGCTGACCTCAGGTTTGGTGATCTCACAACTCAGCTCCGCATCCTCACCTGGCACAGTCTTGACATTCAGCAGATCCCTAAAAATGTGCACTGGCCTCTCTAACAACACAGTCAACATATTAGGCAACACACTCATCTATTTTTTCTTTGTTGTAAATTCATCTTGCTATGATTATAATACTGGCTATTCACCTTTGACAAAGAGCATTGTCCTGCAGCTTAAGTCTTTAATTCCAAAGATCACTTCTCCAGCGTCGGACAAAACTGCATCTTTAATCCTCAACTTGTACTTGCGACCATTGTTGATGACCTGGAAGTGGCTGTTGGAGACAACCACTTGACCGTTGATGGTCCAGAAAGGCTCATCACTAAGAACGTGAGAGAGTTGACATTCAAAAGTGCAGCTTTCACCCTCCATTATGGACGTTGTCTTCAAGCGCTGGATAATAGTGATATGTAAATCTGTAAATGGATCAAATAAAGGTCATTGAAATGTGGACCGCCCAGGTATGTTATTTGTACTGCTTTTCAACCTACCATGTACAGTAACTTTAGCCTTGGTTTGGCTGGTGCCCAGATCACAGGTGTACTGTCCAGCATCATCTTTGCTCAAGCAATGAATAATCAGTGCTAGGGACCTTCCGTACTGGCACAACTCTTGCTTTTCATCAGGTGTCAGGACAATACCATTCTTCCTCCAGACTGGGATCACAGACGCTTTGGAAACTTCACACTGAAGGCAGACCTCCCCTTGTTCTTCCCCAACTGCATCCTCCAGAGGTCTTAGAAATACCGCAGGGCGCTCTAAAGGCAATGGATGCGGTAACACAAAACATAATTTTAGCGTTGGTGGGAATATTTATCAGAAATAAAAAGTAGAAGAAAACTATTATTTTGGCTAACCTTTGACCTTTAAAGTTGTCGTCTCCGAAAGAAGGCCAGCTCTAAAGGTGACCCTGCTATGCTGCGGTCTCAGCTTCTTAATGAAAAGGCTGTGCATAGTGCCCATGTGTTGGATCCTGTTTGTGGCGCTGGAATAGAGGCGGACATTGTTGAGGAGCCACTCGACGTTGGCAACCACATAGTTGAGTTCACAAGCGAAACTGGCGACGCTGTCTTCTTCAAGTTCCACAGGTTCAAGGTGTCTGACCAGCTTCAGCTTTCGCACTATGACAAAAAAAAAAATACAGATCAGCTCTCGGCTCAATAAATAAATAAATCATATTTAACCGACATACCTTCGACCTCCACGTGTGCTATGCTCTGCGATCCCCCCGCCATGCAGCGATACTGTCCTCCATCCATTCCTACCAAGCCATGGATTGTCAGCTCTGCACGTTTCCGATCTCTCCTCATGCTGTACTTGTTTGAAGCCTTCAAAGCTGTACGACCTTTAAACCACCTCACCACCCTGGGGGAGGGGGCAAACTCACAACTCAGAGTGACAGAGCTGTTCTCCTTGGCTTCCACATCTTCCAAATTGCGGACAACTTGGAGGGGCCGCTCTACAGGGAGAGAGTTACTTTACCAAATGAAATCGATACCTTCACCCCGCTACTGATCACAGGGAGGATGTACTTGGGGGAGGGCCGGTCCACCCACCTTTTACCGTAAGTTCAGCAGAAGAACGGCTCTTGCCAGCGACAAAAAGCACAGGCCCTGACATGGAGCTGTCTGTGGAAGTGAGGCAGAGGCTGTGGATGGTACCCTCCCTATACATATCTACCACTTCGCTGGGCTCCAACACTTTCCCATTCAGGGTCCATCTCGGCGGCCTTCCTGACTTCAGGCTTGTCTCCACTTGGAAGAGCGCTGGCTCTGGTTCTGTCACTTCCATTGAGCTCATGCCCCAAACAATGCTCATAGCCTGCTCTGCATGGACAGTCACAACAAACAGCAAACTTCTGTTATTGACACATGCTGCATATTCTGTATAATGATCCCTTTTTTTCCAATAAGAAAAAAAAATGTTTGAAATGAAATCAAAACATCAACTACGTCTTTCAATCTTAGTGATTCAACTGCATCTATCTATACATGTGATATGTGTATACAGTGCCCACATATATCTCACCCTCAACTAGAAGCTGACAACTGGTTTTGTCATCTCCTGTGTCACAGGTGTAGGTGTCTTCATCCGATGAGCAGACGTCATCGATAGTGAGCTGCCTGTAAACGTCTTGGCTGACGAGTTGGTACTTTTTGCTGGACACAAGCTCCTTTTTGTTCTTGTACCACTTGACTTGAGCGTTGGCTCGAGATACTTGGCACTCCAGCAAGCCTCTGTGGTGATACATGGCTATCTTGACTCTCAGTGGACGCACTATTTGGACTGGCAGCTCTGATGATTAGAACAGCAGGCTGAGTCAGGTAAACGTAGCAAAAAGAAGCACCATGTCTGTGGCGTGTCAAGATTGAATTTGCACTTTTATATATGATGCACTGCACATTTTGTGTGAGTTCCTATAAAATTCAGATGACCCAATGGGAGAGCTTTTGAGCCGCCAACAGACTCACCTATGACTGTAAGTGTTGCGTAAGATGAGACGCGTTCCGCAGTGAATCGGATTTCTCCAGCGTGCTCCGGCCGGACCGACTTAAAAGACAGGGTGTGGGTTTTACCTGAAACCATTTCAGAACAAAAGGAAAACCATTATGCCTTATTTGAGGGTATTTTTTAAAACTAGATTCACATGACATGAATTAATGGGTCATTTACCCTGATGTCTCATCTTAATGTTGTCACCAGGTCGGATTCTACAGTCATCTCTGTACCACCGACCATCCACATCCACTTGGTTTACTTCACACAAGAAGCTGACGGACTGACGTTCCATAGTATCAACATCCTGAAGTTCCTGGACAATGTGGATGTCCCGAGCTGGTAGGAAATTAAAGAAACAAGTCGTAATCATAATAAAACTCCTGAAAACATTGACGTTTTCATGAATGGTTCACATTAAAGCCATTCAGTTTAACCTCTATTCGGCAGTACTAATGAAATCTGAATCTTGAACTTGATCCTGTCATTGTCTTGGACTGTATCAGTGTGAGTCGGTTGTGCAAGCCTACCTCTAACAGTGAGTCTGCCAGAGGTCTGGACGCCATTTGCCTGGAAAGAGATCAAGCCCACATCTGCCAACGCCACTCTGTTTAATATGAGCGAATGCGTCTTCCCGTGTGTGCTGATGCGACAGTTGGGCTTGGACTTGAGCCGCATTCCATCCTTGGTCCACACTCCCTCGATGTATGACAAGTTGAGGGTCACCTCAAAGGAGCAGCTCTCGCACTCAGACACTTCTACATCCTCCAAGCCTCTCATCACCTGTAGACGGTTCTCTGAACCATGAAGACAAACAAGTTTGTGTATGCACGCAATGATCCACGTGGGCAATTGAATGAAATGAAGAACTTACTTGCGGCTGCTACTATTCCTCCAGGTATATTGTCTGCCATACTTCTTACAATCTAAATGGTTTTGTTCTGATTGATTGAAACCTTTCAGTCTGGCACTGGAAACACATGTGAGGTACAGGTTAGTGTCTGGATAATGGAGCTACTACTGTATGTTATATTTTTGCTTTTAGCTAGCATTCTTCAATAATTATAGAACCCCGAATTGCTCTATATTATGGCAATGCTCTCCAGAGGTCTTTCCTTGATAATAATGAAGAACTGACCTACAGAATCTACATTGATGAGATCCAATACAGGACCTGTATCAAAATTCTATCATGACAAAACTAATCATGCCTTATTGACATTGTCAGAAAGTTTGATAGATCCACTCAACCACATCGCAATAGAGTTCACCAGACTTAAGATGAAAGACCATTCAGTTGCAAGAAGATTACGTCATGATCTCAGCGGACTGACCCACTAAAGTTATATTGAGGGGGGGGGGGGGGGGTTGTTTGTTTTTTTGTAGGTTGCAGTTGTAAAACTGTAATGCTACACACTGAAGGGTGTTTCTACAATGTATTTCAGTTACCTTATTCAAGTACACAAGAGGAGGCAAAGAGGAGGCATCTTGCACGACACCCACACCAATAACATTTTTGTCATGTGAAATATGAACCACCAATATATTCAGCTTGCAAAAATCAAGTGCCGTGGTTTGAGAACTCTACTGCTAATGTTTATTTCAAATCTGCACAATTGGCTTTGAGAGTTTTAGCCAGTAAAAGTCTCAAAGGCAGCTTATGGTGATATTGACATTTTTACGATTGTTACAAAATCCAAGAGAGCCACATAAAAGTCAGTGCACATGGCATTACTACCGCATGGTGGATCCCCGCGGTGGCATGCGCGGCCTTCCCGGTAACGACGAGTAGTTTAATCTCTGTCAGCTCGCTTGACTTAGCTCATCACCACCAATATAGACTCAGCTGTGATGCTGTCTATACCAGACTAATGCCCTCAATTGAAAAAGAGGAGATTAAAAGAAAAAGCAAGAGACCAAATGAGAGTAGACTGAATCAAATTTGAGAAGTTGGAGCTGATACCACTATCAACAAGGCCAAGATGTTTACAAGGCTCTCCAAATAGGGCCAGCTGCAGGACAGCTCGGACAGAGTAACGACAAACCACTGGATATAAATTCACTGTAGCTCAACTTAACGTCTTGGCCTAACATCGCTAGACAAATATCATATTCCAAAAAGTGTCTTTATAAATCAAAGATAGGCTCCCACAAAACACCAATATGTTCAAATTTCAATTTTAAAATAGAATTCGTCCCTCCCTCCTGGTGTGGAATTTTGTCAAGAC
The DNA here is from genome assembly GCA_018466805.1 of Hippocampus abdominalis. Lineage (NCBI taxonomy): Eukaryota > Metazoa > Chordata > Actinopteri > Syngnathiformes > Syngnathidae > Hippocampus > Hippocampus abdominalis. The sequence continues at coordinate 10,263,966 of CM031701.1, read as the reverse complement.
ACATGCCAAGAAACAAAACACCAGCAGTGATGTACGCACCTTTGACTCAGATGTATTCTAAGGGAAATCCATCCTCACACGGGCTGGATAAAACAAAATATCTTTGTCTGAGGAGAATAGATGTATACAAAACGCCATCACAACAAAAATGCAAACATCTTTTTCAGCAAAGCCTACTATATAAACAAGTGAGCATGCATACATTCGCACTCCTCGATGTGACAGGCTCCGGTACTTTTTTCCCCTTGCTGCTGTGATGGAGCGATTTAGTGAACAGCTGACACATCCCACCCCACATACTGACCTCCAAATAGCTCTCTGTCAGTATGCAGGCAAAGATAGCTTCAATCGTGTGAAGCAAAATGTGACTGGGATCAATAGGATCAGCACAATCAACCAAAATGTATAATATTGGTGAGATAGGAGGCAGAAAAGCTCATGATGAAATTGTGCTTACTGTGTTCACATACCTGGGAAGTGTTATGATGATGATTTGCATACGTCCTCAATTAATTTCTTCCAGTTAATTTTGTATTTGTACCTATGTTAGAGTAATTTGACATTTTTGTTTTTTTTTTTGGGGGGGGGGGGTTGGGGGCTAAGTGGGAGGAAATTGGCGTATCAAACACAAACACAGGTGGAACATGCAAATTCAACACAGAAAGGCCTGAGCCGAGATTTGAACCCAGAACCTTTGACTGTGAGGCATTTGGGCTACCCAAAAGTTTGTACTTATGCCGCCTTTCATTTAGTTTTTCTTTGGAATTTCACTGACACTGTTTTTCAATTTCAAAAGGAATGATGATTTCTACTGTAAACTAATATGAATGAGGAAGAACACTGTGTTCCATGCAACTTGTTATTGCAAACAAATATTGATCAAGTTTGCTGAAGAATGTTGCAGGTATAAATCAGTGCTCAGGAAAGGCAGCAGCATGAACGATAGCAAAGCCAACGTTCAAAAATGACGTGTGAATAATTGAAGTCTGCCTTTGTTTGTGTTCGAGCAATCTGTCAGTGTCCTAAATGTTTATATTTGACAGCTCAAAACGCATGCCACCGATGAGGGAACCACCTCTACCATCACAGGTCAAAGGTTATGAAGAGATTAAGCAATAATGGGCTCACATTTCACTGGGTCATCACAGAAAACACTTAAACATGCTATTGTCATTCTACATTCTGTCCATAGGATAGATAATCTTATCTCTGTATGATGTCCAAGAAAAAGATAAGAGCACCACAACAGACATCCAATTTAAAAAAAAAAAAAAGTGAGATTTACACCTGATGTAAATACACGTTTCCTCATTTAGCCAAGCAGGGAGAACACAAACATAGGACAGCCCAGCATTGTGTTTGCTCGGTTTGATGGACAGCTCCATGTGCTACTGAGTACTCCTTAATCCAGTGAAACTCTATCGACGCGGTAATCTCCACAGTCCTGCTGTGGCACAAAAAAAAAATAACTTGTCGTCAGCAAGGGTAGAATGGTGGCCTACAAACCACTCTCGCTTTCCAAAGTTCCACCTAACCATTCATCACAAAGGTTTGTTTTGTAAATAAAAGGTAGGTTTGTTTAGTAAATGTTTTTTCCCCTTCTAAATATGATCCAGAAAGAAGACCGGGAATATATCGCAGTTGATTGACGGTGCCCATCGGCTAAAGAAAAAAAGAACCACGAGGCAAAATCAGGATGTGTCCAGTGAATTTAGATATCAACAAAACAGCGAAAGACTCCATTTAAAACTCAAGTGTCACATTTCCTTCAAAACCAAACTTTAGGCATAGTAGCGACTGTAACGTCATAACAACACATGATATTTTAGTGTAAAAAAAAATTTTGCATTTTAATTGTTAGTCCCGAGAAACTGACCTAAAAGTCATTTCCTTGTAGGTGAGTGTAATAACGTACTTTGGTGTGCCATATCCAGGCAGCTGCATCATGCAGAATAACATTAGATGTCCTTGACTTAAACCTTGTCAACAGTCCTGCATGTCTAATTACAGCACAGCCTACAAACTGACAGCTACTTAAAAACCTAACCATTCATTTAACCTCGCTAAACACTATGTCGTTTGTTCTCAGGCAACCCACCGTCTGTTTATTTATTTTTTTCATGAATCTCAACTACATTAGTGGCGAGAACAAGTATCGTCGCTATTTATACTTAACTTTTGGGAAATGTATCAATGCAATGCCCAACTATCTTCTAAGCGTAACCAAAAAAAGCGTTCACTGCAGCTACAAGAGCTCTGCCGCCCTCTTGGGGCAAAAGAAGTAAACTGCACCTTTCAGGAAACAAACATGACTGTTGTGGCCAAAACCTGTAAATATTCAACGGGGTACACCCTGAGCTGGCCGCTCGCCAATCACCAAGTTTATTGAATGTAAAATAGTACATTTATAATCAGAGTTACACATGTTTGAATACATTTTTTTCCAATGCACATTATTTCTTTCCTTTCTTCGCGGGACCTTTCGCTTTAGCTTGCACCTGCAGTTTCTCTTCCCTTTCTGCAGCAGCCTTAATACGCTTCTTTCCCAGGGGAGTCTTTGCATACCATTTCTGGACACACATACACACACAACACAAAAGAAGTTACTTTATATTTTACCAAATGTCACAATGAGCGTTCCATTAAACAGAACCAAACAAGTACTTTTAACGCCTCTTCCTCCTCCTGAAACACGGGGCTGAACTGGGCTAATGGAGCCACAAACTCAATAGCAGTCAAAGGCCTCTTTTCTTGTAGAAGGATTCGTCTCTTGGTAATAACTTGCTGGATTGCCTGGATCATGTGACCTGGGGTGTAGCCATCTGAAATTTTGGACAAGGAGCTGAGGTCCAACGCTGAAGTTATCTTGCCTCCATGTTTTTCGATCAGGTGCTTCCACAAAACTGAAATCATTTCATGTGAATACAAACATTGGAAATGAAGATTGATGCACTTTGCTCGATTTTTAGCATTAGGTATGTCGTTTCCTACCATATCTGGAGCCATAGTCGGGCCTTGGAATGAGGATGACTTTTGTGTACATCTTACACAGTGACTTGATATCCGTATTAATGGGATCTCTACATGTTCCGATGATGAGAACGCGATCCTCTTCTTTGATCAGCTTGAGTGATTTGGGCAAATCTTTCTTCAAGCGTTTAGGTTCCAACTGGACATGTGTGGAGCGTTTTTAGTTTGAAATGCAAGACAAATTCATTACTATGCGCTACTTAACAGCTTTATATTCCTCAGACATACCGCTCTTTCTTCCTTGGGAACTTTCTTGTAGAACATTTTCTCTGCGCCGCCGATCCATATCACTGAAGGCTGCATCAATCTCGCGACCTGTGTGGAAATGATCATGTTAGGAATTGCTTTATTGTCACAAGATAAAAGATCTTTTAAAATAATGTTTGTCTTTAGATATTATGTGTGAGCTGTGTCAGATAAACTCCAGGACCGGTGTCACAACAGATATATGTCAAATCCAAAATTGCATACCAACAGTTTTTATCTTCTAAGTCACAGGTGTCAAACTCAAGGCACGGGGGCCAGATCTGGCCCACCACATCATTTTATATGGCTCGCGAAAAGCAGCTCAAACGTGTCAACTTCCATGATCCTTTCTAAAATGTCTACCAAAATTTGAAATTCTCACATGCAATAAGTAAGAGATATATTCTAAGCATTTTCTGTTAACATCTCATGATAATAACTTAAACAATAGTTGAATCAACGGTTATTCTTGACTTCTTTATATGGTTTCAGTCATAACGGCGCTCCAAGTGAAATGTTAACTAAAATGTGGCCCACACTACAAATGAGTTTGACACACCTGTTTTAAATTGTACTGTATAGATACATTTAAAAAAATCTATTTAATACAGTACAAGTATTGATACTGCGCTACTTCCCACCACTGATAAGTTATGTTGATATGTGGGTATTTAAAAAAAAAAAAAATTTTTTTTTTAAATGGAAATCTGGAAGCAACTCAAGTTTGTTTCTGTGCGTTACCTTAAAGACCAAATGGAGCATCATCGTGAGGCCACTCTTGCCTGGATACTTTCCAGCAATGTTGAGAGGAGAAAGGTCAAACAGGGTGGCGCCAGTCTCCTGGCAGATTGCGTTGACCAACATCTTCTTACCAACCCCTGCTGGCCCAACGAGTAGAATGGCCTTTGTAAGTGGAGCCTTCTCGTGAACCACATGAGAGCCTGTAAAACACCCACACAACTTCATGGGCACCCTGAACAATTTCTTATTGTACGTGTCAATCATATACCTAAAGGTAGAATTCCATAGAGAGAGATGAGTTGCCGCACATCTGCCAACGAAGGCATGGGTTCAATGTCATTCTTTTTCAGTGTGGTTCCAAGATAGTTGAAGTCACCTTCGAAATAAAGGGAAATGGCTCGCTAAGTGGATGGATGGATGGCTCGCTAAGTACAGTTACTAAAGAGTAAAGTGTGCTGATTATGACATAACATCAGAAATTGGTCGGCATGATCTTGGCGTTATTAACTTTTACACCAGAAGAGGGCAGCACATTGCTGTTAAATTAAAAACAACAAAAAAAACAATCATGAGTCGCAACGTTAGGCACACTCACGAGCCACAACAAGACCTACGAGATCAGAAATTATGGATTTATTAATGGTGAGTTTTGGTGAACACTGTCATAAGCTTGTCAGTGCGAAAGTATATCTGCATTTCTAATATTTTGCCCTTCACAGGTAGCTAAACAAGTGAACTACATTCTTACAGATACCCCTCAATACATTGAAGTGCAAACACTACACTGCAAAGTACAAGCGCATAGATTTTAATCCATCAGGTTGCACCAGTATACTTGATGTTACATCATTGTGGCGGGGTGGGGTTAATTTTAACCATAAAAACACTTTGTTGCAAAGGAAAGATGCTTTATAGATAAAGTTTGGTTGATTTATGAAAGATACTTTGCCAGTTTGGGACACATTTGAAGGGAATACTATGACTTACCCAGGTAGTCCTGCATTCGCACACTACTTGCCTGCTTCAACAAACCCTCCTCCACCATCTCCTGACAGAGAGACTCAAGAGTCCTAGAAGGCATGAACCACTTTATTACAGTGGGTATAAAAAGTCTGCACACCCCTGTGCAAAGACCAGGTTTGTGCAATATAATAAAAATAAATAAATAAAAGACCAACAGTATTTTTTTTTGTAATACACTATTAATGTGACCTATGACTTATATAATTGCATTGTCTCATAAAGGGAATGTGGTTATGTTTAGAATTCGCCAATCGCATTCAAACTGTTAAACGGGAGTCAGCACACATTTGATGTGTCCTCATTTAGTCGCTGAGACATTTCAGGTGTTTTAGTAGGCTTTTGATTTTGATTTTTTTGCTTTCTAGTAGAGGCCCTAAGGTTTTATGCTAACACTGAGTGCTATTTCGAACTGTTCATAATTCCCTCCAACTTGATTGAAGTGCCAGTTTTATGTGCTTTTGGGAGATTTTGTTGTTTTCTAGTAAAACCAAAGTTGAACATATTGGCTGTAATTTCAAATGGAATGTTTGGCGCAAGCACAACACTGCTCATGACAAAAAGAACACAATTGGGAATTATGAACAGTCCAAAACAGCAGCCGGTGTGAGCACAAAACCTTCAGGCTTCTGCTAGCAAGAAACAATAAAATCAGGAAAAGCCTACGAGAACAGCTGACATTTATTTTGGGTTATTTACACACTTTGAATGGCGGCAGGCACGTGCTGACTCTCGGTTCGAATGTGGTTGTTAATTTCGACTACATCCCATAATTATGAGAGGGTGTGAAAAAATTGTGCAGCTACATTATCTCACTTGTTTATTTTTACTTCACTTGTTGAAAAGATTTGTTTTTTTAATCAATTGACTTGTACGGGTTCTCGATCACATTAATCGTATAAAAGGCTTTGAAATGATTTATTTTGGTCTAATTTTTTTTTTTTTAAATCTCACAAAAACCTGACATTTGAACAGCGGTGTGTAGGCTTTTTATATTCACAGTGTGTTCCACTACTTGACTTCGACGCCTAAAAACATTGTGAGTGCATCTCACCTATCAGCTGTCAAATCTTTCTCTCCCTTTTTCTTCTTCTTATCGCCCTTGCCAGCTTTTTTCTGCAAATACAGTGACAGAGTTGGCGGGAATCCAAGCAGAGTGGCCAAGTATGACATAAGATGACGCATGGACTTCTGTCTTTACTAGATGTAGACACCTTGGCATAAACTTTGGCTGGGGTTTTTTCAACAGCAAGCCTCCAGTATGCCAGTTCCTGTCTCATCTCCTCGTCCACCTGTGGAAGGCACAACAGTGTTGATGTTGGCATACTTCTCCAGTGATTGTGAAATTGAGCAAATGTAATCATTGTTATTATTTAGCCCATGTTTTGCACAGTCCGAAATATTCACCTTCACCCGAATCTCAGACTCAACGTCCACCCTCTTCTCCTCCTTGATCAGCTCCACTTCATGCCGCTGGTTGAAATTTCGAGACTCTGTGCGGGTTTCCCAGAAATCTGTGGGGACATTCACATTTTTCGGGGGAGGGGGGGGGGGGGATAAGTGATGAATTCGCCTTTTCCAAATAAAGCTGAATGACTGCAAAGCAGCTCAAGTTGAGTTACCAACAAAGGTTTTGTTGCACGTTTCCAAGTCTGCGAAAAAAGCTGACGGTAACATCGTAAAGCCCTCTTCTTCTTCCTGTGGTTCAGTATGGATTTATTTTGAGTTTCATCTATTTGATTTGAGACTGTTATGAATGAAGGCAGCCATTACCCCATCCTTTCCCTTCGACTTTTTTGCGTCTTTTTTTTCCTCTTCCTTTCCTTTTTTATTTTTGCCATCATCTTCCATTTCCGCCATTTCTTCCAATAACTACGAAAAAAAAAAAACCCCAGTTAACATCATGCGTGCAAATCTTGTTTTGACTGAAATTGTGTCTTACTTGTTCATAATCCTTTTCAGCAAAAAGGATAGCCGAGCCTCCCTCATCATCATCTGGGAAGTCTGGGAATACCCCTGTTAGATTACTGAAAAAAAGAAAGAAAACGACTACCTTGAAGAAGTTCCTCAACTATTTAAACACAAATCTTTGTTTCCGACTGACCGGCATTCAAGAAACCACTGCCGGATTTGTTCTTTCATGTTGTTGGCTATATCTTGACCCTCCACCTCGAGCAGGTGGTTTGCGATTTCCATCACAGCTTTTTGGTACTCATCCTCATGTTCCCTCTGCTTGTTTCGTATGGCCGTTTCGTTGGCGTCGGCAGTGATGATGGCCTCACACGGTGCCTGATATTTTGGATGCGGGGTCTGACACAGAAATGGGTACACAATGAAATAACAGACAGTTCTGTGAAAGCAGTTTGGCCGACTCCACAGAATAGGAAAGGCAAAACTTGCCGATCTTCTGACTAAAAAAAGCACATTTATATCTGCAACATGGGCATCAGGATGGCTTATAGCATTTTTCTTACCATTCCCAGGAAAGTCATATCTTCAATGCGAATTGCCTTTGCCTTCTTCCTCTCTACATAGCCCCTCCAAAACTGCAAATTGAAATGAACACAATCTTCCAGCAAAAAGTCTGTGAAACCACCAGAAAAAGAAAATAAAAATTGACAACAAAGAACCTTCTGCATGCGGACTGTAGCTCGGTCCATGTCGCTGGGTTTTGGCTCCTCAGCCATGGGTATCTTGCTCAATCTCCTGCTAGCTTCATTCAAGGCTGCCCTTAGGCGTCCTTGGCGTGCCCTCTCTGCGACTTGAATGATTCGGATGGCCTCGTCTTGACTCATACTCTTTGTCACACGCTAAGGTACGAGTAGAAAAAGACACAAATGCTAAACTTATTTTCACTTGAAACTTCATTCGGTACACTTATGCAATCTACGATTCAACTGACTCCGACACAATTTTGGAGACAATTTAATGAGGTTTTGAATCATGCAGTATAGATCGGGGAGGGGGGGGTTCAGACCAATATCTGTGTGTGTGTGTGTGGGGGGGGGGGGGGGGTTCACACCAATAGCGGTATTCTTAGTATTCTTTGAGTACTCACGATACCAAGTACCAATACCTGTTGTGATGTCAAAATTTAATTTTGCACGTTGACAAAAAATTGTGGAAAAAAACCATTCTGTCTGATGCAGATTGTGACTTGCTGATGCGTCAAATTGCCGCAGCATAGTGCCAACTCCTATCGAAGAGGATTTTTTTTTTTTTTCTTTAGTATCGATGGCTGGTATCGGCAGCCTCCAGGCGGGCCCGATACCTTAAAATAAGGTTGGTTTGGATACCTGGTACCGGTACTCGCCCATCCCTAATGTAGGATGTCTCACTGACTTTTTGCATTCCAGTAGACTCCATCGTTTGCAGGATAGTTCTGAGCATCGTCGTTCGCTCTCGGTTGTCTTTGCTGCGTTCTCTCAAAAAATAGTGAGGGATGGCAATCTCAAGGTCAGCCTGGTGAGATAATGTTCATTGGTGGCAGCAGTCAAATCAATTGGATTTTCATTCAATCTAGCAGTCAGCAAATCAAACTTACAGGTGTGAGTTTTAAGTCATGTAGGACATCATCCATGTAGTGGTACTCGCAGAGCTCTTTTTCCACCATTTCATTCTTCAGCTCTAAGATTCGACCCATCACACCTTCAAGGGTATGCAGAACAAGCCGTCGCTTCTGAGGATGCACAACCTGGTCGTAGACCTTCTCAAGTTGTCTGAAGACCTGCAAATAGCGCACGTACAGCATGGCCACTCTCTGCAAGAACGCCGCAAGGTCCTGTTCTGGCAGAATTGGCTCTCCAAGAACCTCCTCTTCTAACAGACGACTCAACTCCACCTGAGCCTCTGCCCACAGCTCGTTGTATGTCCTAGGATGGAAAGTCAGCCAGTGGTGAGTAAAATATTTCCAAAGCAAAGGCAATGGGTTCACCGTTGGAAATACTATATTGTGTTTTGACAAAATCACCAGCACCACACATTTTAAGTGTGCCCTACTGCCCAGTACATCCTTTTTATTTATTTTTGTATTTATTTGTATGATTCAGAGTCAGCCAATGTGAGGAGTGAATGAAAATACTACTCTCCTGCAACTTTTTTTCCAGGTAGATTTTTTTATGATTTCAGGTTATGTTGTCATCAGGGCTAGAAGACAGACATGATAGAAACCACAAAAAGAATAAAGAAAGCTAGGAAGTTGTTTTACACAGTGTGTGTAAAACTGGTAGCGCTTTGCGCGAATCAGTAGATAAGAATTAGCTCTCAGTTTCAGAAAAGGTGTCTGACCACTTCTCTATTGCTACTCAAAGAAAATCACTGCCTACAGTTCACTTGTATTGCTATTTGGCTTTTAGATTCAATATATCTCGATTAATCTTGTTGGGTTTACGCATATATTTATGTACAGATTTTATGTGCAAACATTTTAATTGAATATTGTTAAGACTTTTTCATTCTCCAAAACATAAGTGCGGTATTAATGTTCAAACTGCTCATAATGTTAAAGTGTCTTACAATAATCTTCAAAAAAATTGGATGAAATCTGTCTTGTAATTTAATGAACATTTGGTTCTATGCTACTGTATTTTAATGTTGGTCGTTAAGGCTAAATGATATTTTTAGATGGAACTTAGCATAACAATTTTGAGGACCACTACAGTATTGGCTTGAAATGACTAATATGTCAGCACATCTACTGTGGCTGCTGGGAACTTTACCTTTGTGACATTTCTTTTCTGGAACAGAGGGGGGATAACTCTTAGTCAAGTCTCCTGTGGGCGGGAGCTGCAAAAAGGCAATTAAAAACTGTGATCACAGGAAGAATACAACAACATTTAATTGTTCCCCGGAGGGGCAATTCGATTTACACTCTTTTTTAGATATATGAATAATATATAACAATAGATATGATGATATAGCCTATTATGATTCTACATTAACACAGGCCACATTTTCATGTAGGCAGTAGGCAGCTGCGTCACACTCATTTATAGTGCAGGATATATTGAAGTTATGGTTTTCCTCAGAGGGCCGTGACTCAAACCATATAAATGTATAACCGCACCATCACATTATTACAAATACACAACAGACTGATGGATAATTGATGTCGAAATCCAAAGTCAAAAGAAATTACTTTGTTCAACTATTTTTCATTTTAAATCGGTGTTTGGTATATATTTTTTTCAAAAACCATACGCCAAGATTTTGGTAGACGAACAAAAGGACGTAGACACATGATTTGAGTTAGCAGGCCACATGTGGCCTCTTTTCTGGCCGTGGGCCTTGAGTTTGACCCGTGTGCAGAAGAACATGATGGTTCCATCCAAAACAGGTTAGGAAATTCAGTGCCATGCTCAAGAGCATTTTCGCAGTACTCTGAGAATAATCCTTTACCCTTTGACTTGCAAGCCAAGTAATTTACACTTGAGCCTTTCCAAATTGAGAGCATACCACCTTAACCAGATCTACAAAACGTATCTCAGTATATACAAAAAAAGAACAGAAAACATGTTTCATGACTTACTCTCAATGCAACCTCACCTCTATGTTTTGCACTGTAGTTAATCAAACGCTCGCCCCATAATCAATATCGTTTGTCATATATTTCTTTCGCCATGTTTTTGACTTGAGAATCAGCAAAGTTGTCGAAATTGCGGCAAAAGACTCAATATTAATTTTGACGCCCCCCACCGGCACGCCTTTGATTAAGTCGAACTAGGTTATCATGACGTATCCACAATGAACTTAAATTTTACGGCGTAAACAGCTAATGACGTAAGTTTTATACAATTTACACCGCGAGTGCTGCTAAATTACATCGAATGACCACGCTGTTTAATTAACACTGAAAACGATTTCGAAGGCCAGTTTCTCCAAAGTAAACACCCGCAATTGATGCTTAATTTATTAATCAAAGTGAAAGGTGAAAATGACGAGAAGAGTCATTTCAACCTTGGGTCATACAAGTAACCAATCATTATAACGTTGCTTTGTAACGTCAATATTTGGAACCCCTACCTCGAGCTGAAGTTGTCATGGAAACGGAAAACAACGTGACTTCATCTGGTAGCTTTTGCAACGAGCATAAATACGTCACACTGCCATCTACTGACCTGGAGTGTAACGGAGTACAATACCTTTCGTTCGTCTGACGGAAAAGCATTCAATCAACGTTTAGAATGCTAATCTGATAATGCATGATAATGCACGATAATGCATCGTGATCACGTTGTAAAATGTACTTCAGTAAATCCTTCCAAAAAGGAAGTAGCAAATTTAAATAACATTTTGATTGATTGAGTAGCAAATTTTAAATAAAAATGGGATGGATGGATGGCTGGATTGATTGATTGATTGATGATCAATTGATTGACTGATTAATCGAACATAATTTGATCCAAGATATAAAAATAAAAAACTGAAATCGATACTGTATACTGTACATACATAGGCTTCCCATACCATACATGTACAGTACAGGCATTTACATTCATATGCCGACAGTGTCATTTAAAACCCGTGTACGTTAACATTTGTACATACTTTCGCTCCACTCAAGCCAACACGTGGAAAAGTTCGAACATTTATGCGGTTTCTCCTGTTTATACGTGATATATTTTAGTACTATTTCGAAACCTCTTTTTGAACACAATAATTCACACATTTTCAACTCGTTCGTAATTATTCTACAATTCAACACCTGTAACCGAAACACGTATTTGCTTAATTTTGTCTTTGATTTAAAAAAACAAACCAACAATAACACCGCTCAAACCAACAACCATCTCTGATTTAGAGCAGCTTCTGGTGACTACGTTGAAGTAGAACTATGTAAGTAAATGTGTTGTTTTATTTTACAAGCAATAAAATTGTATAATTAACCCACGGATCGTTTTGAAATCCAGCAGGGTATATATAGTACATTTTGCTCTGAAATAATTAAAATTATGTTTAAAAAACAAAATCAACCTCCCCCAAATGTTCGAATTTGTGATTCTGACTATTAATTCCGACACTATGCAGCAGATCGCTCTTTCGCACCTGTGGCGCTATTGTAACGCGAGTAAGCAACAGGTGAGACGGCAACTTTCCGCAGACAGTAACAATTAGGAAGTGGGGAAAAAAGTGAGGAGGACGATTTCCTCATTCACATCTTGTTTGGATTTACAATAGAACGCGGGTTAAAAGAGAAGGGCATGGACACATCACGAACTTAATGCGGTGGTTCCCATGTGTTTCTTGAAAACGATAAATCAGAAACACGTAGCTGCAATGCCGTCGGGAGAAAGGCACGCGTGTGCAAACATCCTACACGTTGACAGGTCAGTGAAGCATTACGCGTACTGCTCTCAGGACGTACGTAACTTATCCAACTTTCTTCCTTCGGGGGCGGGAAAGAAAAAAACCAACAACTTGTGTTTGCGGGTATTGGCACCGCGTTGCTTATTTTCTCGAGTTAAAATAATAGTGGAGTGGTGTTGTAAAGTGTTGATGCGCGGGGATGCTCTTAAAATTGTTGAGCGTGAGTTTTTGGAGTTGTGATGTACGCAAAGGAGGGGCGCAGCGTGCCAAAGTGAGCCAACGCCGCGGGATGAAACCGCACCAAAGATGTCAACCTTGCTTTGCCACCCACACGAAATCGATTGTATTACCCCCAAGAAGCCGGCTGCTCCACATATAAATAGAGACGGGAGAATATTGCTCCAAAGACGGTGTTGAACAAGGAGAGCTCGCTGCGACCAGGACCAAGATTTAAACCATTTGAGGAAGTCAACTGTGTCCACTCGACACTAGTAAGTGTGCAGTGACACTTGTTTCACTTTGCAACATCCTACACGAACAAATATGCACTTTTGCACTAAATTGACTTATTTTCAGCAAGTCAACATTCATGATGGTGATGATACACATTGATCTGTTGCGTTTGAGATTCAATGTAGTGATGACTTTTTTTTCTGTTGGTTTGTTTGCACCCCAGTCATGCAGGTGGAGAGGAAATGGCACATACTCCTGACTTTCCTCCTTCTGCTCATCACCTCCGGCCAGTGTGTGGACAACAAGGAGGTCAAGCAGAAGGCGAGAGGAACCCTGTTGGATTTAATCGTACAGGTGATCAAAGACAGCCAGCAATGGGACAAACACATTTCCAGACGCTGCAGTGGGGGACTCTTCATGTCTCCTCAAGACCTGAAGTTGTCCTCCCGTGAAAAGCCTATGTACATTCCTCGGCTGGATAACAGTAAACTCATAGGTAAGCTGATAAGATTTATTTTTAGCATGTGATGATCAAAGCATAATCCGTCATTTTAGACTGGGAGACAGCTGTCATTGTCGGCGTCTGAACTGCCCAACTTAGTTTTCAAAGCCTGAGTTAGTTTGGCTGCATTGGAAGCTTGTAGTACAGTATACGGATGATAACATCCCTTTTGCATATATACGGTACACTACAGTGAATTCTTTGCCATGAGTAAACCAAATTATCATAATTATCAATTTAAGCGATGTAAGAATGGGTATGTTGCACTTGACGGCGAACGGATGTTTTTGTTTGCGATATTCCCAAATTTGAGTGGAAAATTTCTGCCTCATTCCAACTGTGCTTTCGTGATAGATGGAGAGAGCAAAGATAGAAAGCATAAATTCACCAAGGAGAAGCGTCACTGTTCCAAACGTGAATGACTCACTCACTGATTCATTGAGGAACCCTTAAGCATGAATGGCTGCCGTTGCTGTGTTTACACTGGAAGAGGAGACTTGAGTTTCCCTCAAAAATTGCAAACATGTAGAATAATGAAGAGCCGCCCTTGAATTCCATGAAACAATAGCCTTCAAAAGTAATGCTTTTATGGAGTTATTTTACAGCTTTGAAACATACCTGTACATTTTTCATCCATCCATTTTCAATAGTACTGTACTTGACTTGATTAAGGGTCATGAATAAAACGGACTCCATCCCACGCTTTGGGTTCCAGGTGGCGTTCCACCCTGGGCTGGATGCCAGCCAATCACAGGGCACATGTAGAAACAAATATTTACTCTCACATTCACACCGGTAGACAATTTAGAGTCTCGAATGAACCGAACACACATGATTGGAACCCACACGAGCTGAGCCGAGATTCGAAACCCAAACCAACTGTGAGGCAGAGATGCTACAACGACTGTGAGTATTTCACTCGTTTTCTAATTCAGTAATCATAGCCTCCATGACAGCTAATGAGATACACTATGACAAGTATCGTTCTCAAAGAGGCATTAAGAAGAGTACCGTAATTTCCAGACTATAAGCCGCGACTTTTGTCACACTCTTTCAACTCTGCAGCTTATTTAATGAAGCGGCCTATATAAAGACTGTGTACCGTCTTTCTTTGTAAATATCTCATGTAACAATATGGGCACCTGCGGCTTATAGACAGGTGCGGCTTATGTGTGTACAAAATGTTTTTTCCTTTAAAAATGTAGTGGTGCGGCTTATAATCCGGTGCGGTCTATAGTCCAGAAATTACGGTAATTAATAGAAAGAAAATGGAGAAGCCATGCTAATTGCTAAGCTAACCGAATGTTATCATGAAACACAGGGATTTATGCGTGCTTGGGTGATCCTGTACACTTTTCACAAAAGTCGCGTTACAGCAAAGCGTATGCACCTTTGAACAGCAAAATACCAAGCAATTTCATTCGTGTCTGGAGAGAATGTTATACAAAATAATACTACACATAGCGAAACAGGACGTCCCTTCCCACGTCATCTATTACAGTTCGGCGCGTGACGTCCGTTGTTCACACCGACAAAGCGAATTTTGGTACCCGTATGTCTCTGATACCAGAAGTGTGAATGAATTTTGACTTTGATTTTTGAGATCTGCATAAAAAACTTTCTCAAAAGTAGATCTAGAGTCATATTTTTTTTTTTTTTTTTTTTTTAAAACAATTTGCGTCTTTAGCAGTTTTAGATGGCCCTATTTAGGTTGACATCTACATTTTCCAAAATGATTTATAATCTTAACTAGCAGCACTACTTGATGCATTTCTCATTCAATACTGGTCTGTTTATTTTTTTCTTCAAAATAAAGTGAGAAAAGTAAGCAGTCATAGTGTGGTGTAGATTTTTGTTTTTTTAATAGAATAACTGAAAATATCCATACCGTGTTAAATAGTCGTGAAATGGCGTACATCGTGATTGAAGAATTTTTCTTCAATATATTACCCAACTCTACAATAAATCAAATATCATACACATCCCTAGTCTCATTTTTGTTTTCAGCGGTATGTGGTTGCCTTTTAATTTGTTTGTTTTAATATAGATCTAACGGGAAACTTTGCTACTGGTATTCATGTCCTTACTTTCATATCTGGACATTTGAGTAGTTAATCTTCTCTCATATAATGAAACATGAATTAAACATCAGTTCAGAGTCCCTCGACGGAGTTCCTCATTGGTAAAATATGTGCAGTAGGACTTAATTAAATGGAAATAATGCACTTTGCCTGCTGTTGAGATTCCTTCCAATATGCCAGTGAGTCTGCTCGTGTTGGAGAGGTGTTGCTCAGGCATACGGCTCAGTCTCACATCAGCCCGTGCAATTGGAAAAGCACCTTTCTCAGACCAGTGAGTTGATGGAATTTATCTTTTGAGGATACAAAATAAAGCATACCAGCAAATGATGCGTGTGACGCTACCAAAGCGCCGCGGTCACGCAATGATAGATGTTTTGAACGCAACGAGAGACCGAAGAGAAATCTAACAGTAATGTGACCGATTAGATGAAGTTGTGCTGCTTGATTCTGTTGCTTTTAGGATCTATCAAGGGTTTGTAGTAGTATGTGGCTGGAGACACCAATATCAGTTTCAGTATTGATTAAAAAGTCTATACACCCCAAGTTTTTGTTCATCCATCGACCGCTCATTCAGGTTCGGGTCACAGGGGCAGCAGTTTAGGCAGGGAAGCCCAGACTCCACTCTCTCCAGCCACTTTGTCAGTCGAGCTCGTCTAAGGCTGGGGTCGGCAACACGCGGCTCCAGAGCCGCATGTGGCTCTTTAGCGACATCTAGTGGCTCCCTGGAGCTTTATAAAAAATGTTTGAAAATGGAAAAAGATTTTGATAGTAGGCTAATATAGCTCAAATAGATATTGATACATGTTGCAGCTCCGAAAAAGGAGAGCTGTGGTGTTGGTTTTTTAAAACGTACACTTTATTTATGCTTTTAACAGTCTCGAAAAACACAGACACGTCTGCGTCCGACTCCGTGCCTTCTCTCTTCTCGTTCGACTCGAGAGGCCTTCAAAGACAGCCTCAGAAAAACGGAAATGAACGATCACTTCACTGACACTAAAAAAAGCCAAAATAATGCGCCAAAACAAATAAAATCAAGCGAGGAAATTACAAAATCAATTCTATGGGGGCGTTTGTGAACACACAACAAAGGGATGAAGAACATAAACAATTCTGAGACAGTCCAGCCTCCTACATACATACAGCATGTGTTTCCTTCATTGTAAGTTTTATTGAAGGCTTTTATTTTTTTGCAGCTCCAGACATATTTGTTTTTTGTTTTATTTTTTGTCCTATATGGCTCTTTCAACATTTTGGTTTGCCGACCCCTGGTCTAAGGGGACCTGGAGGCATTCCTAGGCCAGTCGGCATGCATAGTCTCTCCAGCCTGGCCTGGCTCATCCGCCACCTGCTGGGACCTGCCCGTAATGACTCACCAGCGAGGTGTCAAGGAGGCATCTTGATCAGAAGCCCAAACCACCGCATCTCGCCCCTTTCTCAATGCAGAGGAGCAGCGGCTCTGCTCTGAGCCCCTCCCTGAGTGTCTATAAGGGAGAACCCAGACACCCTGCGAGCATAGGTCAGGGTAGGAATGGAGATAGGCCAGTAAATCGAAAGCTTCACCCTTTGGCTCAGCTCCGTCTTTACCATGGAAGACCGATACATAGTCCGCATCACGACAGACACTTCGACCGATCCACCTGTTGATTTCCCACACCATTCTTCCCTCACTTATTCCAAGAAACTGAAACTCCTCTATATGTGGTAGGAGCTCATCCCCAATGGAGAGGGCACTCTCCCCTTTTCCGACTGAGTACCATGGTCCAAAATTTCAAGGTGCTGATTTTCATTACAATCGCTTCACTCTTGCGAACCGCCCCGATTGGAGTTGAAGATCGCATCTTCATGTGGCCAACAGAACAACTTCATCTGCAAAAAAAAAAAAATTGAGATGTTATATTGAGGTCACCAAAAATGGACACCCTCAATGCTTTGGCTGCATCTTAAAATTCTGTCCATCAAGTTACAGTACAAGCAAGATCGGTTACAAAAGGTAGCCTTGGCCGAGTCCAACCCTCACTCGAAACAAATCCAACTTCTGAGATTGGAACTTCCCAAGAGACCCTCCTCTCCAGCACCCTTGAATATAGACCTGATCAAAGGAGGCTGAGGAGTGTGATAACCCCAAAATGTGGAACACAAATGACTTTTTGAATTATAGCCAAAAAATTAAACTTTGGTTTCCTCGGACGATAACGTGTGGGGGAGATCTCAAGTGTGTTATTGAATAATATATTCAGGGTCGTGTGGGTTTTGGATGTTCTTGCCACCTTACCCCATGGCCAGACACATCAATATGATGGAAAATCCCAAATTACAAGAGGGTGTGCGCACATTCTCACTTCCCGCTTGTAATCTTTTTTTAATTGACTGATACAGGTTCTGGGTCACATTAATGGTGAGAAACATTTTTGAAAATATTTATCCAAGTCTCATGTTTCCTATCACATAAACGTAGAATTTAAACAGCCATGTGTAGAGTCTTTATAACCACTGTATAAGACGATATCACTTTCACACTTTGTATGACCAGTAGTTTTGATTTTTAATCATGCCCCTTCTCTTTATTACGTAAATCAAGTGCTGCGTACTCCATTCCAACAGCCTTGATGTCATTCGGAAATTTTTAGAAAGAAGATGCCTCTTCAGCCGCACAAAATTGGTTTAAGCCATGACTGGCACATGCAAGACCTCAGATTAGCAGTCTTATCTTCTGTTCTTCCTTCTGCTTCTTATGAATTTTTAGTTTTAGGTAACTGGGATCAAATCTGTGCATTTTAAGGACTCGGGTTACTTTGTGTCATCCATTAAAGTGATGTCTGGGTAAGTGAATATATTCAGTGAACCCGCTGAGTCTGCTGTGTCTCCGGTGAGTCCACAAATTCAAATCCGTCAGAGGATTCTACGATGTTTTTTTGACTACCTTGTGTCCTTAAATACATCCAGCCAGAGTATTCAGAGGATCCGGGCTAGATTCAGATTCAAGAGTACTGAGTAGCCAAAGATTAATTCATTAACCCTGAGGTGAAGATTGAAGGCAATGCAGATAAACAAAATAGCCCACATTTGTTTTCCTTCACCCGTAACATTTGCATGGATTCATACAAGAATGCAGAATTGTTTTTCGGCTTTAATGTACTGTACAGTATTTACATTTGACATTTTTGCTTGTATGACATTTCAGAATCCAATTTCACATTACAACATTGCCTTTACAGTTATTTCATGTTTTTGTGATAGTGACAGATTGTCTCAGCAGCAGATTATTTTGAGTTACATAATTGTATGGGGAAAAACATTTTTTTTTTCTTCGAAATACAAACAAATCAGCCATCAAATGTTGACCATAATCCTGGACCTGATTGGCTTCAACCTGAAAGGTTCAACTGCATGCAAATGTTGTTTTTTTAACATTATAAGGAGTCTAGATCAAGTTTACCGACAAATAAAAAGTATTTGACCAGAGTGACCATAACTATAATCCACTCTCGCGTACAGCGTGTTCCTGAGTCTGGGGCTCATGTACGTTAGACCTCATGCCTACTTGAACAGACTTATTCTGATGAGCATTAAATTCCCCCATACAGTAAGCTCTTTAGCCTGTTAGCATGCACTGTGAGAGAGACCTGCTTTTAAACAGGATGTTGTAGTGTTGACTCTTAATGTGATGCTAATTTGGGAATTTTTTTTCGACCAATTTATTTTTTATTAGATCTCCACATTGAGTAATGTAAGCATTATTCCGCAATCATTATTTTGACCTTTCTGTCCTTATCCTCAAATTTCAAAGCAGCCAAGATGAAGCGCTTGCACCCTCCCTAATGAATGTGAGCGACCCTTGGCCAAAGTCCAGACACAAACCGGGTCAGCGAGGAGTCACAGGCAACTCATGAAATGTTGTGGATTACTCTGAAAAGTCCATGACCAAGTGTGAATTTAACAAGACCGATCAAGCAACGTAAACTTTTGAGTGGCACCATGAGTGTTTTTAGTCCATTTTTGGCGTGCTGACTCACCTACACCGAGCAATATGCACACAGAGCAATATGTTGCCTTCCAGTGATAGTATGTAGGCTATCCATCTCAACCCAGGATATGTGGCACATTTTTTAACAACCACTTTACACCAACACACTATTATTACCTTGGAGAAGTCCCCATTCTTTGTTACATTTAATCATGCGTGTAACTCACTTTTTACATTATCCAGGAGTCGGCTCTCTAAAGTGAACTACCAGTACGGAACTACTCCTGACTGGAAGCCGATTTGTTGGTTTCTCTTGTCTTTTTTTTTTTCTTTAATTAAAGCTGCATGTGATTGGTCAAGACGTGTGGCGGCATCTTTGTCTCCACATTAAGCAGAAGGGGGAAGGGGGAGGTTACAGACACTGCAGAGTGAGAACATAAACCAAAGTGAGGGAGAAACAAGCTCACAAGAGAGCATTGCTATATCGTGAGAGACTACATGCAGTGAAGGTGAATCAAAAAAATAACATGGACACATTTTAAAGTTGTCTCATCTGCCATATTTGCCTGTTATCCCCGATGGTGTATTTAAGTTGCGGTTCACCGAACACACATATACTATTTCAAAAGTGAACTAAGAAATGCTCATTTTCTTTTCCAGAAATTGCTCCTCGAGATCTAAACATGAAACACAAGTTCATTCAGCACTTCACAGGTAAGCGAACGAGACCAAAGATTGAAGACTGATTGAAGCTCACTTCTGCCTTTAAAACTATTGTAAGACAATTTTGTTTGGCACACAGATCAAGTGGCACTTGAATGGCCCTTTTCTCACGCAATAATGGCCTGGAGTATTTAAGATTTGATTTGTATTCCTCTCAGCTAACTTACAATATGATTAAGGCCAAAAAAAATTTGACCTGCAGAATGTTTGAGGCTTATAAGGCAGCAATGTAGAGAAACAGCACATGGTTTGAAGCTGAGAGATTTAAGTGAACAACGACACGAGGTTAAGCTGATTACTTGTCTCAAGACCTGGAAACACTTCATTATTGGTGTGAAAATCCGCAAGCTTAAGTGAAATGTGGATTGCCAATTACGATTCGATTTTTCTATTGACCAAATCTATTAGAAGCATCAACATGTTGGGTTGCCACTTTTTTTTTTCGTTGCAAAAAAGTTGCTCCAGGCCTGATTGTGATTTGTAAAATTTTTGTACTGTATCAAGAAGAAATAATGTGAACCAATAGCTTGATTGATTTTTTCTGATGAGACCTTTTCATGAAGCAGGACCAGTCAAGTTTTCATCGGAATGCAGAACACACTTTGACAGACTTTATCACAACACAAGAGATTGCTCAAGACCAGCATGTATGTATTCCATTCTTTTTTTTTTTCACCATCTCAAAAAAATGTGATGTTGTTTCAGTGAAAAATATTTTTTTTGTTTTTTTTACTATAACTACCAGTAACAATCTCAATCAACACAGATGATCACATCTTAATTAATGAATTAAATAATTCCTAATCATATTAAAATAATATATGATTAATATCATAGATCATTGATGATGGATACATATTTGTTCCAGCAATTATTGCAATTATTTTTTGAGCGTGATCAATTCCCTTGCCATTTGTTGTATTTCAGCGAATATTGCTCTGTAGAAGTCGACTTGGATGTACTTTGACTGAATTTGTCATAGGTGACATCCTAATTGTGTTCCTGGTATTCAATTCTTACAAATTCAATTATTTATATTAACTACACCAACTACACTAACAATCTATATTAAACGTTTATGCAACAAGATATAATTCGTCATCAAATGAAGCTGTGAGATTTCCAAAACATTAGTACCTGAAGTACAGTATTAGATGCGCAATCTCATGATATTCAGAGCTACACTGCATTATAGTGAGATCTGTTTTAAAAATATTGCTGAACTTTGTTAGCCATATGGTTAGACAGTGACCGGGTTCGAATCCAGCTAATGTTTTACGTTCCAAAAACATGATGGCAGGCTTTCTAAATTGTCCCTATGTGAGTGTGAGCTGGATTTGTTCGTCTTTGTGTGCCCTGCGATTGGCTAACCAATTCAGGGTGTCCCCTGCCTACTGCCCGAGATGGCTGGGAAGGCTCCAGCATTGAGGATCGGTCAGAAAATGGATGGATGGATGGATGGATGAACTTTGTTAGCCATATGAGAGGACCAAAGTAAGATTTTTATGATATTGCTGCTAAATATGTCTTTATTTAGAAGATAACTCAGATTTCTCCCACTGGATATTCTCCAGGTTGACAACTACTGCTATCCAAATACCTTAATTGGAATTTGCAGAACTAGTATTATTTTTCTCTTAGTTGTTTGCACTTGGAGGTAGGCAGTGACATGTAAAAATAATTGTGGATTTTTTGGGGCGATATGAAAGCATGATGACCAAGTTTTTGGAACACTAAATGAGAGCAGTTTATAGACTCATGATGTAGGATGGAGGTCAACCCAAGGTCTTTTTTTTTTAATGAAAGGTGCATAGTACTTTTCTCAAGCTAGTCCTGATTATAAAAATTCAGGACAATTTGTGCTCAAAGTGTCATACTTTTACTTGAATTAAACATGTGCATGCGGTCATCCATGTCGGAAGTACTGGAGACCATCCATGAAATTGGCTCGTGCAAAGTACATTTTAAAGGACCTGCAGGAAGATCCCCGCTTGCAAATGATGTAAATTTGGTCACTGCCATCTACCACCGATGTGTATGTACGTGGGTGACACACACCGCCAACCCCAAACATAGTTGCGCAGTGGTTCAAGGGTTCCTTTTAAAGATATATTTAAGACGATAATAATTATAATTAGTCAATTAATAGATTTCAAACTCTGTTGTGATTTTTCTGAATGAAAGACTATGACATCCATCGCACATGTCTGCGGAGCTCAGAATCTGTCTATATATATCCATCCATCCATCCATTTTCCGAACCGCTTGATCCTCACTAGGGTCGCGGGGGGTGCTGGAGCCTATCCAAGCTGTCTTCGGGCAGTAGGCAGGGGAAACCCTGAATCAGTTGCCAGCCAATCGCAGGGCACACAGAGACAAACAACCATGCACGCCCACACTCACACCTAGGGACAATTTAGAGTGCCCAATCAGCCTGCCATGCATGTTTTTGGAATGTGGGAGGAAACCGGAGTAGCCGGAGAAAACACACGCAGGCCCGGGGAGAACATGCAAACTCCACACAGGGAGGCCGGAGCTGGAATCGAACCCGGCACCTCTGCACTGTGAAGCCGACGTGCTAACCACTGGGCTACCGGGCCACGTCTCTCTCTCTCTATATATATATATACATACATATATAGAGACAGATAGAGGAAAGTAATGCTCTATGTGCAACATACAGCACAGATGAAATTACTTCCTCTCTCAACCACAGTGCAAACATGCAGTGCATTGAATATAGCTGTACATTTTATGTGCTCTTTACCAATGACCTTTGTACCTTTTCTCTTTCAGATTATAAGAGATGTGCCAGATTGCTGACACGATTAGCAATGAGTCCACTCTGCACACAATCATAGAGATCTTATGTAAGTTAAAAACAAGTGAAAAAAAAAGATTTATTTTCTTCAAGAATGAGGTCAATTAGAAGAGAGTCGCCAAGTGCTACTAACGGCATGTCCATATCTGTATAAATTTGGATCGTAACTTTTTAGGCCCCCCACACCCCAAAAAAACATTCTGTTGTTGCCTTTCCATGTGAGCAGATGAAGAGGTACACACCTACTGATTTTAACACCTTTACTCTCTCTCTCTTTCTATCTATCTATCTATCTATCTATCTATCTATCGCTAGCTAGCTAGCCAGCTAGCTATAATTTTTTTAATATATATATTTATATAATTTTTACCAGCCTGCATAAGCGATGGAACTACAGTACTGTACTGTCTAACTGAGAAGCCATTGTTCCCCATGGCAGTCATGGTTCCATTAAGTAACAGTCACACATGTCCAGAAACAACTCACAACACATCCACCACACACACAGTCCAAGTTGCAAGCAAGTTTT
Organism: Hippocampus abdominalis; assembly: GCA_018466805.1. Taxonomy (NCBI): domain Eukaryota; kingdom Metazoa; phylum Chordata; class Actinopteri; order Syngnathiformes; family Syngnathidae; genus Hippocampus; species Hippocampus abdominalis. Next base: position 10,240,551 of record CM031701.1, on the reverse strand, counting down.
GCTGCGCTTAATTTAGTAGATTATGCCTTTTTTTTTGCACTAATGTGCATTTGCTGGCTACCAGCCGATTAGAGTTCACTGTCTCAGATGCACTTTGCGTACTGAGATTGGTGGTTTATTCATGCAAATCATATCTAAAAAGCTTCATGACACAAATATCTCTTAATTATTCTTGATTCTAAACACTGCTTTTAGGTTAAGTTTTGTTCCCGTTTGCACCATGAATGTTTATCATACCTCATCAGATGAGGGCTGCCCCGTGGAAATTGCAGTTTCTGTGATTGTTTAGGGCCACAACTGCAAGGGATGGCCCTATAAATTCCTGTGTTGCAATGTTTTGAATAGCGTGTTTCCATTCTCGATCATGACTTTATAAGACGCTTCCAGCGATACCAGCCATACTTTCAGCCTCGCGCAAATTCCAAAACGGTCACTTAAAAAAAATAAAGGAATACGTAAGTGTTCTCTGGATTGAAGACCTGTGCCAAGGCTTAAACAGGCGATGTCTGTCGCACTCGCCCTCATTCAGGTTGTCAAGTGAAGCCTATTCCAACTGACTTTGGGCGAGCGGCGCGATACACCCTGGACTAGTCATCACAGGGCACTGATAAACAAACAACCATTCACATTCAATCTACATGTCTGGACTGCTGGCAGGCCAGTCTAGTACTCTTTTACAACAAAGCCATGCTATTGTAACACATGCACAAAACGGCTTGGTATTGTCTTGCTGAAATAACCAGGGGCGTCCGTGAAAAAGACGTTGCTTGATGGCAGCATATGTTGCCCCAAAACCTGTCTGTACCTTTCAGCATTCATGATAGACATTTTGGATTCAACTCTAATGCTATTTAAATACATATGAACACATAGCATGTCATGTCACCATTTTTACAAGAGCCATTTTAACGCTGAAGGCAAAAGTTTGGCAGCAAGACGAATAGTTCAGAATCTGATTGGTTCTTTTTTTTTTGAAGCCATGTGTGATGACAGCGGGTTAGATTCACATTCACTGCAGTCTGGTCCTCAATCCATCGTGACTCAATTAAGCGAGCTCTGAGGATGCAATTAGGAGCCACTGCTGAGTGATTGCTGCAATAGAGTTCATCTACGTAGTACTTCATTTCTTTTTATGTGATTTTTTTTTGGGGGGGGGGGTAATATTTCTCCTCTGTGGTATTTGGTGGAACTGTGATAAGGAAATTGACAGGGCTGACACATCCTCAAGTGACTCACATAATGTGGTGGGCACCACATTATGTGAGTCCACTTTCTTCTGTGCAAATCTGTTAAAAGTATGTCGCACTCAAAGGGTTCTTTCAAGTGATGTGTGGCTGACTCACGGTTTGTGAATGAGATTAGCAATAAATGTCCAGTAATGACCCTCTTTGCTCAGCCAACATAATCGGAGAAACAAATGATAAAATGTCTGAGACTTATGCCTACTCTGAAGTGCTTCAATTCATTTCATTTTTTTCTCCGACAGGTCCCATCACGATGGAGGAACGTTTCTCTAAGGAAGTGCCTTCAAAAAAAAAAAAAAATTATATATATTAACACAAACATTGTTGTTTTCAATAATGTTTTATTTTGTTACTCTTGACATAAATGCTCTTGGACAGTTTAGTTATTTTCACCTGGATTTATCCTCAGTATTTCATATAGCACATTGACTGTCATGTTAATTGTAATGTGTGGTATTAATTTAATGTTTTACATGTTAGGAAAATGTGTACGGTCTATAATATTTCCACCAGCGTTGGATTGTTTTGCTTTTGATGATGAAGGGAAAGGTTTTCCCTTCCTGTTTATGATTGAAGTCTTCTATTGTTATGAAACCATAAGCTTGCCTTGCATTGGACCATTTGTCGTGGTCTTGTCTTCATCACCTTTTATTTGGCACTTGAGTGATTGTTCACGACGAGAACACGCAGAATGACAACAGAATTGATGATGGTGCACTATTGAACAATAAAGACTATTGAAGCAGAGCATAAACAGTGCATTGAGATTCTTGCAAATTAAATCCAAGTAAGATTACGAGTGGAACTCAGGGCAGTTAATTACGTATTATCAGGGATGAAAAAAATCCTAAAGTCCAACACCGTCAGAACCAGGCTTGGACACAGGACAAGCTTACAGGGTTCAAATCAAAAGATGTATTTATTTGAGGATCAGCGACTCAACAACTCCAAATGGCAAGACTGTGGAAACAAGGCAAGGACTGCTCAGATCTGTGGCAAGAGGCTGGAGTGCACGCACAAGGACAAAATCCAGTGGCACAGGACAAAGGGAGACAAAGACTATTTAGGGCTGACAATCAGACGAGCACAGGAGGAAGGGTAAGTGACCTGAAATGAGAGGCGAGTCAGACTTTCAAAATAAAACTTGAATTGACCAGACAAAAACAAACAACCCTCACCGCGGTGTAACAAACACACATTTTTGTAATGTTTTTTTTTCAATGTGACTCACTAATCTGTAGAATCTGTAATACAATTCGACAATTTTACCGAGAGGATAAAGAATATATGCCTGCAAGTATTGTTAGACTGCCTGGTTGATGAACCATTTGTGTTCAAATATACATTCCTTAAAACGTTCTCAACACACCAACAATTCAAATTTGTGCTACATCAGGGGCATTCTACTGCAGAAGTTCCGCATGCATTTTAAGCCATTTACATTGGTCCCAACAAGGGATGGATGTTGTGCTCAAAGGTGCAACTTTCAAAATCACCTGAATACAATTTTTGCTTGCTGTGTCTCTGCGGCTTTCTGGTAACCTGGCTGAGCAGTTAGCAGGCATTACCCAAAACAGAACCACTCACTTTCTTCATTGCAGATGTGTGTGGTTATTTTCATTGGCAGAGATCAATATTAAACGTCAGCCCCATCGAAACTGTTGACTGACACAGGATGAGGTTGAGCAATTTGGGTTATGCAGAACGTCGGGTGAGCAAGCTCTCTGAAAAAGAGCACAGACATGGGATTGGCATGATCTGAAGTATTAGGACACACATCTTTATCAATTAATTAATAAATCAACAGCTTGGCTGGATACCTTTTCCCTCACTTGACCACCAAGATAAACATTAGATATAAAGTCCACTACACACCCATGTCCAAATGCCTGTTTTTTTTAAATCTAAAAATATACCAAGAAAAATCAACTCTTTCCAACATTAATGTAATCATAGTATGAACAACCCAAATGAATGTTTTTCAAAGTCTTTTTTTTTTTTGAGTGAATGTAAACAACAGAAATTACGTGGTTGCACAAGTATGTGCGCAGTCTGCGGCTGGCTCTGAGTCAACCAATCGCAACCATACAACCATTTCAAGTGCTTCTTAACTAATTAATTAATCAGAAGAGGAGTTTGGAGTGATTAAAAAAAAAAACTTTTTGTCAGATATGTTAACCCTGTCTGTATGCCTAATAGAAAAATATTATTAAAGCATAGAGGGCAGTGAAACGAGGCGGCACGAATGAAGTGAGGCTACATTCAAGTTTTGATTGCAGCTTCACGACTGCATACTCCAGCTTTAATTTCTAAAATAAATATTTCAAGTTTGTATGAAAAATTGTTTAGTTTATTAATATTTTATTTATTCAAAATAAATGTACCCTAATGGGAAAAAAACATACATTTAAATTCCCTAATATTAGGTGTTTGGGGGGGAGGGCTTTGCCCACCTTTTATTTATCTTTGGCTTTTTTGAGTTGCCACTCCAGCAGGCTATCTGAAAAAAGTATGATGATAACCATTGAACAGAAAATATAACTTATTTTGTGACAGAGGCAAGCGATGTCTTTCCTGGCTGCTGGGTACAATATGGGTAAAGTGACAATAGGTCGACATTTGTTTTATTAAAAATCCAGTTTGAACAAAAAATAAAGTCAGCTGCTTTATGGGAAGAGACGCGCCTATCAGATACACACAATAATCACCTTTACTTTTTAGAACTGTCATGTGTCATCGAGGTTAATGGTAAGTACAAACAAATGGTGAGCATTTTGTTGTTGTCTTCCACTGGTGCACTGAAGCTTTCTTGTTTTTACTGTAGTATGACAGTTCAGAATGTTACTTAACACATCGTTTGTACAATATATGAAGGTTTTAAGATAGTTTGATTCAGTTTACTTATTTCCTACCAGGTAAAATATTTTGAAACAACACACCGAGGCGAACCAGTGTCCTGAAGCATTGTGTTTGATTCTAACACTACTGTGGTCTGTTTAGTGTATCTCATCCAGATATTCCAATCCACGATGATGAAAAGGTTGAACATTTTTATTCTCACTCATCTGAATCCTTGCAATTATTGGCCCTTGTCTCGTATTACACATCTTTCAATGCATGCCTACAGAAATCTGGAAGAGAACCTATCAAATTTGGGCCAAGTGTGAAAAGAACATGTTTTCACTCATCAAAAATCCTGCATCTCTGCCTTCAGAGCTTCCCAACATTTGACCAGATTGCATGTACAATCCAAACGGTAGAAAGGCCGAGTTTAGATGATGGCCACACAGTATCTCAATGTTAAAAAAAGTTGACATTAACAAAGAAAACATGTTCTGCTGTTCTTCGTAATCCCGCCCATCTGTCTTGTGCTAAGATCCGCGCCTTGGGAACAGTTACAGTGGCTATCTGCTGTTTTTGTAGGTGTGGGATAGAGGGGGTAAAATATTTTTCGAGACAAATATTGGAAAACTGACGGCAAAGTTGAAAACGCAGGCTCAGCCAAAGATTTCACAGGTCAGTTCTCACGTCGGCGTGTCTTGGTGCTCTTTGCAGGGACGATTTATTGATAATGTAGACATCTCTATATAGTGCCCTGTCCTCGTAGGGTGATGGGTGAGCCTATCAGAGTTGACTTTGGGCAAGCAATGGGGAGAAAATGCTAAATTTGCAGAGGAAGAATAGAGCCAGAATTTTAACCCAGAACCTCAGAACGAGGCAGACATGCTCATCACCAATCCACCATGCTGCCATTTATGGCCAGTAAGTCGCATTAAACGGGGACTGTGATGACTATATTTTAGGGGTTGCCACAACTACTGACTTAGTAGCACCCTGTGGAAAGTGATGAGGCCCAGACATCGGTTTAACCAACAAAATTTGACATGCAAAAAAACATTTCATGCGATAAATGGAAAAGGATGTCACCCATTTTGGGCAAACTCCAGGGCTCATACTTAGACTTGGGAATCCAGACAAAATGAGCCCCAATTACAAGCAGATCTCGTAGGCCAGTGATTCTCAAAATCATATTTGGACTCCCTCTAGTGGTATCTGAAAGAATCACCAGCTAACTACGGTTCTGTTGTATTTAACTTTTAATTTCAATGCATTTGGATTCAATCTTAAACTGCTGTTTTTTTTACCAATTTTTATGAAACCTTGATGTGCATGCATGTTAAACTATTTTTTATGAAGACCTACATTTTTCTCTCCTTTATTTAAGCCCAGTCTTTATGTTCAAACTGTGCATAATGTTACTGTACCTTACAGCAATATTAAATCTCTTTTATTATCATCACTCACTAAAACACCACTGTAGTTGATGTCGGTCATGATGGAATTTTGAGTTGTATTGTTGAAGACATATGGGTGATACTAATTTGACTGTTTTTTGGGGGGGTGGCCCTGTCCTCAACTGTAAGTGGAATTTAGCAGTTTGGTGATCTTTTTTAAGAAATATTACTTTACCACCATTTCCCAATGTTAAGCTCCATCAAAGCTGTTCTCTGACACATGATAATTACGAGGGACCATCGGCAGGCAGCAGCAGTGGCTTCCGCTCCAACTATAAAAGGATTAGACAGCTAAAAATACAGCTCGCTCCTCATGGGGACACACTCGGGCTCCCTTTCCCCTCTGGGTGGCCGGGGCACGGATGCACGATGGTAATCTGAGGAGGATATCGCTTATCTGGAGACAAACAGCCCAGATTGGGAGAGGAGACAGAAGACGCGCTGGGGACAGCATGTGGGAGGGTTGTAACACAATTATACACAAGCACCAAACCTTCTCTGGTACCGCGGAGAAATACCACCGCAATAAATAGTTCACAGAAACCATTTCCTTCCTGTGAGCCTGCACCGTGTAGCACCAAATCTTCATCCCCCAGCGTACCTCCATCACCAACCGCTGCATTTTTCATTGATTTTGCTCTCTGTATTTCCACCCACATTCCAAAAACATGCATGTTGTTTGATTTGGATTCGTGGGAGCCCTTCTGCACATTTTTTTTTTCAATGTTTCCCTTTCAGAAGCTCTCCAAATGACTTTTTTTTTTAAACTAAATTTCGGTTTGACGTATTTGCGAAGGGAGTGTTGGATGCACCTGATTTTCAAAATAAAACTTCTTTCAGACGCATGACGCTGATCGCTAAGATCATTTTGGTTCAGTCTCTCTCTCTGTATGGCCCGGTATCAATTATTTCACAGACAGGTACTAGTCCGGGTGTCTGCAACACGCGGCTCCAGAGCCGCATGCGGCTCTTTAGTGACATCTAGTGGCTCCCTGGAGCTTTATAAAAAATGTTTGAAAATGGAAAGATTTTGATAATAGGCTAATATAGCTCAAATAGATATAGATACATGTTGCAGCTCCGAAAAAGGAGAGCTGTAGTGTTGTTTTTTTAAAACGTACACTTTATTTATGCTTTTAACAGTCTCGACAAACGCAGACACGTCTGTGTCCGACTCCGTGCCTTCTCTCTTCTCGTTCGACTCGAGAGGCGTTCAAAGACCGCCTCAGAAAAATGGAAATTAATGATCACTTCACCGACACTAAGAAAAGAGAAAATAATGTACCAAAACAAAAAAATCCAGCGAGGAAATTACTAAATAAATTCTATGGGGGTGTTTGTGAACACACAAGAAAGGAATGAATAACAAACAATTCTGAGATAGTCCAGTCTCCCACATACATACAGCATGCGTTTCCTTCATTATAAGTTTTATAAAAGGCTTTTATTTTTTTTGCGGCTCCAGACATATTTGTTTTTTGTTTGTTTTTTGTCCTATATGGCTCTTTCAACATTTTGGGTAGCCGACCCCTGTACTAGTCCAACGTGTACCCCGCCTCTTGCGTGTACCTTTTGTTGGGATTGGTGAGTGTGTGACGATTTCAGTTTGTGAAAGCATCTCCTCACATGAATTAAGCCTCGCAGTAAAACGGCTTCCAAAGCATACAAATAGTTGTAACTTGGTTAACCTTTTTGGCTCTCACTGAAACACTTCCCACGCCAACGTTTCTGGCGAGATTATGACAAGCATGTGACCTCAGACCTAAACATGGCTCCTCGTCACATATATATTCCACTCCCTGCAATGTGCGCCACAAATTCTGAGGCAAAACTAAACACTTTAATCCAATTTAATAGTGCCCACGGCCTCCTTTGAGAATGTCATCTTTATTTATAGCAGTCACGTTACAGCTTTGATGGCTATAAAGTCATTGTCGCGCCTTCATTGATAAACAGCATTTCTCAGCCACTCCGAGCAGAATGAATGTCAGTGCCTCTCACTAATCATTCAATATTACATCAGTTTTAATTAAAAGCAATGACTTTTTTAAATGAAAATAGATGAGCAGCACCTTTTGTCATCTCAAATGCACTAATAAAGTTCATTGACTGAGGAAAAAAAAAACATGCATCTATGTGCCAGCCGCACTGTCTTTGATCCCCTGAGCTGGAGGTGTTGGCACAATGTCTTCTCACCACCCCCTCTGTGTGCCCCACCATGACACATATAGCCAGCATCTGTGCATAGTAAATTGATTCTCTTTTCGGAAACAGACAATTCTTCCCCAAAATGTTGAGAATGACTTGACAGGAGCCCCTTATCATTCATGCACCGTCTCATGAGAGTCAATATAAGAGTTCTGTCAAATATATTGCATTTTTAAAGATAATAATGCTCAGAGTGTTCAATGTTTATTCATGTGGATGTGGAGAAAAGAGCATGAAAAATTTTTAATTTAGTAAAAATGTTTTTACAACATTTTTTTAGTATAAAAAAAATAGTTTTTTACTAAAAAAAAATGTAGTAAAAACAGTAAAAAAAATTCATAGCGGTGTGTACCACATTTGCCATATTTCGCAGTTTTTATCCACGTCTCGGATACATATAATGTAGCAGGTCTCCTATTAAATTGGAGTTGAGTCCTATTTCGATCTGCAGTTGTTAATGTTTTCCCCATCATGTGCTTTTGGAAAAGACAAAATGCAGCGTTGCCTTACATATCTTTACCTTTGACATTTGCATCGGGACTCAATCGGGTTCCAGCTGCATCTTCCCCGAAAAGGCAACAAAATGTTCAGAATGGTAAAGGAGGATTTTATTTTCCAACCAACCTGTAGTTGAGAGAGACTCCGCCAGTTTGGTAACAGCAAAGTGTAAATTGTCCAGTTGGGTCCATAATCCCAATGGATTCCATTCTTTTTCCCTTCGGCAGTGGTTGTCGTTCCCCAGGCTATATAGTAACTAATACAAACAAGCAATGGGGAGAGTAGGCAACGCCTGCGAAGGGGTTAGTTAATTGGCATGCACGTATGATCCTTCCTCAAAGCCTAAGAAATGATTTAAGATCAGGCTAACTTTTAAGCCTTAACGTCTCACAAATTCACAAAATTTCTTCAACACGTGCTCTCACTTTCTCAAAATTGTCATCCTTTTTTGCAAAGAAGCTCATGAATCGCATCCAGTCTGCGATTGACTCACCCGTCATCTGAGTCTGAGCGTAAGGGTGACCTGTGACAATGTACGGTACAGTCCACAATGCTCTAGTTTTCTATGTTTAACTACGAAGTGGATTAAGAGCTGATCATTTGGTCCACTGAACTGCTTCAAACTTTAAAGTTGAAACAAAGGCCGACGAAATGCTTCAGATTGATTTGAGTGGTGCAGAACCATTTGGGCGGCAAAAAACATGGAGAACACAGTAAAAGAGTTTCACTTATTTAACCGGAGGAAAATATTTGTATTGCGTGCGTAAACCCAGAGGAGCAAGCCTCTGGTTGCTGGGATCTGGAAGATACAATGAGGACGGTGGCGATTAGCAGATCTGATACGTAAGTGGACAAGATTGCATGTGTATTAAGAAGTCAAATTAGTGATTCATTCTGTGAGTTGGCCGTCCCTATACGAAGGACAGCGGAAAAGATTTGTGCACTATTTCGATCTTTAAGACAAAGGCTTGCATTCAAAATAAAATCAGATAATCCAAAGAAAATTGCGTCCAGAAGTTTCATTGTCCTCCATCTTCATTCTGACAACTTCTGCAATTGTCAGCATGATTCCACCTCAAAGGTCATTCATTAAATTGAGATCATGACACCTTTGCCAATTTCGATAGTGTTGCCAGTGTCTTTCGAAATTTGCAATAAAGCAGGAAACTGCCAACTCGAAACAGCAGAACACCCGTTCACAGAATTCCAAAGTGTATGTATTGGGTATGTATACCCGGCTGCACGAGCCAGGTCCCCCTTTCCCGATCTGCTTGTCAAAAAAAAAAAAAATGTGGTCGATTGCGTTGAGAGACCAGCTGATCAATTTCATCGTTTAGATTTTCAGAGGACAATGCAGCAGGAAGTTCAGATGATAGTTTGAGACAAAAAGACACCGCGAGACAAAGCCAGCAAGCATGAAAAATAGAGGAAGTGAGGGAGCAGAGTAAAGAAGAGTCTCCCTCCGTCAAAAGCCTAGAAGAAAAATATATACAGTAGAGTGTGCCTGACACTCTGCTGAACAGTAAATAAACAAAACGTATTGTGCCCTCTCTGACTGTGTCAGTCAAGACTGGGCATTCTTAACATTTGTGAATTCTTGATACATATCTTCACATCTCATTACCTCATGCGGGTACCTGCAGGTTGGCGTACATTGCTATGATTTTGAACAACAGTGACATATATTTAGCTATTACTGGGTGTGAATCAATCTCATTGAAGAAATATTTGTCAATTGCAACAGGATGTTGTTTTTGTTTCTTTTAAGTTTATTATTTTTAGGAGACAGTGCAAGGATGGAAATGCATAACCAACATGACGTGATGAAATCATTTTATTACAAATATGCACTCCAGATGAGTGAAGTGAAAATAAAGACAAGTCAGAACATCGTCATACTAGAACAATTCAAGTGGGGTTTTTTCATCTCTCGTTCTCTCTCCTTGATTCAGTACATATGGTCAGTCAGTTTGTTGTACATACATCAAGACCAGGTGACAATTATTTCACATTAAGATATTCCAAAGAGATGGCATGTATTGAACTTATCTTACAGAAAAATATAAACAACTATCTGTGCGTAATAAAGGCCTCTGTAAAATATTTTACAAGCTGCTACGGAACTTCCCAAAAACACAATAATAATAATAATACATTTTATTTATAAGCGCCTTTCAAGACACCCAAGGACACTTTACAATCAGGAACAAGAACAATAAAACACAATGCGGGTTGAGCAGCGGCAGCCAAACGTTTTACACAATGCACTTATATTTGGGTAAAATTTGATACAAAAATGTCCAACATTTCACATCCGTCACAAAATTCCACAGATTTTTTAACATATATTCTATATATATATATATATATATATATATATATATATTTATTTTTTTAATTATTTTTTTTAGATTACATTATCAATACAAATGTGTAAGTTCTTCCTTATGACACAACAGGTCATTTATGTCACGTTTAAAAAAAATATATACTATGCGTATTCATATCTATATATACAAGTACATTAAAAATATGAATGTATGAATATGCACTTGTATCCATTTAATGTTAATAGAACTTGGGAAATAAATTGTTTTTGTTGGGTCTTCAAATCAACCACGTCATTCAAGGATTTATGAGATGAGTTTTATGTTAATGTAGTGACTCATAACCACGAGTGAAGGGCAAAACTACAGGCACCGATGAGTCAAACTTAAAAAGCACGCTGAGGAAAAAATAAAAGAGGGAACTGATATCTGATCATTATCGAAAAGTCACATGAAATCATCCACTCATTCAGAGAATAGGCTCTGTGTCGTTCCAACTCACAAATGCATCCTTCCACCTGAAAAACACAAGATTACAGCAAGTTAGATCAAGTTGTGACATCAGACAACACATTCCGCCAACAGCTTTACTATTTACCGTTTTGCAGCTTGCAATGATTCCACGAGAACTAAACTGAGGTGAAGAAAATCTGCTTCATTACTACGGTCGTCTATTTCTTTATCTATATCCGTTCAGTCATTAGCTACTTCATTTCAGTGGACTGAACTCACAGAGGAATTGAGGATGTCAGCCAATGGAAGCCACCATTACTGGCAGTGTGACAAAAGATTGGACAAGACAAACTGCTAATTGGGCCGAATTTGAGTATGACTGTCACTTCCAAGCACTGTCAGCAAAGGCCCAATCATCAAATGTCTCGGAAAGATTATTCTCTCGTGTGGGTGGTTTCATATTTAAATTTGCAAATCCATATTTGTGTCGATGACAAGGGTACCACAATATGGTTAACACGTGAGCTAAAAGTTAACCTAGCTTTGAGCATCTACAATTCTTTCTTGTATTTTTGGGCAGTGTTGATGCCCTGTGGCACCGTGCTCCATTTCACACGTATGTCCAGGTGCTACGATAGACATCGTTATGCTTGAGGTGTGCTGTGTTAGTCATCTCAAGTGCACAGCACACATTATCACAGCAGTAAGCACACATCTGGCAATTTTTTTCCTTTGTCATTGGTAGGGTCTCACTTAAATTTAAAAAAAAAAAACGTTATGTGTGTACCTCGCTTTAAATGTAAAGAGAGGCTCACCTTGTTCGGATGCAGAGCTCCAGAGGAGGAATTAGATCGGCGTCTTGACAACTCAAAGCGGATTTGCCGACAGCTAAAAATAAAAAGAAGTAAAAATAATGCATTTAATTACTGTATTTTTACCCCCAAAATTGGAAACAACACAGCATATTATTTACCCCAAGAATTGAGGTTGTGTTTCAAGAAAAATTGAGAGAAATATTTTATTTAATGGCCCATTAAGGTGTGCTTGTTTGAGCTTGGAATAGAATTACCAAACTGAAGAGCCCTCGCCTCTCTCATGACCTCACAAACGGACAACAATTCCCTTCCATGGACACATGCCTAAATCTTCCAAGAGGAAAAGTTATTTTAGTTTCAATATCCATCCACCCATTTTCTAATCTGCTTATCCTCATGAGGGTCGCGACCGTGCTGGAGCCTATCTTAGCTGTCTTCAGCAGTAGGCGGGGTACTGGTTGAACTGTTTGCCAGCCAATCGCAGGGCACACATAGACAAACAACCATTCACGCTCACAATCACACACGAGGGACAATTTAGAGTGATCAATGAACCTACCGTGCATGTTTTTGGAATGTGGGAGGAAACCGGAGTACCCAGAGAAATCCCACGCAGGCACCGGAGAACACGCAAACCCCACACAGAAAGCCTGGGGCCCGGAATCGAACCCATGACCTTTTCACTGTGAGGCGCGTATGCTAACCAGTCTCTCTATCTATCGATCTATAAATATCTATAGCTATTAATAGATAGATAGATATAAAATAAAATGAAAGTTATGTACTCACAACAGACAGTGAGACGGATCTCTTCCTGCTGATTGGCCAAGCCGTCGTAATAGTACAGGTCAAACTCTTCACCCTTGTCCTGGTTTGTTAACAGCGCCTCCTGCAGGCCAAACAGCACACTGAAGTGGCTTTCACTGCACACAACCCAAATTGGAAGAAGGGGGTTCTTGAGATAGTCTCCAACCTGAAAGAAATGAAAGAAAATAGACAGACACACAGACCGATAAGAGATAAAGAGGCGCATTTCAAAAGTGTTTGACAAGCGCTGCCCTTAGGAAGCCTTTTATGCGAACATTACAGCAATCACAGACTTGATTGCAGTAATTGAATTATCTTAAGTTATCTCAAACTGCATTCTGGCATCATTCACTGCTTGATTGCGGTGAGCCAAGGATAACAGGCACATTTTTCTTTGGAGACGATTGTGATAGGGAAAATGCTCTGAAGTTGATAAGTGAATCTGAAAAAAGTCAAAGCGGTGAGATTTATGCTATTCAAATGTCAAGGGAACATGTCTCCATATAACGCTTGTATATTATAGTGTTTGTACCTGATTGTGACAGGTGGTAGTTGAGGGCATGTGGCTCACCTTGAAGATATTATAATGTTCAAACAGTGACAGAAGGCCAATATTACAGGGAGCTTTGATTCCCTTGAGCAGCGTAGAGTTGCCGTTGCCGGAGTCCAGCTCCACATCGCCGTCAAAGACGTTAGAAACCGCTCGTCCCACGAGCAGCAGGTTCACAAGCTCCTAGCCAACACAAACACCAAAAGGTAAATAGACAAACTACACATATTGTATGAGAAGACTTCCCTCGCGGGCCAAGGCATCTATTACAGCAACAAGTTAGGAAAAGTATCTCGATGATACTATAGTAGATAGTATGATATACCTTATCATTGATTAAAATTTTTTGTTATAGGAGACTTTTAAAATGTATGTGTGACCCAAATACAGTTTGGAAATAATTATTTGATCCCATGGTGAATTTGGGAGTTAATTGACCTAAAAAGATATGACCTGTGTCTCAAATTTTAATAGCCGTTTATCTATTATGACAATAGAGAGAATAACAGTCATCATTAAAATGTATAAAACGGTGCGCACATGTACCGGCCCGCCTTAAGTTTGTCAGTGAACCGTGAAGCGAGTGAGAGAAGGCTTGGGAGAAAGTACTGTGGTCAGATGAAACCAAAATTGTGATTTGGCATCAAGCCGACCCATCGTGTTTGAAGGTTAAGGATGAACAAAATCAGAGTATGACCCAAAGAACACCCTCTCCAAGTCAAGCAGGGAGGTGGAAACACATTTTTTGGGTCTTGTTTCTGGAAAGGTCGCTGGGCGACTTGAAGAAATTGACAAGCCCATGTACGGAGAGACATGTCCGATAAAATCTTGGACTACTCATTTCAGTCAGGCAACTTTCCTAAACCCCTGAAAGTAGCCGCCGTAATGGCATTCTCAAGTATTGGTCCTAGGTCTTGGCGCGCACTCAAATGTAAGTACTCAAACCGTATTTGCTTTTAAGGAAGGTGTATTGGTGGAGCCCTAATTTGAAATTATATATAAATTTGGTAAACCATTGACTAGTTGTCATACCTGAGTGCAGTAGCCATGAGCTCCAATGAGTGCGGTGGTGGCCACATCCATATCTTCTTTCAATCTGACAAAAAAAAAGATATGTAGTATTTACTTTATTAAATGATTTCATTATAAAAACGTTTTTGTTTTGTTTTTTCTTAATGTGTCTTTTATACTCGATCTATGTCGACCTTTCCATACTTATCAATAGATCGAGACAGGACGGCAGATATGGTCAAGAGTAGACATCCCAGCTCCCCTGTCTCAAACTGTATGAAAGATACAGAGCAACGATAGATTAATATACAGTATTTGAAAGGGACGCATTACGGACAATTGACCTTTTAATGACAACCAAGTGAATTCTCTGCGACTTGCCTATTTCTGAAAACGCGGGTAATTTGGCTCCTCTATCTGCCATTGTCGAGCGACAGCCGCATGTGCTTTATTCCAATCAAATATTGCTCAAAGAAAAAACACAAACTTTTCTTACATGACATAACCTCTACTCGAATCTAACACTTTTTGGAGCAGCTGTTTGTAAATGCTAACATTTTAACATCCGCCTGCGTGTTTTTCAAACAGTATTGCCACACATTTCACTGAAATGAAGCCTGCAACATGGGGAATTTCCATACTTTCATAAAACTGTGGCAGGAAAACAGCTTCCATGTATTATTTGCTGTAAGCCTGTTTCAGTTTACTTCTGTTATCACCATCACATGCACAGAAAGTCCCGTCAAAGGTTGATGCTACTGGCAGGATAAAGCAGGTAGCCAAAGGAGCCCGTGGGCTCGTGTGTGTATGGGAGGGAGGAGGGCTGTGCGGGCTCCTGCCTTGTGGCTTCTTGACGCCAAGTGTGGCTGCATCCCACCAGAGGCAGAGTTGGGGCTTGAGAAAGTTGGTGCTTGGGGGACAGGTCACATTCATCGCTGCCCGGGCAGACTTCATTTGCAGTCTGCATTGGTTTCGTCATATGGGTTGACCTTAAAGTGGCTTTTATTCCAACTGCCCAGAACGTACTATACTGTATATGTCAGGCTGGTACAGTAGTATCGCTGTTGTAGTTTCAGCAGATTCTTTTGTTTGTTTGTTTTTTTTTGTTTTTTTACGAGTATGAGGACAAGCACAGACGGGCAGTATCGGCACCGGGGCAACAAAGTCATAAAGTTGGCAATACTGAGAAACTGCTCGCTTCATCCAATGCCCTATTTCTGTCCCCGTTGTCATGGTAATGAGACCTGTACTTGGCATTCCCCATGAAAACTGTCCCCCAAAACTGCGTGATTTGAACCAGAGTGTGACAAGTGGATATTATGTTTGCTATAAATCTTTATACTTTTTGACAGAATAATGTCAGAGACCTCCCACTTTTAACTTATTCACTCCCAAAGACGTTTTTAAACGTCTTTTCAGACTTAGTCCAGAATTGGCTGGTACTGAATGAGTTTTAATAAGAAACCTGGGTTTTAAATTCTGGGGGTGAAAAAATCAATTTATTTGCTTTAATTCAAGAGGTGAACTCAATTAAGGGAGACAACACATGAAATCTCTCACCTGCTCAATGTTTTGCTCCAGTAGCAACTGCAGGTCTTCAATACTGTCCACTGTAAAACAGCTTATCTAAAAATGTATGGAAAGAAGGAAAGAGCGTTTAGACACCTCTACGGTAGTCATTCTTTTTGTTGCAAACTGATCCCGCCCCCGTCAGAGAAGGGAAAAGTGATTTGGCCCTCACAGGAAAAAGTTTGGGGACCTCTACTGTAAAGTTTCCACCGTATAGAGGTCATAAGATGGCTCCAAACATGTGTATACCTTTTCAAGCACTCCTTCAGATGTGTAGTGTCCACTCGGGGTGAAAAGCATTCTTCCTGAGTTTCTGTTTTAGGACACAATAGGGTGTAAAGTTAATGCACAGGTTAAGATGGTGGTCCACCATTAGGACCACTCTGCAGTCTGCATTAGAACTACTGTAAAGTAGGTACATAAAGACATTTCAAAAGTAGGCTCTTACATTGCTACCGTAGCTTGTTTTTCCTCGCTGGCCCTCCATAGGACTTCTGCCACAGCTAGGACCAGACATTTTCTTCTGGTTGCGTTTGTCGGCCTTAAACGCCTGAGAACAAGGTGGTGCATGAGTGAAAAACAAGCTTTTCTGACTCAATGCAATGTTGATACAGTGAAACTCCTCTACAACGAAACCTACATGGGTGAAAATACCCCCTAGTGTGAAAAAACCTTCATGCATTAACACCATTCCCACTCTCCTGCCCCACATACAACGAAAAAAACCCTGTTGCGTTATACGAAATATTTTTCTCTGCTCTTACCTCACGAGATTCACTACAACGAGCTAATCCAACAGCGACCTCTACTGCTTCGTTCGGAAACGGCAACAGCAACCATCACACTGGTTTACACATGCACAGTAGTCCAGGAAGTATTTGTTATTGTTAGTTTCAGGACGCAGCAAGAACGTTGCATTGCTAAAATGGCTACAAAACGGACCTTTGGATGTCAAGCAGCTAAGACAAGAAGAGCTCTGACGCTGGAAGATAGAGCAAAAGTGATCAAAATGACAGACGGAGGAAGCAAAATAAAAGACATTATCCAAGAAATTGATGTAAGTGAAAGTGAATGCTGATCGTAAATTTCGCAATTTCTTTCCCTTTTTTTCTTTCTACACTGACTATATGAAGTGTCAAATAAGCTCATACTTATGCACTATTGGAATAAAAATAAAGAGTACACTTACGTTTGTGTGTGCGTGTACATATACGTTTGTGTGTGTGTGTGTGTGTGTTTACATCTGAGAACAAATTTGCTACAGTGAAAAACCCCCTGTTGTGAAATTGTTTTTGCTGCAAACATGATTTCCTTGGAGAGGAGTTTCACTGTACCCAAGTGGCTCCAAAGCGGAGCAGCATCGAAAGACCTGATTTAAGCGTCATCTGATTCAAAATATTGACTAACGCAACATAAGGAAGGGAAGTACAACATACTGAAGTCTTGTATTACTACCTGTCCATATTTTCAAAGAGAAGCTTCTTTAAAACGAAAGCTTGGATGGAAGCCAGAACCCCACAAGGACCGCCCTAGAAAATAAACAGACGACTTCTTAAGAACACCGCACAGAACGTGTGCATTTTGTGACAATTCGAAAGCCATGGCCACCTTTTTCTGCACCATTCCATATCTCAGGTCATGTGTTTCGGAGAAGGTGAAACCTTGATTTCTCCACTCGACGGTGAAACATTTGAGACTTGAGCCGAGGAGAACTGACTTCAATTCCTGGGTAGAGCAAAAGCAATAACTAAATAATATAGCTTCCACCTTGATCTGAAAGTCCCCTGGTGTAAATGAACAACCGAGGCGGTGTGCTGGTCCATTGGGCGGACTGTGTGTCTGCTCGCTGCAGTTGCCGTGTTTTCGATGGACATTCTGGAGAATTCTGGTAGCTCATCATCAATGTCATCTGAACATAAGAGAAATAAATGCGTCATCAGCTATGGTGGATCAAAAAGTGTTTTAAAATGATGTATCCATCCAGCCAGGCAATTTCTATAGCACTTGATCTCATTTAGGGTGTGGGTGGGCTGGAGCCTATCCCAGCTAACTTTGGGTGTCAACCAATCACAGGACAGATATATATATATATATATATACCATCAAGCATTCACACTCACATCTGTGGACAAGTTAGAGTCTTCATAAACTTAATGTGCATTTTTTTCAAATGTGGGAGGAAGGTGAAGTACGGCAGTGCCATGAGAAACGAGTGACTTACGAATCTTTCAAGATATGTCGCTTAGATGATTTTCTTTTTTTTTTTTTGCTTTGACTTGTGAGCAAAAAATTCAGATATGGGCGCTGTACCTCCTATGATGGCGGGAAACTCAACTGTCATGGCTCATCAATTTTTTGGGAAAAAAAAAAGGTGTTGGGGTTTGTTTTTTTGGGGGAAGCTGGAACGGATTAAAGGCATTTCCGTTCATTTCGCAGGGAAAGATGATTTAAGGTACAAGTCTTTTGAGTTACAAGCATAAGCACAGAAATTAAACTCAAGGCACCACAGTACTGTATAAAACCCACAAAAGCTTGAGTATATCAAATAAATTCCACACATAAGGCCATAGCCAAGATTTGAACCCAGAACTTCTCATCTGTGAGGCAGATGTGCTCACCATTACCCCAATGTGCTGCCCCAGAAAAACATATAGACAAAAACTTACCTAAAACCAACACAGACAAATCTCTCACATTTGGCTGCGTCTTGGACTTAACTCTGGGAGAGAGGACATAGAATTGTGAGCACAAAAAGACTTTGACACATGTAATTTAAATGAAGAGCTTTACATTTTTCTGTCATTTCTGCTTTGTCTTCCCTCTCCAAGCTCTTCACTCTTTCTGTCGCATCACTTCGGCATTTTTCAAAGACTTTTTGCTCTAAACTGCTCCCTGACAGTCCATCCCGAGACTTCCTGTGCTCTTCTTGTTTCCTGAGCAGCAGTTGAGGCGTGACCACTTTTCGGCTCTGCCTTTGTTTGGTTGACTCCTGAATCACAACAGTAACATATGATAATGATCAAGGTGTCTCTGTTAGAAAAGCAGACCACGGTTGAAGAAGTGAACGCTACCTGCAGTGTGCTGGCTATCGGTCCAGCCATCATACCGCGTCTAACCCGATTGGGTCGGCTCCTTTGAATGACTTCATTGACGGGAGGCTTTTTTTCAGGTTCACTCGTAGTAAGGCGAGACGCCATCTTAGACTGGCCGTTTTCATCTGCTGGGGCATTTAACCATGACCCAGTTTCACTGTGCTTCATGAATCTCTCTCCATCAAGTGACAATAACACCCTTGCATTGGGGGATGCTCCCTTGTCCTGTGGCCTGTGAGTGAAATTTCATTTAATTTTCGGTCAAACAAAACAAGAGAACTTAATCGAAAACTTGCTTAATGACTACCTTAATTTGATGTGGTCACCAGAAACAAAGGACACCGTGCTGTGTTCTGAGTTAATTTCGTTCATTGGCGACGGCGTTCCCGCAGGAGAAAGACTAACTGAGCTGATAATTGAAGCCGACTGCAGGGAATCACTTTCCTCACCTTCACAGGCCATCATGCCATCTTTGTGACCTTCAATGTGATGCTTGACAATGATCTCCAGCAAAGTCCTCAGAGGTGAACTCTGAACCTGTAGTAGAACAAATGTCATTAGATGATTAAAATGGTACAATCACACAAATAAACTATTATGTAATAGCAGAAAGAGAGGCAATTAGGGGCATCACATATGTACATTTCTGTAGACCTCGTGCCAAAAAAATTGAAAGTCAATGGGCAGCCGTTACTTAAAATGTGAATTCATTAAATTTTCCATTAATTAGTCATTTGTGAAATGTGAATCAATCCATTCTAAGCCTATCACAGTTAACATGGGCAAAAAGAAGACGAAATGCTGGATCGGTTGCTCTCACTGAATGGGAACTGAACTCATGCCTCATTATTATTAATAATTCCATCAAACATCTGATTCAAACCCAAAAAAGAAATTAATATTACACTTTGCAAAAACTTTGGTAAATATATTCATGAATGGCAAGTTGACAATATGTACCATGTGCTACCTGTGCTTTAATGTGACATATGTGCTGTGAGGCAAATGTTGAAGGTCATTACCTTATTTGCTCTGTACAAATCCTCAATGTGCAAAACTTGTCTCAAATGGGATCTGTTGTTGATGCTGGACTGCGTGCGTGGATGCTCTTCATCCATGCAGGCGATCGTCCTCTTGAGTCCCTGCACGTTGGTTTTACAGTATATGGATATCGTTAGAGTTGAAAATCTGCATATTGAATGCTAGTACAGTATTATTAATGTAGCCTGCAATGATGTGTGCCCTTTGACAGTCGTTTGTCAACTATAACCAGTGCATTCTCCCACGGGATAAGCGAACGCTGACTGCTTAGCTTGGCTAACGTTCGTGGCTACAGGAGATGTAGAAGTGTCTTTATTTTATTTATTTAATCTCCCCGAGGTATCCAACGTACCTTTCTGCTCAAATATTCCCGCACGAGGGACGCGGACACCTCCTCCACACAAATGACCATCGCTGTTGGGAAAACTGAGCCAGTTTTGCTACGATATAGCACACGGGAAGCGGCCGACTCGCTTGGCGTTCAGTGCACAGGACTGTGATATGCTAAACGCACATGCAGAATTTATTTAACGTACTGTATATAACAAAAACAGAAAAAAACATCTCCGATAAAACTCCGTAAAAGACAGACCGGCATACATTTCGACGTGACGTCCAGTGGGCGGGGTTTTGTCTGACGCATAACGTATTGCGTCACAGAACAGTAGGAGTTCTTGTCTGCTCCTACCAGGCCCCCTATCGTCTTTCCATGATCCGGAAAACTAAAAATGTTTCAGGTTATCTTAATACGCATAATAATTACACGACAATGTATTCAAGAGAACGAAATGTTGCTTATAAGCAAGCGCGTTCAGCTCCGTCCTTCTAAAGCGCGCCCCCGTACGTTACCATGGCGATGACACAAATATGGCAGCGGCCATATCTCGTAAATGAAAATGAACGTGTGCTTTCATTCATATACTATGACCTTCCTGAATGGAGTTTGCATGTATTCCGCATGCTTGCATGGATTTTCTCTCTACCCCGACTTCCTCCCGCATTCCCCAAAACAAGCATACTTAGGTTAATACTCAAAATTGCCCATCGGTGTGAATGTGAGCCATGAATGTTTATTTGTCTATACAGTATATGCTTTCTTGCTGACTAGACTCATCCAGGGTTGACCACACCTCTTTCCAAATTCGACTGGGATCGGCTCATTTTACTCGCATTAATGATTGATTGGATCGACTTTCATTGGGTCTACTTATTTTCACAACATTAAATGTGTGAAATACTGTAGACCATTGTACAGGCAGCATTGTGGGCAGATATAAGAAATACAGACTTTCAGAAGTGATGCAAACATCTCTTGGGGTGTATTAATTTAAGTTCAGCACTGTAAATAACAATAGTGGATCTCTTGTATCAGTCAAAAGTGTTCCATGGTAAAGTGTGTGCATCCAGTGTGTGCATTTACACTGGATTCTTGCAGGTCTCGTCGGTATAATAAAGGACACCAAGTTTTGCTATTGTTCGGAATTTTATTACAACGTTTCTCTTATAATGTATGACAAATAAGAATGTGAGCCGAGGCTTGCTTTATTGTCAAACCGTGAACTAGTTACCTACCGTTCAGCACAACTGCATATCAAATTTTACAAGAGAATTACAGGTAAAAATAATTTAAAATGACAAAAGGGCATCACAGAGGATTATATCATTGAAGCATTTTACTTAACTCATTCACTCCCAAAGACATATTTATATGTCTTTTCACACTCCACACGTTCAACCCCAGATACTTATTTTTTTTTCAATTTTTCCAAGACTTAGGGTAAAAAAAAAAACAAAAAAAAAATGGGGTCTAGAATTGGCTGGTACTGAATGAGTTTTAATTAATGATGATGCTCACATTTTTTTTCCTACAATATGCTTGTCGATGTCATCATATGCGCATGAAGAGACTCACTGCTGTGGATTCATAATTTGTGTCATGACTACCATATCAAGGTCATTTCAAGTGAGCATCAAAATATTTTGTGGTATGCTTAAAAAGACGCAACCACATCATTGATGAAATGATTTGGGATTATGACAGAACATTAAAGTAACATGGCAAACCTATGAGAATACTGACTTATACAAAAATTTTGTCGGTGTTTTGGCACAGGTCATACCCTATATTTTATAGAGAGTGCAGCTTTACAACCGATCAACAAGTAAACACTCTGCAATTTTTGTGATTTTGTGTATGCCTCCCTCAGGAATGCCAAGAACACAGCCACTTGCTTCCCTCTGTTGTATGAGCATGAGGGACAAATACATTTTATTTTTTTAAAGAGAGACAACAAGGAAAGTTTCCAGCGGGTGGAAGGGCCTCAGTAGTCATAAGCTGTGAAACAGAAACAGAGGCGCTGTTACCTGTGGCTCATGAAACAAAGAAGAGGAGCATGCAGTCCACTTTGAAATGAGACAGGACCGCCGGTAGGATTTTTCATGCAGGCATGCAGTCACACCAGGGTGGCCTTACTTTCTATCGTGAGGATACAGGTGCTCGCCGCCGTGCCTCGGCTGTTCACCGCCTTGCACATGTACTCGCCCTCGTCCTCAGGGAAGGTCTCTGGCAGGTAGAGGCAATACGTCTCCCCTCTCTCGATGTACTGATAATCTTCACAGTCTTGGAGCATCTCTCCCTCAAACCACCAGGTCACCTCCGGCTTGGGCTCTCCGGTGATCTTGACGGTGAAGCGGACGGGCTCCGAGTCCACCACAGACTGGTTTTTGAGCGGTTTCTTGAAGCACGGGGCGCCCGACCTGGCGTGGTCTTCGTCGTCCTCGTAGGAGCCATTAACGATGCTCGCCTCATCCTCGACGTCATCCTCCTTTTTCTACAAGTGGGTCAAACAAACGATTACCAACCGTCAAAGCATTTCTGATCAACAGACCTCCTGCGTGTGAAAATGGTACCTTTTGGAGGGCAGCATCGATCTCCTGTTGTTCGAACTGCATTCTCTGTAGCTTCTGCTCTTCTATCCTCCTTTTCTCCTCGTCCTCTCTGGCTTTGGCCATTTGTTCAAACCTGGCTCGCATGTCCACCTTCTGTTTGAATGGCGTCTCCTCACCTCGCGGGGAAGTCATTTGGCTTACGTCTTCCTCCTACAAAACAGCAAAATAGGACACTTGCTGCGCTTCTTTTCCACTGCTCTACGACTAATATAGACACCCTTCGATTACACACGGAGACAGTCAATTTGTAAGTAGAGACGAGATCATCATTTCAGTGTTCATTCTTTTTGTGGCATTTTTGTTTGGTGTGGTATGAGAAATTTCAAACATCAAATGAGTGTCTAAGTTTGGCAGAGGTTGGGAAATATTGGTCTGCATTTTGCCGCAGCTGTCCATTTTCTTTATTCCATTTGTCCCCCTCTTGGATAATATTCATCTCCAATTGAAGTAAAACATTGGATAGGAGATCCTCATCCTCAAGTTATAAGTCTCACTTGATCTGATGTATGATTGAATGTGGGACTATTTATAACTGTCATGATTCTGTTTGTGGCACTGTAGGGTTCTCCCTGCAGCTGCACACCTGATGTTCGTTATGTGATTAGTACCGGTAGTATTAAAGGACTCCCGGCACGTTCACTCAGTGCCGTGTCATCGTGGCTGTTTGTATGCTACTGTCATGGTTTTGTTTTGGCTTCAGTCGGGGTTTTGTTTGATACTTTGGATTCTTTTTGTTTTCATGACTTCGTTTGTTCTGGATTTAGTTTCTGTGTTTTAATACAACTCGTCAAGTTCACCCTGCTCCTCCACTTGCCTGCTTTTTGGGGTCCACCACCACCTCGCTTTGTGACAATAACAGGGTAAACCAACCGCTGCTAACCAAGGTAAACTGCGCTTATTTGAGTCGTTTGTGCAGAAGCGCATGCTAAATCGATTTAAAACATGGGCGTGTCTACGTCTCCATACAATGTTTGTGAAATGACCTCACACATATGTTATTTGTAGCAAGCTAACATACGATAGATCTTGTATGCGTTCATACCTCCAAGAACCGTTCAGCTTCTCGCTCTTTAATTTCATCATCGGCAGCCTTCCTTCGAGCTCGCTCCACGTCAATCTTTTTCTGAATCTCCTCTTCAGTCAGCTGCTTGATCTTTTCAAACTTGGACTTCAGGTTCTTGGCCTGGATGGAGCCCGTCCTCTTCAGCTTGGTCAGCTCTTCGTACTCACTATTTACAACATAGGTGCTTTCATTCACTACTTCCTGTGAAATCCAGAATGAAATATTCATTAGCGATCCTTCTACCTTCTGTTTGGACCAAAGTATTGGGGCAACCAGCTACTACAGCTGCAGAAAACGAATTGAAAATGGGGGGGAAAAATATTGAATTTGTAGGTGTATATTTTTGACTTTGTTGAGGCTAACCTCGCCCATCTCTTGTCGGAGTTGTTCAAACTCCTGCTTCTCCTTCTCCAGTTTCTGTTTGCGCTCCTCTGCCTTGCGTCTCCTTTCAGCCTCCTCCTTCTCCTTCAGCAGCTCCTCAAAGTTCATCTCCAGTTTTCCTGGGTGTAACGCCTCCTGCGATTCTGTCCTCTCTAATTCATCCTCGTCATCTAGAACCTACACACATGAATAAAATAGCCAAACTCAGACATTCTAAAGCAGAGCACCTGCATTTGATTATGATCATTTTTTTGCCATCAAATACATAGTTTTGATACAAGAATAACGGCAAGCACATCATTAAGTCGAGCAGTACAGGTGCATCTCAATAAATTTGAATATCCTAGAAAATGTTAATTAAGTAGTTCAATTCAAAGAGAGAAACTCATAAACAGAATGATACGTTTTCACTCAACACAGTAAAGTATTTCTACTACTGAAAAAAAATCCAACTGTAATTGATGTCTCGTCACAGACACTCTTCCTTCTGTGCTTTTATTTTGGAGAGTCCACTTCCAGGGACCTTCTGTGTCTTTTTCCCTTTAATGACCAGGCTGAGCCGGAGGGTGATCCCACACCTACAGCTGATCAGCAATCACCTTCTGCGTATAAGAGCTCTGCTGATCTGCAAGCTGGTGCCAGATGATTCATGCATTATGAGTGGTATCTAGGGCATTAATAGTGCACACGCTTGCCATTTTGGTATTTTTTGTGCATACTCAATTGTTCTTGTTTGTCCAGTGCCTGCCTGCTCCCTGGCCAGCCTGGCTCCACATTTTCCTCCCCGAACCACTTGACCCTGCACCCATCCTTCCCCCATCTCCTTTGTTTTTGGATCCTCTGCCGCCATTACCTTTGCTACCCATAAAAACAATATTTGACTTTACTGAGATGCGCCTGTATTGTGTAATTTAAAATGCTTTCATAAGAAAAGCATCAGCAGTGCATCAACTAACACGCATGACGTATTTCCCGTCTTTTGTGAGCCATATAAAATAATGCGGCAGTAAGTAACAAAAAAGCATATTTGAGTAAATTGCTGCATGGGTCAATGATGGAACTATAATCATTTAAATCATGAACTTCAAGCAGTGTAAACCTTCTAGTCATCCTTCTGTCACTGTGTAAAAATGTATTGTATGCTGTTATGTAAAATTGATTTGTTGGTTTGTTTGCTTTTGATAATTTTTTTTTAATTTCTGTTCATTTGGGGTAGAATGTGTTCAAAGTTTGGTAAACATATCTTACTGTTTCATCTCCAAATGCAGAGTTCTCCTCATCCAGGCTGGGGCTCTTAAAGAGATATAATTTGGACAAGGGAACAGCAATCCAAAATCGACCATATGAGCCCATCAGAATAAAACACAATAGTTAGTGGGAAATGTTGAAACAGGTGTTAGTTGGAAGTACTGTACATTGATTTGAAGCACGTTGACGTGACTTTGGTGTGTTGATTTTGGCCATATACAACCATTGGTACGAAATGAAAGAAATCTTTCTGCTCGTTTCCAGAAAATGGTTGTAGTTTAGCGAGCGAAGCTGTTTTCTGAATCCCTCCCTATCTGCAAACTAGTGCCCTGTATACAGTACAGTAGTAAGGAAGCCATTTTGTGGTGCTGTTCAGATATGTCATGAATATCTAGTCGGTTATCACCTGTGGTGCTCTCAATGTAGTGGCACACATCACAAGGATGGACACGTAGTGCTTTGTCTGTATTCATTTTGTCAAATACCGTACACTCAGCTTAAAATAATATAATTCATTTATTACAGAAAGTAAACCAGATGACGTTGATCTGGTATGTTGTAATTATGAGAAAGCAAGGACAAGCGCTTGAGTAGTGTTAGAAACTATTTCATTTGATCGATGAATGAATTATATAGTCTACAATATAAAAATTCCTTTATAGTAATACGGGAGAAGGGAATTAGAGACTCATTCTAAACACAGACAAAAGTTTTTGGTCGTGAGGACTCACCATGCTTTTGCGTGCCTCGGCAAAGAGCCTCTTCTCCTCTTCCAATCTCTTCTTGGCCTCCTCCTCTGCCTTCTTCTGCTCTTCCTCTCTTCTCTGGCGCTCCAACTCCTCAAAACTGGCACAGATCTTTCCAGGTTCACTGCCCTCCAGGTTCAGTAAGGCCATCAGAGCCTCGTCATCCTCGTCGACAAGCTGTGTGACAATGCAAATGAAATTTAAGAAAAGAAGACCATATTGCTGACAGCTCGTCTTGTCTGTTCTAAATCATTCCAAAGGCGTTTGATGGTCAGGTTCTTCTGTACCAAACTCACTGAGGTATGCTTTTATGAAACCTTTGTGCACTAGGACAAGAAAGGGGCTCTTCCCACAAAGAATTATAAACACAGAGCAAAAATGTGCAATGATACCAGAGAGAATCAATATCACTTTGATGATACTTTAGTTGTCATCAGTTGCAATACATTTTTACCATGCTCTTTCTGGCTTCAGCAAAAGCTCTTCTCTCCTCCTCCATCCGTCTCTTGGCTTCTTCCTCGGCCTTCTTGCGCTCCTCTTCAACTCGTTGCCTCTCAAGTTCTTCAAAGCTCAATCTTAGTTTTCCAGGTCGGAAATCTTCTTTGTCATCCGGAGATGGTGCCTGAGTGCCTTCCTCATCTTCCTCCTGGAAAGACGTAAATAGGTTGCAAGCATGAGTTAACCAGGTAGAAGATATACACTCACTGGGGACAACATTAGAAACAGCCACTTTATGAGATCTTGACCAAAACTTTTGAACTGTGGTAATAGTTTGCTATTCCCATCATCCATCCATCCATCCAACCATTTTCTGATCCGCTTTATCCTCACAACTGTTCTGTAGCCTATCCCAGCTGTCTTTGGGCAGTAGGCGGGGGACACCCTGAACCGGTTGCTAGCCAATCGCAGGGCACACCTAGACGAACAACAAATCAACACTCACAATCACATCTAAGGAAATTTGGAGTGTTCAATCAGCCTGCCATGCATGTTTTTGGAATGTGGGAGGAAACCAGAGTACCCGGAGAAAACCCACGCAGGCACGGGGGAGAACATGCAAACTTCACACAGGGTGTCGGAGCTGGACTCAAACCCTATACCTCTGCACTGTGAAGTCGACGCACTAACCACTGGCCCACCGGTCTGCCTGCTAATCCCAAAATTCACTCATTCATCTTCCGAACCGCTTTATCCTCACTAGGGTTGCGGGGGGTGCTGGAGCCTATCCCAGCTGTTTACGGGCAGTAGGCGGCGGACACCCTGTATCGGTTGCCAGCCAATCACAGGGCACACAGAGACAAACAACCATCCACGCCCACACTCACACCTAGGGACAATTTAGAGTGTTCAATCAGCTTGCCATGCACGTTTTTTGGAATGTGGGAGGAAAATGGAGTACCCGGAGAAAACCCACGCAGGCCTGGGGAGAACATGCAAACTCCACACAGAGAGGCCGGAGTTGGAATCGAACCCGGCACTGTGAAGTCGACGTGCTAACCACTGGACTACCGGTCCGCCCTAATCCCAAAATGTTAAATAAAATAATCAAATGTGTGTGCGTGTGTGTGTGTGGTACAGTTGTACACGAAACTATAGCCACATCAGCATTTTCTTTAATGTATTTATAGTTTGAAGGCAAAATGATGGACATAACAAAAGGTTTTGCACAAGGTCATTTTGTCAGGCCTGCGGGAGAAAAACCCCCAAACAACAACAACAAAAAGACGGTTAATTGCTTTGGGAATATTTACCAATCCCAGGCGGGCCTCCTCAAAAGCTTTCTTTTCCTGTTTGAGGCGCCGTTTGGCTTCCTCCTCTGCTTGCTTTCTTCTCTGTTCCTGCCTTTCCTTCTCCAGCTCTTCAAATGTCATCTTTAACTTTCCCGGAGACACCTGGACCTTCTCCACGGGTTTATCCTCTTCCTCCTCAAAAGAAAAAAAGGTGAGAAGGAAGGTTTGAAGCTTGCTGCACTAGCAAAGCTTGAATATTAATTTGTGTTTGCGTTCCAACCTCTGGGACAACCGAGCGCCGCTTGGCCTCCCGGAAAGAGCGTCTGTTTTCATCGTAGCGTCTCTTCTTCTCTTCCTCTGACGACTTCTTCAGCTCCTCTTCTCGACTCTTCTCCATATCCTCAAAGTTCATTTTGATTTTGCCTGGAGCTCGTGATGGCTTCGTGGGGACAACATGTATCAGGATGGTGTCATCTCCTTCCTGTAATTCACAGATTTCATCATCAACCGAACATGGCACCTGAATTATTGTCTTTTTTATTTCATCAACTTCCATAAGACGAACTGCGCGAAATCACCCCATAGTTCATTTTGAGCATGCTCGGTGGATTATATGTAAAGAGACGAATTTGGCACATGCAGTGTAACTGATCAAATCAAAGCTAAATTATGATGGCAAAATGACGCAATGAGGAGAATTGATCATTTCAGATCATGTTGAATGTTTTGAAATGCCCGGAAAAAAAAATATGACAATGCATCACATATTCAGCAATGCAATTTTGGTGCTCCTGCATGATCCAAGATATGGCTGGAGTCAGTCACCTATGAAAACAAAACTGGGGACTGCCTCTCGCTAAGCATTTTTTTTACACAATGTCATGCAGAACGGACTCTCTGGAAGAGTGAAATCAAAACAAAACATGGCTTTCATGCAGTCGGTGGCTTCACCAAAATTGTTGGGGTAATCAATGCAACTCCGAAATATGTTTGTCTTCCACTTATTCGTAACGAAGCTTTTCAATTCAATCTCTTATGCACATTTTTGCACTTGCAGTGCTCTCCCAAATGTTCTGTGGTGAAAACCATCTGCACCAGTTTAAACGCAGAACCCTCTTTTAAATAAATGTCCACCACTTTTCCACCTCTTGCATGTGCAATCTGTTGTGAACACAGAGTTTAGCACCCTCGAGTTGGGAAAATTCGCAACTGTGGTATATGTGGCACCCAAAACCATACCGCAATATAAACAGCACCAGTCGCTGCACATGTATCTAGTTCTGTACCAAAATCTAATGGTTGAATTCCTTAGCTCATACTCGAAACCTCCAAGAAGCTTTTGCAACTCAATATCCTGTTTTCGCATAATACTGACAACTAACTAAATACTGATGCTTAAAACAACACTTCAACAACAACAAAAATGTTTGTCCAGATTTGCACCAAAATCGAATGATTTCTTCACCAGCATATGCTTTTTACCCACCACCGACTTTTCCTGATGTGGCCATTTGCAGTGTCTCAGCATGAGCGTCAGTCATAGATAAGACAAGTCTAATTTCGGTCACACAGTAAGGAGGTCTACAGCCACTAGGAGGTGTGAGAAACAGTTGCCAGTCATATGCTGTCTACACCTGGCAGCTCTGCGAGAGTGCTGCTCCACTTGTTTCTCAATGACCAGGTCAACTCTAAGCAGGACACACATGAGACAATAATAGTTTAAGCTGAAATTGGATGTACAAAACAGTCCTTGTGTGTGAAGACACATGAAAGCAGTCTGAAGCATTTCTTTTTGCATCATAAAAATGAGTTTGTTTGGGTCACTTAAAAAAAAAAAAAAAAGAAAATTGAATATTGACAAGAAGGAAGAATAGCTAGGCTCAATGGTTCTGTTTGTGAAATAAAACCTCTCTTCTTGTTGTTATTACCTCTAAAAAGACAGTTGTTTCAACAGTTACAGTCTACACGATGAAACAATAAAAATGTAACGGTTGGATTGTCAAGTTGGTCACTTTACAAGCCATTTTTTGAAATGAACCCAGAGAAAAAAATTTTTTACTATAGAACCTACTGTCGCAATTCTCATGAACATTTTTGCAATATTATGTACAGCTGTAATCTAAGACAATGAACTATAATGAGGGCAAAGTATGTTTATGGCATGTAATCACCTGTCTGGCAACCATGACATCACCATTGCAGACTGTCTGAAGGTACAAAAACCCACAAACATATGATCTGCTTTTGCTGAGAATTAATTCGCTTTTTACAATTTATCCACTGTTTAAAAAGTATGTCGAGAGAGCCATTTTTTTTTGTTTGAATCTTAAAAGTGATTTTAAATACACAGAAAAATATGGTGTGTTGAATTTACTCCATTTTATTTCGTCAAGTGGCTGCACGAAATAAAATCATCTGGATCCAGACACATTTTTTAAGTAGACATCGACTTAAAAGAATGTAAAATTTGATTTTTTTTTTTTCATTGTAGCTCATCCAAGCTGCATCGGAGGGTTATGTGAATCCTTTTCTGCTTCGCAGCTTGTACAAGCTCCCCTTTCTCAATGCGCGCTTACCTCAGCTGCCTTCTTCGCCAAGTCCCTTTTGATTTTGTCTTTTTCCATGTTGTCTTGGGTTTCCCTCCTTTTTCTCTCACGTTCCATCTTCTTCCTCTCCCCCTCTTGCCTTTGTTTTTCCATTTCGGCAAACTTTCCCTTCACACTACCTGAGGATTCAAGAAAACAAACTCACATCTTAAAACGTCCAGGTCCCGCTTCTTTTGGCAACCGAGTGTCTCACCTGTGATTTTGGGGACGTAGGATTTCTCCACCTTTGCCGGCTTCACTTCTTCCTCCTCATCGCTGGAAGCAAGAAGTTCTCTCATCTGCCGAGGATCAGTTGGAGAAGGAGTGAGTGTTTACACTTTAGACGGGATCATCTCCACGATTGCTCGGGAGCCATGCTGCTCTCTGCAAGAACAGAAGCCTAATCCCTGATAATAAGCGGGTCATGTGACCTGCAGGTGGGTTTTCCATTGGGCTGTTGCGCGGTGAGCAGATGAGCATACTGTGTGTGTCCAGTCAGGCCAGTTATGATGGGCATGGATGTTATGATAATCCGCTCTCGCCCCAGTGCATTAACGCTTTTATTTCACCACCGTCCATCTCATCTCCTTGTTGTGCTCGACAATTTGAAACGGTCCTTGATACAGGATATTGGGTGCAAAATAATTCAAGGAGAGCTTGATTTGAAAGTGGAACAATTCGATACGGTTCGAGATGAATTATGATTCGATTTGACATAATAGGCTCAGTTAGAGAGTGTATGATGCAATGAATGTTTTCTCTTGTGATTTTACAGACATTTGAATGAATGTGCCAGAATTGTAAATGCGGCATTTCCTTCCAAGACATAATTTGGATATGCATCTTAATATACCGTAATTTCTGGACTATAGACCGCGCCTGATTATAAGCCGCACCACTACATTTTTAAAGGAAAAAAACATTTTGTACACACATAAGCCGCACCTGTCTATAAGCCGCAGGTGCCCATATTGTTACATGAGATATTTACAAAGAAAGACGGTACACAGGCGGCCATTAAAAAAGTCTTTATATAGGCCGCTTCATTAAATAAGCCGCAGAGTTGAAAGCGTGTGACAAAAGTCGCGGCTTATAGTCCGGAAATTACGGTAATTAAATTGATTTGATGTGCTTGCATCTTGTTAATCAAAAATCCATTTTCTGATGGCTATATTTATTTTTCAAATAGTAACACTGACCAAATTACGAGGGAGCTATTTTTCTAAACAGGCCCTTGTGCGACTAATGTGGTCACTGGGGTGCCAACAAGCACATTGTTGATGTTCAAATCTTAGCTTTGGCCACCCACACAGTAAAAGTTGGAGCTGAGAGTTTGCATGTTCAAATTTTGTGGGGCTTTTCTCCAGCTAGTCTGCCTTCTTCCCACATTCCCAAAGCATGTAAGTTAAGTTCATTGAAGGCTCTACACAAGCTTTATGGCCATCACACTGCTCATTGTGCAGAATAACAGAACGTTTGCATGATCCATGTAAAATTTTTCATCA
Organism: Hippocampus abdominalis; assembly: GCA_018466805.1. Classification (NCBI taxonomy): domain Eukaryota; kingdom Metazoa; phylum Chordata; class Actinopteri; order Syngnathiformes; family Syngnathidae; genus Hippocampus; species Hippocampus abdominalis. The sequence goes on along the minus strand of CM031701.1, from coordinate 10,208,434 downwards.
CACGATCTGTTACTGTTACTGCAGGCCTGCTACAACAACCGTTGAACACACCAAACTGTTAAAGCCAGGCAAAGTTTGTCTGGAGGGCTGCACTGGAACTTAGCGCCAACAAAAATTGCTGTCAGCTGGACAGCCATGGGAAAGAGAATACAGTCAAACCTCGGTTTTCGAACGTCTCGGTTCTCGACCAATTCGGTTTTCGACCCAAAATTTAGAGTTTTTTTATGCCTTGGATGACGAACAAATTTCGGTTCTCGAACAAACTGAGCGCACTTGAATGCACCATTTGACTCCTCTCGCCTTCCCTACGCGAGTAAGTGACGCTTCCTCGGGTAGAGGAAGTGACGCTTCCTCGTGTTGCTTTTTATTGTGAGCAGACGTGTTCAATAAACATTTTTATTTTAAAAAGAGCGTGGTTTCGGTTTTCGAGCTGCCTTCTGGAACGGATTATGGACGAAAACCAAGGTTTGACTCTACTAAGATAACAAAAACTGCAAAGCCAATGCTGTCAAATGCTACTGATGGACTCAAGTCTGTCCGAATGACACCTAAACCCTGATTTCAACTCAGGCATATGTGAATGTGTCACCAAAACACGTAAACAGAGAGCAAAGAATGTGTGTTCTAAGGTATGTTGCGGCCTGGTTGGCGAGTTGCGCCTCTTCCATCATACCATGCTTGTCACACTTGCAGGTTAGTGGGCTTATCGGGCTTTGACCTGCTGCTTCCTGCGATTCCATTCCCTCTCCTTGATGAACTGCTCCTTCCTCTTTTGCTGTTCGTTCCTGTTCCTCTGCCTGCTGCGCTCTTCCCTGGCCTTCTGCATGGCCTCAAACTTTCCCGTCACATCGCCCTTGTCTTTGTTCATGTTGGGCACATAGCTTCTGGCCACAGGTTTTCTGGATCGGAGCAGTTTCTGTAGTTTAACAACGGATGGGGTAAGAAACTTGTGACGCTGAGCGATTGGTTAACGTGAATGATAATAATTTCTATAGATGTCTTACCTCTTTTTTAAGCACAACATCAGACATATTATTTTCTTCAGTTGAGTCAGGTGGCGCTTCCTCCTCCTCCACTTCAGCGGTTTTCTTTCTTCTATTCTTATCACCACTAGCCTTTCCCTTGTGTTCCGTGCCGTTCACATGTGCCTCGCCATCCTTTTTCTTCTGTGCGTCTGGCGTCTCGCTCCTCTTCTTCTCATCCTTCTGGCCATCTGAATTGCTCACATGTTCCTTTTTACATGGGACATCTGCGCTCTTGACCACGGCCTTGACCTGCGCCACCTCAGCCATGTTTGGATCACAGTGACAAGGTGGTTTTAATGTGAGCTGCATAAAGAAAGGAGGATGACACAAAAGGTGAAGACTTACTCGAGTAATTGTATTCGGTACATCAGGTGAGAAAAGTTTTTTTTTCTTTCTCCAGGTGCTTTTAAAACACCACCATTTCACCAAAGAGAACTGCACCATCCCCCAGTATGTTGGGGGAAGACTTCAATAGTAGCATGGTGCTGGCTGCTATTTATAGCTCATTTTTAGGGCTGCGGAGGACGTGTGATCATGGCTATTTCTGATGACTGATAGGCAGTTGTGCAGAGCTCACAATGGCACCCACATGTCGCCCCACAGGCCCTTGACAAATAAATACCTTGTGCCCAAGTATGAGGATCATTGTGTGGTGAGATTGCTAAAAAAAAAAAAACTATTATTCCTGTAAAGTTAGGCCCTAATATTTTAAAGCATTATTGCATACCTTCCATGCTGTGGGGCAGGTTTATAAATATAAATAAATCCGATTTTTAAACTGATTATTATTGATTGGTTAGGATCATTCGTGTGACTTTCCATATAGCGAGGCCTGTGGAATCCATTCAGGAGCTACCAATTTGATTTATTGCCCTATTTAGGGTCAAATATAATGCCTTCGTATAACCTACAATCAAATATATTGACTATGTAAAATCAGAACAGTATCATTTCTAAATGGAAACATAATTTATTGTAGAAGAACAACCTTACAAAAGCGAAAATAAAACAATTAGCTACAATTTTTTTGTCCACCATGAAGGCTTGCTTATGGATAACTGCTCTTTAAATTCAATTTTACACAACTTTAACCTTTTATTTCCCTCAGTAATAAAAACAAAACTGTAACTGCATAACACGTATATTCCACTCAAGTGTTAAATTTGAGTTTTGTAGTTTTCCTTTGCCACAGAAACATGTAACTTGCAATACACCGGGAATAAGATGAAATAAGGGAATTACCTCTTCGTGGGTGTTTTTTGTTATTGTTTTTTCCCCCCCAAGAAGAAAATAAATAAATAATCCTCAGAACTCGTTCGTTTGGAGCCCAAGGCGTCCAGTCCGGTGGTGCACAGAGGAGTGGAGTGGTCGCTGTTAATGACGTGCACTTTCCATAAAAAAGTTGGTGACTTCTCGTGGACACGCATTCCACGCTCGTTCGCGCTTCAGCTGTCGCCTCGCGCGCGTGCACGCCGGCGGGCTGCAGTCGCAGCTGCAAAAATACGTGAACCCTAAAATACAAAATACAGGACAGTACTCTACACCTAACTGCGCCCTCGGATTGTATGTTGATCATATAAATAATGACATCATTATTATTATTACTTGGTCTAAAGTTAATGAGCTAAATATTGTATGTGATGCACAGAAAGACCCCAAACCATCGATAAACACATGAAACGAATTTATTTCTGACAGCGTCACTCAAACGAGTCATCATTATCTTTAGCTAAAAAGACTTTACTATGTAACTCTTGTATAGGATTCCATCGATTCATGCAAATGTTGTACACCTAATAAAGCATCAAAAACACTGCCTACTTAAGAAGCATTTATTAGACAACCCTTCCGATGTACCTCATTCAGTTCTGCAAATATACCTCAAGTCCATGCATAGACATTTTTGAGGATTTATTATTATTATTATTATTATTATTATTATTATTATCCATCCATCCATTTTCTATCCTCACGAAGGTCACGGGCATGCTGGAGCCTCTTCCAGCTGTCTTCGGCAGGAGGCAAAGGAAACCCTGAACTGGTTGCCAGCCAATCGCAAGGCACACTTAGACAAACAAGCATTCACACTCACACCTAGGGACAAGTTAGAATTCTCCATTAACCTGCCACGCATGTCATTGGAATGTGGGAGGAAACCGGAGTACCTGGAGAAAACCCACGCAGGCATGGGGAGAACATGCAAACTCTACACAATCAAACCCTGCACCTCTGCACTTTGAGGCAGACTTGCTATCCAGTTGTCTAACATGTCGCCCTAAAGTATTATTATTATTATTTTAATTATTATTATTACTACTGGGCGGTCCAGTGGTTAGCACGTCAGCTTCACAGTGCAGAGGTACCGGGTTCGATTCCAGCTCCGGCCTCCCTGTGTTCTCCCCGGGCCTGCGTGGGTTTTCTTCGGGTACTCCGGTTTCCTCCCACATTCAGAAAAAACATGCATGGCAGGCTGATTGAACACGTTAAATTGTCCCTAGGTGTGAGTGTGGGCGGGGATGGTTGTTCGTCTCTGTGTGCCCTGCGATTGGCTGGCCACTGATTCAGGGTGTCCCCCGCCTACTGCCCGAAGACCGCTGGGATAGGCTCCAGCACCCCTCGCGACCCTAGTGAGGATCAAGCGGTTCGGAAAATGGATGGATTATTACTACTACATTTGAGAGGCAGTACACATGATGGGCAAAAAAATAATAATTGCCATGTATGTCCCTGATGTGTGTGGTGTACAGTAGCTACTCGAGATGACCAACGTGGTACACCACACACACAACAATATCACCACTGACAAAAACGAGCCTTTATCCAATTGAGATGTCTGTTGTCTTCCCAAGAGTCACCTGTGAGAAGACAGAAGTAAAAAGGCTACCTCTTAGCTTATCTGGTAACTAGACCACCTTGTGGTGGTTTTTGTTTTCGTCAGTGACTTGACCATATTATAAAATCACCCAACACAACCAAATGTGTCTATTTGTGTCATCAGTGTGAAACTTTCAGCGGGTTTCTTAATTGACTACTGTTTTGAATTGCATCACAATCTTGAGGCTGACCACACACACTTAAAAGTTTGAACAGGGGTGGCGCATTGGATGAGTGGTTTGAACATTAGCCTCACATCTCTGAGTTTTAGGTTCAAATCAGAGCTCTGGCCTCCCTGCATTGGGTTTTTTCCAGGTACTCTAGCATCTCCCACATTCCCAAATCAGGTATGTTTGGTTCACTGAAGGCTCTAAATGGCCAAGTCAAGTTCACTTATTTAGCCTTTAATCATAAATGAGTATCGAAGGGCTTAACAGATGACTAGGCTGCAATGGATGCTGAGTGGGCAACACTAACGACATTAACTAGAACAGCATGAGAACTGTAAGGTATATTTACGAACCATTCATCCACTGGTGCTGCCCAGCCAAACAATATAAACTATAATCTAATAATATGGTCACATCCTGCCAGAAACCTAGCCATCTGATAGGTGATTAAGACACTGGGTTCAGGCAGTCAGTGAATTAATTTGGCATGGATACCTAATGGTGTACTCTAAAATATGGTTTGCATTATTCAGGGTGAATTCACTGTGTTGAATGTTGTTTCTTGGGGGAACCCCAAGCAGGTCAAAGCTCCAGCTAATGTGTACTTTGGGAAATTTGAGAGGCGCAACAGTGAGAACATGAATTTATATCTACAGTATGCGTGATTGTATTATTAAATGTTGTGATTTAAATTTGGTGCACTGCCTAACAGCCAGAAAATTGTTTTTTTTTTTCACACCTCTTGAGGTTTTCCCCTAGTGTATTTGAAAGTTCATGCCTGGCTCTGTCTTGCACTCTTTTGGGTCCAGTGGGGCATAGGGGATTACAAGGCCGCGGCTTTAAATAGTACCACAGCTGTGGAAACTAATCAACACTGTAAGGACAGCTAAACTGAGTCACACTGGGCTCTTCCTCTCAGCTGTTGGAGCACAACACCAATAGGACTCACATTTTCTTCTTGTAGTGGTACAGTACAACCCACCCACACACCCACACCCACACACCCCCACACACACAAACTCAGTTGGTCAGGAGTTTACAGGAGGCTCTTAAGGATGGACACACCAGGTGGTTCAATAAATATCCGTGCCTGTCACAGTTAGGATGAGTTATCAAACACAGTAAAATGCAAAAATGGAGGGTTCGGAGGGTGCGGGGGGCGGGGGGGGTTGACACATCATCACTCAGTCATAATATCCATCTTTTCTCATGCTAACACCATATTCAGTATGTTACAATATTTAGAACGATGCGATATTCAGAAATACCTCTTAGGTCAATAGAAAGTAGGGGGGTGGGGATGTGTTCCAGAGTCAAACTGTCACCATCATGGAACTTCTATTCATTGACAAGGCGATAATTAAAAAAATTTTTTTTTAAAGATAAGATCACCCTTATTTGTCCCACACTGGGGACATTTGTAGGCTAAAGCAGAACATTTGGGAGGGGGGAGAAAAATGTCAGTACTGTAACACTTTGTATGTGTTAAGACATTTACCACAGGATTAAAAAAAAAAATTACTACATATTTATTTGTGCCCTGCGATTGGCTGGCAATCGGTTCCGGGTGTCCCCCGCCTACTGCCCGAAGACGGCTGGGATAGGCTCCAGCATCCACCCCCGCAATCCTTGTGAGGATAAAGCGGATCGGAAAATGGATGGATGGATATTTATTTGTGATCTATCTACAGGTAAGTGTAATGATGGCCATATAACCAGAAATGGAACATTCAACATTATTAAGGATGTGTTTTTTTTCAAGGTACATACAGTGGTGTCATAAGATACAAGTTCAATTCATTCACTGACCTTGCTTGCAACTCAAAGCATTCATCACCTTTTATTGTTGAAATGAATGGAAATACTGTACCAGCCAGAAAAAAGAAAACAAAGTTTGGCATGTGGTTTTGGACAGGAAATATAGCACTCTACAATATGGTACTTCATGAAAACATATGATAATGACATAATTACATAAAATGTAAAGAAATGAAACAGTTTTGGCCACTTTTATTTATTTTTTTGCTTCACTTCACTGGACATTGTGACCACCTTAGCCATGGAGCCGGTCTTTGCTCCTCTGTAAGCTGCAGTAATAATCACCTTTTTTTTTGCAGAGGATAAAGAGTATACATGTGTGATTATTGCTATATTATCTGTTCACATGCTGCTACACTTTTTATGACGCCGATGCTATTTGTAGCTCATGTATTGTGTCTCTCATTGTGTTAGCATCAACCTAGCTGCCTTTAAAGCAGAGTTATATTGTTTTTTAGATACACATGTCATTCTTTTTTTTTTTTTTTTTTTTAGTTGTACAGTAAACTACTTTTTTGACAATTAGACACTTTTATGAAGATAAATAAATTAATAAAAAGAATAATTCCAGATTGTCAAACTCGTGCTTGTTTTGCAGTGAAATGACTTCACTGCCAATTTAGAGCACTTGTAAAAATTTTCCTCGCAGGTTAAAGGAAAAATCAGCCGAACGACAGCTTTGTACGTATTTCGTAAAACTTGTAAGTCTGGTGAAAGCACCACTTTACTGTATACTGTACTGTACTGTAAACATAGATCTCAGAAAAACATGACTTTCCCCACTGTATGACAAATGAAAATTATACATTAAAAGTTCAAATCCTAGATAGCTTGATATACGTTACAACAATAATATCCTCAAATATCCAAATGTTTTTTTAATTATACTGTGGGCTAAGTCTTTGAAGACATTCCACTACCAATAACTATCCAGAGAGTTGTGCCAACAGTGATTTATTAGGCAAATTCTTGACAAAGGAACATTTTACAACCAAGCTGTGTTCCTTATTTGTGCTGCCAAACCACTAGCGATAAGTAACTTTTTTTTGTACTTCAGTGAGCGTTGCCATGCAGCAGTGCCACCCATGAGCTGCACAAGTTGAAAGAAATGTCATTATTCAGCTCAGCTCAGCTCAACCTCAGCTGTCACAAGAGACGGAACAGTTCAGTTGCTCAACAGGTGTCACCGAAACTCACAGCAAACTCTTGCCAAATATAATTATGCTCACGGAGCATGCGCATATCTGATTTTTTTTTAAATGACATTCTGCTTCATGTCGTCTTTACAGAACCAGAATCATCTTGATTGGCCAAGTATGTAAACCACTCAAGGAATTTGTCACCGGGTGTATAAGCAACACTAGCATTACAATAACAAGCAACTATAACAAGAAGAATATTTAGGACACGACATATAAGAAAAGAGTCTTTACATAATGCAAGTGCTGCTGTACCAAACAATAACAGCTGTGCAAATGACGCAGGGAGTCATCAAGCAAAAATAAAGGGACCAGTAACGCAACATTTTAAAACGATAATAGTTGTGTAAATAATTCAGTGACTAGTAATGCAGTGATTCTGATACAACAATGAATGTGCAATTATGCAGAATGTCCTTCCGTACTTTAAAGTGTCCAGTGGTGTGGAATAATGATCAACAAAAGTTATTCAAAGATGTAGATCTGAAGCTACAAAAATCAATATTGTATTACTGTCACACAAGGACGTGCAAAATTGGCAAAGATTTAAAACAATGCCATGATAGAATTTTGAGTCAACTGTTTAGGGAGTTAATGACAAGACAGAAGAAGCAGACGAATGCATTGCCCTGCTTGTTTGGTGTTATGTCGGTGTGTGGGTCACAAACACTTCAGGGAAAGTCAATTGCTTATTGAACATACATCATTTAAATGGGGCTCACGCTGCATAACAGACATTTGAGCACATACATCCTGCTAGTTAAATACCTACGATGCTTTGCCTTCTAACATATTATGCTAATTTGACGCACAAAAAGTACATTGCACTTGGGAATTGAAGTCACATCGCTGAGCTGGATTGTAAACTCTGGCATCTGGGTAAAATGCATGTGTCTGTAGGCACAGCTACAGTAGCAAGCTTTGGTTCCTGCATGCTTAAGTGGTGGTGGAGTGGTAGGAGCACAAGGCCAAGCAATTATAACTAATTACCTGGCAATTGCGCCATGTAACCACAGATCCAAACAAAGGCATTCGTGCATTCAAGTTCTTAGTGCATAATAGAGGGGTGACTCGTGCCTGAGGCCCAAGTCCATCTTTGAGCTCCCTTTTAGCAACAGCCCAAAAAAATCCAGAAAACTGAAATGGTGGGAAAACATTTTAATGCACTCTTTATGCAATACAGTAATGCATACTTAGCAGATCCCTCCAAACGTGTATAATTTAGAAACTAATATCTGAATTAACGTCACAGGGTCTCTAAATCAGTCAAAACAAAACAAAACACAAAACAATGCATGCACTTGCAGCACAGCAACCGCCGCCGTGTCCAGCCAGTGCGTGACGTCACAATAAAACTAGTGGTTAAAACGTTTGAAAATAAGTCATTCATAATTGGAATGTCCTATGAACTTCGAGGGCTGCACATGTTACTTACTAGTTATGTTTAATTGACGATAGGATTATGAATGCCCACGAAAATATATTTCTCCTGCAAGAGGATCCTGCACCCAAAGAATTTGAGAACAATTTGTGGGTAAAGAATGTCACGCATGCGCGTATTTGACAGCGAGCATTTTGAACAACTTCCTGGTCCGGGAAAATCAATTCTCGCGAGATGACATTGTCCTCGCATGCAATGCAGTCCAATGGCAGGGGCCTAGTGGAATGTGAAACTACAAGTTGTATTGCCTCCTCTAATTTTTGACAACACCCGCTGCTCTATTTTCGAGACCGCAGAACTAAAACGGAACTCTGCCATGTTTCGACACAGAAGGGAAGCTCTTTCAAAATGGTAAGTTTCACAATGTAGTCACAAGCTCATGCTGGCTACTATTAGCATGTAGCTTAGCTAGTTTATCAACAAGCCAAGCATTTGACAGCTGAGCAACACACCGAGTTGGCGTTAGCATTCGGGGCGTTAGCACGAAACATGTAGACGTGGGCTAATCCCATTCGACTTGCTTATACTATTGAGGAAAAACGTCACAGTTCACGTCTTCGGTTCTTGCAGGAAGTGGTTCACTTGGGGCAGTTTCACATCATATATGTATTTATTATGTGGGATATTTAACGAACGAAGGACAGCTGGTGCTGCTCACTAGCTGGTTGGGCTAGCCGTGACATGTCGTAGTTGCTTGGTGCAACGGTGGAAGTGAAACCATAAACAAACTAATTTGAGGTACACTTTATTACAGTTGTGTGATCACGTGGATAATTTCTCATTTTAGAGACAAAAATAATTGTATATCAGCTTTTTGGGCTTTCTAAGTTGTTCTCTAATCTCCGAAGTCTCAGCTGACTCACTGACTGTGGCACATTATTTGACATGCAACTCGTCTAATATAATGTCTGCACGCACTCCCAGTGACAGTGTTTGTCTCTTGTTCGCCTTCTCAGCCTCCTTAGGGGATGAGAGGACATCGGCCATTTGAATATCTGCGGCTGTGGGATCGTTGACTCAGTGGCTTGGCGGGTGTGTTGGTCAGGATGGCGCAGGGGGGCTCCCAGCTTGATTATCACATCCTGCAGGACCTCAAGCAGCGCTTCCCCGAGATCCCAGAAGGAGTGGTGTCGCAATGTCTTTTGCAGGTACATGCATAAACCCAAAATGTGTGAATGAGTCATGGGTCTGTGCCTGTTCTTGGTTTATCTTTCTTTTCCTCAACATGAAATTTTACTCGGTTCTCATGTTTGCATCATTCTGAGAAGCACGGCTTCATTGAACACTTCATCGGGTATACCTGCACAATATCAGGCCAGAGTCCATTTTTGTGGGTTCGCCTTGACAGGTTGTATTCAATTTTTGCGATCTTTGCGTTTCTGCTGCACTAGTGTTGGCAGATTTCCAATGCATATCATATTTTTCCCACATTTGGAAGTGGCTGATTCCGACGTGAAGACCTCTGATTTGTGTGTTTTGTTTCTGTTTATATTGTCGTGACCCATATATCATTGTCACAAGTGAGCAAAAAACCTGAATTGTCACTTGACTCACCGTCTTAATCCACCCTACGGTGCCTTTTGTAAAGTTGCTAATTCTCATTTTTGATTGACACTGTCAGAAAAAGACTCCAATAATGTGTATTAGGGTCATTTGACTGAACAGCTGTGTAGAACTGCACAGCATCATACTGAGTGGTGTTTCTAAGAGATGTGTTGACTTAATTTAGTTCAGTGAGAAGGGCAACATACTAGAGACAACTCTCTTCGCAATCTACAGCCAGCATAATACACTTGCAATGTGGTTAAATAAATACCCCCATGAAGGTCTGGCTTTATCTTGAAGAAAGTTGAGGCATGATTTCATGAGGTTTTGCAAGTGTACCCAGGTACCGGTAAGTGGCCAGTGAGTGTGCACTGGTTTAATCATTAAAATGACTCGCACAGGAATGATTGGTGATATTACAAGGATCGTGTCTTATTGTCAAAATGCGGCAGTCAGTCATTTGTTATTGAACATCTGCATTTACTTCCTTTTCTAAATACAGACAGGGGTGGAGTTACTTTTGGATAATTATCAACTCTTGGCCATGCCGTAATTATTACAGTGACAATGAGTTTCACTTCATCCTTTAGTATTAGTCTCAGCATGGTGAGGCATTTGAGGTGTTACTCTAATAGGTGAAAAGTATTTCATAGTGCCTTGCTGTAGTAAACATTGCCTTTGACTCACATTTAATGGTTGAAATTGTGTTGTCTTTTTTAGAACAATAACAACCTTGATCTCTGCTGCCACCTTCTGGCCCAGGAGAGTAATCGATACCTCTACGGAGAGTTCCATCCATAGTCCCGAGGAGGGGCGCCTGGGTCGAAATCACATGCTGCACATAAGTCTGGGCTACCCGGGCTCGGAAGCAAGCAAGTCGAATGGAGGAGCCGCCGGAGCCGGGCGTGCCCTCGTTCACAGCACAAGTGACAGTCACATTGACCCCCAGAGACCCAGTTATCCTGAGCCACTGTCGGCCCCCGCTACTATGGCCCCCTCCCCGGGTTACAATTCTTTTTTCATCAACGATCACAGCCGTTCAGCCAGCACTCCCACCCCTCCACCGACAATTCAGGGTATGTCCCCCACTTTCTCCCCCATCTCGCGGTATACTATGAACCCTATCACAGTCACGCTATCGCAAAGTATACCCAATGCCCCGCAGGCTCTGCAGATAACCCCTGGGCACTATGGTAACAGCAGCAACACCACCCTTTATATTCGACCCTCACCCTCCCAGAGCCCACAGCCGTCACCGTGGTCCTCCTCAGGCACCTCTGTTTATCACCATCAGAAGTCTCCATATAGCACCCCCACTTATGGCTCACCTTACAGCTCCCCCCAGCATCAGCCCCAACCCCAGCAGACATCCCAGCACCAGCAATATGTCTTCCATCCCATTACCTCTCCAACCCTTCCCAGCATGCCCTACCATCACCAGCCGCAACCCCAGCAGCAGACCCCCGTTTACAGGCCCTATCACCCAAAAAGCTCCCTTAAAAACCAGATAGAGATTACTCTGGAAGGGCCACGGCCTCGCAGCAACTCACCTGTGCACACCCCCCACCCCCAGGGAGCACTTTATATGGCCACCAGTACATCACCTGGCTCCCCTTCGAGGGGCGTCTCAATGGCTGTTCCTGCAGCAGCCGCACCTTTCCACCCTGGAATATACCTGCCGCATCATGGCCCCGTAAGGCCCCGGCCCACCACCTCACCTCAGCCAGGCCAGTCGGCCTACACCTTCAAAATCAAAGTGTCCCCCGGAGGGCAGGCCCAGAGACCACCCAGCTCGCCTCCCGTGGCAGAGGCGGAATCGTTGCTCAACATCGTTGACCTCGGGGCCAGCAGTGCCGCCCCTCCGCCCATCCTCCCCATCTCGGCTCTACCAGGGAACATAGCCAGTCAGTTGCAACAGATGCCCCGACGTTCAAGCTCAGGCTCTGATGACTATGCCTACACTCAAGGTACTGATTGTTCCATTTGTGAAACTACTGATGTGTGCTCTTATTGGAATAGATAGCACTTATTGGAGGCTTGATTTTGCCACTGAGTGCAAAGAGGGTGTCAGTGCAAAAGGATTTATTTTTCACATGCCAAAACAAAGGCCTAAACATGAAACTTAATCACACTGCAGACAAATGTGTTTGTTTGGCAACGTAAAACATTAAATTCACACCAAACCTAAATGCAAGTTTAACATTAAACCATCTTAATTTTGAATAATTTAAGAGACATTTTGAGAGAGATTTGGCTGTTAGTTGGTGAAATTGTCACATTTTTAACACCTTGTGTGTGTGTCGTGTTGTGTTACAGGGTTCATTTTGTTGAGTAGATAAGAATAATTTTAAGTAGTTTGCATTAATAATTGCTGCCACTTGTAAGATATATTTGTCAAATTATATATTGAATGAAATATTGGGATTCAAATTATTACAACAGGTGGTGATGCCATGGTTGTTGAGTGCATGATTTTTTTTTTTTTAATGTTTTTAAACCTTGTATTTTCTGTTCCTCTGCTTCATTATCTCCTTCTCATCAAATATTTTACCTCCAGCTCTCCTGCTCCACCAGCGAGCCAGGATGGAGCGTCTTCTGAAGGAGCTGCTGCTCGAGAGGCAGAAACTGGAGCAGCTCAAGTCGGATGTCAACAACATGGAATACGACGCTCTACAGAGACGCTTCCGAAGAGTCAGCTCAACCAGCTTTATTCCCAGAGTGAGTGATTGCCAGCCTTCTTCCAGTCATGTTTAAAGTAGCTTGAGGTGGAGAATTGATGTTTGGGGATCATTTCTATGCATTTATGGTCATGTCTTGGCCTTTTCTGCTGCAGCCTGAGGAGATGACTCGAATGCGGAGTCTAAACAGACAGCTTCAGATTGATATCGACTGCACCCTGAAGGAGACAGATTTGCTGCAGTCCAGAGGTACGCGCGCACATGCACAACCGGACAAACATAATGTACAACGCCACCCAGAACAACAACTCTGATTTATTTGGAAGCATTGACGTTTCAACAGCCAAGCCCCCGAAGCAGACAATTGTGTCCTAAGTGATGGATGAAGCTTCACCCTCAGGCAGTTGCAGCGTTCTTAAGTGTTCCGATGATCCGTAAACAGAATTAATCAGGTCCACGGGTGATTGCTTACTGGGTCAGTGACCTGCATGTGGCTGCTGTGTGCCACCACTCCCTTCGTACTCACCTAACCATGGGGTGCAGAAATAACAGCTGAAAAGCTTTTTGTGTCATGAGCAGCCCACCCAAGTATAATTAATGACGTTCCGAAATGTAATTCCTCAAATTAATTCACTCGCAGACAGGAGCACTTTGCATTTCAAGATTTATTCATATTACTTATCTTCTGTTGTTCTGTTCCATTAAAATGTCCTTCACAGATCATGTGGACAGCAAAATATGATTTTGCCGATTTGAGTCCTAATTTACCAAGATCCTTAATAGCGGGCACACAAATGTGTGTTCACTTAACTCGTAACAGATTGCTCGCGCTGCCGGCAACAGCTGTCGAAGAGTGTTTCGTGCTTTAGATCGTGCTGATTGTTTGGTTTTCACCCTGGAGCATTTAGGAGGACACCGGAAGTGCAAAATTCAGTTTATTTATTCATGCAGTACTTTAAAAGGCAACCAGAACTAAAATAACGTTTTGTACATAAATTAAATTGAACATGAAGTGAGCCGAGCGGGCGCCAGCTCCTTGTTTGAAGCGGCAAAGCTCCTCGCAATTGTAGGTGAACATCATAAACAAATGACAAAAAGAAGTCGACGAACGCTATTCTGAACACTGCAATAGTAAAACCAGTTTTGCATGACACAGTGACAATTGTAAATCGAAACGCTGACTGAAGGAGTACACATTTTTTTGGTCAACTTGTCTTTTGATGGCGGCGCGGACACCCGCAGCGGCTCCTCTTGTTTTATGTTGAGGGGGAAGAAATTTCATCTGTGCTGTATGTTACACATACGTACAGCACATTTGACAATAAAGTTGTATTCAACATTCAATTCAATTCAAATTCAAATAAGAGAATGTTAAGAGAGCACCTGTAAGAGGCTGTTGACATGCACACAGTGCCTCTTTGTTCCACTCAATAAAAATCTGAAGTTTGAAGTGATTGATTTGGGAGTTTTTAGTGGAGGACGAACACTACGGAGATACGGAAAGTGAATAGATCGCTGCAATAATTATGGTGAAAGCACGAAAACCACCACCATGCTGGCACATTTGCTAAAACGCAAAGTCGGGAATTGCAAATTTCTCTGGTTTGATGAATAAGGAGAGCACACACAAAATGAATCTATAGTACAGTATTTGCAAATACTGTACTCCTCTCCCAACAAGCGAAATGAGATCTGCGGCACGTAAACGAGTTTGGCAGTCTGTGTGCTGGTTGCGTCTGATTAGATGATCTGCTTTCACATCCGTTGAAATTTGTGTCCCATTTTTGCACGCAAAAACCTCTTGAGTTTTTTTCCCCTTAGTCTTCAACCTACAACTTAAGGAGAGCATTTGAGCCTCAAGGCTTGCAATTCTAAAATTAAATCACACCTCATGTAAGCTCATAACATATCTTAATGATCATGTTATTTCATACACATAGTATGGTCCTCAAAAGTAAGAAAGAATGGAATGGCCCTTGACAGGAAAAAGTTTCCCCCTGCCTGATCTAGGTGTCTCTACTTAAAATACCGCAGACTTAAAGAAAGAATGCATACAAAACTTCCTTTGGCAATCTTTTTGGTCCACAGGGAAGTTTGATCCACAAGCAATGAACAACTTCTATGACAACATTCAGCCTGGCCCAGTGGTGCCACCCAAGCCAGGAAGGAAAGGTGAGCGAGGTCCAAAAAATGTCAACTTTTCTTCCTAGCTGTATGGATTAGTACATATATGCATGAATATGTCATTGTTGCAATACTGTACACAATACTTTAAAACAGTCCTGTTCCTCCATTGTTTGCTAGCGATCATGAATGGGTTTATATTGAAGTTCGTGGAGACGTACAGTTGAATTTACAATTGGCCCTCAGCAGTCCAAGGCCCATGAAGTCTCACATTTCAGGACAATATGCCTCTAGTTGCACAAAACTGTGTTCCAACCATTGTTTTGCAGTTCTCTTAACCATCTAAGGATGCATTCACTCCAGTGACTTTTAAAAAGAAAAGCACTCATTGAAAAATCTGGCTGGTCATCATGAGATGCTTTTATGTTGCAGAAAGTTCACTAAGCACCAAAGGATTATCTACCACTCTTTGCAACGCATTCCCAAAAAATGGAGCACTTTAAATTTTCACACTTTACCAAGTTGTTTGAACCCTTTCATTGCCATTTCCGGTGCCACCAACCTCATATTGCTAGCCATTTTAGAACATGTTGACAGTTTTCTCAAACTTTTACAAACAGCAAATTTCCAAAAGAAATAATCGACCCGCTTCTTTACCATGAAGGAAAAGTTTGACTCTCTTTGAATCACTTTTCAGCCGTTCATTAAAGGGCACATTCTCCCGTTTTTGCGCTTATGTCAGCTTCTTGCGACCTTTCGAGGTGCCACGAATCTCCCATCTAGATTTCTGACACACCCGCCGTGCTTAACCTGGAAATATGTGTGCAACCAGCAAAGAGGCATGATTCCGTGAGGTCTCAGGGTGGCCCTATTTCCGAATAGTGGATTTTTATTGAGGCATGAGAATCCCACAGAGATCCATTTTGAAAATATGTCACACTTGGATTGTGAAATTACCTTAAGCGTCATGGATCTGGACGTTATTGCCAGTGATGTTTGTGCGGCTATTTACCTGGAAGGAGCTTGTGATTTTGTTTTTAATAAATCCCAATAAAAATCAATGTAATCAGAATACCATGTTCATGAATGAATGATAAATTACAAGACGGTTCAAATTGAGAGTTCACCAGGTTGCCAAGCAATGCAAATCAAATGCCTTCAATACAAAAAAAATTCTAAAAATCACAGTGACTGTAGTTCTCTGTGGTTGTCGCTTCCGAACTCCAAACCCCAAACAGCAAATGGAAGAGATGGTGTCATCGTTTGTTGTCAGCGGCAGTGAAATGATGCGGTGTGATGTTTCATTGTCACAGGGCGCTAGACTTTAGTGACACCTTTAAGTCGGTGGGAGAATCTGCACAGCCCAAAAAGTGTGCAGCAGCATACCTTTTCTGACTTAAGCACATTGGAGAATGTGGCCCTAAATGCTTGGGAGAACAGTCAAGGCACATGCACACTCATGCAGCAGCTGCGGTCGTCCACAGCCCATGTCCAGACTTTCACATGCAGATTCCCTGGTGCCACATGTCACCCAACAGGCTTCATCTCTTAAATTGTCCATTTTCAATGTCATTTTTGTTTTATCAAGTTTAAATGTGTTTCAAGCATGTGGGAAGGGTAAAATGGGACTGGCACCCAGGAATGGGCTGGCATTTCGTCTATTGCAGGTTCCACTTTATTTCAATTGAATGTCTAAGAAGTGTTTAAAAAAAAAAAATAATTTATTGAGTCCTGCATATCTGACTTGTTGGCATGGGTTAATGATCGTTTAACACTAATCCAGTGCCTCTCCAAGGACCACTGGTGGTATGCAGGCTCCCTCTTGTGGTACATGAAAGAAATACTGATTTTAATCTTCAAACTATATGAGGTTAAAATTAGGCTTCCTTTTTTTTGAAGATAAAATACTTTATTAAGTACCTATTAGTAGAAGGTGGAGTGATTTCCCTGTGTGTTTTTCTTCAAATGTTCACCTTTGTGTTTGACTAAACGCACCCAGATTTGAGCTTGTAAGTCATATACATTTTGGAAAAAAACGGACTTGAATAATGTCAAAAGTTGGGACACGCTTCAGTCAAGGTACCACTTTTCGTTTGTCATATCTGAGAATATTCGTACTAGAATGTGTTTCTCTCTCTTGTTGTGTGTGTCAGAAGGGGACCATTGCCCGAAGCCAGTGCAGGGGCCACAGAGGGACGAGGACTTTGAAGGTGCTCAGTGGAGCTGTGACAGCTGCACCTTCCTCAACCACCCTGCTCTAAACCGCTGTGAACAATGCGAGATGCCTCGCTACACCTGATCTTAACATCGCACTGTCATACTCCTGTCCCGCCCCTTCCCATCACACCTGCCGCCAATCCTTGCTCCACCCCTCTAGAATCTGCGGAGGTGGACGGGGGTTGTTGTTCTTGTTATTTTGCCCCGCCCAGAAGATCTCGCATCAATCATGTATTTAAGACCCATTTACCTGCTGAGGAAGAGCCACCAGACCTGCCCGCCCACTTGTCCTGCTTTTATCTGCTACTCCTGTGCACTTTGATTTTAAAAACTATTTTTCGGGTGGGGTGGCGACTCCAATGGCGACTAAAATGAAAGGACGTACTGGCTCAGACTGTGACAGTGGCTGTCACTGCGCACGAGAAAGGTCAACGCAAATCAGGAGTGACAAGAGGTTGTGGTTTACCTGCAAACATTCCACACCAAAAGACTGACTGTCCTGTTTACACAACCGGATCCATTCCTGAACTCTTAAGATGCTCTTAAATCCAGGAATTGTGTCGATTTCTCTCTTGCTGACAATGGAATAATGAAAGCAATGTTATAAAAGGTCTGACTAATGCAAATGTAGACATTACACTGTATTTGGCTCTGTGTTAGAGCTGGAAAAAAAAAGAACACTAAAAATACATGCATATAAGTATACTCGTGGTACTTTTATGCATATTATGTCACCCTGTATACGTGATAAAAAGATGTCGATGACCTGTGCGAATGCCTCAACTTGCTGTACTTAATAAAGGAGCGGATGCTTTGTGACTTGACCGTGATCAGCTGCCATATCTGCATAGAGTGGTTGGAATGAGCGGCTGCACCACCCACGTGAGAAACACTTCACCTCCTGGTGCATGGTTATTGTCTGTCAGTCAGTCAGCGATAACACAAGTAGGACTTGGGAGCACAACAGGAAGCTCACTCAAACCAAATGATATTTATGTTGCATGTAATCAACATTTCGCTCTTGGCATTGACCCATGTAATTCCTCATGGAAAGCACAGTGAAGTACTAGCATCCCATTCTAAAGGTTAGTTTGCATCTCTGAGCCACTGGTGAGGGCCATTCACGCTTTCATGCACCCTGTAACCCAATAACATGATAAGCTGTCCCCTGTAGTAACCGCTGTCCCCGAAAGAGTTAATGACATAGAGTCACAAATGTTTTATTTTTAAATGACTGATCGTGACCTACTTGGCAACAAAAAGAACCATAATGGGATGGACTGCATCGACCATAGATTGATTTCCATGTGAACCAACAAAAATAGAAGGGAATTTGTATCGTCTTTATATTGTATAAAGGAAATTGATCTCATGATTTAACATGCACAAAGAAAATCTGAAAAAGACATTTTTAATGTCTTTTTATTTTTAATCTGTGCTGTCCAACGAAACGGCATGTAACAACAATTTACGTCCGGTTGTGTTAAAAAAATGTTCATCATGTTTGTCACTTCATTTTAACTCATATCAGTGATCATTAATCCCCGTGGAAAGTGTCCCTTTGAAAGTACAGTTTTCCAGTTGACTGCTTTACTGTAATACACAAATCTTCATGCACTGAGCATTGCTCCAAGCATCTCATACAGAAGTGGGATACACAGGAGACTAATACAGTACACTACTAACCACAATGATCCTCTTTGACAAACACAGCACAAACTCAAGGAGGCATCACATGAGGACGTGCGTAATTGGAAGATCCCGCACACATGATCATCTACCAACTTCCTTCCCGCTGCTTCAGATTTTAAATTGTTGAAATACACCCCGCGTCACACGATGCTGCTGAGCAGTTAGTGAGAAGACCAAAAGGAATGCTGTATTTCCTTGGGTGTTCCTTCTTTTTTGTCTGAGGCTCCCTTTATTTGTGACATCCTCAGGATGTCATCTCAATGGGACATTTTTCCCCTTCCTGGAGCCATTTATCCCCTGATTGAGGAATGGAGTTGATTTTGTCCTGTTATTTTCCGTCTTGCTCTGATTGGTTGATTCAGTCCGCCCATTCATCTTCACATGGGGTCAATGGATCCATCTGTTCTCTCTGAATTGCCTGCCTAATTCTACGACCTACTGGAGCTCCTCATAAAGGGGAAGCAAACGTACACTTTGTTGACCAAAATAGCCACACACATGCACTTATTATTCAGTTCATCAGTCAGGAGTTGGACTCAGCTCCTTCAATCTGAATTCTTGATGTAAAAGACATTTTTGACAATTGCTTGCAGCGTTGTGGGAAGGACCTTTCCTCTCCACAAAGTGGATCATATTGGTGTGAAAAACCAAAACCACCAAAGTCTGACATCAAGCCACAAATGGATGAACGGACAAACATTAACGTATTGTCGAACGTCTTCGGAGATGAACAGAAGCCGTTCTACCTGCAAAGTTGGTTTCTAACGGCCTATTTTATTCCTTTTTCACTTCCTGTCGGTGCACCGAACACATGGCCCAATACTTTTGTCGACATAATACGTCTGAGTCAAGCTATCTGCCTCGAAATGATTGTGGATTCCTTTGCCCCACCCGTTCATTCAAAATCCCAAAGGTGTGTGCGTGCATATTGTTTGTCATAAAATTCTGCAGAGCTCCAGATTGCCTTTTTTTTTTTTCTAGGAGCAGAGTGACCCCTAATCCGAAGTTTAAGGGTGTAAATAGAACATTTAGTGTCACACGTGAATTACAAAATGACTTGCAAAGTAAATATTCACACTTCTACTCATTTTTACTGATAAATAGGTGGACATGTGGGGTAGAAATTTGCCAGCAACAAACATATTCAAGATTTTTTTTTTTAAATTATTGGTCATACATGTGCGAGTATATGAAAACTTTAGTTTCACTGTCTTAAATTTTAGGGTCAAAACACCACCAATTAGGGTCAATCTGGAGCTCTGGACCATCTTTCAAATCATTTGTTTTTGCTGTTATTCTGCCCCGTGATCGTGCAGTGTGACCGAAAGTTCAAGACGGCGTGATGTTCCTCTTCCTCTTCTTCTTTTTTCATGATCTAATAGTAGTCTTCATAGTTCTTGGAATTGAGGCAATAGAGGATGGCCCCTCCAAAGGAGAAGATGGTGGATCCCCACCCCAGGCCGTACCCCCAGTTGAACTCGTGGTACACCCTCAGAGTGACTGCCTCAATGAACTTGATGGGGAACAAGACGAGGCTGCAAGTCTGGAGGACCACTGAAAAGGAAAGTGGGAAAGTGCCGTTGTTTATACGAAAACTCACAGGTCACGTCATTTAGGCACACCATCACAATCTTACAATCTGCATAATTGCACACTTCTTGTAAACAAATACTGCTACTGGTCACTTTAAAATGGTTCAATGATTTTCTGCACCAACTGTTATAGTATTGTATCCTACCACTGATCATTTTAGCTCTGCTTAATACTTTGCACTTTGTCTCACAGTTGACACTGTACTACCGCACTACGGTTCATTACATTACGAAATGTCCTTTCATACTATTTGTCATGTCCTTGTTTATGATGATACTAATGCAGCGTGTTATACCGGAGTCAAATTCCTTGTGTGTTCTACATACTTGGCCAATAAAGATGATTCTGATTCTGATTCTGATTATGATTCTGGTACGACATTTGACGTGTACTTTGCACAGGTACAGAGGCTAATAATTGCACTAAGTAATTTTACCCTCCCGTTGTGCCATAGGCGCAAACAAATAACATGCTCATGGCTGGATTTAATCATCAGAAACCTCCAAGTGCCCACTTCACAGTGGTGAACTGTGATCGCCCTGGCCAACATTACATCATCCTAAAGTGGAGGCCTACTTGCAGTTCCATTTTAAATGTACTTTGCATGCTTTGATCTTAGGCATGGACTCCAGACAGCCTATATTTCTGCTTTCACAACGTCCAAGACTCTCCTGCGCTGAATTTAAATTGAGTGAGTGGAGCCGCTTTCATTGGCCGGGCAGTAAGTCTGCTGTGTTCACTCCCACAACGGAGCAAACGGCCTTTTTAAAAAAAAATTTTTACCTGCGCCTGTCTACAAAAAAATAACAAAAGTAAGAACATGCCACAAGTGAGCACAATTAGACTGCACTTTGCATTGGACACGAAAATAGTGCCCAGGAAGGCCAGGATACAATCCTACAACCTCTGAACTGTGAGGCGACCAACATGCCACCATTAATGAATTTTTTTCTTTTGAATGAATCAATTTTGCTTCATTTTTGGCCCAAAATAACCCTCCATAATTCAAAGTTGTTTCTAATGTAATGGGGTTTGTTATACAGGGACACAAGATGGTCTATATCAGGGGTGTCAAACTTATTTTTGTCGCGGGCCACTTTGGAGTTATTTTTTCCCTCGGAGGGCCGTTAAGAAAGTGTAACCGAATAAATGTTTTATCAACACATCGTATTATAACTTGTACACAAAAAAAAGGATGGCTCACTAGTTTTGAAATCAGTCAGGTATTTGTTCAATTATTGGTCAAATGAGTAAAAACAGGGCAACAGAATCTTTGCGAAATGTCACCGTTATTTATTATGTATGACAATTTGAGATTTCGATGCAGGTATAAGCAAGGATCATGGAAGTTGACACAGATGATTTGCTTTCGCGGGCCACATAAAATGACGTGGCGGGCCAGATTTGGCCCCCGGGCCTTGACTTTGACACCAGTGGTCTATATGGTCTCAAAATACCTTTCTGTATAATGTTACTACTACAAAAATCAGTCTTTGAGAGCGTCAATCAAAACAGTGCGTCATTATCTTTTTCTTCATTTTTTCTTTTGGAGGCATCAGTAGTATTGGATTGCCTTACAATTTGTAAAGTACAGTCAAGCCTCAGTTTTCGAACGTCTCGGTTTTCGACCAATTTCATTTTTCATGAATTTAGATTTTTTTTATGCCTTGGATGACGAACAAATTTCGGTTCTCGAACAAACTGAGCGCACTTGAATGCACCAATTGACTCCTCTCGCCCTCCTTACACGAGGAAGTGACGCTTCCTCGGGTAGACGAGGAAGTGATGCTTCCTCGTGTTGCTTTCCATTGTGAGCAGACGTGTTCAATAAGCATTTTTATTTTAAAAAGAGCGTGGTTTCGGTTTTCGAACAATTTCGCTTTTCCGACAGCCTTCTGGAACGGATTATGGACGAAAACCGACTGTATACCTGAATAAGTGTCCTGATCGAATGATGAAAATGAAAGACAATCAACACAAATTAAGGGACTTTTTGTCGTGCTTCTTTTTCCAGCTGTGACATCTCATATGAGTTGTGTACCTGCAGAGAAGAGCATGATAGCCACGGGCTTGTAGCAGCGACTTCTCGAACTGCAGCACAGGGACACGAGGGCCACAAGGACGGATAGCAGGGTTAGTGCGGCCCCTCCCAGCAGCAGGGCCAGCGTGGCGATCTGCCAGTCTGCACGGTGACACAGAGAAATGGCTTTGTAACATTTTGACGCGAAAATGTGAACATGCACACGCTGCTTTCGCTACAATACAGGAAACTAATATGTGCCGCAAAGAGAGCGAAACAAAGCACGGCTTTGAGGTGACTCAGATGATGAGTATCCATCCCACTTCACAGATGCCAGCTCAGCAGCATTCTCACCATTTCAATCAGGGAGAGAAAGAAAACCTGACATCCCACCCCCACTTCCCGTCCTGACTGGAAAGCGAAATCCAAATGGGAAGCCACGCAGCCGGATATGGCGCGATGAGGTCGCTCGCTAATATTCTGCCGGTCAGAGGTACTCTCCTCTCAGAGCCAGGACAGAGCATGTCTGTATAAATGGTGAATGTTGGGATACTCGACACAAACCTTTCATGCAACGTTGTGTCATTATCCATTTCATGATCCAAATACACTGTGCACAATCCCGGTTGGCTGGGTTCTGCGTAAAAAGCGAAGGTGGCTTCTAATGACCGGAGAGTGAGAAAGGACAAAATTCTGAGTTTGCTCATTGGAGATGTTTTGCTAAGCCACCTTCACTCGCTCTTTGTTGGTCTTCAATAACATGCTTGATTAGGTTGAGATCAGGTGATGGAGCTGGCCAATGAAGAATACTGTTTTCCAAGTTTTGCCTTCAAAATGTCTCCAGTGCTTGTTTGTCGGAGGTGCTTCCTTCGCTTTTGCCTTCGGCGAGTGAAAAGCATTGCTCTCGTGGTTTGGGATCAGGTGATGACCTTTGCCACGGGGTGAATATTCAATGTTTTGCCATTAACTCATTCAGTACCAGCCAATTCTGGACCAAGTCTGAAATGACGTTTAAAAACGTCTTTGGGAGTGAATGAGTTTTAAATGTTTACGGTTCTTTGTCCACACAGTTGAGATCAGGTAACTAACTAACTTTGCTACTTTGTAACCTCCCAATGATTTGCCCTCCAAAATCTCTCAGTGCTTGTTTATGGGTCTCACTGCCTTCAAATTTGCCTTCAATAAAAGAATAGCAGAAGTCTGACTTGAAATCAGGCCCTGACCATTTAATTGCCTTTGTGAAACACTGCATAGTTTTACTTTGATTAGGCTCGCAAAGGGGTTAACATTTGTGGGAAGCATTCAAAGTTTTGCATTCACGAGGGCCGCGTTTGTTTCGTCTGGCCTTCCTTTCTGTGGTTTAATTGCTTGATTTAATATGCCGTTTGTTTGGGACTGAGGGATTGCACATTGCATACAATTTAGTTCTAACCAAGATTAGGCTTTTTTTTTTCTCTCTAAAATATAGACACGTTTGCAAAATCTTCTCATACATTTCAGGTGATACCCGCAGAACCTCTTGGGGAGCTCTTCATTTAACAAATATGTATGCCCTAATAATTTGGTTGTATGAGCATGTCAAAATATTAGAAACCCATCTCACTACTAAAGCTGCACAGCGCATGCAGCCCTTGTGTTGGATCACGTTTAACAGTGATGGCGCTCCCAATGCTGCGGCCACGAAGTGTGTATAGCATATTGGCCATGTATAGCGGCTAAAGTGTCGACGAGGTGCTGCTTTACAGGCCTAATTATCCATGGCTTGTTAACTGTTGAGATGTAGAGGAAGTCTCCGATAATGGCCTTGGTCTGCACTGCAGAAAGAGGAGAGCTGCAAGAAAACAGGTGCAGGAAGCCATTTCAAGAAAAGTGTCTTGAAAGAAATAAAGCTCATGAAAGACTTGATATCAACTTCAATTGATTGTTATGGAGGCCAGGGAGTTGTTCCAAAGAATATATCCGTTCGTTTCAGGCAGAAAATGATTAAAACCTCCACTGGCAAATTGAGGGAACGTAAGCTGCTTAAAGTGGAGTTCCCAAGTCTTGTCGGAGAGAAACCGGGGGCCAAGCATCTGAAATATAAACAAACACGAACCACTTTTGACCAAATATGGTTCAGCATTTAATGTTTATAATGGACCCTGTCGCCACAGGATGTTAAGCGTAAGCCCACAAAAAGCAGAGCACTCCTTCCCTCCGGTTTACAATAACATGAGCCCCCCCACCCCCAGTACAGAGGGACCTACCCTGTCACTGTGAAGTCTAAGTGGCTCGACCTTGAGGTGTTATGACCCGTCAATGGTGAAAGACACTGAACTGTATCAATATTGTTTGGGAATTGTGTCATAATCCGTTTTCATCCAGAAGCGCTGGCTTCCTATTTATGGGTTGTAGTTATCAATTCTATTCCATTTAAAAGTGCCCTCGGCTCCCTTGAAAGGTGCTGTATAAAGCCAAGTGTTTATTACACTATAACTCTGCCAACAACGGCAATGGTAGACAGTGGGTACTCAGAAAGTGCATGGTTTGGGACAGGGGTCGGCAACCCAAAATGTCGAAAGAGCCATATAGGACAAAAAACAAAAAAAACCAAAAAACAAATATGTCTGGAGCTGCAAAAAAATAAAAGCCTTCTATAAAACTTGAAGAAATGAAGGAAACACATGCTGTATGTATGTAGGAGACTGGACTGTCTCAGAATTGTTTATGTTATTCGTTCCTTTGTTGTGTCTTCACAAACACCCCCATAGAATTTATGTTGTAATTTCCTTCTTGATTTTTTTGTTTTGGTGCATTATTTTCGCTTTTCTTAGTGTCAGTGAAGTGATCATTAATTTCCGTTTTTCTGAGGCCGTTTATGAACGCCTCTCGAGTCGAACGAGAAGAGAGAAGGCACGGAGTCGGACGCAGACGTGTCTGTGTTTATTGAGACTGTTAAAAGCATAAATAAAGTGTACGTTTTTAAAAAAACAACACCACAGCTCTCCTTTTTTGGAGCTGCAACATGTATCTATATCTATTTGAGCTATATTAGCCTGCTATCAAAATCTTTTTCTGTTTTCAAACATTTTTTATAAAGCTTTAGGGAGCCACTAGATGTCGCTAAAGAGCCGCATGCGGCTCTGGAGCCGCATGTTGCCGACCCCCGGTTTGGCAGGACTCTCGTGGAAAAATTCCGATGACAATATGATACGCAATTAAAAGATCCATCCATCTCTTTTCTATCTTGCCTGTCCTCATTACAGTAAGCTGGAGCCTCTCCCAAGTGAATTTGTTTGAAGGGCGGGACACGGACACCCTGGACTGGTCACTAGCCAAACGCAGCAAAATAAATAAATAAATAAATAAAATAAACGGGAAGACAAGCAGGAATGACAAGCCAGTTGAGTTCCCTCACTTCCCTGTCTGTATATTTCTAGTGTATATTGTTTTTTTTTTAATTCGATGTGTATACCCTTTCACAAACGTATCACTGCTGTTAACGTCGACATGTGAGCGGTACTTGAAATGTTTTACACTTAACAAGGGTAATTTACTTGTACAGAGGATCTATTGCTTATTATTATTATTATTATTATTATTATTATTATTGTGCTGTAGTCTATTCCTAACCGACGCTAGCACAATAGGACAGTTATAATGACAGAAATAATTGTAGGTTAAGAACACTTCTACGCCATGAATATGAAACAACCGCATGAAAACTGGAACAGTAAGTGGTAACTGTGTGCCTCTGTGTGCCACGTGATTATTCCACTGTGAGAACTAGTTCATTGCGCCTTGTTCATAATCTGGCAGTGTCATATGACAGGGTCCTCGTAAAACAAGAACCCCCTCAACCCCCCACCATTAACCTTCTATTTGCACTTACTGTATGTGACATTTAACGACACTATAATATTGCTTAAAACATAATCTGTATAAAATGAACCTTCAGCTCTAGGCAGACAAAACAGGATGAATGAGGATTTCGCATTCAGTAATCATCAATGCGAAATCTAGGCAAATGGAAAATGAATGACGTGAACTCGGGGTTTTGAAATGTGAATGTTATAGTGCTGAAAACGAGGTCCGACTCTCATAATAAATTGTGCACAAAAAAAACCCCAAAACATTTAATCTGCGATATAGAGGGACCTTGAACCCAGAACCAGCGATGGACCAGGATTTACTGCATAGCTGGAAAGTGTCACTTTTCCGCTTCCGGCCACATGTCCCAATACTTTGGCATATCTCGAGCATTCTCCTCTCTGGGTCAATTTGGTGCCTACAGCTCCATCATGTTTCCAAACTGCAGCGTCAAGCAAAAGTCTTATCAGCGCGCAGGATGCTCTCATTTCACATTTGGAACAGACTCACACAGCAAGAGCTCGAGCGCTTAAAGGCTTGACAAGCGAGAAAGTGCCAAACCATTAATCTATAGCTGGTCTGATGACAGATGGAAAAGGAGATAGCCAACTCAAGAGCCAATCTGAACATTGAGTTATAGGGAAAATAAAGCCCTCTTGGGCACCAATTTAGTTATTATTATTTTTTTTTTTTAGCACACAAAGAAAGGCAAAGATGTGTGTCATTGAAGAGCCTGAAGTCTAACTGTCATGCACATGCACCCCCACACACACCCCCACACACACACACACACACGCACACGCACCCACACACACACACACACACACACACACACGCCTATGTCGCGTAGTAAACAGGAAGTTGGTCAATTCAGCATAGGAGCCCACATTGAACCCTTAACCCTTCTGGTTAGCTGAGATAACACAATTTAACCCTTTTTAGGCACCCTGTAACCTGATAAAATAATAAGTTGTCCACTGTCATAACCGCTGTCCCCGAAAGGGTTAAAAATACAGAACCAAAAGCACCAACAATGACACGATGGACCAGCTTGCACATCGTCTCCACATTCATCTCCACATGTCACACTCGCTTGACAAACACACACACACACACACACACACACACACACACACACACACACACACACAGCCTCTACTCTCTTACATGCGCATCACACATTCCTCCTTGTGTCAAAAGCAGGCGTGGGCAAACTTTAAGTGCTCGAGGGGGCCACACTTCAATTTTAGATGGGCAAATTCATTCACATACTGTATATAGTATATAACTATTAGAGGCCTGCCCGCTTACTGCCCGAAGACAGCTGGGATAGGCTCCAGAACGCCCCGTGACACTTGTGAGATAAAGCGGATCAGAAAATGGATGGATGGAACTATTAGCGGTGCAACGATACATTAAAGTCTAATATCGGTTAGGTTGTGTTTCTTGGAGGCTTTGGCTCCATATATTTTCAGTGCAAAAAACAATGATTGATATTTGTTTATTGTGAAAAGATGAGGAGGAAATGGCAGATTTTCTTTTTTTAATAACTGAAAGGACCCATCTTTAGACTTATAAATGACAATACAATAAATAAAAGCACTAACAAAAAAAGGCAATCTTAATTTTGTAAACAATTAAGGCACAGAAATCACTCAGCAGCAGATTTGACCAACGAGAACTGAGTTTTATAGATATTTTTTTCCCCACAGATTACTGTCTCACGTGCTACTGTAAGGCCATAGTGACAGTTTTAACTAATATGACAAAAAATGTGTGTGTGGGGGGGGGGGGGGTGACTTGTAAACTCAAATTTCAAAATATTAGCTTAAAAAAACATTAAAAAACGGCTAAATGAATGCAACACATATAACAGGAGTCTTGATAACGTTAATAGTTGGTGGGCCGGTATGAAGATCAGAGCAAGTTGTATCGTCTATAAATAGGATCTTTTACTTTTTGTGAACACTTGAGAATAAAAAGTCCCCTCTGCTTTTTGCTAAATACTCAGGATTGAAGCTTTAAACCGCTGAGTGGGCAGCCAGTGTCTCAAAGTAAAAGGATTTATTTAATGCCCAAAGCGTGACACTGAGGGGCGACTATTGGTGGGACGTGAGGGACTGTCGAGTCTGATTACTGGACTAGGATTCAAATCAATAATCCACCCAAACTCGGGCGCGCGGAGGAAATGGCTGGTTGAGTGTTTGTTGTTGGTATGCCGACGGAAAGGCTACATATCTTTAAGTGGCACCACAGTGTACTTTTTGTCTACACCGGAGGAGAGAAATACGGTGGCCTGCGTGACCCTCTGTTACTCTTAAACAGGAAGACAACAGTTTGTCAGGCGAACAAAAACATTGTTCACGGCTCGCTGCTAAAGTCCAAACCTAGGCAAAAACACTGGAAATGAGAGGACTGCCAGATGAGTTTGGATACAGTACAACCCCCCGAGGTAGAACACAATGAATTCCCGAACACTGGCCATTTGTTCAGGATTTCCAAAGTTTCCCAAGAAGAAAGAATGTCAAACTAGAAATGATGAATGTCGCAGTGGCTAACTGTCATCAGAAAAGCCTGCACCGTGCACCGTAAGAAACATTTCAACATTATTAACAGTCATACAAGTGTAAGAAATAGGTCCATCACTATTTAATAAGATGATGAAATGAAATTGTATTAGTACAAATAAAGGAGGGCGGCCCGGTAGTCCAGTGGTTAGCACGTCGGCTTCACAGTGCAGAGGTACCGGGTTCGATTCCAGCTCCGGCCTCCCTGTGTGGAGTTTGCATACATTCCAAAGACATGCATGGCAGGCTGATTGGTCACTCTAAATTGTCCCTAGGTGTGAGTGTGAGCGTGGATGGTTGTTCGTCTCTGTGTGCCCTGCGATTGGCTGGCAACTGATTCAGGGTGTCCTCCGCCTACTGCCCGAAGACAGCTGGGATAGGCTCCAGCACCCCCCGCGACCCTAGTGAGGATCAAGCGGTTCGGAAAATGGATGGATGGAAATAAAGGAGATTTCATAATTCATGCTGGGTTTATATAAAAGATGTTTTGTGCAAAATAAATGTTACATCCAATCAAATTAATGATTTACAAGAATAATTGTTTTTTTAATTGTCATTATTTTAATAAAGTGTACAATATTCAATAAAAACAATACATCCACATATCCTAAAATATTTTTATATTGAACTCATTCATATATTTAAAAATGAATTTCTTGAAACACTATGATTTTAAAAAAAATCAAAAGACTATTTGAAATCTTACCTAACATTTTGGAATGTGGGAGAAAACCCGAGTAGCAAAAACTTAAAGAACATGCAAACCTCACACAGGATGACCGGACTCGAGATTCGAACCCAGAACTTCAGAACTGTGAGGCACACTTTCTAACAAACAACATTCCATTTTCCTTTTTGATTGATTTTGACGATTTATCGTCCCTTTCCCCATATGGTGAGCAGACAGAAAAGAATCACATGCACCATTTTCCAATGTGGCATCAAGGAGCAGTTCTTCTATGGTCGTCGTCAACATCACATCATCATCACATACACCACACTTTTCCTTATGTATTTCTTGATGCTTTTCAAAGTTCAATTTTTAGGTCAACATGCAACATACTGTATATTTAAAAGAAAACAAAATTACAACATTATTTACAAAAAACAAAACAAAACAAAACACAGACACAACCTGCCTATCAGGAATTGCTGCATTGATGCTACATCAATTGATTTCAAGTGTAATGATCGAGCCACCCTGCACACCAGATACATTTTTGATACAAGGAGCATTAATAATCTGCTAACATGACATTCCTCCATGCATTGCATTTCAATTGACAACTCCATATCGTGGCTTGGTTAACAGTGGGGAAATTGGCATTTCTAGAGCGCTGCACTTGTTTCCCAGGTTACTAATCTCCAGGCATCTGGATCTCTGGGGGGAGTCCTCAGACGCGAAGTTGCCCTCGCTTGTGGGCCAGCGAGGAGACACACAAAAGGCTCATTTTGTGAGTAACAAAAGGCCAAATGAAACCCCAGCTGGAGCGTTACTTGGCCCCATTGAATTCCCACATCATTCCCAAGATAAATATTGAACGAAAAGCTTAGAACACATTGAAATCGAAAGTTGTCCCACTCACCAGACTTTGATTTCACCATTAAAAAAAAAGTCAAGTTTATTTCCCACGTGAGCTGCCTATCGTGCACTCTTCTCTTTCATGTGCAAACATTTTAAATTAACTCGCAAATGATTTCAAGTCGTTTCGAAGTCTCTCGTGGCAGATTTTCCATAATTGTCACCACCAGAAAACCATCTGCGCATTTTCGAGCAGAGTCTCTTTGTTATCCTTGCACCCTTTGCGTCATTTAAATATGAATACAGCCTTGATTTGACTTTTTAATACAACAATACCCAAGGTACTTTCAATGCGCCGCTCACCCGTAGCCAACGTGCTGTTGCAGGACCACTCCGCCGAGCTAACGGGCTTCCAGCAGGACTCCCACAGGGACAGGTAGTACTGGTCGTCCGCCGTAACCCACGCCGGGCTCAGAACGGCTCCCACGTCCAAGCACAGGGCGAGGAAGACGCAAAGCAGCCCCACCAACTTCAGGGGCGTCAACGCCGACACGTGCACCTCCTCTGTCCCGCTCACGGATGAAGACATCACTAAGGTGTCTTAGTCATTCAAAAAGAGCATGGGGGGTGCTCCTTGTGTTGACTTGGAAAACATAGACGAGTTCAAGTCGTGGTATTCTGCCTTCAACGCAGCGTGTTACGGTCGTTGGAATCGGGAGATGCTCAGTTTCTGGCCCGACTCCGGAGGACGCGCTTGCCACTTGTGCTCTTGACTGAAGAGAGCAAAAGCGCTGAAATAAAACGCGGAGTCGCGCACTGGCACCGCTAGGTCCTAGCGCCGACCCAACACAAGGCTATAAAAAGTCTGCACACCCCTGTTGAAATGCCAGGATTTTGTGATATAAAAATGCAAGTGAGATCAATCATTTCAAAAGTTTTTCCATCGTTAAAAACTATGTAAAACAAAACAACGATGGACATATTTTTTTTATATTGACTAGGAACGACGTTCATTCCAAAAATAAGTTTTGAAGTACTGTAGTTTGAATGGAAAATGAACTTTCCCAACATTGGTGACATTACACAACCAAGTAAATCTTTCTTCTGCCTATTTCTGAAAATGTGTCTATGAGCAAGCCATTCTTCATTTTAAATACCAGTGGGGCAATTTGCATAATAAGCACCCCTTGACCCAAAGAATAACATTTAAGGTGTTTTTATTTCTGCCAAATTTGACCCAGGCAGAATATAAGCATTAACATTTGCGTTTCTTGGTGCAGCTGTTTTCTTAGCAGACTTGGGATGAAAAATCATCTTAACACATCTCACACACACACCACAAATTAATGGATTCAGATAATGCTTCAATGAGATATGACAATCGTGTTTTTGTTCATTTTGATTGGAAAGAGTAAAAAAAAAAAAGGCTCAAATTCAGTCTGTTTCTCAGTACAGGTATTTGTGTAATCTGCATACATTTTATGTAATGACGCTTACTGGCCACAAGGGGACACATCAATGTAATATTTGGGGACTGCTGTGATCTGCTCTTATGTTTTTGAACTAGATTGATAAAGGAAACTTGGAATCTTCTGCAGAGCTACTCCACATATACAAATGATGCCATCATATATTTGCAGAGGCTGGTTTGTGGTTTGTCCAAATTGTCACTGCTGAGATAGAAGTCTTTCCATTAACTGACACAGGACATTAAGGAAAAGCTCAATTATCATGATGCAAACGAGCAACTCGTGCCTTTTCCACAGCAGTCAATAAGCAGCCAGTGGTGTGGAACTCAGTAGCTAATGTGAGAGGGGAAAAGCCTAGGTGAAAGATGTGATGCAGTGTTGAGAGATGAAGTTGAGGGCGGGGTAAACTAGGCCTTAACATAATAAGATGAGCACTTTTTCCACTACGTATATTGTTTTCACAATTGTTAAAAATTTTTATTGTTGCGCTTCAACAAATGTAACTATCAAAACAAGAAAAAAAAAGATCTTGCTGACCTGGATAACGGCTTGGCTAATTTGGATATTTTCCAAAAATAGACCTTTAGGTGGGGGGAGAGTCCAAAGACATTTAAGTAGATACCGGACTCCTTGTCACCATTCCACTGACTGTGACTGACTGTCGTTGCTAGGGTAACCATACTTCATATATGTCATGCTTGCTCTTCTCCTATTGGTTGCTGCAATTAGGTCACTTTATAGTAAGATGACTTTGACACTACAGTATACCGGATACCTACTTGATATCTCTGGTGTCATGCAGTAAGACATGAAGATAAAACGAAATACAGAAATTGTGATTGATTTATTGTTAGAAGTCATGTATACTGTATGCACATAGAAAGGGATGCCTATAGGCAGATCCATGAGGCAGTTGCCTAGACAGCATAAATAAACATTATATTGAAAGGTTAATGGCACCCAATGGTATACTCAGTCTACAGCACATACAGAATATGCACTCAACATGAGGCAAACCAGCAGAATGAATTGTTGGGCTTTTACAACCATTTTCGAATGATCAATTTCAGTAACACTACCATGTTTTCATTTAATAAAAAGTCTATTATTGGATGTGGTAGTTTTCAGGGGTGGAGAACTGCGCTCGACGATACTGCACAAATGTCTTAGGCAGGCACAACCTTTGTTGTTTTAATGACCCCTTTCACAGCAGTCATTTTGACATATAAAACAAGAGGTCATTCAATAAATAAGGTGAATTTTTGTATAAGGACTTCTAATACAGATGGAAGCTCAGTTTTTTTATTTTTCAATGTAGTCCCCCAGCACTTTTCCCATCTGCAACACTTTTGACTTCATAGAGGCAACCTCAACTCGCAAAACACATTTGGCCATCAGATTCTGCACACATTAGTACATTTAACAACGACCTTCAGTGAGTATGATTTTGTTGAAACATTTTTTTTATGATGATGTTCATAGCACAGTTGCATGCCGTTGTATTGCATTATTGTATACTAGTTTTGATAGTCTCTCTAACTGTGACATGGTCGACGTGGTGTTAAGGGGTAGATTAAGTCAAGTAGGTTCGCAGTTTTAGACCACTGCAAATTGCTACTGCAATTATAAATGTATTGATAAATGTTTCCCCTTGGCATAGTGTCAATTGTTCAACACTGAGCATCACTTCCAAAGGCCATCCAGTATTATTACGCACAGGCCCACTGCTGGTCACATATGACATATCTGACCGACGTAAAATTTCCTGGTGGACCGCTAGCAGGCGCAAACTTGGCCCGCGGGTCCGTACCATTCATTCATTCATTCATTCATTCATCTTGGGTCGCGTGGGGGGGTGGGGGGGAGGGGGTGCTTGGGCCTATCCCAGTAGTCTTCGGGCAGTAGGCGGGGGACACCCTGAATCGGTTGCCAGCCAATCGCAGGGCACACAGACACGAACAACCATCCACACCCACACTCACCCCTAGGGACATGTTTTTGGAATGTGGGAGGAAACCAGAGTACCCAGTGAAAACCCACGCAGGCCCAGGGAGAACATGCAAACTCCACACAGGGAGGCCGGAGCTGGAATTGAACCCAGTACCTCTGCACTGTGAAGTCGACGTGCTAACCACTGGACTACCGGGCCGCCAGGTTCGTACCAAAATCAATAAATAAAGTAGAATTTGGTTGGCCTGCTTTATGGACCGTTTGGGCCGCTATTTCAGGCGGAATGGATCATACGTGTCATCGCTAAGCAAGTAAGCGTGTGTGTGTGTGTGTGACTATGTGTGTGTTAGTGTGTGTCTGTTTGTGCGCGCGTCTCTCTCTCTCTCTCTCTCTCTCTCTCTCTCTCTCTCTCTCTCTCTCTCTCTCTCTCTCTCTCTCTCTCTCTCTGAAACGCAAGAAACACCAGAGATGAAAAAGAGTCACACCTCATTAGGCTCTGATTATGTATATTACTTTTTTTAGCCAAGTGTTTGAATATATGTAACAGACGATCGTTACATTGATGTCAGCATCTTTTTGAGCGCCTTTCTGTGCCTTTAATGATCGGAGTGGATCAGTTCTTCGGACGCCTCAAAAAGACAGTTATGCGCATGCGCACTGAACATAGCTACAGTCCGTGTGAGGGGGGCGCAGATGAGATTTGGCAGTCGTAAATGCGCATTCTGGCCAACGGAGACGGTAAGCGATTTGGACTACTGTCCTCAGATGTATTTACTGACATGAAGTTACAACTGAGATGGTTTGCGAATAACATGTATCGGGCTTTGAGTCGGGGGAATATGTTGTTTTGCCGTCCGCTTTCCAAATCATCCCCCACGGTTGATTGGTTGTCAAGTACGGGGCGATAGCTAGCCTCATCCCCGCTTTGCGATGCAAGATGACGGGCCGAGACCGATAGTATTTATGTAACGGCGTTTAGAGAGCAAACCACCCAGCTGCGGTGCATCTTTTTTTTTCGTCCCAGTTTGAAAACCAAACAGCTAGTAGTTGTCTTCGTTTCTGTTGTCGCCTGCTCCTGGTGGCTGTTTTCGTCTACTGCGGTTCCCCGAAGCCGCCCATGAACAAGCGTGGACAGCCGCCGCCATTGGTCACTCACACGGGGACGATAGATGCCTCACCCGGCCAACAGTGACGGCACTTTTCTCCAAATGATTACATCGTATTTTTATGACCAACTTTTCCATCCATTTTTCTAGTCCTCACTCGGGTCGCGGATTATTCCTGTTAATTACCTTAATTTACTATCGAATGTCCAAGTGCGACACTCTTCCCACTTCAAATGAGTTGATTTTCTGGAAGGTAAAAACAAAATGCTGAAGAAGGAAGAATGTTCGAGGTTTTTAACAGGGCGGCACAGTCAATAATTGTCTGACTTTTATCAGCAAGTTGAAAAATGTTGTGTTTATTCTTTGCAGATAACCCGGGGGGAGACTGACAGGAAGCATGGGGAGTGGTAAGCTTGCTGACATTTTACACTCTAAACTCCCATGACTCCATCGCTTATATTTTCTTTGATCATCGTGGCTTTTTCTTTTATAATGTGTCTGTTTTAATCAATATTTGTCAAACATGCTGCTAGTGCTTCCTGGTTGTTGTTGTTGTTTTTTTTTTATTCAACATGCAATCGCACTTTTTCCTTTTATGAGCGTGTCCCATTTTCATGCATCATGTGTTTGTTTTTGGATCAAGTCTTTGAGTCACATGGACGTCATGACTTGTTAAGAAAGTAATACAGCAGGCAGGGCATGTGGTGTTCCCATCAAGATGTGAGAAACGAGCACCTTTGTCACATCAAGTTCATCCCAACAGTTTGTCCCGGGATCAATGCCAAAATTAAAGTCGCTCTTGTTAGTGTGTGCAGAAAAAGTGGGCACCGCATAGACTTTGTTTCCGTTAGCGCCCCTGCCACTCTTCCTCTTTTTGTTTGTGTCTTTATCCTCCTTTTGTTCTTCGTGAGGCACATTCTCCTTTGCACTTTCTTTGCTTAATTTGTTCTCATCTTCCTCCCCCTGTTGCCCCTCGCCGGGCTGCTTATATGCAACCGCCGCCACTTTTTTTTTTTCATGCATTTTCTCACAAATTGCAAAATCTCCCCGCTCTCTCCCTCCACCATGCATGACCCAATTTCAGTGTTCCTGCCGGTGGACGCGGCCCATTCGGTGCTGCAGCGGGTGCCCAGGGCCAACTTCCTCCTAGAGGAGATGAAGCAGGGCAACATCCAAAGGGAGTGCCGCGAGGAGATCTGCACCTACGAGGAGGCCCGCGAGGCTTTTGAAAATGACGACAAGACGGTGAGAGGAGGATGATGATGATGATATAGTACATCTTTATTTATATAGCGTTTTCACAACAACTGCCGCTCTAACAAAGCACTTTACAGAACATTTAACATAAAATAACGAAAATAATACGACCAAACGCATAACAATAATATAATTGTAACAACTATTCCTACATATTTCTTCTTGGAAGAAGCGGTAAAAAATGAGAGAGCAGAGAAAGTCTCCTTTCACCAGTGGTTCAGAGACGCCATGATCACAACAAGCATGATGTCACACACGTCTGCAACAAGCTGTTGACAGTAAACAAGAAGCTGTTTAATTAATGTACGAATACAGAGATTGGTTCAATTCTCCTGTCCTGTATGAAAACTGTTCCCATGCATGATATTGCACATTGTCAAAATACCCCTAAAAATCCAGTGTCTTTTGGGGTGGCTTATTATTATTAATATCATTATTATTTTTTAAAAATTAATTTACACTATAGTGAACCCCCTCCATGAGTTCGCGGTCCCTCTATTTTATGGATTTTTTTTTCTGTTCAGTAATAATTTCGGTCGTGTTGTTTTGTTTTGGGGGTCTAATTCCATTTTCTGCCACTGTGATTTGGCACACTTATTGCTCAACACAAGTCAATTTTGCAGAAGCAAACCTTTTCAAGATCAGTCTCTTTCTTGGTATAGATTATTAAACGGCTCGATCCTCCGTCTTCAGAAGGCAACGGTTTCATGTTATAATGTACTTGTTTGGGCTCTTCATTGTCCACAGGTATGAATAGTTGGCGATTGCTCAGCTAACTCGCAACCCAAAAAAGTCGTGCATGATAGAAAATGGATGCTATCCTTCAGTGTTAACATCAGCCAAAAGAAGGTAGAGGCAAAGCAAAACACTTGTTTGCTGTGCTTGGTGAGATCAACTCATCCAGGGCTCTCTCACTTGAAATTGCTTCCCATGTAATGTTGTTTTTTTAATTGTGGAATTTTGGTGCCTTGGCTTCATATGTCACGATATAGAATCCTACACTGCCGTTCCTACGATATGGACATGCATGTGTTTTGTTCCAGGAAGTGATTATTAGCAGCAGGAAGAACAGCCAGGTGCGTGGTGGTGGTGGGGAGTTGTATTTGCTCTCACCTATTGTTGGCAGCTGGTCAGCTGGTGTCGTGTCACTCAAGGCACACAATCATGTCGGTTACGTCATTTGAGGGCATTGTTTGGTCCCATATTGTTTTGTCGTGATTCAGAAGAGAAGTATTTCAGAAACGGGCACTGTGACACATGTTGCATTGACCCCTTTTAATTTTGTTGTGCATCAAATGATGCATGACATCCACTCTGTCTTAAATCGAACAAACACTCAATAATCTTTGCGGTTGAATGAATAAATTCCCCCAATGGCTATTGGAGGAAATACAGAATGAATCTCCCAAGTCCAACATACCCCAAATCACGCACAACTTTCTTTTTAATACACGCCTCAAAACCTTTTTTTAATAATTGAAGCTTTTTTTTTGGCGCTTATTTCCCATTTTGCCACCTGCAAAGGGGCAAATTGTGATGACAATCATAGAGCAGGAAATGATTACTCAGTGTACATTTTGACAACACGAATCTCAAGGTGCTGTAGTATAACAGCACACAACTGTGCTATGCAAATCGTCTGGTGGAATATTTGTGTAGCTACTTGACAAAAACCTAAACAATTTGAATATAATACAACTGACTCTACCAGAGATGTTGATTATGAAAAGCATGCAGATCGCTACAGACGTGTTTTTCGAGTCAAATTCAGCTATAAAAGTGTTTTCTCGTAACAACATGCGGGTAGGAAAATGCTTCGAAATCTGTCCATTTTTAAACTAAAAAGCAAAACTTTTCTGACGTTAGAAGGGGAAATTTCAACCTCACTCAGAACTCGTTCACCGCCGTCAACACGATTCCAGAACGGGGATTTTGGGTTCCAGTCCGAGCTCTAATTTTAAGATGCATAAGTCGCACCTCAGTCACGAAGCCAGCCAAACTCTGAAAAAAGTTCGATTTATAGTCCCAAAAATATGCGCATCAGCCGATTAATCGATTATCGGCATGTTATTCTGCCGAATATCAGAATGACAATCAGCCTAAATAAAAACTATAGTCAAACCTCGGTTTTCGAACGTCTCGGTTCTCGTCCAATTCGGTTTTCCACCAAAAATTTTGAGTTTTTTATGCCTCGGATGACGAACAAATTTCGGTTCTCGAACAAACTGAGCGCACTTGAATGCACCATTTGACTCCTCTCGCATTCCTTACACAAGGAAGTGACGCTTCCTCGTGTTGCTTTCCATTGTGAGTAGGCGTGTTCAGTAAACATTTTTATTTTAAAACGAGCGTGGTTTCGGTTTTTGAACAATTTCGGTTTTGGAACAGCCTTCTGGAAGGGATTATGGACGAAAACCAAGGTTTGACTGTATATCAGAAAGACCCTAGTTGTAAATGTAGCTCAATGTGTGCCTGCTGCTGCCAGGTGGTCCTAACATGTGTTGTGGTTGTGGGCAGAGGCGCTTCTGGGAGGAGTACGTGCGCGAGAGCAGCCCTTCGGGAGGTTTGGAGTCGGTGGTGGGCGGCGTGCACTCCCTCTACCTGATCGTGCCGCTGCTGACGGTGGTCTTCATCGTGGTGGCTGTCGCTGTCATTGTGTTTTGCTGCCACTCCCGCAAGCGCTCGCAGCGCAGCCCCGGCCTGGCCCACTCTCACCACGACCACGTGCTGTCGGTGGTCTCCACGGACCACTGGGGGCGGGATTATCACCACGACGACCGCTCTGAACTCAGCGCCCACAGCAGCCCCGCGGGGTACCTCGGCGCAGAAGCGGCGTCCGGGCGGGGGAGCGCCGCCGACCGCCCGCCGTCGTACGAGGAGGCGGTGGGCCGCGCCGACGTCCGCGTGGAGACCGAGCCCCCGCCGCAGTACGAGGACATCATCAACACCAGCAGGAAGTAAACGGACCGCCGTCGTAGCATCACGATGCAATCTCTGCCAGCACTCAACATTTGCACTTACTAACCTTTGGAGAGGAGGACCGAGCAAGTGAATGCAGCAAATACCAAATGCAAAAAAACATCTGTGCTGTCACGCTGTAGCAAGGTGAACTTCTCATTAGGACAAAGTAGGAAAAAAAAAAATGGTGATTGCCACACCGAAGGATCTTTCTCCATGCTGTTGTACCCGTGTTTTACTGGAGATCAGTGCCAAGGCTTTCATGCTACTTCGCTCGCGCGGCTAGGAAACGACATAACCGTGTGGCTTCATCAGCTCGATAAAGCCGCACTCATTCAGGAAAGCGACATCTCCGGCTAACTTGTACTTGCAGCATCCTGCATGGCAAGCCATTTGAGCATTTGTTCAGCATCGCAGTCTTTGTCCAGCAAAGGTCTCTTTGTCCTCGCTAGTTTGAAAATTTGGTGCACTCGTAACATATTTTTCCACTACTGTATAAAAGTTCTGCACACTAATTGGACAACTACATGTTCCTAACACAACTAGTTGACAGCCACTTGCTACTAATACTACTAGTAACATTGTAACATTGTAAAATTCCATTCGCTAACATCTAGTAGTTTTTTTTTCAACGAGTTCTTTGTTTTGCTTCACTAGTAACGTAGCTGTCCTACTAGGATGCAGAAAAGTCATGCAATAGTTGGAGAAAAAAAATTACGAGTAACAGACAGTCGTTCTACAACTGTGTTGAAGATATTTACGATTGCGAACATGTAGCACACAAGTACGAGGATATCAAATAAATGCCGAAATGACTTTCCATACATTACAGTCAGTAATGAAATGTGTTATGCAAGGAATTGGGACATGAGGAACAGTTTTAATACGTCGTATACATGTTGCCTCTTAGGTGAAGTTAGATCGCCTTGCCCCGCTATGTTTGTTGGCTTCTGACACCACACTCAACTGTGAAAATATTCCGTGTGCCCCAAAGCTCCGCACGTCGTTTGACAGTGCCTCGTTACACGCGCAGGAAAATTGGAAATGAGGCATTTGAGACTTTGGGGAAAACGTTCGCAGGGAAGATTGTCGTCCATTGTGGCATGTGTCAAGTGTATCTGTGTGTGTATATATATATATATATATATATATATATATATATATATATATATATATAAATACTGTATGTATTGTCGGTGTGAAAGTCAGGTTACAGTAAAATTGCCTTTTACTGCATACGAATGCGTTAATATCCATGGAAATATTTTAGCTGAGAACTCAAAAGAAGGCACTTGTATGGAAGCTCACAATGAGCCCTTTAGAAAAAATGCTGAATGTGTTTGGACTTTGTCAG
This sequence comes from Hippocampus abdominalis, assembly GCA_018466805.1. Classification (NCBI taxonomy): domain Eukaryota; kingdom Metazoa; phylum Chordata; class Actinopteri; order Syngnathiformes; family Syngnathidae; genus Hippocampus; species Hippocampus abdominalis. Next base: position 10,168,006 of record CM031701.1, on the reverse strand, counting down.
TTCTAATGTCAAAGTTATCAAATGTTCTTTTTAGTTTCGCCTGGTGTGATGACAATGGTCCATTGAGAGGGATTCGCCTCGAGGCTAAAATGTCTGCATGAATTTAACATTTCAAAACGGCGTCAACCACAGACGTCAACTGTCGAGTTCCTGTTCCTTGCTAAATGGATTTGTGCTTTCCATTTTGGCAGAAAATATGTATTCACCTGAAGTGGGTTTCCAAGCATTTATTTTCACCAAATTTCTCCTCCTTTGAACTGAACAGTTGTTTACTAAAATATTTGCTTGACTTCTTGATTACAAAATCAATTTGTTTTAAGATATGCCTTCTTGAATGACAATGGTTAAATGCAGTTTGACACACCCGACTGAAAAATAGTTGATGAGCCCAGGCACACTAATAGAACATTATTGCAAACATGAAATGCAAAATATTGATATGTATGCAGAGCACAGATTTTGTTGTTGTTAAATGAAACGCAGCACTCATTACTTTACATGACCTTGAAGTGAGTTGTATTTGTTTCCATTCTAACTCACTGCTACACAATGCCTTAGTTAAAGTAAGGCAACATAAAATGCAAGGGAACCTGTAATAAATCTTTATTAATATGTACAAAAGTGTGAAATGGTTACATCCATCTATTATCTGATCAGATTATCCTCACAAGGGTCGCGGGTGTGCTGGAGCCTATTCCAGCTGTTGGGCAGTATGCGGGGTACACCCTGAACTGGTTGCCAGCCAATTGCAGGGACGAAGAACATTTTGCGCTCCCACTCACGACCGAGGGACAATCTAGTGCTCCATTAACCTGCCATGCATGTTTTGAACAGATAACATACAAACTCCCACAGGAAGGCCGGAAACGGATTTGAACCCACATCCTCGGCACTGTGAGGCAGACATGCTAACAAGGCAACCACGGTGCCTCCTGTGAAATGATTTTTAAAATTTAAAAATGGCAAATGTGTCACATTTTTCTTACTGGGTTCCATGAGGCGCCAATAAAATGTTTTTTTTCTAAGTTAAGATTTAGACAAATGTTGTCAGTTCAAAGTGAGCTGACATTATTGCATTGAGATTGTTTTTATGTTAAGTGTGCTGCATCATCTGTACAAAAAATGTTCACGCTTTGTAACTCTGTGAAGTTTAACTGTTGAGATTCATAGCTTTCATGGTGCACTAAAAATGATCAATTCTGTCAAATAATACAAGTTGAACTCCAAACTATAAATCACAAGTCTTGGGATTTATTTACAAAGAGAGACAGGAACAAAGGAAAATGAAAGCTGCATCAATTTATATATAGAATACTTTTAAGACCATGCATACTTGGGATTGGTCACCAAGTTTATCCCAGTACCAGTGACATTCACAATTGTGTGTAGTGAACCAAATGATGTACCATTTCTGTTGTTGATTGTATTCTGTTTTTTAAACAAGCGGCGAAATGTGAAATTTGTCATTTGTCCTTGCAGTACGCCTCTCAAACCGCCACCTTTGCATGAAACATTATCCTAAGGGCAAACATTGAACTGCCGTAGAGAGAAACCAGACCAGAAAAACAAGTAACACCTTTTCAACACACTGACATAATACATAGCAAGCAAGTGCATTAATGTGTTATGCGTTCGGATGTTCCGTCCATATTGACGCGTAAACCTGTCAAAACGGCGCTCACAGCCACTCCTTTGGGTTTCGTAACACCTCCAGCATCTCGGCCTCTCGGGTCCCGAGGGCGGGCTCGTGCATGTACTCCCACCTGAGGAGCAAAGGTCCGCTCGGTCAACTCAGCGACGCCGGCGGCTTGTTGGGCGGCTTTGACGGCGCAGCGCCGCTTACCTGGCGGTGAGGGGAAGGGACATGAGGATGCTCTCGATTCGGGATCCCGGCGTGGCCAAGCCAAACTTCACTCCTCTGTCGTACACCAAGTTGAACTCCACATACCTGAAGCACAACGTCACGCCGGTCTCACATGTGACAAATTTGTGTGGTTCTTCAGTCAAAAGCAGACACAATCGTCCTGATACTGGTAAGAATTTGATGGTTGATGTGCCCAAAAATCTGTCTTGAAAAGATATAACTTGATTCTTGTAAAATTACGTTCATTTCCAAAATGTTTTTATTGTGAAAACTAGATTATATTCTTATCAAGTGACAATATTCATCTCAAAGCTTGTTCTCATAAAAATATGACTATCCATGCAAAATGGAAGTTAATGTTGAAGAGATAAAATGTTATCTTGGAATGTGACTTAATTCTTGCAAAATTACTCTTCATTTCAAAAAATTCAATTTTTTTTAATCCTCAAAATATGACAATTATTGTTTACCTTAACAATATGACCATTCTTGTCCAAACTTGCTGTTGAAATAACTTTTTAAACTTGGAAATTGTACTTTTAATTCTTTTTTTCTTATAAAATGTTCCCTGAAAATATACAACTTCTTTAACTTGAAAATCTGACTTTATTCTTGTAAAACTACTACGATGTTAATCTGGGGAGTATCCAATATGAGGCCCGTGTAGTTTGCTTTTTCTTTTCAGGGCGGCCCAAATAGCGACACGCTCACCTTCCTCGTCGCACCTGCTGCCAGTCCTTCTCCTCGGCGGTGAAAGGATCGCGCAGGTGTTTGTGCACTATGGGCAGGTAGCAGGGCACCACCGTGCGGGCGCAGCTCTTGACGAAACCGAAAGCCTCCTCCTGACTGGGGCCGTCGAGATCGTCGAAGAAGATCCCGCCAATGCCTCGAGTCTCTCCTCTGTGGCGGACGTAGAAGTATCGGTCACACCTGAAAGAACACAAATCGACAAATCGGAAGAATAACTTGTGGAAAGAGTGAAGGGCTACGACAAACGATCATTTGTTAATAGCCTGCAATTGCCTGGGGGGGGGGGGGAAGTCAGCCAACAAACATTATTTAGTTCCTATATGTATTGTCTGTATGAGTCTCACTTTTTTATTTGAAATACTGAAGTAAAATGTATGAGGTAAATTTCTACTTTGGACTGACTTGGGAAAAAAAAAAACAGTCACCGCAGTCATAATCATATGATTAAATTAGTACCTTTCTGGCAGCATCCATCTTGCAATATTTTTGAAGCAGCTCTTGTAGTTTATGTCATTATATTTAGAGGGGGTCAAAATAAACTGTCCATTAAATAATGACTTTAAATTACTTGACAACAGCCACCCTTTGCAGTGCATCAGATAGCCACGGTCACAACGGTCTTTTCCTACACTGCTGTCTTATCAGCGTCACGCAGTCAAGAAACGCCCTCAGCATCCCACGTGATGACATCACACCCTCAGGCTCGCATCCCTTTGTACCATTTCTTGAAGTCAGCATAGTATTGCGAGTGGTGCTTGTCGCAGGCCTCCTTCAGCGTGTTGTGAAAGTGAAAAGCATCTTCTTTATTGACATAGACCGGCGTCAGGTCTGTGCCGCCACCGAACCACCACTGTTTGGAGCCTACAATACACGCGCATAAAAGAAAGGAGACAAGGGTGATGATTCATTCATGAGTTGAATGGAGTCATGGATACGAAGACACGGCTGCTGACGTCAAGGAGCAGACAGTGACACGCTCACCGTCTTCCTCCTCGATCTCAAAGTATCTGTAGTTGAAGTGCACGGTGGGGATGTGCGGGTTCTTGGGGTGGATTACGGAGCTCACGCCCATGGCACAAAATGGCAGCTTGCCTGAGAAACACATCACATGTCATTATTTGCCTTTGCTACTTTCTCGCCAGGCTTCTCCAATGACTTGGACTTTTTTTTTTTTTTTTTTTTTTAAATCTTACAGTGGTTAATTTCTGTGACACTCAGAAATGCAAAAATATCACCCGGAACAGTTGATGAAGGCGACGGCGCTTACCATCTTTCCCTTTAAGGACCTTGCCCCTGCTCCTCATCTGCTTGGCCGCCTCTTCGGTCAAGTTTCCGAACACAACTGACACATTGACGCCGGCCTTCTCAAATACTTTGCCATCCTGCATCACGCAGCTGATCCCACCACCACCTGAAACACAACAAGTACGTCGTTTCATGCATGCAAACATCAGTCAAATGTATTCTGCAAAAGTGAGAATTATTGGCATGTATGAAATTTAGCTCCCAAGATGGCATAAACAAGCTGAACATTTTAGAGTTGGAATGGTCTTAATCAGTTAGGAAATGTGGGAGCATTGGGTAAAAATTCTAAAAGTGTTAATTGAGGAATTTCATTTGGGAAAATGTGGAATATAGCACTGAAAAAAGTGGAACTTTGGGGAACGTGAAAATACTTTGAAATATGTCCCAAATGAGATAAACAAGTGAGAAATATGTGACATTTGGAAACATCTCAGTTATTTTCAATATTTGTTTTATGGAAAATGTGGAATTGTGGGAATGTTGGAGAATGTAACAAATAGTTGCCCCTGCCCGCATGTCCTGAATAAAATAAGTGTTATCAAATTAGAATGGTTTGACTCGATTGAGAAATGAGGACTTTTAAGAAGGTCAAACGTGGCTTTATTTGCCAGAGAAACAAACTCAAACATACATTTTAGAATACACCAAAAATGCACCCTATCCTGAAATGTCCCCCCAAAGCGCATTTTGCCGAAAATTGGAAGTGTATATGTGTAAATGCTATTCAGCATACAACAGTGCCTCCTACCTTCTTTTCTTTCCCAGCGATCCACCTTGAACGTCCCACCGTCCACCGCCTCCAAAGCTTTGCAGAACTCGGCCTGCGCCTCCATGATGAGCATCTCCATCCTGGTGCACATCTCGCCTTTCCTCCGCTGCAGCACCTCGACGTCAGTGACCGGAGGAGACATGAATCCCCGGCACATCGCCAAGATGTCCCCTTCCTCCTGGTCCTCCTCGACCGCTCGGGGTACCAGAGTCGCCATCTCGGCCCGCTGCAGGTGGTTGATGTTGGCCAGGAAGCCCGTGAATGCAGCGGCTGCGGTGACTGCAGCGGCCCCGCTCAGCGCCAGGGCTCCACGCCTGCAGCTTCGCCCGCCAGCCGAAGACCTGCTTGAGGTCCCTTGGGACATGAAACGTAGGCCGGTAGTCCTGGACGACCATGTTGCCGTTGGCGAGGAACTAATGTGAGGCGAACGAGACGAAAGAGACTCTCCCGTTCTCGGAAGGCCCTTTAAATGAGAACTAAAACATCGCCTCGACGTAACCTGTGCTGTATTCTTAACGAATACAACAATTGACATTTTTTTAAGGAAAGGCACACTTTATATTGTCCTCACTCAACTCTTTGGTGGTTACTGAGCCCGCACAAACTCACAAAACGTTATCAAAACTTGCTGATAACAGTTTGACGCCAATGAACACGTACTTCCGCGTAGTGAGAGAAGCATCATGGGAAATGTAGTTTATATAGACACCTACAACTCGAGCTTCCCTGATAGGCAAACTAATAGTCCCAGAAAGCTGTGCGACTCAACTAAGGATGCGTTCATGCACTCACGCGCGAATGCTCTTTGTTTACATAAAACGCCCACTTCTGTCCAGTAGATAGATAGATAGATAGATAGATAGATAGATAGATAGATAGATAGATAGATAGATAGATAGATAGATAGATAGATAGATAGATAGATAGATAGATAGATAGATAGATAGATAGATAGATAGATAGATTTTGGTAGCAAAATTCACAACAAACAGCAAATTGCGAACACATATTTTAATGGGTACAAATATGACTTAACAGTATTGAGGTGCCTGCTTAGTGTTAGTTTTGACATATTATTTTGAACTTTTTCTGAATCGTATTGGGGTTGTTTTGAACGTCATTAAACAAACTCTCAACATGACTATTAAATTACATTTCATAAATACTGTACTCAAAACCCTAATTACGTTACGATATTCCGGAACGTTTCTTTTTTTTGTGTGTGTGTTGACAGCTCATGCGATTGGGCTTTCATTGTCGTCTGTGCGCATGAGCGAGTGTAAATGTTGTCAGTCTCTATGGCGACGGGACAGCTAATGCTTTTAGAGTTGCAGACAGCAAGAGATTATGTGCACGGAGCAGGTGTCGCCCCGCAGACGGACAGTCTCAATGTGTATGTGACACCTTTAGATGGTGGAAAAGAGTCAGCACGTTTGCATGTTCGGTGTGACCGTATTTTCACTCTTCGGGAATAGTAACGCACGAACCAATGGTAAGTTTACAGTCAAACATTTGTTTTTAGTTCATAATGTTTCGCGTGAAATACCTTCAATGAAAGCCCAAGGGTTTAATGATGATATAGCCGGATGTTTATTAATTTCCGACAAACCAAAGCAATTAGGATTAAGATATCAGACAGGCTTCAACACTGTTTGCAGTAACCTTGGTTTGTAATACATGATCTCACGCAAATTGGATATGTTAATTGATTTGTCAAGTACGTTAGTGTTATATCATTTTAAATAATGATTTAACTCACGATCCAACAAACAGCATTGTCTTCTATATCACCCGTAAGCAATAAGACACGGCAGACTGGGTGCTTGTCTAACCAAGAAAAAACGGTATTTTACAGCAGTAATAAATAAGTAAATAAACCACAAGAACGAATTGATAACCAAATAATTAACACAAGAAGTTAACTCAAAGAAAAGTATTGACACAAAAGTTATTAATAAACTGCTAACAATTATAGTATAGGTACTGGGGTTAGTAATACTCTTATAAGTACTCCTACCAATGATAATGATTTGGTTTTATATGGCATTTTTTTGTATACTCTACATAAATATACTTTTTTTTATGCTACAACATTGAGGATTCGTGGCATTTTCATTATGTGTCAATGAAATTATTCTTCACATTCTAAAATCAAACCTTCAGGAATAACATAACCAGGCCATTCGTAATGTAGCGGTTCACAAAGTTGACTTTCTTAATAGTGGTTTGGAATCAGTGTTTTCTATGTCTCGCCCAAACTCAGCTGGCTCAAGCCTTCCTCCACTCCTGAACAGGATAAGCACTATATGAAATGAATGACATACGATAGCAGTATTAACCATAATTCAATAAAATTATTTGTTATCACTCTATATACCAGTACAGTATTTGATCTTCTCCTAATGGTAGATCATGAGCACGAAATCCCAGGAAGTGTATGAGGACGACTTTGAGAAGGATCTGGACTGGCTGATCAGTGAGGAAAGTCGGAGCGAGGAGCAAGTAAGTGAAACCCAGCAGCTCACACACTGTACTACAGTAATGACATCCTTTCACTGTTCTGCAATATTCATGAACACGCGAACACAAACACTGTTACACTGGACTGCCAACTACGATCGGTGGAACAGCTAAAATTGTACAATTTGGACTACAGTGGAAACTCGAGTTAACAGTCTGATTGGGAGAAAGTACCATCCATTAGAGTCCATTGTCCGTTACACAGAAGTCATTTTTTTTCACGGCTTTTTTTATACATTAAAAAGCGGCTGAGTAAAAAATTGAATTGAAGAAATAGTCATCGAGAAGTTTGTTCACCCCTCTACTAAATGCATATGAACTCCACACAGGGACCTAACTATGACGACATTGAAGCGGACATTGACAAAGAGCTGGCCGAGGATGAGAAACAACATAAAGTGAAGGAGAGAAGCAACAACTCTGATGAGCAAGAGGACGATGAGGAGAGGTGGCCCTCACCGATGGACCCGCTTGAGTACGATTTGGACAGAGACAGCCCCAATAAGTCCTTTCATGCGACACTGCCTCCTTTGGGTGTGGGTGAGCAGACGGATGAGGAAAAGAAATACATCCAGGGGAAAATCCAACAAGCCAACAAGGAGCTGCAGGACCAAGAAGCTCCAAATTTGAGCCGGAGGCGGCGACTTCAGTTTAAAGAGACACTGGTTACCTTAGCGGTACCTCCGTTGCCGTCGGAAAATGACGCCAGAGAGGTGGATGACACAGAGATGGAAGTGTCAGGGAGGTTGTCTGAGCTGAAACTGTCCCCTCGAGAGGAGTATCAAGGTGGGATGAGAGACGAAGGGCCAAAAGAGGGAAGGGTCCTTGTGGAAAAAGATGGCAGGTTTGACCTCGTCAGCCTCAAAGAGGTGGAGAATCAAGGCCTCCTCCCTCCAATCACACTGGAGCACACAGGCAGCCTCAAGAAGAGCCCAACTTCCCTCCCTTTGCCTCACTTGCCCGTCGGAGCTACTTCCGATCACCTGCGGACACCCCGACCTCCGGGAAGGCCAAGCTCGGCCTGCCATAGCCACAGAGGTGGTCAGAAGAGAGGAACCAAGAGACGAGTGCAGTCAGCCAGCGGGGCGCCCTCCCAGGCCACGTTCAAGCTGTCACCTCAGCAGAAGGAACTGCTGCTCAAAGTCCAGGAGAGGAAGGAGAAGATGGCCAGAGAGGTAGCGACACTCGTGAATCCCCATTATTCACCGAGGGCGGCGACCGAGACTTGCCCAGGGTTATTGTAGTTAACGAAAATTAACTCAAGCCAAAATTATTTTTTTTAATGGCAAATACCTGAAATTATTTGAAATTACATTTACCCTTCCAAATCAAATTCACGACAATTTTAGCTACTGTACTATAAATATAGATTCAACGTCATTTACATTTATTGCTAAGGGGGAAAAATATTTTATAAATATTAAACGTGCAAAGGCTTATTTGCTAAGAACAATACATTTGATCAGTTTGAACATTAAATATCTTGTCTTTGTAGTTTATTCAATTCAATATAGGTTGAACATGATTACAAGTCGGGCGGCCCGGTAGTCCAGTGGTTAGCACGTCGGCTTCACAGTGCTGAGGTACCGGGTTCGATTCCAACTCCGGCCTCCCTGTGTGGAGTTTGCATGTTCTCCCCGGGCCTGCGTGGGTTTTCTCCGGGTGCTCCGGTTTCCTCCCACATTCCAAAAACATGCATGGCAGGCTGATTGAACACTCTAAATTGTCCCTAGGTGTGAGTGGGTGTGGATGGTTGTTCGTCTTTGTGTGCTCTGTGATTGGTTGGCAACCGATTCAGGGTGTCCCCCGCCTACTGCCCGAAGACAGCTGGGATAGGCTCCAGCACCCCCCGCGACCCTAGTGAGGATCAAGCGGTTCGGAAAATGAATGAATGAATGAATGAATGATTACAAGTCGGGCGGCCCGGTAGTCCAGTGGTTAGCACGTTGGATTCACAGTGCAGAGGTACCGGGTTCGATTCCAGCTCCGGCCTCCCTGTGTGGAGTTTGCATGTTCTCCCCGGGCCTGCGTGGGTTTTCTCCGGGTGCTCCGGTTTCCTCCCACATTCCAAAAACATGCATGGCAGGCTGATTGGTCACTCTAAATTCTCCCTAGATGTGAGTGTGGGTGTGGATGGTTGTTCGTCTCTGTGTGCCCTGCGATTAGCTGGCAACCGATTCAGGGTGTCCCCCGCCTACTGCCCGAAGACAGCTGGGATAGGCTCCAGCACCCCCCCGCGACCCTCGTGAGGATCAAGCGGTTCGGAAAATGGATGGATGGATGATTACAAGTCGTTGTGTTTTTACTTTTGTTCTACACAACATCCCAACTTCATTGGAGTTTTGTTTGGAGAATATAAAAAATTTAACAGTTGCGCGTTGTGATTAATTCATCATGATTGCTTTTGGTGTAAGCAGCTCGGCCGTTAGGGGGCAGTATAATATAAAAATCACGCAGACATAATCACATGAATAAGCGCTTCGCAACTACTGTAAGTGACTTAGTTGCTGAAATCATTTTTAAAATTAATTTTTAAAATTAATTTTTTAAAACAATATATGCCTAGGAGTATTGTTGTATTGACCTACACGTATCGCTTTATGTTCAAATATCCATTGCGGCCCATTTTAAATCATTGTATTAGCACCAAAATGCCAGCAGATGGCGCCAAAGCAATTCATATCTGCCACCCCAACAACTAAGCGGTGGTTGACGGTTTTGTACAACTATTCAAATACCCTAATGTATGGTGCCAGGCCGAGCAGAGGAAGCTGGAGGAAGATAAGCAGAGAAAGCAGGAGAACGATTTGGCGTTCAAGGCCTGGCTGCTGAGAAAGAGAGAGCAGCTGCAGCAGGAGAGGAGAATCCACGGAGCTCAGGAGATGGAGAGGATGAATTTGCAGGTAATCACCACCAGAGGGGGAAAACCGAAAGCTAAACAGTGATCCCTCGCTATTTCGCGGTTCGTTTAGCGGCGCTTCAGTGCATCGCGGATTTTTTCAAATATATTCATTATGAAAAAAATAAGTTTTTTCCCCCATATACATGTAGTACCGTACTGTATATGTTGCTCTATGTGACTCGCTGATGTTTTGCTGACTTTTGCGGACTTTTTGCGGACTTAAAAAAACAATTTCTTTTTTATGTTTACTGTATTTTGTTATTCATAAACTAACCTAACTTATACATATGTTTAAATCTCTTAGTATACAGCATTAAGTCATGTTAATTACTTCAAAATTTACTTCTACATGCATGTATACCATTAAATTTGGCCTTATAAATATTGTGTACATGTACCTATATGGAGGGGGGGGTCGCTACTTTGTGGATTTTTGTTTATCGCAGGTGGTTTTGGTCCCCATTAACCGCGATAAATGAGGAATTACTGTACAGAACACGACACTACGCTTCAAAACACTCCTTTGTAATGCTGCATCGGGAGCAATGTAAAACAGTAAATAATCAGTAATAAAACCAAATCAAATGTGGATGAGAAAATCACCCCTGAAAAGTTTGTTACAATTGTTTTTTTAAAAGTGTGTTTTCTTCTGCAGAAGGGCTCCAGTGAACCGGAGGAGGCTTTCCGGCTGTGGCTGCAGAGGAAACAGGAGCAGCAGGAGCGAGAGAAGCAGCTCGTGCAGCTGAAGAGGTTGGAGGAGGATGGCGGTTATCTCCTCCGAAGCCGAGAGGAGTGCGAACGTGCCTTCAAGCTGTGAGATCATCATCGTCTGTCGCTGTCTTTTTTTCGAAACACACAAGCGTTTACTTTGACCTGCGCATCCTCCCTCAGATGGCTGACCCGAAAGCGGGCGGAGAAGAGGGCGGAGGAACGGGCGGCTCGGGAGCGGTCGCGTAGGTTTGTGCTCGAGGAGCGGCGGGCGCGGCGCATGCGCGACCTGCTGTGCACGGCCAGCGACACCAGGACGTTCAGGTTTACCGATCAGCTCACCTGTCACTTCTGAAGCGGGTCGACCAGCGCCCTTCTCTTTCAATTTCCAGGTTTGGAACGGTCTGCAATAAACAATGCACTCCCCCCTCCCCAACCTCTCCCCCTTGTTTATATCATCGGGGTTTTCATAGAAATATTCAGTGTAATTTAGACTTTGGCACAGACCATCTATTTGAGCATTAATTAAATATCTATTGGCTGAAATCCTTGCCAGCTGAAACTTAATCTGAATAATTCATATTTAAATTTGTATTTTGAATTAATAGGTTGAAAAGCTGCATCTGAATTTGAATTCATTAGTTTGGAACTGCTGGCGCGGCTTAGACCGGTTAGCATGTCCACGTCACAGTGCAGAGGTCGGGAATTCGATTTTGGCTCCTTCTTGTGTGCAGTTTGGTCAAATAAATGCTCAAATGGCCGTCTTAACGCTGTTCCGTCATTATTCAATATCCTTAGTAAGGAGTATACGAGTGCATGACACGGGCCTATGACTCTGGCCTAATAGTGCATCTAGTGATCTCGTGCAGCACAGGAGTTTTGAAAATCACCAATAAGATAGTCATTCTATACTCGGGTGCAGAATTGCTTATTGATGAGTAGAAGTGTAGTTTCACACTTATAGTACTGCAGCAGCCAGGGCCATTGGTATTTTGAGACTTCAGTATTATGAAATATTTTTTGTACTTAAGTTGCTGCGATGTTCTTAAGAAAGGTGACCTGGCTTGTCATGGAAATTCAAATTTGTATTTTATGATTTGATAAAGTGTTTCTCTCTCTCTCTCTCTCTCTTTGTCTCTGTCTGTCTATAAATCTTCAGTTTTGTGTTGTTGTTATTCTTTGTTATATTTTAAATTAGTTCAAGTTTTGCTCCACTGTTTTCTTAAAGCACATCCACCATAGTAACCGCTCAGCATACCATGTGTACATTATTGTGAGAATTTCAATTGGGACAAAAACAGCAATGTTATGTATCTTAAAGAGCAAACTTATGTTGACACACGACATTTACAGATGTAACAAGGACTATTTTATGTGAATTTGCAGGAGCACTTTGTAGATGTGTTCAAGCACAATCTGCATGTGAGAGTAAGCAAAAAAAAAAAAAAAAAGGCATACCGACAATAACCGTCTATAATTTATTAGGGCCTGTAAACATACAAGTTTGTGCATTTCATCATTAAATATCAGTGAAACCCAAAGTGTAGAACCTCACCTAATCGGATTAAAGCTCTTTGAATCTCTGCAGAACAACAAACAATACATATTTCCCCCCCCATTGAATTTACAGTGCATGACTCTGTCTTATCACCTGTATATCAACACAAATCTCAAATATCATATTCCTTGAAACAGGAAAGATTGATCTTTTACAATAAAAAGCTTCCCATATGAAACGCAGGCAGCCGTGATAGCGGCTGTCTACGCTTTAGAACATAAATAAAAACACAACATAAAACACAGACACATTTTCCCCAAACTTGACAGAGAGAAGTACCGAGTGCATGATTATTATAAATACATATAATATTCAGAACACATCTCTTTAAAATAGTGCCAGTTTAAAAAAAAAAAAAAAAATCTAAAGATGAAAACAGTGCACTGTCTACTTTGAGGACAACAATTACTGGCATAGAAATAATAAAAACAAAACAACTGATATGGACCTGGAAAGTACCTGCTTGTCAAGTATTACTGACCATTGATGTCACGATGTACTGTACTCATCGTGTGTATCCACATTAAAAACCAATATGTTGAACTCAAAAGCAGCCTAAAGCAGGAACAAAAATCTCCCATCTGACATTTTCACAGATCAGTGAATCATAAAAAGAACACAAAAAAACAGCAAGAGCACGCTCCAGCAGACCCACAAAAAACAGCCCCCCCACCCACCCCCACAAACACACACTCCCAATATCATCGACCCTGCAATTGAAATACAAGTAGAAAAATAGATCTGTTTCTGATTCAAAGGTAAGCTCCCCAATAAATAAATGTCATCAACAATCAGATGAGGTGTAGGGGTACGTCTACAGTTCAACTTTGGGGTTGATGTTGAAACCATCACCCATAGACTTGCTGACCCAGTTTTGGACCACCTCGTCTGCCTTCAGTCTGTCCTGTACAAATAATAGGTGCACAATCATTGCCTGTTTCTGCTTAGGGAAGCAAGGAAAGAGAAACTGTTTTATCCTTGGATATGTCTAATTCCTGATGAACCTTTTTGGGAAATGTTGCTATCCCGTATACATACCAAAGAAAGGACTTTAAAAAAAAAAGGGCGTACCATTTCCTTGAAGAGCGGGTCAAAGGTGAACCACAGAGCCAACGCACACCTCTCCCCATTCGTGACGGCTTTCACGCCGTGCGGATTCTCCCTGCCGGAGGTGAACGCCACCATCCTGCCACACTTGGGTTTCACCTTTGCCTGGAGAGAAGGCGGACCAAATCAATGCCCAACCACTTCAAATTTCATGCTTACATCGCTTCAAAAAAACAAAAATAAAACAAACACAAAAAACAACAACCACACACACACACACACAAAAGATAACTTACAAACTTTTATGGGGACAATTAATTTAAATTGTGAAATAAAATACTGGAAATGAATATGCTGCACATTAGTAATGCATTAATGCATAAAATGTAGTAATAATTGATATAAAGAATTATAGTGTCAATCACATCATAACGTGTATTATGATGAAATGATTAAAACACATTTTTAATAAATATATTGTAAAGAAGAGAGAATCAAAGTGTCTTTTCACCAGTGGTTCAATCAATCAATCAATCGAAACATGCCACAAGGCAATTTTAAGATCTCCAAACACGCTTAGAAGTGGTCTTTTCGTCCAGATGATACTTTGGGAAACGCAAAGCAACTTACTGTGATGGTTTTGGCGTCCAATTGCGTAAAGAAGATCTCGCCACCTTCAAAGTTCCCATTGAGGTAAAGTAGTGCACTGGAAAGAATAGGTAGACGCCACCAGAGGCGAGTGAACATGTGGGACGCCGTACTGCATCACAGTGCGTGGATTGACTACTTTGATCATCACTCACTCAAACACATGCGCATTTTGTACAAACGCGGGCATTGAGTATACTTGCCGTAGGGTTGCACAGTGCAATGGCATTAAAAAAGTGCCGCGGTACCAAAACAACACGCTTACACATACAGAGTACAACTTGTTTATCGTGGTTAATGGGGACCAAAACCACCCGCGATAAACGAAAATCCGCGTAATAGCGACCAATAAACATATACAGGTAAAAAAAAAAGTTTTTTTTTTTTTGAAAGTCCGCAAAAAGTCCGCAAAAAGTCCGCAAACGGTCCGCGAGAAGCTGCAAAACAACAGCGAGTCACATAGAGCAACATATAGTACTGTACTCCCATGTATATGAAAAAATCCGCGATACACTGAAGCTGCGATAAACGAACCGCGAAATAGCGAGGCATCACATGTATAATACTCGTACATGTACTGTATTATACGTACAATCCTCCATATAAATGAAATGTGTGTTGTGGTATTGTTTTAGTGCAGGTGACGAGGTACATTATGCGGATGATATTTGGAGTCCGAATTTTGGTACGGTGACAACGCTAACCTGTAGTCCCTATGGGTGTACGCAGGAGCCTGCCTCCAGCATTCATTGGCCTCGGGGTCCAGCAGACAGTTGTCACCGTGGATGGGATGGCTCAGGTCACTCCTGTGCTCCTGCTGACCTGTCAACATCCGAGAAAAAACACGGATAGCGTTTCCATGAGTTTAAAATTGGCTTTGGCTAAATGTGTTTTCCACAAGCTCTTTTTACGGCAATGCTGTATTGTAGAAACAGACTGATTACAAGTGCCCCACCCCCCCACCCCATGCCTTCCCTTTTTCCCTTTCTAAAAATTAAAACTGGTTGGTGAATTTAAACTAGCCTTTGGTTACGTTTAAATCATTTATTGAAAGATCAAAAGTAGAGCGCTACTATTCTGCTCTTAACCTCTCAATTTATGCCACATGTATATTCACCCACATGGGCAATTTAGAGTCTTCAGTTAACCGACATAATGAAAATCCATGTAAGCGCAAGAGAAAAACGCAACCCTCACACAGGAAGGCCGGAGCCAAAATTCAAAACCAGAACTGTGCGGCAGATGTGCAACGGGCTATGTGTGGAAGGAAACCTCAGGCTCAGGCTATTTCATCCCACTTTTAAAACCCTTTGTCATAGAAATACCAGTTACGGTGTTTCCATCTGCCATGTAAAAAAAAAAAAAGAAGAAGCTTAATCTCATTTATATAGCGAGAATATTTCTTTAAATTTTCTTCATAGTTTCATAACTACTGTAGCTCTTAAAACCCATCCTGTTTTTTTTCTCATTGCAATTACATGAAAATGTCTTCACATTGAATGTTCAGGAGTGTTTAAAAAAACATACAATAATGTAAAGGTAATGCTCAGTTTTTAGAATTTTTTTTTTTAATTTTTGAAATTTGGTGCACCACTAAAAACTCCACCTAAAAATGAAATATACAGTGAAACTCCTCCACAACGAAATCATGTTTGAATAAATTTTTCACAAGGGTTTTTTTGCTGTAGCAAATTGGATCTCAGATGTAAACACACACACACACACACACACACACACACACACAAACGTGTGTGTACTCTTTATTTTTATTCCAATAGTGCATAAGTATGAGCATTCACTTATTTGACACTTCATATAGTCAGTGTAGAAAGAAAAAAAGGGAAAGAAATTGCGAAAATTACGATCAGCATTCACTTTCATCAATTTCTGGGATAATGCCTTTTATTTTGCTTCCTCCGTCTTTCAGTTTGATCACTTTTACTCTCTCTTCCAGCGTCAGAGCTCTTGTCTTAGCTGCTTGACTTCCAAAGGTCCGTTTTATAGCCATTTTAGCATTGCAACGTTCTTGCTGCGTCTGAAAAACTAACAAGAACAAATACTTGTTGGACTACTGCACATGTGTAAACCAGTGTGGTGGTTGCTGTTGCCGTTTCCAAACAAAGCAGCAGAGGCCGCTGTTGGATTGAACTTTGTTGTAGAGAATCTCGTCGCGAGGCAAGAGGAGAAAAAAAGATTTCGTATAACGCAACAGGGTTTTTTTTCATTGTATGGGGGCAGGAAAGTGGGAATGGTGTTAATACATGAAGATTTTTTCACACTAGGGGGTATTTTCACCCATGCAGGTTTCGTTGTAGAGGAGTTTCATTGTATTGTGAAGTTAATAGCCTGTGTCAACCAGTGATCATTTTTGGAAAGGCAAGCTTGTCTGGAGAGTGGACAGGAATGCAGTTATTACAATACCTCGTAAGTTCAAACGCATCACAAAACAACTAACCTGTGATGGCAGAGCGGCACACCAGGTGAGTGTAGGAAAAGTACAGAGTGGTGTTGACCATGAAGTGGGACAGAATGATGTTTCTCACTCGCGCGCTGGCGTCATAGAAGAGATGGGCGCTTTTCATGGGCACCCTGCCCTCATAGCCGTACTACAGAGGAAGACATGTTTGTGAGCACTGTGTGCTGAAGTCCGAGTGGAAAATGAAAAATGTGTTTCAGTCGTTCTGCACGGTTGGGTACCTCCAGGGCTTTGAGCACGGTGGCCCCTGCAAACTTTTCGTTGGGAGTGTGAGGAGATGACCTGCCGTTGTATCCGTCTCCTGCCAGCGTGATCGTCTAACAGAGAGCAGAGTTGAAAAAAATAAATAAATAAATCCACCATTCAACCATTTTCGATTGTGCTTGTCCGCATTAAGGTTATCACTAATACACCGTATCGTACATCATGTGTTACACATTTATTCCATAAAAATTGTTCTAGCTCTTCAGCAGGGGCGGGAACAAGCATTTTCACTCGGGTGGCCAGGGTGAAAAAAACTCACCAAAGATGACCTGATGATAATCTGTTTGTCTTTGCTTTTGTGTCTCATCGTCTACTTCTATCCCTTGCACAGATTAGCTAGCTAACAGCCAATCACAGCGATCAATTATTGTCCGACTGCCAACGCCATTTTGCATAGTGACGATGAATGGCTCATGAATTGAAATCGTACCTTAGAAGCACAATGTCACGGCAATCTGTTAATTCGTCACACCTTATTCCGGCTTGAATTGTAACCATGTTGGGCAATTTTGGTAGCCGTATGTGTACATTTTATTTCAGTAAGCCTGATTGTGGATTGTAAGAGAAACAATGACTTCTTGATCATGTCGACTGTCTGCTACTGTGTTGAAATAATCATCGTGATTAATGCCTGCTGTATCAATAAATCCCTTTTATGAAAGCTTCTTTGATATTTTGTGTGCAGCTCAATACTATTAACATGTATTTAGATCCATGGTCAATTTGAATGTACGATGGCGGAGCATCCAAGGTCCTTAGCGTAACGCGAATGTGTGGAACTGACAGGAAGATGGAACGAATGATCTGCTCCACAGAATGACGTTTATCTCCTCTCGACATGGCCGCTGGAAGGGCAACCATGTAACTCCGCCCCCTGTTCTCGAGTCCTTACTTGCGCCATCTGTTGGAGCTCTGCGCATTCGTCCTCGGATAAAACGTCATCCACCAGCATCCGCTCGGTCCCGTTTATGCCGATCGAGTCATGCACCGGCTTGACACCGTCTTGCAACGGCACACCTGTACAGAAGACGAAAATGATTTTGGCAGGAGCTCGTCGATACAGGCTGGAAAAGACGCCAGGAGAGAAATGTGACCTTCTTTGAGATGCTGCGATGAACACACATTGATGTTCTTGTTCTCTGGCATGGCAACATACGACATCTCGCCATCTGTACTGGAGGGAATCCTGCCGAAGAAACCCAACATGCAGAATGTTATTTTGAATCAAAATTAGTAACACCTCGCCGCGTGATGTGACGAAGGAGTATTAGGGCCACACCGAAAAAAACAACAAAAAACGTAACGCCAAAAAACATTAAAGCATTTTTTTTTCAAGAACTGAGTTGCAATTCTGTCAATGATATGAATACTTTAACAGAACAATTTAGAATTTTCCGAGACTAAAAGTGAGAATATTAGAGAAAAAATTGTGATATTCTGGGCGAAAAAAGTGAATTTAATGAGAATTGTAATTTTATCAGGACAAATGTATTTAACTACAAGCATGAAGTAGTAATGTAGCAGTATAAAACAAGATACATTTTTACAAGAATTAATGTGTAATTTTACAATAAAAAGTCCAACTTTTATAAGACTAAATTTGCAAACTTACAAGGAAAAAAATCGAGAATTATTGTGAAAATAAATGTGAAATTTTACAACAAAAAATTGGAACTAGTATGTGAATAAATGTGTAACTTGATTCGACAATAAAAAGCAAAAATATCAGAAATAGGTAAATTCACAAGAAATAACTAGTAACATTATAAGAAACTAATATACATATTTAATTTATATTTATTCATATCTATTTAATGTATATTTTATCATTATAAGCCATCTAAGTTAAAAGTTTGGACACATCTCTCATATTGGGGTTTATCAAATTGTGCAGGTGTACCTAATATTGTGGCCCTATGAAAGCATTATAATATGAAGATGTGAGCAAATACCTGATGGAGTTGTTTCTCCCACCGGAGCTGCTCCAGTAATTCTGCAAAGACCAGGCAATATTTATGAGACGGATAAAATGAAACTCATAAAAGTAAAAGTGAATATGACCAACCAGGTGTCGCCTTTCACTTAAAAAAAGGAAAATAATATATAAAAGAAGCAAAGATTGCATCTTGACTGTGCCAAAAAGCTGTTAGCCTGCTTTGGGTCAGCTCCAACAGAGAAGTGCATGGCTTTCAAAAAAAAAAAAAAAAAAAAAAACATTCAGCTGACGTCTCGTTGAGTACAAAAAACTGCCTGTTCACATTCTTTTTTTGCCTTCAAAGGCAACTCCCAACGGCCAAAATAAACAAAGGGACAACTCATAAGTTGTCTCAGAGCTTTGAGTTTGAAGTTACAGGTGGAGAAGTGGCACACACCCACACACATACCGCTTCAGTGAAGTTCACACCCATGGTTTGACTTCCAATCAGAAGAAGCTCCAGCTCGTGTTTGTGCCTCCTCAGGTATCGTGCAGCCTCCTGGGGACACACACAACAGGGAGGTCACTTCAGGGTTTTTTTTTTTTGTTTTTGTTCCCCCTATCCGTGGGCCAACTTCTCCCATGTTAAAAATGCCCATACACTAGCCGTAAAAAGTTTGGGATATTCAGCTTCTGGGTCCAAATTTCAGGAGGAATGAAACATTCACGCACTGTATCATTTACAGTAGAACTTCATTTAACTTTCATTTGTAATAAACACCTCCAATTGTTTCATGGTTCACTACTTTTTGCCCAATGTTTTGCAGGTTTTTTTTTTTTTTTTTTCAAGGTCGGGGTACATTCCACATTTGGATTTTGTTGACCAATTTAGTGCTTTTAATCCTTTCAGGGACAGCGGTTACTACAGTGGGCAGTTTATCATGTTATCAGGTTACAGGTTATCATTGTTGGTGCATGAAAGTTTTAAATTATGCGGACTAGTGAAGCAGGGAAATGTTTTGGATAAATAAAGGATTCATAAAAACTAATACAAGAGATGATTTCAGTTGTCTTTAGCACAGTTATTTTTTTTTATTAATTTCACTCATCTGATTTCACGGTCTCCTGTTCTTTAAAAAAAAAAAAGCTTCATACCTGAGAAGTATTTCTTTTTGTATTTTTGGATACTTTCATAAAATTCATAATGCGTAGTGTATACCCACACACACACAAAAAAAAGATTTATTTAATTTGAGCATGATGTACACCATTGCAAAGCATTAAAATGTGGTAAAACGATGTCATTTCCTCATATTTTACCCCAAAATAAACAAATGATATCTCTTAGTTGAACACATTTGAACAATGTGACACTTTTCAGTGCAGTAGTCGTTGCTTCCATTTGAAATTGCACTAAACATTGATAGATAAAAGTGTTAAGGCCACAGTATTGCCTTCAAGTTAAGTTGCACTATAAGCATGTCGGGAACGCTGGTACAAGCTGTGTGTTTGTGGCCATGTTCATTGGTGTACATGTGGGGGGCGGGAGGGGGGCATATAACCTCCGTCCTCCTAACTCGGGGGTCGGCAACACGCGGCTCCAGAGCCGCATGCGGCTCTTTAGCGACATCTAGTGGCTCCCTGGAGCTTTATAAAACATGTTTGAAAATGGAAAAAGATTTTGATAGTAGGCTAATATAGCTCCAATAGATATAGATACATGTTGCAGCTCCGAAAAAAGAAGAGCTGTGGTGTGTCTCCTACATACATTTTTTTTTACCTATATGGCTCTTTCAACATTTTGGGTTGCCGACCCCTGTCTTAGCTGAACCTCCTGCCACCCCCTCGCCATCCCAGGTGAAAACGTCTACAACTGCCAGTACACTTTTGCGATCGGCTTGCAACCGCTATTCTCATCTCTGTCTGCCACTGTTTCATTCCCACTTTTCTGACCGGATTTCTGCCCTATATGAGAGAGGAGTGGAATGCTTCCACAGCAACGGGCATTGCGACGGATTTAAGATTGACAGGAAGAGTGTTTGCTTTTGCTTTATACACACACGCACGCTGCACCTGTAGGAAAGCCGGCTAATACCGTTTGTGAAATTCTCAAATAAGTCAAATAACACGACATCGTCTGCTTTTTATTTGACTGCACGAAACCACTCACACTCACACACGCACACACACACACACTTTTTCAGAGACAACGGTTATTACAGTAAACAGCTTATCAAGTGGTCAGGTTACAGGTTATCATTATTTGCGCATGAAATTGTTAACTCATTCAGTACCAGCAAATTCTACACCAAGTCTGAAAAGACGTTTAAAAACGTCTTTGGGAGTGAATGAGTTAAAGAGGGCAAATGATTTTGCACCAGTAGGAGTTAGGGTTGAAGATAATTATCGCTCAGCAGAGGTGCTGTTGATTCAGTCTGAACCAGTTTGCGGTCTAAAGAAGAACAATATGTTGACAGCTTTGGAAATTTGAGCTAACACCCATGTGGGTGTCAACTCGTTTGGTCAAGAGAACATCGAAACAGACCCACCCAAAGTATTATTCCATCTTTCAAATCTAATCCTGTTGAAAATGAACAATGTGTTGAGAACATTTGCTAATTTTCCTCAACCGGGGCAGCTACCGTGAAACAGGGGCACCCAGTAGCTTTTTCTTTGAAGCTATTTTAAATCTTGATCGAGCCAGCCTCTAAATTGTGCCAGAGACGTCGCGGGTTTGCCTCTTTCATTTTTCCCTTGATGGTTATTTGACAGGGAGGCAACTTGTTTCTGGCACGGGCATCTACAGCCTTGTATGTGACCTCACTGAAGCTAGAGAGGGGGGACTTCTGAATTTGGAACTTTGGGGCTAGAAAGAATAGGAAAATAAAAGCCACAATATGGGAGACACACTAATGAGAAACAGGCTTTCTAGGAAGAGGGAGTTGCGTAATTGCGACTTAAAGCTGGCATAGTTTGAGTTGCCAAAGCAGTTCATTAGTTTTAGGAAGCGACGAATCATCAGCGGTGAGTTGGAGTCACTGATCATCCCAAGCGGAATGTATATTATGCTATGCGCCTTTGGCTTCTAATGACCGAACAGCTGAGAGCAAGAAATATGTTGCCCTGAATATAATAACAGACAAAAGAGGCTAATTCTTCCAGATGCGAGGTCAATCTATAGTACAAGTGGAAAACAAAATGTAAAAGGGGAAACCCCTGCCAGATGGTGAGTTCACATCTGGGTCCAAGAAATAGAAACAAATGCACCGCTGACTCGTGTCGTCCTTCTTTCTCAAATCCAAACGTTTTCTTCGAGGGCTGCTGAATATCTACTTTGGATGCCCACACCCAAGATCACATGATCAAACTGAGATTGAAGTCAAAGCCCGAAGCACTCGTCTGAGCCTATAATTCAATTAGACCAGCGGTGTCAAACTCATTTCACATCGTGGGCCACATACGGCCTCGGTAGATGTAAAGTGGGCCAGACCATTAAAATTATACCGTACTCTGCTATAAATAACCAAAATAATATGTCTTTCCTTTGTTTTGGTCTAAAGAAGCACAAGAACATTAGGAAAATGTTGAAATATAATAAACAGATATTTTACAAAACATTTCACGAAGCTCCTTAGATTTCCTTCGACAAATGTGCAATTTACTTTTATCTTTCACATTTATGCATTGCAACTGATCCCACTGACTGTACAAAGGCACAAAACCTTAACAAGTAATTGGTATTGAAAAATATAGTAATACACTTTTAAGATTAAACAAGATTTATAAAGAAAGGAATTTTTAAACCATTTCCACCAGCAAATAAAATCTAAATGTAGTCCATGCCTACACCTTACAAACTAAGGAGAGTGCTATTAAATGTGTAAAGAATAAAGTATTCACATCCTTGATAGCATCTGCTGTGTTGGGTCTGTCTCAGTGACAGACTGAGGCTGCTGTTGTGTTCTTCTCTGATCAAAACAATGTTGTCTTTTACTCTGATCAAAACAGTGTGTCCGCCTAGCGGATACTCCACGAATTGCACCTTATTAAAAATATTCATTCCATATCTTTTATGCATTTTTTCACTTTTAAATTATCCTGCGGTCCTGATCAAACCTCTGTATGGGCCTGTTCCGGCCCGCGGGCCGTATGTTTGACACCCCTGAATTAGACTGATGCTCAAGAATAAGCTGAGAGCGCTTGTGTACCAACATTTGTCTGCAGTTAAATATGAAGAAAAAGAGGAAACATATTCACAGGTGATGAGTGTTTTAGCTATGTGGGAAATTGACTGAATGACAACCTCTGTCATATAATGTTGAAGCAAATCCGTCTTTTTGATATCTTCCCGTTGTGGTGGTCCAGTATTTGGCAGGAGGGACAGTGGCCCACCAGATCCAGCAGATAGCACTCTTTTTTTTTTTTTTAATTGCGCAATTTATATCTAATACAAAGTCGTGATGTAAGAATCAGCATGTCTGGCAGTAGTTAAAATGGTTTTGGGGGAGCAATTTCCTGAGTGTGTGTCTGTATCACTTCCTGTTCCTGCTTTCTCTCTATCCAGAGGCAGCCCCTAGCAGCCTGTCATTAAAAAAAACCCCTTGTGGAATTCTGCCTCGCAACATCATAAATGTGTGACTCAACCTGGAAAAAAAGGCTCCAAGTACTTCTGCTGACACGCACTGCTGCACTTGATAAACAGCTAAGATCGTGTTGCAGTTTTAATGAATCATGAATTAGTTTTCCGAGGAAGTAGGCGACCAAAGCAGTTGAATTAATTTTCGTTCCCCTTTGAAAAACTGCCACTGGGTACAGCACAATCAGTTGTGACGATAGAAACAAATTTAGTTTATTAATAATTCTGGAAGCAGGTCCCCTTCAAACATGGACGCAATCGAATCTGACCTCTCGTGGTGCGCTGCCGTGTCCCAGCACCTCCTTGTAGATGTCAACATTGTCCGTCATGAACTGCTCTCCCTCGTGGAATAAAAGGTAGGTGATTGCGCACTGCAGCGCCTCCTCCACTTTTTCCACTGCGGAGACAGAAACAGGAAGAACATGAGGTGTTTTTTTTCACAGCTCTGGAAAGATGGGATGTGGGGATATCCATCATGACTCCAGCTGACTGACATTTCCAAACCTTCAGTGCAATCAAGCAAACTCTGCTCGAGAGAGTGAATAAAAGGGCACATGACCACAGAAGTCAGGCTGACGTCAGGCATCCAAGACGTGTACCTTCGTCTCATCAGTGTGCACACAATCGCATTCTTTCCAAGCTAGTAAAAGACGCAGGGTCAACCAGAGGCTTCCTGTCTGGGCTGACACGGTGCATCTGCTGCGGTCCGCTGTGCCTTCTCGCCTCAGTACCGGACGGGAGATATGAGCTCAGACGCTCGGGGAAACCTCACAGGCGGGTTTCAATGAGGGAACGTCAACCCAATGAGGGGCTGCCGAGTGGTGGGCACCGTAGTGCAACTGTGGGGTGTTCGACGATCAACACAGCTGTTGAGTGACTTTTGAAAGGTCCCAATTTGGCCATTGCTTAATTTTCTTTTTAGCTCTCTTAATGCATTTTAACACTGAGTGCCGACGTGATGATGTTTTGATCGTAAACTTAAATCTGGGACATGATGTCCCTTCCTATCAGTTGCCGTACCAGAGCCAAGTCAAAAGGTTTGTTGCCACGGTTTTGTTGCCAGTGGTGTCGAACTACACGTTATTACTTTGCAAATCGTTTTTAAAACATGTTAACTTTCTACATAAGTGAGGCAAGTTGAATAATTAGATAAGGTAAGAAAAACTCATGAGGAAATCAAAATGTGACGAATAACTCTCAGTATGGTGCAATGGAGATCTAGTTCATGCCGTAACTTCTTTTTGGTGCGGGGGCAAGTCTGGTTTACCGTGTTTGGGGATTGTCACACACGTTAGAAACAAGTGGAGATCTTCTTGCAGTTTCTTATAAGCATACTTTGCCTGCACCGATCTCCCAACGTGTCTCCTTGGAGACTATGCGCCTCTCCTGCACTGACTTTAAAGGGAATGAGAGGAGCCGCTTCCATTTGTCGCGAAACAAGCGGGCAGTGTTCACTCCCATAACGACGCAAACGCCCATTTCTACCTGGGCTTGTTGATGAAAATGCAAAAAAGAATGAAAACTCCACCCATGCGCAAAATAGGGCCCTTAATGTATGAATTAGTCATTCAAAACATAAAAAAGCTTTGATATTGTGCCAGTAGTTTAACAGGTAGGCCTTAATGAGCTAATTAAGCAAGTAGAGCACATTATGTACTTTTCAGTCATTAGTTATCCTGTAGTGTGACTCCTTGTAACTGCCCGTGTGAGCGATTTCATTTTTTATGTGACTGATTGCGTCACAAAATTTAAATTCACCACAGGGAGACCCCCAAAATGATTGGGCGCTCAAAAAATCTTGGTTGGGCATTCTTAAAGCCTGATGATGTAGACAGGCTTCTTGTTTATTGATAGTCGACAACCTACTTAGAGCGTTGTGTAGGATTGTGTTTATATTTTCTAGGGACACGTTAATATTTAGTCTTGTTTGGAAGCAGCATCTTTCGTTTATGTTCAGTGGCGGTTTTGTTGTTACATATTAGTCCCCAAGGGGATATTTTTGTTATTCAGTGCTGATTAATTGAGCATTTACAATTTTTTAAATTAAATGAATTAAGGGTTCTACGAGGGTTTTGGAAGTTGTCATTGTTATTTGTTTTTCATTTTATTGTAGGGGGAAAAAAAAGATGAAAATTGGGGAATTTATTTTAAGGACATGTCGCCGACCTCAATGTTATAAATGACTGATGTAAAATAAAATGTCCTCGCAATGAGCTTTTTAAAAATCTTACTAGTGAAACCATTTAGTATGGTGCATTTTACACAAGATATTGAAAAATAAACCCTATTATATCGAAATTATTATCCGGTATTTTATATTCCAATGTATTAATCTTTTGAAAGATTTCATGAACTAAATCTATTTCATCTTTTTAGAGGGTGTGAACATTTACATGAGCAATTAAAATTGTCTCATGAACCGACAGTTCTGTCAGACAGGGCGCAGTTCATTTCTCCTGCACAAACTGTTCTCTTTGGGTGTTTTCAAGGTCACCCTCATTAGCACACTCATGGCAGGTGTGGCGACTTGGTTGCTTCACGAGTTCAGCAACCACGAAATATTCTTTCTTATTGTACAGATAAAGTTAAAGGACTCACTCTTGTAGTAGGTGAACTGGAGGTAGTCGTAGTGCTGCGGCAAATAGTTTTCCATGGGCGATAGGCGACCCGGCCGGGTGGCGAGATCTCTGACGCACTCGTGCTCACAGTGCAGTACCTGAGTGTAGTGATCTATAATTAAAAAAAAAAAAAAAAATTGGATCAGTTTGACATTACTTTAAAGAGAGGCCCTTATTTGGGGGGGGCATTATAAATCGAACACCAGGCCTTCTAAAACAATAGCTCTGAGAAACAATGGAAAGAATAGAACAATTTATTTTCCGTTCAAAGGTCAAACCGTTCCCAACGTAATACTACCTTGAATTGGTCGCCAGTCAATTGCAGGGCAGATCCACAAAAGCAAGCATTCACAACAATGAAGAATTTAGACCGAACTTCCAGACAGGAAGACCTGAACCGAAGTCCGAAACCGGAACCTTAGCACTGTGAGGCAGACAAGCCGTCCAGTGTGAAGGTGATGGGCCAAAAACTCGTACGTCATAATTTGGTTAATTGGTTTTAGTCTGTACTGTAAATCAGATTACACCAGAGGCGATTGCTCCAAGACTGCAAGGGAAGCTCAGCTTCCCCTAAAATGTCAAAACATAATATACAATTGTGTGTACATGTCATTGACTAAATATGCGCTCCAAGGCGCTCAACTTCTGTTCCGAATCAGCTTCTTATTACTGGTTAAAACGCGACTCTCTTCTCATTCATTCCCGGAGCTTCACTGTGCTTTAAACTGTGTGGACGCTGAGCGTCTACAGCGCGGACGCTGGGCGTTTCCAGAGTACAGTAATCCCAATGCATTGAAACGAGACGAGTCATTGGATAAATGCTGGTTTTGTCCCGCCCATCGGACACTCAGCGTCTCTGGGAGTCTATGGACAGTGGGCGTTTATGGGCTGGCCCGGACGCTCAGCTTTTCGGCATGATGATTGGATGATCTGTCTGAGGCTGAATCTCTGTTTGATTGACAGCGAAATGAGCCAATCACCGATCTTTTGGTGTAGGCATCCGTGGGAGCATTTTTCAATTCTCATTCTCTTTGTTAAAAACGACTAGCGACAGATTAATCTTTTATTTCTGGTGTGTTTTATTGTAGTTGCTTGTGTTCGCACACTGATTTATATCACCCCAGTTAAGACCCTGGAAAAGGAACGGAGAGTAGAATTCACATTTAAATAAACGGACACATTTTATGATGTAGCCCGAAATTGAGCTTCCCCTCCTTGACAGACCAGCATCCGCCACTGGTTTATACATGTGGGTGTTGTGCAGTATTGACAAATCCCTGACCAATCTAAAATGTTGCTTGCTCTCTTTGACAATATCATGTGAATTAATTGAACAAACAGGCTGTTTGGGGGGGTCTCTGGAAAGGAGATGATTTTCGAGGTATGAGGACTCTGCCCGACGCCATGACTCCTTATTCCCTTATTGATGACACAGCAAATCCAAAGAGAGCAAAACCAAAACACCCAATGACGATTGCTCATGTTACAACACTTTTTAAACACATTCCTTTCAGTTCTCAATCATCACACAATTTCACCGCTGTAAAAAGCAATAAATAATAAAAACAATTAAACGCGCTGATGCATGTGGCTAAATATGTATCAGAGGAGAGCCCCAAAAAATGTCAACGGATACGAGGATACTATTGTTTCCATCTCAATTGCAAGTGACACCGTCCGGTGGTCTGCGGTTAATTAAGTTTTCCCCACAGCCATTAACACTGCTGAGATCATCTGTGTGATGTCAGCAAATCTCATAAAACACACAGGCCCCGGACTGATGAATTGCTTGTTTACATTTCACGATGGAAAACTGAGTTTGACGCTCCGATACACACGGAGCCATCGCCCTCGATGAAATTGGCCAGGGGACATCGGATATGTTTGAGGAGTGGGAGGTGAAGATAAAATATGGAAAACAGATACTAAACATGGGAATGGGACAACTTGGACAAAAGCCGCATAGTCCGTCATGTTAATCTGCATGCATTAGCAGGTACGCATTGAGTGAAGGTATGTAGAGCTGGCCACAATATTAGGCAAGCTGTCACAATACACGCGATGGAACAAAATGTCTGGCTTTACAAAGAGACTGAGTGAAGAGTTACTGAATTAAATTATCTCTGTTATATTACGTACATTATTTATGGCAGTAAACAGTCCAGGGTATAATCCACTTTCTCGTCCAAAGTCAAAGAACTCCATGTTATTACAGCTTAAGATGGCAGCCAATATATTACAATATGAGTCAGTTTGCACCGCAGCACCATGCCAATCAAAACATATTTTGAATGACAACGATCACCAAAACAGAGCGTTATAAGGCAAACATTTTAGATGGTGTTTTTAATTTAAGGTAATCATTTGTAAAGTAATGTTAATTTTGGAGGATGGGCAGTGAGGATAAAACATCTTGCATCATTTCCTGGTAGCCAACAAGATACAGAAAAACGACATGAAACTCTTATGCTCTTCTTGCATCTTTGTGGCGACGACAAACTTGGCTTGTTGACCTTTTGGGGAAGAGAGCAAATATATCACTTCCTCAGGTCGAGACCTGAGATGAAAACCGGCGCACTGATCCACTGGCTGGCTTGAGTGTTGAAAATGAACACTGAGATCACTCCAGTGCAGCTGCAGCCTTAATTCCCTCCCTCTTTTTGTGGTCTGTTCAGTCTCCTGTTGGGTCTCAGGAGCACATCTAAACTATCCAAAAACTGTCCTGAAGCACGCAGCGGTTGTGAAGAAACTTACTTTCTCAATAACAACTTCAGAGCAGTGTGCAGAGTATTACACTCCAATGGAATAACAATAAAATAAACATTGCAGGCAGCGTTTACCTCCAAGATTGGAATTGAAAATAATCCTCTGATTGTAAGTCAAACAAAGCTCATCCAACATTAATTAGCTATACGTTGAAGCCTCGCATATTCAAAACAACGCTCGTCAGTGATGAAGCTGGCGCTACTGCACGCAAGCTCCCAACTTTTCCGCCGATTGCACTCAACAGAAACAACACCCAGCGGCATTTCGCTCTGATTGCATTCGTTCCAATCAGTGCGCTTTGATTGCTCGCCAACTGCAGCTGTATTGTATGCAGGAAGCGAGTGCTTTACATTGGACATTTAACTGACCCCCCCCCCCCCCCCCCCCCCCAAAAAAAATGACAAGATCAAACATGGGCACATTCAAAAGTGAGATTATGATTCTTCATGACTACAATATTAATAAACAATTCAGTAAACCCTTTCAGGGACATCGGTTACTTCAGTGGACAGTACAGGGTGTCCATAAAGTCTCTTTACCATTTCAAAAAATTATTAAAAATGTAATTGATTAGGTATTTTATTCAGATTTGTATTCAGTTGTATTCAGTGTTTATTAAAGTTTTTTTTTTTATCACACTTCATTTGTGTGTTTCAGGGATACTGTTTGTGAAAGAGGTAAGTTGAATGAACCCCTACAAAATGGCTAGCCCTCAAGAGAAGGCGCAATGTGTCTCGTGGTTTATTGAAACAAAATCGGATAGGCAGACTCAGCTATGGGGCTATGTTGAAGATATCGTGTATCGAACAAAGATAAGGGACATTATTGACCTAAAGCAAAGGATTACTGATGACATTGCCACAACTGATGAGGCTATGCTACAGTGAACATGGCAATAAATCGAGTACTGTCTTGATGTGCTTCGTGCAACTAATGGTGCCCATGTAGAAGTGTATTAAAAGAGGTAAAAAAAAACAACTTTAACTCATTCAGTACCAGCCAATTCTAAACCAAGTCTGAAAAGACGTCTATAAACGTCTTTGGGAGTGAACGGGTTAATAAACGCTGAATACAATAGAACAAATCTGAATAAAATATCTAATCAATTGCTTTTTTAATACATTTTTGAAATGGTAAAGAGACTTTATGGACACCCTGTAGATCATGTTATTGGTTGCAGGGTGCACGAAAGGGTTAAAAGCAAATGTTATTGTCTTTGCAAAAGCGCAATTGTGGATACGGCTCCTGTGACGGGATCTCAACTGAAAGTTCAGCAGTGTTGTACGGAGCATATGTAAAAGTCACTTTCACGACGCAAATACAGTGCGGTGAGTGGTGTCGAGACATCACATGAATTTCACCCTTTACCAACTGACATCCAGGGCCAAGCTGCTGCCAGTCAGATTTGATCACCTAGTGAGCACAAAGAGCGTTGTTTGGCCTTGTCTGAGCCTCCCCGGGCTCTTTCAGTACAACAAAGCCTAGCTCAGGCTCACGGCCAAACAGAACAGTCAGGATAGGTTCATTGAAAAAAAAAAAAAAGCTTCATTGCGCTCATTGCTTTCATGTTAGACATATGAGGACTCATCTGAGTTATGGCTTTGGAAACCGCTGTACAACGGACAAAGAAATCAACAAAACGGCTAGGGTAAACACAAGCAACACAAATACTACGTGTCTTAGAAGATCCCATCTGGCTTGCAACATTGAAACATACACAATGCTATAAAAGGAAAACACTCTCAAAAGGAAAAAAATGGTATCTACAATTTCAACCAAAAATATGCTCCAAACTAGAATTCAAAATCCCAATAAAAGTGGATAGAGATGGCGCAGTACAGTAAAAAATGTCTCCTTACACCCTGGTCTGTTTTGTGTGTGTACCCTTTCCAATTGGTATAAATAAAATATCGGTATAATATAAAATACAGAGGAAATTAGTAATGACAATGACAGAACAATCACAAATCTATCCATCCCCAAAAACTGTGGTCAAAAACTTTGCTTATAACTCCTTGTTGCACATACAGCATGTAACACTCCACTTATAGTATTTAAGTGCTATAATGTCTATAGTAAAGTTTGAGAAAATGAATGTATAACAGCAATTTGATTTTCACGACTTCTTATGCGGAAAGTATTTCCAAACCAGAGTACAGTCAAACCTCAGTTTTCGAATGTCTCTGTTCTCGACCAAATCGGTTTTCGACCAAAGTTTTTGAGTTTTTTATGCCTCGGATGACGACCGAAATTTGGTTCTCCAACAAACTGAACGCACTTGAATGCACCACTTGACTCCTCTCGCCTTCCTTAGACGAGGAAGTGACGCTTCCTCGGGTAGAAGAGGAAGTGACGCTTCCTCGTGTAGCGTTCCATTACTGAGCAGACGTGTTCAATAAAGATGATTTTTTTAAAATAGAGTGTGGGTTTCGGTTTTTGAACAAATCGGTTTTCGAACAGCCTTCTGGAACGGATTATGGTCAAAAACCGAGGTATGACTGTACCTGGAATAAGTGAAGGTCAATCTTCCATCTGGAGTGAATTGTGTTCAAAGCCATTTGTTAAATATCACAGAACTTGCACGGATTTACTAGTTTCATTGGTGTGTGTCATATGGCATTCACAAGCAATTAGATTTTGGTTTGATACGCGATAAAAATCTCCGTTGCGTGCGCAGAACAGGAAAATACATCATAAGAGCGGATTAAAGCTACGCTTGATTGGGGTGGTGTTGGTATTTACCTGAAATGACTTCATAGAGACTGTAACGGTAACGAAGGTGATCGTGGTCCTCGAACTGGTGTTGCCCTTGACACAGGGCCCGGCACTCCACATCGGCTTTGTAGTACTCCACCAGAGCCTCCTCAAAGAGCTGGCTGGCCCCAACAAAGTTGCCTTGCTCGTATAAGGTCATCGCCGCGCCAAAGGAGTGCTGCAAAGGAGGAAAAACATCAAACTTATATTGAACATCGTTAAAAAAAAACCCACACATTGTGAGTTGTTCTCTGTCAGCGTCAAAAAATACAATAAAAGTAACCTGCTACTGGTTCATTTAAATAAATACAAATCTAGTCCTCTGGTATGCATAGCAGTAGGAGAACTGAGTCTTCTGTTTCAACCTAACAGAAACAGAGTTTTGGGGGAAGTAAGCCAAAGCATACAGAAATGAGCACCACATTTTAAAAGATGTAATGGCTCAGAGAATATCTGTTTAGACTGGCATTATAAGGTGAGCAATTGAAACCAGCATAGCAAGTGGGTTTGAATGACAGATTGCCGTGGTCGGATTCGATCCATGTGGGGTTAGGGTGTAACTCAGAGCAGCTTGATGCAGTGGTCGAACATATGGGGCGAGACAAAAACCATTGAGTGGGGTAAGAGAGGGTGAAAGATCTCCAATGGAGGAGCAAACAAAGAGTTCCATGCTTTTCAGTGTGCAGAACCTAACCGCAAACAGCACTAAAGGAGTTTCCAGTCATTGAAGGGCCAAGAACATAAAGAGCCCTTCATACGGCAACGACTTTTCCCCTTATTGTATGTGAAGCGTAGAAAAAAAAACAAAAAACGATCAGGAATCATGGTGCCAGGTATTGAAGTGCTGCAGTGAAAGAAATTGCAGCCACAAACCAAATACATGTACCGATGTGCGCTTTTACACTGCACAGTACTGACTTGGCTTGGCTCAGCTTTACTCACCTCGGTCTCGATTTTCCGCTTTGAAAGAGCACCGCAGAAAATTTTGAAAGCCATATTGGATTGAACGCATCTGTCGGCACGAGACACGCCAACAAACAACAACAATGAAGGAGAACCAAAGAACTCTCCTTTACTTGACAACATGCAGCTGCCGGCCACATAGAGGAATTGTATTCAAGAAGAAATGAAAGGCAGAAAGCTGACAGACTACAACAGGGTAAGTTAACGTTCATTTATTTTTGTTACTTTTAGCCGTGTCAAATGTTGACCAGCAGGGAATTGCGTCAATTGGAATCGTGTCTGACCAGCTGCTTGTACTATCTGCGAGGACCTCATTTTGCCAGGACAAGCATAAATATAGCTTGTAGTGTCATGCTGAGCTCAGTAGCCGTGCAGTGGAGAAAGTACATCGGCTGTCATGTGGAGACACGCTTTCATACAGTTCCATCATGACTCCAAGTTCAAAATCAGTTGAAAGTTGGGTCTCACAAATAACATCCATCCAGTCATCCATTTTCCAATCCGCTTATCCTCACATGGGTCGCGGGGGGTGCTGGAGCCTATCCCAGCTGTCTTTGGGCAGTAGGCGGGCGACACCCTGAACTGGTTGCCAGACAATCGCAGGGCACACAGACGAACAACCACCTGCGCTCGCACTCACACCTAAGGACAATTTGGAGTGTTCAATCAGCCTGCCATGCATGTTTTTGGAATGTGGGAGGAAACCGGAGTACCTGGGGAAAAATCCACGCAGGCACGGGGAGAACATGCAAACTCTGGACAAAGCTGGAATTGAACCCGGTACCTCTGCACTGCGAGGTCGACGCGCTAACCGCTGGATCACCGGGCCGCCACAAATAACATATCTTAATTATAAATCTGATTTCTCAAGAAATTATAGTTCCCTTCAGAGTAAGTATCTGAAGAAAATCTGAACTCAATGACATTGGCCATCTTGTAAGCTCAGAGTTGAGCCACTTCTCCTCCACATCGAGAGGAGCCAGATGAGGTGGCTCGGGCATCTGATTAGGATGTCTCTTGGACACCTCCCTGGTGAGGTGTTCCAGGCATGTCCCACTGACAGGAGGCCCCGGGGACAACCCAGGGCATGCTGGAGAGACTATGTCTCCCAGTTGGCCTGGGAACGCCTCGGGATCTCCCGGGAAGAGCTTTAAGAAGTGGCTGGGGAGAGGGAAGTCTGGGCTTCCCTGCTAAAGCTGTTGCCCCCGCGACCAGAGCCCAGATAAGCGGTAGAAAATGGTTGGATAGACGGATCTTGTCAGCCCCCTTCAAGGGTTTTTAAGATGGTGGCAAAAGATTATTTATGTATTTATTTATTTTTAACCGAAGGTCCTCAAGTTAATTCAACAGTTCCTTGGCATCAAAAGGCCAAAAGATGGCGCCAAAGCCGGATTGTTATTGCATTTCCCTGAACACGCAAAAATCTGTTAATCGGCAAATTGACAAATGCTGAACTGCAAACATTCGGGGGAAGTCACTGTAGTTAAAATAAAGGGGTCTATGTTTCGGCGAAATAATGACTTGAAGCTAGGGCCCGACGAATGATGATTAAAAAAAACCAAAACAAACCCCCAAAACACCATATTCAAATATCTCCTCCCTTACCTGGTGTGGCCGAGCTTCTCGGTCGACAAAGTAATTCTCTTTGACCCCCTGTTGATCTTTGTACTGCTCCAGGTTCTTACTCATCTCCACATGTTCCGGATTGGCTTGGAAGTAGGTATGAGCCGCCGCCGCCGCTTTGTCGGGCTGCTTCAGCTGGAGGAGAACGGAGATGATATTGTCATTACACTAAAATGTTTCATTCATGTTTTCAATGGATGGCGATGACATTTTATAAAAAAAAGTTAACAACAGTCATGGCAATCATCTCATATACAAATACAAACTCTTTACTTGGTATCTTTTTGGATAAAATCCCTGAAACAAAACGTGAAAGTGTTTTTTTCCCCACCATTATAATGAGGTTCTACTTATTGTCGTTCTCTAATAAACTACAGTACAGCATTCGCAAAGCCAACAAGCCGCCCCCCCCCCCAATTTTTTGTGGCAGGGCAAAACATCTGCTCCCAGCAGAGAACAAATCTGTTTATGAAAAACAAAAGACATGAGAGCTCTCTGAAGCGAATAGATTTATTGGGAGATTACAACTTGAGGCAATCTTTCATCTCTCAAAAATGTTAACAGTTTACATTTATCTAATGGCAAGCTTTACATTATTTTTTTTCATGCAGACCAGTTTTAGACCAAAAACAAATGACTTGATGTGCCATGATAGATCAGTTTCCTTGCCCATCTGATTCAGCAATGAAATGAGAACAAAAGAAGTCAGCTCGTTTTAAAAATTGGACATTTGGTCGCCCAAATCAACTGATCAACATTAAGATAATTTGGCCACAACAACAAGAGCAAACAAATATTCAACTGTAAATCCTTGATCTATTTTTTTTTATGGTGAAAGATGTGATTACATCGTCATGTGAAAGAATACAGACGGACAGACGCGGACATAATTGGCCATAAAGCAGCCACATTAACTCTTTGGCTGCATAGGGGGTGGGGGGGGGGCACTTAACTCCATCTGTTGAAATCCTTCAAGCTGATGACAGGTGCAAACCGAAAGCAGATTGCATGTTTTCTCATACTCTCGACTGACAGCTGAGCTTGGATCAAAATAACAGGATGGTTACAACTGCGCCTATAGGAAATAAGCTACACGAGAATTCACAGTCTACTGTACACAAGTGAAAGCCCCTTGTATTTTCCGCAGAGTGACAGTTAATAAATATATGTCTCCCCAGAATCAAACAGTTCTGGTTGAAGACTGATTCCACTTGCAAGACAGATCCAGGACAAATTCATATGGGAAATGAACCTCGATTGCAAATACTTGGTCGGCCCTGAAAGGCTCAAGACTGAGCTGCACTCCTGGCCAGGGTGCCTTAAGGGAGTTTTGAGGAGATACCCTGTAGTTGACGTACCATCGAGGGTGCGCCAGTGCGCAGGGAACAGATAAGATGACCTTCTCTATCTGACGGTTGGAGAAGGCAGCCTTTAAAGCACAAGAAAACAGCCTTTGCTGTGTTGCTGCAAGCCTGTATGCTCAAGATGATTCAGCAACCCGACATCACTATCTGCGGTACTCATCTGTTGACATGTTTTGCGTGTAGTCCTGGAGACAAAAACAGGGATCTTTTCCCCTGTATGTGATAAAGACACAAGCCAACACCCTAACAAATCCTCAACATTATGCATGAAGAGCACAGCTGAACCCAAGCCATATGTGTGCAATCATCGAATATTGCATATGTAACAAATGTCGAGCTGTTGTAAAAGGAAACTGGTCAGGTGAAAAGGCTCAACCTCAATCAACACCAAAGAATATTTTGGAACAAGTTCCAAACTAATGTCTGACATTGTAAAGGTCATAAGACTTCGCTACACACCCAAAGGCTCGGTTGATTGCACAATACAAAACGTACACTTGGTAGTGAAGAATCCCCAAATATCATACGAGAGCGGATATTTGGGAAGAAATTGTGTTTGGAATGAATGGGATCTAACGGATTTGCCATTTGTTTTGACTGCAATTCTCAAGGCTTATGGTGCTACATTGGAGCTTTGGGCTGCCTATTTCTCTCCGCTTGTAGATTGTGCTCATCAAACAGTCCGTTCTCAAAGGAATGCCACATTGTTCAAAGAAACACCTCAAGAAAGGAATGTTTATAAAAGTACCAAAACCTTCAAATTGGAAAATCATTTTATGGCTGAAACTGAAGTTTGAATGACAAAACACGGCGACATATTCGACCACTGCTAAGGAATGAAAACAAGTCTTTGAACACATTTCGTATGGCGTGTGAGGACATTTTTCTCTTTACCTACATTTGAAACCAGCACCTAGATGTGAAAGACTTCCACTCAGAAACTTGGTCCTCACTTTGGTCTCCTGCAAAAGGACCACCTGTACCAGAAGTGCCGGACCGCCCTGCAGCACTGAGAAAATAACTCTTGATGTGGGCAAAGGGTCCTGTCAACCCTCAGCATGGCTTCCGCTTGATTTAATGCTACACAAATATATCTGGGGCAACACCAGTGAACCGATGGTGACATTGCGACAAAAAAAAAAATATATATATGCCAATGTCAAAAAGCATCTGATAACTTGTTGGCTTTATATCAGCGGCAGTAAAGCAGAACCAGATGTGAAGATTAGAGTACATCACATTTTGTCCTCAACAGTAACTCAGACATTCTGGGACAGGTCTAAACACATTAGCATACTCCAGGCACAGTGCCTTGTCTGATCGTCCCGCTTAGCTTCAAGAAGTCAATACTCCCAGACCTACAGCAGGCTCATTTCCTTACAACTCATGATGACTACAGCGTAACTGTAATCTTTTATTAACAATCCCAGTACCTCACTCGTGCTTGGAAAACAGCTGCGACTTGAGGGTGTGCCCATCCTGGACAACCGGGGACACTTTTTTTCTTAAGTCGTAGTCAAACTAGTTCAGACATCGATGACAACATCCATCATGTGTCAACTACAGTTCTTCCAGTTCAAATAAATTAACTGTCATGCAGATGCCATGACGGCATCCATTGCCACTTTATCACCCTGTAACTAACTGGGAACCATTCCAAGGCGGAGCCAGGAGGGATAGACCGAAGTCCTTGCCCTGATCATAAACAGGATAAGCGGGATATAAAAATGCATGCAATTTGAATACAGTGTCTTGTGGTTTAAAGGCAACTTTTGCTGGAAGGAAACAGTCTACAGGCCAATCAAATGTGTGCAAGCATTTCAAACACGAGACTTAATTAAACTCTTGCATGTACTTATTACTGTCTCGGGTCTATAATATCCGATGGATTCATTGCATGCGATATAGCAGAAAACATATGTGAGCAGAATACGCTTAGGATGCTTTATAAGGCCAGAGAGGCATTGATTCAGCCTTCCAGGAAAGTTCTACAGGAGAATGTTCACATGATAGTAAGCTTACTTATTAGTGTAGAATGGAGACGCCAGTATTTGTATACATGATCAGACAGAAGCATTGAGGAGATTAAAAAATTTGTTGAGGCCATTCCTCTGGTGGCAAAAGAAAACATTTACCGAGAGCTTAGCTTGCAATCTCGGCTGCCGAGTAGCAGCATCCCATTGTAAACAAACCCTTCAGCTAATTTACAAACAGACAGAGTACACCATTCAGCAGTGGAACATAACCTATGATTGTAGCGACGAGGGTTATTATAATGGGGAGAATATTTACGCTAGTATTAGTGATTTACTGCGGTTATACAGTACTATTAGGGTGCCGAGAGGACTTCTTTCAGGGGAATTTGTCACCGGGTGCTTATCCTCCAAATAGGCATGTAAACAACATCAGACCAATCTGTGGCTGAGAGCAGAACTATGGTTGCATTTTCTGATGCGCTTATTCTCACAAGGGTCGCGGGGCGTGCCAGAGCTTATCCCAGCTGTCTTCGGGCAGTAGGCGGGGCACATCCCTGAACTGGTTGCCAGCCAATCGCAGGAACTTCAGACATTCCAACTTTTTATCGACAACAGGAGGTGACAAGCAGGAGAAACGGGGCGAATTTCGGAGTTTAAAAAACTTTAACTGACAATTACGGCTTATGGTCATATTAACGACGCTAAGGTCAAAACAGCATCTTCTATCTGACGGCAACAAAAAGCAAAGGGGCAACCACATCTGAAAAAAAAAGAGAAATGAAAGTTTTCCACTTACCATAATGTTAACTTGATAACATAGCATCTACCGCGTAGTAGCGATTTTTGAATCGTTTTGATGATAAATATTGTTGTAGTGTTTATTTTAGCCACTAGAGGCTGAAGAGTGCCATGTCTAATGTTGTGGGAGCTAATAAAATATTCAGATTTTCTTCAGAGGAACTGTTTCAGAAAGGAAAAGTCCAAGCATTTACAACACATACAGTCAAACCTCGGTTTTGGAACGTCTCTGTTCTCAACCAAATCGGTTTTCGAACAAAAATTTTGAGTTTTTTATGCCTCGGATGACGACCGAATTTCAGTTCTCGAACAAACTGAGCGCACTTGAATGCGTCACTTGACTCCTCTCGCCTTCCTTACACGAGGAAGTGATGCTTCCTTGGGTAGACGAGGAAGTGACGCTTCCTCGTATAGCGTTCCATTGTGAACAGACGTGTTCAATAAAGATTTTTTTTTTTTAAAAGAGCGTGGTTTCAGTTTTTGAACAAATCGGTTTTCAAACAGCCTTCTGGGACGAATTATGGTCGAAAACCGAGGCATGACTGTACTAACAATGTTAAGAATATTGGCCCCGCCTAAAACATAAACAAACAAATATCACTTTTTCGCCTCATTTCATTGGGGGTGGACTATAGCTCGAAAACAGAAGGCTGAACATTCTCATTCATCGAGTTCCTTTCAATCACAAGTGGACCGCTCTGGTTGTCTCTGAAGATATTTTGCCCCTCATCTGAGAAGGATTCAACAGTTCATGCAACAAGGCCTGGTTTGGACGCCATCAAAACCCAACCAGTTGGAGGCCCGCCCCAAACCACAAATGGTATCATTCTTTTTTGGATGCAAAACAACAGTTGATCGTTAAGATGCCTTTCAGAGAACCATCTATCGGTCAACAAGTCGCTGGGTGGAAACTTCCTCATAGTTCTTCGCATTAATAACCAGAATTATCCTGGGCCAACCTTTCTGTCTATTCTTATGCCAGAAAACTAACTTTCAGTTGGACTCATCATCATAAGCATTTTAATGATCTTTTCTCTGAACGATTTTAGTCGTCGTTGGGCAAAGTCTGACGGGCACGTTTATTTCTCAAAGTATTAAATAATTGCTTTGGCCACGACTTGAATTATAATGCACACCTCTATAAACTCACTATAGCAGTTTAGAATGGAGTATTTGTATTTTTCTTACCACTAAGGTCCAACTTTGACAGTCTGACCGCAAACTGGTTTAAAAATACAAAAAGACACGTAAATGTCTGACATACACCCTTAAAACTGCAGGGTTAAAACATAGACTGACCCAGAAAATAGGGTCAATTTGACCCAACTTTGGGTTGTTTTGCGGAAAACAAACCAAATATTTGGGGTTGTTTTGTGCAAAACAATCTTGGAATTTAGGTCAAACTGACCCAAGTTAGTCGGGCCGGTCTAGTTTTGACGCCAATTGGGTTGTTTTTGACCCAGCTGTTTTCAGAGTGTAAATAATTAGCTCAGGTTTCGTGTGTCCCTTTTGCTATGTTACGTGACAGTACAGTAGAAGCTATGCTTGGCACGAATACTTGGCAAGAAAATATGGCATGAAGGTCACACTAAAGGAACATTTGTCTAACTGGCTGGTGAATACATCTCTGTCTCCTATTTCGGATCGAAAACATCTTCTGTCAAATGTCAGATGTCCGAACGGTGAAAATATGAGTCGTCTTGTCAAGATGATACATTTTTGCAAATGCACCTGAATGTTTCAGAAAAAAATCAAACTTTCCAACATGTTCCTTTAGATTCGTTACCTAAGCAGCTGTGACCGACGAAATGCTTTAACGCATGCTTTCTGTACGACCGTATCGTTTTTAATCACTCAAGTCCTCGAATCTCCGGCTAGACATGCCAGCAAATAATTTGTTTTTCCTCTACTGCTACTTCAAATACAACTTGAACATATGACATAGTAACTTGTGTTTACCATGCACGTGAGGAAACGGGTTATACGCATATGGGGTTGGAAAAAAAAAAAAGTCCAAAATGCTGTTAGTGATGTCATGGATGAAAACAGTCTGCCCACGTGTCCTCCCATCCCACCGCCCTTTCCTCTAATCTGTCCATTACCCGCTGACAGCTCTGCACAGTGGCCTCTTTCTGTATGTCTTGTCCCCACCCTGGACCACAGTGTTCCTCCTATAAGATCATGCCTAAGGAATTTCTGGAAAAGGCCTCGCCGCCGACGCCACTAGAAAGCTTCTTTCATTAGCTCGGAAAGACACACCAGGCAGGGCTTGCCTACCCTCAGTGGATTCAATCGTCGATCCTTTCTTTGAATCCCGGGCCGGCAGACAGGCTGTAAGGCTGCCCCAATGAATAATGTGTCAGACAACAGACGGAAGGAGTTGAGAACTTCTGGCGTTCATTCAGGGGAAAAAGGCAGGAACGTGTGTGCGCTATATTGGCTCATTTGTCGAGACTCAACGTGTTGGTGGATGTTCACCAAAGTAGAGTAGCTTCATGAATAAATTAAGATTGTTGTTGATCTTGAGCGACAGTTCCAATTAGCTAAACCCTAATTTAACAATCAGTGCTAATTGTATATCTGAAAAGTTTTTCCCTCCTGACTCGGTTTCCATGAAATGACGATGACAGTGCCTAAAGTGACGATTCACATTTTACTTCTTGACGTGTTCTTTACAGTCTACACAAGGACACCAAACTGTCCGCTTGATCCTCACTAGGGTCGCGGGGGGTGCTGGAGCCTATCCCAGCCGTCCTCGGGCAGTAGGCAGGGGACACCCTGAATTGGTTGCCAGCCACCGCAGGGCACACAGAGACAAACAACCATCTGCGCTCACAGTCACACCTAGGAACTATTTAGAGTGCACAATCAGCCTGCCATGCATGTTTTTGGAATGTGAGAGGAAACCGGAGTACCCAGAGAAAGGCACAGGGAGAACATTCAAAAAAAGGCAACACAGGAAGGCCGGAGCCGGGATCGAACCATCGCCCTCTGAGGTCGACGCGCTAACCAGTTGACCACCGGGCCGCCATTTTTTTTTAAAAACTCAAACAAAACAACATTTTGTATACCATCATGATTATATTTCTGTGAAAGGGTCAGCTTCTGCTCAAGTGTACAAAGTAAGGTCCATATATCCAAACTTGGATGAATTTGGCGAGGAAGAACTCGAGAGCCCTGACCTCAACCACATTAAACAATTTCTTGATGGGCAAGGACATAGTGTAAGCCAGGACCTCTGACAAATACAGTTGGGGATGAATGGACAAAAGAATCCCACAGGCACAGTCCTTTCCAAGAACTGTGCAAGCTGACAGTTCGAAAGGTGCGTCAATACTTTTGTCCATGCAATATACTTGAGCGTGATCCCAAATATTAGCTCACAACCATCATGAGCCAATTTGCATCAAGCCCCTTGAAATAGGTTGATTGTTTCAACATTTGTAGCCGTGTCTGCCTTGCAGCTGACACCATTCGGTGGAAGGGGAAATGTCCGCTTCCTTTCCATCTCCGGTGACAGCTCATTTGAAGGAGCGACGGAGTTCACACACGGGGAGAAAATGTGACTCTTTCCCAAAGCAAACTGACACCACATCAGCTACTGTGTCCACAGTCAAGCATCAGAGTCTTTACCATGTCTGATTGAGCTTCCTGAGCAGGTTGAGGGCCTAAAAGGGAAGCTTTGTGTTGGAAACCTCAAAAAGGTGTGTGAATGTTTAAAGTAATGCAGACAGGGTGGAAAATGGGCCATAAAGTCTTTCAACCCCCCAACCTACCACCACCACCACCACCACCTCCAACCCTCTCACATTCTCTCCTAGAAAACAGTGGCACACACTCTTTTCTCCCAAGAACTAAAAATAGGATCGGCTAGCCTGGCGTCTCGTACTTTGACGCTACTATTTACTAATCCACAACTGTTTCCTTTCACGTGAAGTGATCTGTTCCTGGACTGGAAATGAAAACACTGTGGCGCACAGTTGTGTTTTGTCTTTCTCACGTTGCTTTAGTTGAAGGTGTTTGTTAAAGGTCTACACAGAGTGGAACTGGAGCCCACACATGGAAATACAAATATTTGCAAACAGGAACTTCTAGTGAGCTGAATGTAAAGAAAAGTTTGACATTGTGGTTAATTCATGATTTTTTTCCCACCCTTTGCTCAAACAAAATAAAAATGGACTTGTTGGAGGAAAGGAACTATAAGTGTATATCCGAAACTGTCTTCAGAATGCAAGGAAAAAGGCACAGATGCTGCCACCATCAGAGGTGGGGTTAACAGGAAACCGAGGCACTTATTTGATTTTCCAAAATCACCTGGGAAAACAAAGGGATTTTCAATCTCAAAGGAGCGTCACTTCAAACATTTACAAGGACGACAGGGCTCCGAGGTCAATGGTCTCACATCAGTGTGGACTTAATAAGCCTCTCCGCTAGCCACACCAGAACGTTGACGCGTAAATGCTAATTCTTAAATAGACAAATGCACACAACAAGGAGCCAAAACGACACACTGCCAATGTGTGTGGGAGTCGGTCAACGCGCACACAATGCCGGCATTCATACA
The DNA here is from genome assembly GCA_018466805.1 of Hippocampus abdominalis. NCBI lineage: Eukaryota > Metazoa > Chordata > Actinopteri > Syngnathiformes > Syngnathidae > Hippocampus > Hippocampus abdominalis. The sequence goes on along the minus strand of CM031701.1, from coordinate 10,125,218 downwards.
TTCTCGGCCCTCGCCTGCTGCGGCCCCCACTTACGCGATACATACCCCACAGAAAGCAAAATGTATTTACCTTTTTTTGATCAATGACTGTAAGTCACCCTTTTTCTCGTAATTCCGTTGGTCCTGCAACTCATACTCATGTGCGACTAGTTTATATTACAATTAGAGCTCTGAAGTCCCCATTCCCTAATTGAGTTGACAGTAGCCAAAGAGTTCCGGTTGGATTAAAAACATGTCGACTTGGGCTCTATTTGCAGACAGGTATAAAACAGGTGGAAGTTGTGGCATAGGTGGTGTAATGCAATTTTGTTGGATTCGATCCAGGTGCGGGCAGACAAATTCTGAGCTCCGATTCCGTGTGTGGTGGATGTCATCGTATTTCATTCCTAAGTATGACACCAGCATGCATCAAAACCCTCCGAGTCATTGTACAAATCAATGAAGTGAATGAATTATTAACATCTTTAATACTGTATATTTTTAAAAGCCCCACCCTGTCTGTGGTAGACCTACAGTACATGAGTGAGTGGGTTGTCACACGGATGCACAAACGGGGTCAGAAAGCTGTCTCCAAGTGCCCATCTCACAGCGGTAAACATCATCCACTAGTGGAGATCTTGCAGTTCCTCATAAACGTACTTTGCGGCTTTTGATCTCCTGCATAGACTCTCGCTAATCTGTTTTTGCTATGTCAATTTGTCCTTCACCAAATTTAAAGGGAATGCTAGGAGCCACTTCCATTGCCCGTGACCCAAGTTGGCTGTGTTCACTCTCACAACAGCAGAAATGTCGAGAAAATACCAAATGAAAGAAAACTCCATCCATGCGCACAGTCAGATCATGCTTTGCGTTAGACTTTTGCTGGGAACAAAAAGTGCCCACATTTTTTTTCATATATTTACAACTTCCATGCTCAGACAGAAACCTCGAATGAGAATTCAAAGATAAAAGATAGCATGCTTCTTGTCTTTTTATAATCCCTCAAAACCCCAATGACAGCGACATGAAATGTGCACATTGTTTATTTTTCATTACTTTTTAATTCGCCCCTTAGACTGCAGGAGATCACAGGGTTAGTCCACGAGTAAATTAGATCATTGCTCTTATTTCCTTGTCATTTCAGAGTAAAACCACTGTTATTTTAAGATTGACCTCTACATTGACTGACCTAACTTTCAATAAAATATTGTGCAATTATTACAGAAACGCATGTTAGACTAATCTTTGTAAAATCTGAGAAGAGTTTAGGGTCTCGGTTTGAAAATCTGTTGAAAGGCTGGATCTGTTAATGTGGACACATTGAGAAATGAATTCACGTCATGTCATGTCCGACCACTAAGAGGTGTTTTGGCGAAGCATGTTTGGATGAGACAGTAAAAAAAAACAACTAACTTAGATTTATTCTAAGTGCATTTTAACAGTAAACCACTTCTGTCGTGATCTTATTTGGAAGTTTCCTCTGCCAGATATGTTCTCCCAATGGGACCCTGTTTGGAGAACCGCCCGTCGCTTAGCCATGTCAGACGGGTTGACATATCACGGCATTTCTTCTGGCCTTTTACACAAACTTAGTGAGAGTTGGAGTATGCTGCCATAAATTTAATTGTTTTGTGGCTGACACGACAGTGAGTGACCATGAATCTTCGATAGAAACGCCAATTATGATGTGTGATGACTCGTTTCCCACAAAGATGTTAATTCATGACACAATGAAGTCAGAAGTCGACTATTAAAGTAAAATAGTTGCGAGTCTGGTTTATCATACTTGTCACACAGAAACAATGACTTTGGTGAAGGCCACATGAAGTCATGTTATATTTTTCCGTCTTTACCGAGACTTTTCTGCGAAAATTAAACATGCGGTAGAGGACACTACTGGACCATCTGGATTATCTCAAGCATTCAACATGCCAATAGAATGAAAACATCATTAGAGTTTAAATGATCACTTTCGTAAGAAGGCAGTTTGATTAGTTTTATTGGCACTTCATTTTTTTTTTTTTTTAAGATTTTGCCGCATGTATTGATTAAAAACTCACAAAATGAATACATGTTCCAAATACAATTATAACTAAAATAAAAAAATATGGCAGATGACCATAAATCCAATGCATCGCAAAATGATGCAAATAATGTGGAAATAACAGCTCATTCAGTTATGTAGAGATGATAAAGAAAAGTGAAACCGACAAGATTTTCCTTCATATATTGTAAAAAATGATGCAAATGTCATCCAGAGGAGTGGTCTAAAAGTATCAGAATTCCACAGACTGGCCAATAGGTAAAGATTGGGGGAGGCCTCGAAAAGGACTGGGTCTGGTCTTGTGGTGAACATGGCTCATGTTGCTGCTGTCGCATTACACAGATGTAGCATCCTTGACACACAGCATGCCAACAGGAATTCAAGTCACACACCCGAAAGTGCACTAATACACACACTTTGGGCTGCACACCAAAGTGGCGCGTCTGAACCCGTTGGAACGGTCACGCGGCGTGCGCCTTCTGCGACTACTTTTAAAAAATGGCCGACATTCAGTCATATACTGTATACATATATGTGTGTGTGTGTGTGCGCGTGCAAGGCTCAATCATCTGGTGTGCGGGTGTGAGCCACTGACTGTACTGTTTCACAACTGTCCAGTTTAGTTGCGTTTGGCTCTGTGACTGGGTGCTCAGCAGGCCTTCCACCCATGACTGATTGACAGTTTTAAACAGTTTAAACTGACTATCTCGTTCACCATCTTGTCTCCACGTCTTCCTCCTTTGATGCGGTTTACTTGTGAGCGTTTGTACATGAGAGGAATTTGAGAGTGCATTTGCGCGTTGGGGGCGGAGAAGGTTTCATGTGCCGTGGTAGGTGCCAGGCAGGTGACCCTTTAGTGAGACTTCTCAGCGCCCCGGCATGCCTCGCATTCCACAGACATCTCTCAGCTTAGGCAACAGTATGGTCAGCGTTAGATAAGACGGATCGTAGTTGTAGTCATGCTTAGAGCAAATGGCTTAGTTCAAGTGTTTGATCCTGTATGCACTGTTATGACATATGCTGTGATTTTGGAGGGGGGGGGGATCATAACACATGAGGCGTTCTACGAAAAACCATTCAATAAATCCTCCCACGCAGTCCTTCAGACCTGTCAGTGGAGAGTATGTGTGTCATATGTCTTCGATAATATGGCTCCACTTCAATCCTGCCCACTGATGTTCTTTGGCACAAGTGTAAGGCTCACGTGGGGCCAGGAAATTGTTTGCAATGTGGCCGAATATAGGTTTATATTGCCGTTCTAAAGACATAACAGAAGACTGTGTCTCAATAATTGGACTATTTAGAGAAATCGCGCTCTGACAATACCCAAAGCCGAATTCCAGATACGGATTTCCTCCTGATGCGGCGGGGTAAGCAGAAGTGGAATCAGAGCCAAAACCGACTCATTACAATGTTTGTATCATTGGCGAAAACATATTTCAGATTTGATATCCTTTTGCACTCAATCTTGCATGGCCACCCATGAGGGGCTCAGAGTGCCGTGAGTCTGCATGCTTTACATTGTTGACATTACACAGTGCCATTTAAGGACTTGAGTGAAATAAGTCCGACAAAGTGAAAGAGGGAATTTCTTGGGCCATAAGCTTTCAAATTGCAAATTTCAGTCTATTTTGAAAAACATGACGAGTAGAGCCTTGAATGACTCGTGAGGTGAGGTTTAAGTTCCTAATGCCTATTTCTATCTCATTTTGTTATTGTTAGTTAATTCTTAGTGAGCCATTAAATTGAATAAAGAATGACTATTAAAATCCCAAGCATGGCTGAAAGAGTCTGGCATACGGAACGGACTGCCAAGTGACGACACAATAGCACATGATTCATTCCGACGTGCTTTCAAACCACTACTTGCAGACGACCCCATGTGGAATAAATATTTCTGTGCGCGCTGTTTTTCCCAGTAAGTGACTGACCAGAGTCTCCTGCCTTCCCACCAGTCAACCCTGAAAAAAAAATTAGGCAGACAGAGATATCCATCAGCTTCCCTCAGCCAACATAGCAGAAATAAGCCACCTGGCATTAATTTCTCCCGTGGTCATGCTGGGCCACAGGCAATAAAATCTGCATGCATTTTACTATACGTTCGAAATATCCACCCCGTGTCTTAAGAGCTGCTTGGGAAATAAAAACATGAGCTGTACTCTGTTGTTGAGGTTACACAGAAGTCAGTGTGGGATCAGCTTGAGCTGGAGAGAAGCAGGAAATGATGTGCGTGGGTCAGAGGACACGTGCTCAGATATTGTTTGCTGTTGTGTTCCACCTGCAAGGGATTCCCCGCCACTGTCTGCAGCCCTGCATCTCAGGCAGCTTCTTTTTTTAAAATTTTTATATCTTTGTATACATGCATGAACGTGTATCTGCATGTGCTTCCCATTGGGTTGAAGAAACTCTCTGGCCTAACAGCATGAGAAGAGTGAATCATGACGAGCTGCAGCACTTGCATAATGGCGCTGATGCTCTTAAATCTTGGCTCTCGATTGTCCACAAACCTCAGCAGTATTGCGCCACTTTGTGCGCCGCTGTCCCGCTTCTCGATGGCCAAATAACACAACACAAGTTATGGTATGTGGTCTGTTCTATCTGCTCTTCCAAGAATCCTGAACATTCAGTCTGGTGGCTCTGACACTTAGCTCCACTTAATGTCAATGCTGTGACTTTGGCAGGAACGAATGCCAGCTGCCACTAAAAATCGCTACTACGGAGGCTCTGAGAACTACTACAAAAGAAGTGGACTACTTCATTGTACTAATGTGAGGAAAGATACAATAAGAACTGAAACAGAAAGATAATTTTTCCCTTTATGGCTTCAACTTGAGTCAATATGGCTCTAGTTGCTGTAAGATGCTTTTCAATTGACAAAAGCGGTTATTCTCTAGTCAACACCAGATGAGTGACCAAACAGACTCACCATTGCCACAACATTATAACATCTATGGCTAGAAATGTCAAAGATAAACACACATGCTGACATTAGCTTAAACTTTAAGCTAACGTCAGTAAGCCTTAAACCATTGGCGTGGCTGACTTTCGAACGCTGTAGGATTAACTGTCAGATTCCGACAGTCATATTCAATTCAATGTTCACAATACATCCTACCCCAGTGACATTTTCAAACAAAAGTGTTTCACAACATAAAAAGCCCATTCGCCTAATTGCGTGGCTTGAGGGCAGAACGACTTCAGCCTGCAGCGCATTGTAATAATGTCACATCCGTGAGTCGCTGGGTTCAATTCAAAGTGGTTAACACACAGAATCAATTGATGAATGCAAGCCTAAGGTGGTGTCCAAAATATTTAAGCCCTGAAATAAAAACTTATATGAAAAAGAACAAAGTGAGGAGAACTGGAGAAAGGAAAATTGCTAAGAGCAAACTTGGATGAGATACAAAATCCGGGGTCACAGGGTCCTGAAACTCTTGCGAACGTCTATACGGTATTGTCGATGTTGTCACCGAAGATTTCACGCCGCGCTCTGTATAAGTCACAGCCAATATCTCCTTACTATTTACTGAGTGAGGTGTTTCGGAATTACCATTGTGAGTTCACATCCAAGCTGTGTTTTTACTGAGCAAAATCATTTGTAAGACTCTTTCTAGGGAGGAGAAGAATGACGATGGATCGCAAGTGTCGGTCAGCAGGGGCCAAAGTTCACCCCGCCCAGCTGTTGGACAAGAAACCCTCGGGCACAACTGACCTATATTTCAAAACCAGTTGCCCTTGCTCAACTTCACAACATGTACTGAAGTGAATTACTCTTCGGAGAACTCTTGTGTGTGACATAAGTGAGCAAACAGTTGCCATAATTTTTTTTGTAATTAAACCCAAAAGAGGAGGTGAAGTGCCAAAAGGGTGTTTCGGTATTTGGTTTGACTTAAATTTGTCAAGGAAAAGATGTAAACATTGATTTAGGCCCGTGTAGGGACCTGACATCATATCACAAGGGGGCAATTTTAAATAGTTCACATAAACTGGAAAACCGACACGGCCATTTATATTTCACAAGAGCCAACAATTCCCTGTCCTATTATTTGCCATAATACGTGTTGGTACATTCCATCGTATTTGCTCACATTTTGACTGCTCAATATGACTAAATCCACACCAGGTTCACACCGCTAAAAGAGTGAGCGTGTGTGGAGCCACGCTGCCTTCTCCTCCCTATCCAGGAATGAAAATAGTTTCGCAACCAACAAATTTAAAACGGACAAAGCACTGGGATCATATTGAAACATATTCAAAGATAGAACTATGAAAATGTGTTGTTGAATCTGTGAAGCTGCCAGATTTTTAGATATTATTCTGGATGAATTGAAAGCAGTGCCAAAGGTTATTAAATTTATTCTTAGACTGAACATGTTTCTATTTAATGTATGTGACGTGATTCATCCAATGTTGATTTTATCTTTTGGCTCGCTCATATTTTAGAAGAGCCTCTCAGGATTTTCAGCTGGCCTCTCTTAAGTGGTTCTTTAAAAATAACTTTCCACTATTTTGCAATACGGACATCATATTTATCATGGTCACTCAGCTTTTTCGTCGCAGAGTAGGAATCAAGTGCCATTATTTTAAAACATTATAAATCCAGAGTCACCCCAGAATTGCATACGTTACAGGAGAGAATTGCAGCTCAATGCATCAGAATGGAGAGAGATACCGTACTTACATCAAAGTTAGATAAGATTGTTTGGGAAAATCAATCAAATGTAGTAATCAGAGGAGAAGTTGGAAAAAAAGACCTTTTAGTAGAAGAAATCTTTTCACTGGCTGAGTCACAGCTTAGATAACAGGAAGTCTCCAGGGTAAGAGAGGAAATCCCCAACAATCTGGCGAGGAAAAACACCACCAGACCAATCAAAACAAAACGCTCCTCTAAAAAAAAAGGACCACTGCCATTAAAACCAGGTGGCCGGTAGAGAGATGTGCTTCATTTCTTGGGCAATGGTACCATCATGTCATCCTGTATTGAAACAATAGGATGGAATCAAACTCCCTGGTGATCTCATATCCTCCCTTTGGCCTCCCACTGATCCGCCATGATGAAAAGCCACCATGTGTTTCTATATCGGGCAGCGTCCAACCGTGCAACTTCCAGTTGCAACTGTTCTGTCCATTTACACCATTAGCTGATTTACCACAAGCCACAGTCAGCCCTTTTGTTTGGGTTGTGAGCGGACTGGGCTGCCAGGAAAAGTTGTCATCTCAAACATGGCATTTTAATACGTCTTAGCTGGAAACAGGCTGACAATTACAGAATTCTCCTCATAAAAAAGTTTTTTCTTCATTCTTTGACCACATGTCATTGGAAAAACAGAGTCAGTGATGCTGCACTTTGCATGCGTAATGACTTAATTTCATGACGACGGTCCAAAAGTATGACCGTTAATAATGAATAGTAGTCTTCTGAAGGCACATAGGCAGAATGTCTTCAAGTAAGAACGCTGACTTTTCATCTCAAGTATGTTCGGAAAGTGAGAGTGTCCGACTAAGCATCTCGCAGGTGACAAAGCATCGCAGACATCGGACTCAATTAAAGCCAATTACAAATCCGCCATGACGCATTGGACAGAAAAAGCATTCTCATGGTCTAACCCCTGTTAGTGTGTGCCTCTTATCGCACAGGTGTCAAATACAAGGCCCGGGGGCCAAATCTGGCCCGCCACATCATTTTATGTGGCCCGCGAAACCAAATCAAGCATGTCAAGTTCCATGATGCTTGCTAAAGTCTGAACCAAAATTTCAAATTGTCATATGTAATCCACATCAACAGTCATTGTTCTTGACTTCTGTTTTTAAAACTAGTTATTCATTAATTTTGAATTGAATTGAATTGAATACACTTTATTGTCATATGTGCTGTACGTGTGTGTAACATACAGCACAGATGAAATTTCTTCCCCCTCAACATAAACAAGAGAGCCGCTGGGGTGTCCGCGCCGCCATCAAAAGAAAAGTTGACAAAAAAATAAGAGGTTGCACACCAGCCTTTCGGTGCGGGAGAAAAGTTTTCTTCATAACATTGTACAAATTCATAATTTCGTCCCAAAAAAAAAAGAGTGAACCTATAAAACTATGGTGTTGAATGCCAGAGGGAAAAATGGGTGCTAACTTTTGTAATATACCAAAGAAGAAAAGTTGGGCGCACAAGACCAACCAGTGCAAAAAGTTTCTCTCGGCCTGTGATGGATGGCGCGACAAATTCTTTTCAATTATACAGTATTTATTGAATTCACCAAATATAAGATATTTAATGTTCATACAGTACTGTGATTTGCCCCATGCCTCAAATAGTCACTCATTTTGAATTTGAGCCTGCAGATCCAAAAAAAGCTGTGTGTTAATCTCCTTTCCTTTGAACAACATTTGTTGTGCGTTCTGTATGTAATATGTGGAGGGGATGAAACATTTACATGGTTTCCCACAATTCATAACGGCCCTCCAAGGGAAACTGTAACTACAATGTGGCCCGCGACAAAAATGAATTTGACACCCCTGCCCTAAAGTGAGGAGGGTGAAGCAAGGGGGAGGCTAATTTAGGGCCAAAGCATCCAGATGGCGACATTCACATTTTGGGGGAGCCAGTAACAGATGACTTTTGAAGTAACTAACATGTTCCAATATGGTGAGATGTCTTTGCCATTTTACTCAATCCCAGCCACCGCAAACTGTGAATGTCATCTGGGTTCATCGTGTTAAAAAAAAAAAAAGAAAAAAAGAAAAGAAAAAGATCCAGAAGAGAAAGCGGAAAATAAGCCGAATCTCATTTTTTTGTATATACTTGACATGTGCCACCAAAGGATAAACTTTTGATACACAGAAAATATTTGGCTGGGTTTGACATTTTCTTACTGCAGTAGTAGCACAGAAGTAGAACAGCAGTGTCATTGTGTGAGTCATGACTTAAGCAGCTGACTGCGGATACCTAAGGTTTCCAAAAAAAAGTCCTACATGCCTAAAGCAGTGTGAGGATGACAAAACAATTTATGAGAACATGTTACCAAAAAAAAAAAAAAAGGACTTACAATACTTTCTTAAATCATTTAACATTCCTAATGGTTTGAGTATGATTCGCAATCTCGGCTCCAAAACAATCTGTGCAGTCAACCGACAAGCCTGGACGTGATTCAGTTATCTTAAAACTAGGTCAATTAAAAAGAATATTCCAAGAAACATTCAAACCAACCGGCACGGTGAGCTGACTTGATGAAGAGTTGTCAGATACAATCGATAGGACGAAAACTGATCGCGGAAGGCGGCCCAATGTATGTATGTCAAGTCAACTCTGACTTTTAATTTCTCCTGTTGCTCGACAAACTCGAATGACATCATCCCACCAGTGAAATGACACTAAGCCTGTGTCCTATTAATCTCTCATCCACTCGCACCACAAGTAAAGTCTGAGCTGAGGCCTTCAACATGCTGACAGCGGACTAAAACGTGAATGTCTTGACCAGCACCCGCACCCCGGCTGTACTGTAGAGTTAAGCAGCGTGCGGATAACATGAAGGGGCGTACAACTGCCAGCACATCACAGCAAACCACAACGCACCAGGCAGCACGTTATTCTTGGCTGTGATGAGTGAAGACCCACATGAAAGTTGAAAAAAAATGTGAAGATGAAGTTCCCGAAGACAAAATTACAGTGAGAAAGTGTTGCAAAAGCTATTTGAATTTTTTTTTCCCCCCTCAAAGGTTCAAAAATGAATCTAAGTGTTGCCCTGCACATGACATAATTAAAGCTTGTCAAGATGATGTGTCATACGGATAAAATTCCACTTTAAAGCATGCCAATAAATAATGTTGCCGCGTATTTGTAGGACAATTGTTTAACGTCCAACATTCGTCGTTTGCGCATGTAATGCCGATGACATGACAAGATCGTGATCACATCCCAAACAAATGGCAACATTTCTGACAGATGAGGAGATCCTGTAAACCACACAGCGCCGCGTCCCTCTTATTTAGCCTTGTTTGTGTCTCTGCTGCTAGGTAACCAGCCCACAAGGTGAGCCCTTTGGAAAGCTTTCCGTTAATAAGTAGGTGGAGCCCCTTTAGCAATTTGTAACAGAAGTTGTTCTTCAAAATCGCTGCCCAGTGGATTACAGTCTTAATCGCACGTGGTCATCTTTACGTATAGGGAAATACGTATTTTACAATGTCTCTAATTTATTTAAGTTGTGACAAGAAGCCCACCAAAAGCAAACATGAGCCCCAAGCATGCAAGACCTGGTTCACCATCACACCTAGAATGAACTGAAACCACTTGAATGACCCTGTGCAACTTTATTTAGACTATTAAAAGCAACAGCAGCAAAAACAGTTGGGGCTTTGTTGAGTCTTCCTAATAAAGAAGCATGAAAGGAAATTTTCAGATGATCTGCATTTCTACAACATAAGCAATAAAACTCCGACATGGGAAACTGTTAACTCTCATGAGGAGGTCAACTGGACGGGCAGGAAATTAGTTCACTATTCACTTCATTGAAAAGAAGCTGCTTTTCCAGTGAAGTTTTCAACAGCAGCTATATTTTTAAGATCAGGGGGGCGATGTTGACTCTGCTGGGGTCAGCAGTTTTCAAAGAGGCGCGCCTCTCCTGAGGGTGAGAGAAAAATAAATAACTTCAGCTACTGAATGGCAGATATTGATGATGCTTGACAGATGTTATTGGCTATAAGGTAATAAAATCCACAAAATGGCAACAAAATCTGAATCTGAATTGGCCAAATATGTAGAGCAGGGGTCCCCAACAGCCGGTCCGCGGACCGGTACCAGGGCATTTGGTACAGGGCCGCACAGAAAGAACTTGCCTTAATTCCGTTTTATTTATTTCGGAATACGAACGATGTTTTATTTTGGAAAATTACCGGATGCTCCGTTACATCCGTCTGTGTCACGCTTGACACACGTCAAGCCACGCCTCTCCGTCACCCGATTATGCTTAAACAAAACGCCGGAGCTCGCAAAATGAGTAAAAAAAGTGCTGGAGATCGCAAATGACGGCGGCCTTAAAAGTACGTTCGAGACAACTGGATTAAAGTTATGGCTGGATACTCTGAGATCGCCACAATAGCACTGTTGCTATTTCCGACGTCCTACCTGTGTGAGCCGGGGGGTTTCTGCAGCAAAGGGCGACTAAAAAAAATTACAAAGTAGACTGGACATAAACCACACACTTGAGGTGTCATCGTCTCCTATTACCCCGAGATGGGACCGTCTGGTTGCAGAAAATCAAGCTCGGGGCTGTGCTGAGTCGTCATTTTCATGCACTTTGAATTTGCGTTGTATCGTATTTTGAAGGCATTAAACATTATCATTGCGATCAGAGTGTTGCGGCCACATTAGACGCTCCTTCTTGGCCATGTCACACAAGTGCTTCTGATAGCAACATGTGTGCGATGCTTATTTATCCAGTGTAAATATTGTACAAGACTGATGTCTTCCTTTCAGTGGACCTACAGTACGTGAGGTAAGATGTCACCTTGAACTGACATGTCTGAGGTTATTTCCTCCAAAAGTTTACTCTCTGTGTTGGGCTCTTACATCATGTCCAACTCTGAAGTAAACACGCAAATAGAATGACCGCAAGCACTGAATCTGGGCCAAAGCACGAGCAGAATGTAGAAAGCTATAATAACTACTGATATGATTTGCAGATGGCAATTTACAGGAAGGGCGGCCCGGTAGTCCAGTGGTTAGCACGTCGGCTTCACAGTGCTGAGGTACCGGGTTCGATTCCAGCTCCGGCCTCCCTGTGTGGAGTTTGCATGTTCTCCCCGGGCCTGCGTGGGTTTTCTCCGGGTGCTCCGGTTTCCTCCCACATTCCAAAAACATGCATGGCAGGCTGATTGAACACTCTAAATTGTCCCTAGGTGTGAGTGGGTGTGGATGGTTGTTCGTCTTTGTGTGCTCTGTGATTGGTTGGCAACCGATTCAGGGTGTCCCCCGCCTACTGCCCGAAGACAGCTGGGATAGGCTCCAGCACCCCCCGCGACCCTAGTGAGGATCAAGCGGTTCGGAAAATGAATGAATGAATGAATTTACAGGAATGAATTCGGGCCACATATGCATGTGATGACAATATATTTTTATTTGTGAGTAATCGATAGTGGCAATTTCATAGTTGGGAGTTCTCTCGTGTTCCACCCGCAGAGTGTCCAAAACGTGCTGCACGATCCGATGGAGTGCAGCTGCAATACTGCTACGCATACAACTGGTCAACCTAGTTTAAAAACTGTTAAAGGGATAAAGAGTATGATTTACGAAAGGAAACTTGGTGACAAGCCATGAGGTTTAAGGTGCCATGACGTATTAACAATGTGATATTTCGACTACTGGAGCTGTCTTTAGAGTATTAGCAATAGGAGGTCTTGAGAAAATCACTTATTGCACCTACGCCACCCCCAGTGAACATCGCTTAAGCCATCATGATGCATTTGTTTGGATCTAAAAAAAAACAGTTAATGAACCAAAAAGCCGTCAAGGATTTTCCATCTTGAGTAATTCGTCTGCCTCACTTTTCACTCTGTTAATCAGTTCAGTTTGTCATAAAAATGAGCACGGGGGAGCCAGCGGGAGATGATGCAGAGCTGACTTCACTTTCTTCCTTGATATATAAAACTCCATCTGCACTGGTTGGAACATTCACGGCAATGAATCTTTGGCTCGGGTGCCTGATGATGGAAGCGTCATACTGTAATATATCCCGAGGTCTCCAGAGGCCATTAGATAGCAAGCCACGTTTTGGAACGACTTTTGGCTTTCGCAGGGTGTTTTAGTGGAGTCGTTTTGGAGAATTGATCATGGTTTTAAACAGCGTCGAAGCAGTTTGGCCAATAAAAGCTACTGCGTTTTGATGGGAACTCCATGAAAGTGAAGCAATGCTGAGGCGAGCATTTGTTTTGGAAAGCCGCGGCCTGACTGGGAAGGATCTCTAATTGGCTGGAGGTGACATGAGCCGCAGTTGAAATAAACACATTCCACCTTCTCTTCACTAGCCCGCTAAAGGGCAACTGGCTTTGTCAATGGCTCTTGGTGTCTAACACTCTTGAGCAATGTCATTTGATGTGAAGCAGATGTGGAGACCTAGCAGACGTAGTCGTAGTCAGAGATCAGGTCAAGCGCTCTCTGCTGTCTTCTAAGGTGTCACTCTACCTGTTCTCCCCCAGGGAAACCCCTCTTTGGGAGGCAGGGGAGGGGAATTGTTGAATCTAATGGCCAAAGTAAAAAGATCACAGAGAAGATGTACTAGTTGGAAAACCAAGCGTCCCACAAAGCTCTTGATGAATTACTCGAAGAAGTTGTTTGCAAAATGACATGTATGTGACATAATTCAGAGTAGTAGGTGCTTTCAGCGTTTGCATTTTTGGATGTATGACACTCAGATACATAGCCACTTACCTCAGTAAGAAAAACAGAGCAACATACAAACAGGGTCACATAAACACTCCATAGAACTACCGTATTTTACGGATTATAAATCACAGTTTTTTTCATAGTTTGGCTGGGGGTGTGACTTATACTCTGGAGCGATTTATGGGTGAAATGTATATCATTTCACATGTTATTTTCATATTAAACCACAAGAGGCCACTCTCGACCTGTATTGATAAAACCACGATGAATCTGATGTAAGCGACGTAGAAGAGGAAGCGCTGCATCTTCTACCTCCGGAGTTGGTGGAGTTGCTTTAAAGTGACACAGACGATGAAGATTTCATTGGATTTAGTGATTTGGAGTGACATTGATGGTTTGGTGAACTTGTTAGCATGTTTTTTATGCTCTCGTAATCTGAATAACTCTTGATATGTTACTTGAACATACCAGGCACGTTCTTAGTTCGTCGTGTATGCGTCATGTTGAGTTAGCATATCGTACACTTATTCAGCGTGTTTTTTATTGTATTTTTTATTTTAAATTGCCTTTCAAGATAGCATGTATGGTCTTGGTGTTGGATTTTATCAAATACATTCCCCCCCAAAATGCGACTTATATATGTTTTTTCCTTCTTGATTATGCATTTTTTTGGCTGGTGCGATTTATAATCCGGAGCGACGTATAATCCAAAAAATACGGTAAGTGAATTTACAAGGAACAGCTGCTCTTAGAAACCGGGCAAGCGTATCAAACATTTACAACATAATTTACAACGTCACACATGGCTGCTGTTTACGAAGATGTCTTTTGTGATATCAAGTGAAACCGTCGAACTATCAACTCACAGAATGCACACATTAAAATTGTGGACCACACGTACTGCGTTTGCGATATGAAGTGATTATTTACAAAAAGTTTGCCAGCTACTGGTCGGGCATGTTTATTATGTAGTCTGCTTTTCTCACATCTTCTCCCAGCAGCCTTTAGTCAGACCGATTATTACCTCAAACTTTGTGCAATCCACTCACGAGAAACATCTGTGTGTACAAAGACACATCCACATATGGATATTTATATACTGTGCTAAACAGTATATGTCAAACTTGTTTGGCCAGCTGCTCTAGGCTCTCATTTGCGGGATGTCGAGGTCTTGCGTTAAAGTCGGCTTTTCAGTTTGAACGTCATTTCGCTTTTCGTCAAAAAAAAAAAAATCAAAGCTCAGCAACTCAACAGGCAGACTCTTCCTCATTACCTCATTAATGGGCAGGCGAATGAACACTATCAGTGTACTGTGCCGCATTGGGCACACACATTCCTACCGTGTGCTACCAGCTCATGTCCAGTCATGCAGGAAACCTTTGGCATGGCCAAGTACCACACTGTCTGGCTGTCTGGGCAGAAAGGCCTTCTGCCGTAATCTACCCCTGGTACCTTGTCTTTTAGGTTCACAGTCACTGAGCAACCATTTTAACCCCTCCGTGACCCAGAGGAAACCCCAAACACATCAATCCGACTTGATGACAACCAACCAACGTGTCTTAAAACTAAAGGTAGGAGTTCTTCCGTTTGAAACAATGCTCGTCTCGCCCATCCTTAACCTTGCTCTTGTTTTGCTTTCGTTTCCAACTACAGATGAGAATAACATCATCTGCGCTTCCATCTGATCCCCGAAAAACATC
This sequence comes from Hippocampus abdominalis, assembly GCA_018466805.1. Classification (NCBI taxonomy): domain Eukaryota; kingdom Metazoa; phylum Chordata; class Actinopteri; order Syngnathiformes; family Syngnathidae; genus Hippocampus; species Hippocampus abdominalis. The sequence continues at coordinate 10,110,127 of CM031701.1, read as the reverse complement.
GCTTCCATTTCAAACATCTGTGCAAGATTCCGAGTTCTGGTCCAAGTTCATGTGGAGAACTCAAAGTGAACATGTCCACCCAACACTGCCGCTATTCTGGTTTAGCCGATCAATTTACATCGATGTCTCAGAGTAAGTTAAATTCAAAAACACCCACACATGAGACTTCCTCTTTCCAAGTTGTCACTGAAAAGATTGTTCACAAGCCTTAAGCTGCTGTGCTGCCATCGAGCTAAAACATTCAATGTGACTGGGTCATGAATGAATCACATGACCATTCTAAACGCCGGCAATGTTTAACAGTAGATTTACAATGAAAACCCGGAAGCAGAGTGAATCATGGGTCGCAGGCTTCAATTAACTCGGGGGGTCGGCAACACGCGGCTCCAGAGCCGCATGCGGCTCTTTAGCGAGATCTAGTGGCTCCCTGGAGCTTTATAAAAAATGTTTGAAAATGGGAAAAGATTTTGATAGTAGGCTAATATAGCTCCAATAGATATAGATACATGTTGCAGCTCCAAAAAAGGAGAGCTGTGGTGTTGTTTTTTTTAAAACGTACACTTTATTTATGGTTTTAACAGTCTCGACAAACACAGACACGTCTGCGTTCGACTACGTGCCTTCTCTCTTCTCGTTCTAAATATAGTAAATTCAAGTAGCATGTGTGTATTTATCACCCGCTGAATGAACTCTTACAGCATACATTTGGATCAAATGAAACGAAGAACAATAAACGCCACTGTTCGATTAAGAGCCCGGCAGCCGCTGATAAAATCAGGAGCAGCGACGCTTCGGCCCTTTGATGATTCTGTGGTCAGGCCAAGGGACCCCTGGAGGCCACACGGTTCAAGGCCAGCCAGTGGTACAGTCTGCCACTCTTTTTTTTTTTAAGCAAAGCAAACAGACAACAGGAAAATAAAATATTTGCCAGTACTAAATGATTGGCAAGGCGGCAACATACGCAGCACTGAGCGAGTAGAACAGTCGCAGCTTGTGGAAGCCTCTTCTCACATGCCCAATAGGCCACATTATACTGACGCAAGACGTGTTAAAGGCGCAACTCTAAACGCTTATTTATTTTCACAAATGCCGCTGAGTGCCCCTGAAGTACACGTGAGCTTTAATCACATGGAACTGAAACCACGCAAGATGGAGACACCGCAGCCACACTGACAGACAACCTGGCCAATGGGGAAAGTCGAGCTCTGCCTCTCCTCACCTGATTGACAATCCACCTAAAACCGTCTGCACACACGGCAGATTCCCGCGATGGATCATTTGGATCAGCAGTTGCGCAAACCTGCCCTGCGGCTACTCTTTCAGATTGCGAGAGCACTTTGGAAGCTGAGAACATTTGAAAAATAACATCAAAAGTGTTCAGCACTTTTGGAATGAATCCGTTTAGTCTGTTGAAATGTCCAAACCAGACAGATCAGGGTCAAACAACTTCCCACCAAATGCGAGCATGGAAGCTGTGTGTCATCACCAAGCATGCGGAGCCGCTCTGTTCAGACGACTGGCTCTCAGTTTCCCCCGGAAGGGGCTGCCGCCAGCATCCCATTGGAGCTCCAAGTCGATGACAATGTGGAAAGCGGAGGGCCTGTGGGTCTGTGGTTAACACTTAATTGCAAACTGTGAGATACAAGAAACAAAAAGGAGACTATGTGTGGTAATGACTACATTTTGCCATTTGACTACATCTCCTTTTCTTCGCCAACGCACTGCAGTCTTTGTTTTTAAGGACTTCAACAGGCAATTTCGGATTGAAAATTTTATGTGTCTCGACTTGCGAGCAATTAAGTTGGTGAATAGCCTCGCGGGAACCAAACCATTGTGCTAACTATCTCGGGGACCTCCTGTACATAGAAAATTGTGTCAAAGCCAAAAGCGACTAAGCAGCAGAGCCGCAGTGTGGTTGTATGCACAGATTAGCAAGATCTCCCTTCCAATTTTCTAAACTCCACTGTTGGGCAAGTTTTCATTTGTATGAGACAGGACAGGTCCATAAAAATAGGAGGACAAGTGTACAGTCAAACCTCGGTTTTCGTCCATAATCCGTTCCAGAAGGCTGTTTGAAAACTGAAATTGTTCGAAAACTGAAACCTAGCTCTTTTGAAAATGAAAATGTTTATTGAACACGTCTGCTCACAATGGAAAGCAACACGAGGAAGCGTCACTTCCTCGTCTATTCGAGGAAGCGTCACTTCCTCGTGTAAGGAAGGCGAGAGGAGTCAAATGGTGCATTCACGTGTGCTCAGTTTGTTCGAGAACCGAAATTTGTTCGTCATCCGAGGCATAAAAAAACTCGACATTTTTGGTCCAAAACCGAATTGGTCGAGAATCGAGACGTTCGAAAACCGACGTTTGACTGTATTGTAAATTTTTATATCTGTATTTTGCCTAGGCCACATACTTTTGTTTTGCTGTTTATTTTTGGAAAAAATTGCATATTATGCATGCACCAACACACCACTTGCTTAAACCGGGCACAAGTGCTTATATCAAAGTACAGTAAAACCTCAGTTTTCGAACGTCTCAGTTCTCGACCAAACATTTTGAGTTTTTATGCCTGGCAAACAAATTTCGGTTCTCGAACAAACTGAGCGCACTGAATGCATCATTTGAATCGCCTTACACAGGAAGTCTTCCTCGTGTTGCTTTCCATTTTGAAGATGTTCAATAAACATTTTATTTTATAAAGCGTGGTTTTGGTTTTCGAACAATCAACGGATGATGAAAAAATTTGAAAAAATTGCTATTATGCCACCAACACACCACTTTCTTAAACCAGAAGTACTTATATCAAAGTCAGTTAAACCTCGGTTTTCGAACGTCTCGGTTCTCGACCACTTAGTTTTTTATGCCTCGGATGAAAATTTCGGTTCTCGACTACATTGCTCCTCCTCTCACCTTCCTTAGGCCTTCCTCGTGTTGCTTTCATGGGATGGGCCAAATCGTGCGGTCTGTTTTGCATCAATTCCTGCACAGCACAATAAATAAGTGCTGACTTGCTGGTAATTAATTGACAAAATTTAACACTCATTAAATTGACAATATCACATATATCACTTATCTTGAAAATTACTACACGCTCCTTTTCAGCCTTCAAAAAAATCGTGACTTTCAGGCAATATAGAGCTGGACATGATCATTCTTGACTTTGCACCTGCTCCCTTTTCAAATAATTTGGAGCTAGTTATATTTCAAGGATTGCTTAATGCGGAAACCACATTAATGTCTGTAAGGTTTCTTTCATTCAGATTGCTTGTACAGCTACTTCGGGATGACGACACAATGATGTAAAAGACAGGTGCCCTCTGTGATCCAGACACCATTTCCAGTCTCGCAGAGGCTGCATTTCAAATTACACTTTGTGGCTTTCTCATCTTGTTTTATCCGTGCGTCGGATTGTTCCCACGCGGAGTGATCAACAACATCCCAACCATATAGATGGATCTCATGGGGAAAATAGAGCTCAGGAAATGTGAAAAATGCCGAGAAAATAACCTCAGCGTCTAATGTGAAGTGAGGACACAACTCGGAGCAAAGCATTTGCATACAAAAACACCTGGACAGAAACACTTTTGGCACTTCCACGTCTGCCTGGAATGAGATACACAGAGGGAAGGAAAGGAGCAGACGAGACAAAAAAATGCTGAAACAAGAAACAGAGTGATGGAGAAGGGAAGAACATTTTTGTAGCATTTTGCAACTACCCACAACTATAAGTCAGTTGACAGTGGAACACCGTGTGCTATTCTCTTCCGAGCTGACACATCACCTCTTGGCTGAGGGATTTTTGATTTATGATTATTGTCATAAATGATGGAATTTTACATAGTGGTCTATTATGGTCCTGCTGGGTGGGAGCTTGTTTTGGGTCTTGTGCTAAAAAAAACATTTTTAAAGTCTCCTTTGCTACATTCATTCATTTTCCGATCCGCTTTATCCTCACAAGGGCCGCGGGGGGTGCTGGAGCCTATCCCAGCCGTCTTCGGGCAGTAGGCGGGGGACACCCTGAACCGGTTGCCAGCCAATCGCAGGGCACTCCTTTGCTACAGTGATGGTGTATTTTCTTTACATTTTATGTTCAGCTGCCCCGTTTAAAAGCTACTTGTTACAGAGTAGCCATCAATCAATAAAATGTATTCAACAATGATACCTTTGAGATGTGTCCAGATTGAATGAAGAAAATGACAATGTCTGCGTATACTCATCGGACACTTCATTAGGGACAATCTATTCAGGGGTATAGAGCCTTTTTTCCTATTGGGGCTATTGGAGTCCTTATAAATTAATGTTACCCCAAGAGTCCTTATAAATTAATGTTAAAAAATATGATGACGTATTTATAAAAAATGAGTGCATTAACTCTTTGGGGCTTTTTATATCAGTTCCTTTGCAATTTTATATGTTTTTACAAATACGTGGGCCAGATCGAATTTTCTTGCGGGCAGTATACACGGCATGTAGCTTAAGCTAATGAGATCCAGTACAATGAGCTGTATAAAAAAAAAAAAGCTCTTCACTGAGCATGTCATTAACAACTTCCAAGGGAAGTATTCATTCATCCATCGATGATAGCGTTTGTCCTCAATAGGTCGCCGGTGAGATGTAGTCTCAGCTGACTTTAGGCAAGAGGTCAGATATAATTGATAAATAGAGAAAGGTACTGCAATATCCATTACGAATACAAGAGAAAATTGACATGAGTGCCAGGGTTTGTATGTATAAAATTCCGATACAAACCAAAAGTAGTAAAAATATCACGGTTAAGGGTTAAAGCATGAACCTTTATGGAGACTTCTTCCTTCTTTCTTTCTTTCTTTCTGATTGATATAAAAATGATCTATTTATATATAAATACATAACTTGGGGTAGGACTAGATACGTTTTTTACTTCTTCCTACTCCTTTGAACATAGTTGTGTTGTATAATGACTGATTTCTCTTTCCTTCTACTATTTTACTTCCCTTACTTTCTGTCAATTTATTACTGTATATGTTTTTATGTTCAATAAACAATAAACAACAACAATATAACTCGGACCGATCGCATTTATAGACCAGAAAAGAAAAAGTTTGCAAAAAAAATTGGGCCTTCAATAGTGACCAACCTGGTTTATTCCACCACTTGACAGCATCACACTTCAAGTGACCTATGTTGAAATGTAGGTTGTAAATGTATCGGTTATCGATTCTGATTTGTGTTTAGGGCCATCAGATAAAGCAGCAAATTGCCCCTCCAATCACCTGCCTGCATCTTTGCATCACATCGCCAGGGCAGCTAAGTGATGATGATGTTTTAGAGCAAACGGCAGGGACGCAAAGTAACCCCGCTGAGCGGACAACAATGGTGTCCATTCAAGACCGCTTTAAACCCCCCCCTCCACCAACATCAGTGCCTACCTTGAGATAAGCCAGCTGGAGATAGTTGTAAGGGATCCGCCTGTTGAAGTCCTGCACGACATCCTCACTGACTTTATGCATGGATTGCACGCCGATGTCTAGCTTGATGCACTTGTCCATGCACGACGCTCTTCGCAGCACCACACCGAAGAAGCCCAGGTCGGAATCGGCGTCCGCGAACGGATGCTGGTCCTGACACCTCAGCCGGCAGCGGATTTTGGAACGCCGCACGACGGAGTGGCTGCTGAGCGCCTCCTCCATGATGCGCACCGCGCCGCCGTAGTCGCCGCTGGAGAACGCCCGCACCGCGTCCTCGTATAACAGGTCGTAAGGCTGCAAGGTGGACGAAGACGAGGTAACAACGGAGGCGAGCGCGGCGGCGATGAAGACGACAAAGAAGTTGGCGTCCATTCCGGTGCTGTGTGAAGTCGTGACTGTCAAGTCAACAGAACGCTGTCAACCTCGATTTGTTGTCCATTTAAAACCTCCGGAAGTGTCACGCTGCATGCTGGGGGCGGAGGACGATAAGAGTTCAAGTTTCTTCAGAGACACACTTTTTGTACTGGTCGACTAGGTCCCCAGTGTGGTTCCGGTGACTCCTCCTCCTGCTCCTTGAAATGAATGGACGACAATCGCAGCCCACTTTCTCTCCACTGGGGGTCTTCGGTGAGTGTCGAGGGGCTTCATCAAATTACGCCGTATTTATGCAAAATAACACGCCTAAAACTCTCACTTTAACATCGAAAATGTCAGTATTGTTCAAGTAAAGTTATCAACAAGTTTTTTTCTCCATTTAATAATTTATTACGTGAAACGACCTTTTGTTCTCTTTCTTCGAGACTTCTTTCCCACTTGTTCGTCCTTCCATTTGAATTACACAATCTCCCTCTGGTGGCAGTTTGTATGTACTGTAGGTATCTTTCTTTTGATTCAGCATTCACACAAATGTCACCATGGGCCTGCCTGTCAATGTTCCTTATATGATTTTCCATCATTTCATCACAAGTGTCTCGTTTCCTCGTCTTTTAAATATTATTAGTAATATTTATTAATATCTATTTATAACTGCTAATCTGTTTTAAATCATTTTAAAGAAAATGGATGAATTTGAATTTAAGGCGTTTGTGTCCTTGGTGACCTTAGGTCTCTTCCAAGGTTTGTTGTTGTTATTGGAAATAACTGTATATGAATGCAAAGTATAAATATTCTACCGAATAATTATAATTATACTCCCTTGGATTTATGCGGCCCTTTCAAAGAAAGGACCCAAGAACGCTTAGCTCTAAATAATTGAATGTAATTATTTGACAACTACTTTAATAGCTTCACCACATGCAAACTTATATAAGGAGTTATTATTCTCCCCTGCAAATGATTAGTGGAAGGTCATAGTACTTAAAAAAGTGTCCAACCCAAGTACTTGGCTGACGATACTGCTCATAGCCACTTGGTGGCGTCTGCGTTACACTATTCGGGAGTGCCTAGACATCTAGGTTAGAAACTTTCAAGTAATGTAATGCTTCTACTGCAATCGGATGATTGTATAGTTGAGACATTCGTATGAAACATGCTTAAGTCTTAGGTCATCAAATATAAAAGCAACACGCAAATGTGATATATATGTTCTAAATCAATGCATCTATTTGTACATTCCTACTGCTCTACCATTCTGTTATCTAACATAACAAATCACTTGCATCCTTGTTTAAAAAAAAAAAAATCAATAGAATAAATAAATAACAACATGGGAACAGCTGGCAGTTTAAAACAAAGTTTCAGTTCCATACAGGAAGCAAAGTCACTTCACGGAAAAATCTGTCATTTGCATGAGAGATTAGATTGTTGCACTTCCGCTGAGGAGTAAACTTCTCCCAACCCCTCCCCAATTTTTAATCTCTCTGTCCAATCTGATTGTTTTTTGTCACATGTACTGGATGTTTTACGTCTCTGCTAATTGCTTCTTCAATTCCCCAGAAATGCAGGGGCATCTTATCCGGAAACCGCCACTCCCTGTCCAATAAATTGCACTCTACTGGAAGTATATCAAACAAACGATAAAAACACAATTTTATTTTACTTATAAAATACTGTACACAAATATGTCTATCGTACTATGTCACAATAAAAACAAATTATACAAAAAGAAAAATCTACGAGTGAGTAGTTTGTTCATTTAAGTATTCAGAGTACTCAGAAGAACCTTCAAAGTTGAACGTAATCTGTTCTATGAGGCCGGTTGTGTTTTGATTTCAAAACAATAATTCCCATAGGAAATAATGTAAAGTCAATAAACTCATAAATCCTTTATTAACTATATTGGTGATGTTTTATCTAACAATTGAAATTGTGATGATAAGTTCACCACTATAATAAAACTAAAAGTAAAATTAGTCAGCATTTGGCAACAGCTGGACTGGTTTATATGATTGTCATGGTCCTTTCCCTTCTCATTCTCACCGATACCAACTTTGTCATTAAAAAAAAAAAGCGTGTTGTGTTATCAGGTCCGACAAAATCCTACACAATCCTACAAAAAAAGACCGAAAACCCCCCCAAAGCCCACTAAGTGTAGTCTCTGAAATCCCACATGATGGCAGCTTGACATTTGAAGGATATCTTAAAACATATACGTCGTAATGAAAATGTAGCTTGTTCAACTTTGGAGGTTCCACTGTAAATGTAAAAAAAAAAACACACAAAAAAACCAAACAGTGCAAAGTAGATATGAGTCATTTTAGCACAATGTAGGCCTAATGATAATGACTAACGGCAATTTATCAGTCGTCATGACGACTATTATCACGGATCCTTCCTGGTGACTAAACATAGTTACTGTTGGACTTGTGGTTTTGCAGGAGGCCGTTAGAGCTTATAGACCTGGACGACGATGATCTCGAGCACCTCTGACAGGTCAGGAATGCTCCGCCGAACGTCGTGAGGAAGCCGCCGGACCAGCTCACAAACACCGCTTTACCAAACTCAAAGCTGTACAGAAGAACGGTTAATTAAAGACCCCTTTCAAAACAGATTCTGCTGGGGGTCTGTGTGTATGTGTGTGTGTGTGTATGAAGAGGAATTACGTGTGGAGATGATGAGAATGATGGAAGTCGGCAACGACCTTCTTGACATACAAGGACGTTATGATGAATGTCATTAAACCTGCACAAAGAATAATAGGTAGAGAGTGGAAACATGTCACCCATACCTCTCGCAGTCAAAATTCAACAGCCAGTACTGAGGGAATAATTGGAAGGCTCTTCCAATGAGTTTAAAAGAGAAAATCTTACCCTCAATATCCATTGTTTAATTCCTTTTGATCATTAGCAGATTGATTATTGGCAGATTGCTTTAAATACTAATTTTCTCCATAAAATTGGATGAAATCAATTCCACAATGCTGGTTGACTTCTGTCACTGAATGTTTTGATGAAAATGTGTTTTGAAGTGAACCGTGCCAAATTGTGACATCATAACTAATTTACAGTACATAGCACAGTTTCACAGCCCATGACTTGGAAACTAGGCTGAGCAATGATCCGCCATTTTCAAGCCACGGCAGGTAATCAATGCATCAATGCCAAAAGGTAAGCAGAGCAACAGAGATAGCGCATATTATCATCAGTGAACAGATTTATTAACATAGCATCGGATAAACGCCACTCAAAAGTTTGTCAACATGAGGGGTATTTGTTTTTGATGATGTGTCCGCTGCATGCGCCACATGTATGGATCCATACACTGAGTGACGGGTGTATCAAGTACTGAAAATGCATTTTGTGGGCTATCCTTTTTCTCAGACTCTGGACTACTTGTAAAACAATAGCATAGCTAGTCCCCTGCTCGCAATGACTTCGCTTGCCGTTGTCATGGTAATGAGATGACCAGCAGTTTGACTGCATGAGACAGCCCCCCCCCCCCCCCAGACCCCACCAACAAAACAGTGGGGCCAATTTGTGTGACAAGTGGATGTTGAGATTATTTTCTGATACTGTACCTTTGTGTGTTTTGACCAAAGAATGTCGGAGATATTTTAACCCTTTCACGCACCCTGTAACCTGATAACACAATACGCTGTTTATTGTAGTCACCGCTGTCCCTAAAAGGGTTAAAAAAGCAGGGAAGGGTTTATGTTTTTTAAAATTTTTTATAAACGTATAAAGAGATGTATGAAGAGACGTTAACCACTGTATTTTTAAACTAAAATACTATATTTAGTGGTGGTCTAAAGGTACTGCGAGAAAGGCTCATGGTTGCTTCATTTGTGTCATGGTTCTGTTTGTGGCCAACAGGTGGCACTGTAGGGCTCCGCCTGCAGCTGCACCCCTTTTGGTCTTTGTGTCATTACTGTGTTTAAAAGGACTCCTGGCACGACCACTCGTTGTCGGGTCATTGTTTGCTTTCTGTCATTGTTTCTGTTGCTGTTGTGTGTCTCTGTGCATGTGTCTTGTTTTGTTTTTGTCTTAGGTTTTGTTTGCTACTTTTCTGTGATTTTATGGACTTTATTTGAGTGAGTTTTTGAGTTTCTCCAGTGTATTCCTGTTTACATTTTGTTAAATACATTTTGGTCAATCCACCCTGCTCCTCCCTGCCTCCCTCCTTTTTGGGGTCCTTCCACCATGCAAAATGTGTATGTACTCTTTAAGAAATTGTACACCTCTACTCAACATTGTTGATTGTGAAAACACAAGCAGTTGCTGCTCTATTTGTGTCTGGTAGGCCCAACGTGGACCACACAAAAAGATTTGTGATCATAGATATTGAACAGGTTGCATTTACGATTGTCAGCACTGACTGTTCCCTGAGCAGATTGAGGAAGAAGCATCGCTCTTAACACGCCCAAAACCACTCGATAATTGTTTTGGATAATCAGTGAGAGACATCCGGGAATAAGGTCAATGCTGACGTTGATTGCAAAGAAGAGAGAATGCAGAAATTTTCCCCGATGGTTGGATAATTTGCCTTGCAAGTCATTCGCCACATTAAAAATGACAAGGAGTTTACAACCACAATGTAGTTACCAGAAAAGCTAACACTTAGCCTAGCTTTTTTTTTTTGTATTCTTCTCCGATGCTTTGTTCTTTTTTGTATTTTTGTCATCAGTCAACAAGCAAAACAGAACACTGACTGGTGATCTGGAATATACCAGACACTATAGCAACAGTAAGAAGACGTGGCAACATTTTTCCTGATTCATGTGGGGTCTCTCACATTAAAAAAAAAAAAAAAAAAAATAGTCTCCAATACTGAAGAATGCCATACCCGAGCTACCTTTAAATATTTAAATCTCAACTCAAGACCTATTTCGACACTTTCGCATTTAGTTCAATTCCATCTAGCACGCAACTAGATTCTTGTCCTGCCTGACACCTGACATCTGGATTTTGGCCTGTTTTACTGCCGCTTCTCTTCCTCCCCAGCCCCATTGACGAATTGTCGCCGGTTTTGAGAAAAATCTCTGCTACCATTATCCGGGCCCTGGTGGGAAAATGGTTGGGGACCACTCTAAACGAGGGGATGTTGTTGATTGTTGTGAACTGTGAAGCTCTTTGAGACTATTTTGTGATTAAGGGTTGTAAAACAATGGTTTCAGGCCAAACCCTCATATATCCAAATGTGGTCAATTTCATGTTGTTGTTTTTTTTCGTAAATTACTACTATTGTTCAGTCCCCTCAGGGTTGTTATTTTTTTTCAAATTCTTCACCAATTTAACTCTTTCATGCACCCTGTAAACTCAAAACATGATAAGCTGTCCACTGTAGTAACCACTGTCCCTGAAAGGGTTAAAGTGGAAAATGGCTTTTCTCTTTGGTGGTGCAGTGTTAATGGCTCAATAAATATGTTTTTTGTTTGTTTTTTTTTGGTTTCCTGAATAGTAGTGGTTTGCAGCAAAGGGGATTTCCGATCAACGCCAGGCATAAACAAACATGAAATAAAGTTGACTCAAATCACTGTGTGTGCACGCCTCTGCGGTGGCATCCGACAAGAGCCTAAACAAAACATTTCCTGGTGTTCACTGAGCTGAAGTCTCACGGCATTCGCTGCTGTCGCATGAGGTGAAGGTTGACAAAATGTGACTTTTGCGGCGTGTTTTTTCAAGAAAACTGGCTGAACTTCAAACAGTACAATGAGAACAGAAAATCATACCTGCAGCCATCAGCATAATGCCTCCAATCCGAGCCACGGCACCCTTTGCCCTGGCCCTGCCGTCCATAAAGCGGGTGCACTTCATTCCGATAGTGGAGACCATCAACGCCACGGCTGACAGGAACAAACTCAACAGCAGGATTCCCCTGGTTATCTGGACCTGATCTGGGAGTGGGCAGAAATGAATGAATTGACCGTGTGTGGCCGTTTGTTATGCTAAGTCAGCTCGAGAGTGAGTCACTTGGTGGCCCAATGCTCAATGATACTTTGTTCAAATCCTGAGTCATGTGTCGTCTTACTTACTTGACAGTTTGAGGAGAGAGTCGTGAAATTCACAGGTGGTCCTGTGGCCTACGCTGCAGGTCATCCACAGGCCCTCGTAGATGCGATGAGAATGGCCGTGCATCTTCCACTCCACCATGATGGTGGCGGTCACTGTGGCGACCACTCCAATCAGTGACAGGAAGAAACCGAGCAGCTGCAGTGCCGAGCTGGCCATGACATCCAGAGAGAGGAGAGTAAGCAGGATGCACAAGGGCAAAAAAAAAAAAAAAAACAGCGTCGATTGGGAGGCTGTGTGTGATGTGCTGTGGATGCTTGTTTAGAGGGTTGTCGTGCTGTGTGCTGCTGCCTCTATTTATGCCGTCCGTGACGCACGAGAGGTCTCCACCGGTACCATCTGATGGGAAGTCATTTTCTTTATCTGATGAGTGATGAAAACAACACATTTCAATGCAGTGAACTTTGACACACATTTTACCCAACACAGCATTTATAGATCGAGTATTTGTCAATGGCGGGCCATTTGACAAATTTTAAAATGTAAAAACACATTTAAAAATAAATTAGATTTGTTCCGTGTAATTAAATTCATTTATTTTCAACAGTCTGCTCTCTTCATTTTGAAAAGTTTCTTTGGCCTGCACTGCTTTCAGTACATTTGATTTTTTTTGTCCAATCAGATTTCAGCTTCTCTGTGCTACCATGACAATGTAATCCACCCCATCATGCTGATGCAATTTCAACCAAAGCAACAGTCATATATATGCATCCTTCCATTCTCTAACTAACCTGCTTATCCTCACGAAGGCCAGTACACCACTGGAGCCCATCCCAACTGTCTTTGGGCAGTAGGCGGGATACACCCTGAATTGGTTGCCGGCTAATCGTAGAGCACACATAGACAAACAGACATATTTACTCACAATCACACCAAGGGACCATGTAGAGTGTTGAATTAACCTGACATGCATGTTTTTGGAATGTGGGAGGAAACGTGGTAACCCGGAGAAAACCCACACAGGCATGGGGAGCACATGCAAACTCCACACAAGAAGGGGATATCGAATCCTGCTGCACCTCTGCGCTGAGAGGCGGACATGCTAACCAGTCAAGCACCGTGTGTATATATATATATATATATATATATTAGTCCAGTGGTTAGCACGTCGGCTTCACAGTGCAGTACCGGGTTCGATCCCAGCTCCGGCCTCCCTGTGTGGAGTTTGCATGTTCTCCCCGGGCTTGCGTGGGTTTTCTCCGGTGCTCCGGTTTCCTCCCAGCATGGCAGGCTCGGTGTCCCTAGGTGTGACTACTACAAAAAAGACTGCTGGGATAATAAAGTAAAATGGATGGATGTCTATGTCGGTGACTAACAAAAAATCATCTTCATAAATGAGGGTGAAAATGGTCAATATCCTTCCTTTCCTCTGAAATGTACTGTCGCAACCATGTTCACAACAGTGAACTTTGCATTCATTTCACACAGATAATTAAAGCAAACCATTTGGCCGTAATTGGTGAAGGGGATGCCAGTTTGTAAACAGGCTAAGTTTGTTCAGATTGCATCAGCTTCCACCCTTTTCCTGCAATAAGCTTCAAACTAAAAGATGTTTCTGTGTTATACGTACAGCTAATTTTCATCACATTTGACAAAAAATTAAATAAAAATATTGATTTCCGCTTCGAGAAAATTTACCACATATGTTATCTGTAAACATGTGCTCATTAGCAACAGTATGGAAGAATGAGGAAAAAAAGCAATTGAAAAAAAAAAATCTCCCTTTCACCAATAACTTTTTTATATAGCATGTGAACTTTAATTCTGATCAAATATAGAGTACATATGATACTAAAATGCTTGTTAATATCTAAAAAGAACAAAATGAGCTTAACGCGTTGCACGTCAAGGAGCTAAGATAAGTGTGACTTGTTTACATAAAATGGAAGCAAAATCAAAGGTTCACAGAATAATGATGAAATCAGATATGATCTTTAACTAGAATGTCACTCAGAGGGCAAATTTCCACAAAGGCTAAACTGTGTGTGTGTGTGTGTGGAAGGAGGAACGAGGGTGGGGGAGGGGGGTTACACATAGTGTGCATGTGAGCCTGTGTAATTTTTCAGATTCCAAAAACAAAAGCAGAGACAATTTAAATTTGTTTTTCATTTGTTGATTTTCTGATTTTAGTTATTTTAAAAATATTTCATTTCAGTTTGCAGATTGAGTGAGTAAGTATTTTAATTTCCTTTTTCTTTTTTCCTCAGCTGAAGAACATGTTGCCCCATCTAATTTAAAACATTTAATTGTATTTAATGCTTTCGTTTTCATTTATTTGATCTAATTCATTATTTCATCCGGAAAAAAAATGTTTTCTTGGGCGGGAGGGTATATTACCATTTTTTTTTTCATTTGTGGGGGGATATGATAATGAGCGCACTGTAAGAGATGATTGACAGAGCGAACCAAATAAGCTTGATCAAATAGTTTTTCAAATTGCTTTTTGTTTTTGAAGCCCGCTCCACCTCCAAAGAGAGGCAACCTCCCCCGCAAACAGGTTGAGCAAGAGAGCATGCCAGGAAGGCGCCATCTAGTGTGCGTTTCGAAGAAAAACCCAAGTTCTCTCTGCTTCCTTTGAGAAAACATCGTTCAAAATTGAGCATTGTTCTTGTTAACTGGGAAGATATATTTCTTTTTTTCTTTTTTTTTTTGGTAACAGATTTGATTCCATTGTATTTGTATGCTTAAAAAGAAGCTGATGGTGGTTGTAGCACTATGAAAAAAAGAAATGAAGAGACCATTGGAAGACTTTGAAATCAAGGATGGGCTTTTCGGAGTTTGCTGCTTGCTGTCCTTGAGTCAAAAGAAATGTAAATTTGATATAAAAAGTCTACACACCCCTGTTCAGATGCCAAGTTCCCAGGGACATGTCACCTTTTTAGATCCACTGAAGTCACTACCAGGATTAGATAATCACCGCGTTTTCTTCGCATTTCAATGAAGATTTGTTGGAAAGGCATTTGCTGGCATCAACTGATAATTTTGCAGTGGTATATTACAACTATTTTTATTTTCTTCTTGAAGTACTATTCAACTATCCTCTGAGAAACGTTTACGGTGTCTACTTTCTTTGGAAGAGAGTCCAAATGGCCAAGACGTGTTTTCAAACTTGGGCATCCTGTTTGACTGCCAGTCATGATGCTCCAAGAATATGTTCTTGGAAATGGAAATGACGGTACACCATTTCATCATCCGAGGCCGTAACTTGTTAGACTCTCTTGTGTATTATTCCATGTACACTATTATTTACTCAGATCATATCTATCTATCTAGCTAGCTAGCTAGCTAGCTACACTTATTACACGTATCACAGTTAAGGATGTTAAAATGTCGATTTGAACATTCTAATCTGTAAATCGGTTAACATATGCCTTCACTTGTGTGACAGTGTGAGAATGATAAAAATAATTAGGGGTGTTGTTAACTCAGGTTAACAGAGTGTTTTGTATGGTTACACTTTAACATTCTCACTGGTTAACTTCTTTTTGCACTTGTACGACAGTCAAGAATGGAAATAACGTTAGATGCGTGAGACGCAGTAATAAAAAAATACTTGAGGCACATCACGAAGGAGTAATATTTGTTTTTCCATTTTAATATCAGTAGTGTCTTGTTTTTAACACTTCAGTGAAGTGGGGGTTTTATGATGCAGCATAATTGTTTTTCAGCCATTCCAACAAAATGGTGCCATTTGCTTGTACCTCTCAGTTAAAATTAACTTAAATTTCTGTCATATTTCAACTCAAATTCTTACAATGCAAACACATGTTGAACTATTCAAAAATGTATTGGCAGATATCGGACAACGTCATTTTATGATGTTATTGTATTAGGTACTGAAATTCCTCATTTGAGTAACAGCGATCTTAGAAATTAGTGAAATGTAGCCACGTGACATAAAAGGTATTAGCATGGTGACACGAAGCACATTCCAGTGATTCAACCCCCGGCTGCGGCCTTTCTGTGTGGAGTTGGCTAGTTGCCTGCGTGTGTTTTCTCCAGGTACTCTGGTTTTCTCCCAAAAACATGCACGGTAGGTTAATTGATCACTCGAAAACTGTCCTTCGGTATGAGTGTGAATGGTTGTTGTTTTTCTTTGCGTGCCCTATGATTGGCTGGCAACTATTTCAGGGTACTACCCGAAGACAGCTGAGATAGGCTCCAGCACGCCCGCGACCCTCATGAGGGTAAGCGGCTCGCATCATGGATGGCAACAGCTGGCTTTTCCAATGTTCAAGGCCATTTACATTAATTTCATAAATTGTATTGATTAAATACATAATCAGGTCAATGTGCAGGACATTGCTTTATTTGGGGGAAAAAAAAGGTATTTTAAAGTACAATAATACATTTTATTTTCTGGGAATGCAAATGACACCAATTCTGTGGTTATGTTCCATTTGCACAATTTTCAGTGGCAAGAAACTATGCTGTGATCGATCAGTTTCCACTGTAGAAAACAATTCCAAGTGTCTACAAATTGCCATATGCAGTACCTTACCGTTTGTATTGCTTTGGTACAAAGCTTGGCTCTCTAGCTGTATTCCTCAAATAACGTTCATGAACATGGTCTCATTGTCACATTTAATCCTTTATCACGCCATCGACCCTGGACCATACAGGGCCGACGGCCTATCCCTAAAAAATAAATGAGGCTGTCCTTTGTGCAAGCTTAAACAAAGCACTCATAATTGCCTTGACACGCATCCAAGGTTGACTCCCTGTACATTTTGGCTTGGCTGCTGCTCCAACCAGTCAGATATCATTCCTACATCAGGCACAGTGAGCAAGTGCCCTCTGGCCAAACGGCCCGTCTCACTTTTGAAGACTCCCATGGGGATCAGTTTTTCTTTTTTTGGTGTCATACAAATGAAAACGCTTCCTGGTTCGAATGCTTCTGCAAAAAGAGTGAGGTTGAATATGTGAATGAAATCAACGTTATTGGTGCCCGTGGAACGGCGTGGCCCACCCTGAAGGATTGCTTGTCAGTGGAAGACAACTAACCTGTGTTGTGTTTAAAGAGTAAAAGCTTGAAATGGTGCACACGTGAACGTGGTTCACTGACATTAAAGGTTTAACTGTCTTAGCTAATTCTCTTGTGGTTCCCCTGACTCCTTACTGGTTCTTCCAGAAGAGAGGAGCCTCGGGCCTTTTTGGGCCTCCTAGCTGGAAAAAAACCCAAATAACAACAACAAAAAATGTATCAAGATAAAGGTGTTTAGTTATTTGACTCCTAAAAACACAAAGAACAGTTTTGTTTTTTTAAAGTACATTTACACAATGTCTGGATGGAGTGAAAGACGAGGAGCGATAGGAGAGGGGGGTGTGCACCTCCAGTGGGTGTGTCACCCGTCATGTCTCAACACGGCGCGCTCGGCTTGATAGACAGCTGCACTCGCACCTGAGCTGCCAAGGTGAGAGACACGAGTGAAAAACACTCACCGGCGACTCGACGTCCTCTTCTCGGTCATCACCGGAGCAGCTGAGAGCGGTGAGCTCGAACGCTGGTGAATTGCAGACAAACGTAAGATATTGGGTGATTTGACACTTAACGTTTTGTGTTTTGTTTTGTGTACGCAGGTAGTGTTTCACAGCTGTTCTGTTGCCCGCACCGCTAGAAACTTTGCCTGGGAATTTGTCGCTAGAAACATTTCAGTCATTGTTTCTGGTCGTGTGTGCAACGTGTATCCAAGCCTGCAGGAAAACTGTGGATTTTTTGGTTGGTTGTTAAACTGAAGTTTTCAGGCTCGGATGGAACTATTGCCAAGTGTGTCGAAATTGACTACTCTGACCAAATATTTAACTTGTTTTAAAATCTAACCTAGCAGTTTGACGGTGACATAAGGCCGCAGAGTAGCTATGGTCGTGGTGTTGCCACATGCAGACCGTGTGTGTGTGTGTGTGTCTATGTGAGTATGTGTGGTATGCTGGTGAACCAGCTCAACTTAATGATGATGATGATGATGATGATGGGTGTAACCCATTCCCTCTACAGAGGTTTGATTTACTGAGAATGCTGTCAATTAAAGAGAATGATAGGACAAGCCTTCGAATAGTTTGGGATTTTTCATTTGTGAACAAAAATGCTACTCGATTGATATTTTGGTTAGTTGTTTTCAACATTTTCAAAGCAGGTCTTCGTGGATCTCATGATTGCGCCCGTATACCTAACATGATGTGCGCTTGTGTTTATATTAAAGATATTACAGGCAACACAAGCTAAATTGCTTTCAGAGTAGTACCACTAGCGCTGGGTTAGCACTGAGGTCCACTGGAAGAGATGTTGCATAATTAACAGCAAAAAAGAAGAGCGCCTATGAAAACTCATTCAGTGCCAGCCAAAGGTAAACCGATGGGGCTTTTGACTTCTATAGCCGTCAATGGCAGTGAATGAGTTTTAGGAGTAATAGATTGCCGCATCTTGTTCGGTATTTCTTGTTCCCACACATCAGAGAGAATAGATGTCCGTTTGCGTTGTGTGAAGGTTTACAATCGACATAAACTGCGCTTGCGCATTGTTGGCAGTAAGATAGCAGACAAAATGATATGGTTTGGTTGAACATTTTGGTATGTCTTAAATATAATGTTTATTTCATTCTCGTTTCTTTTGCGTGTCGGTTACACAGTAAACTTCACCTGGGAATGAAAAATAAACAGCTTGAAGAGAGTATGCTTGGCCTCTTATTTTAAGCGATGATGTACACGTCTTCCATTTCTTGACAGTAAGTGTTTTCAAAATTTGAAAGGTATTTAAAGCGTCGGAGGGTAAAACTATATCTCTGATAGTTTTTTTTTTAACCTACAGTATTCTGTGATGTGGAGCATATCCATGATAAACAAGTTCATTGACTGCATTTTTAAAATTCTATAAATCCATCAGTACATTCGGGACTATTTCTCTGGTGCTCAATTAAATGTTCTTTTCGACGTGTATCATCAATTAGAATATTGTGGAGAATCAAATTTATTTCAGTGATTCAAGTCAAAAGTGAAACTTATATTGGAAATAGACTTTTGTGATATTTTGTAATTACATTACAATCGATCATTACAGCCTAATAAAAACCACATTCACTATTCCGAGAAATTCGGATGTTGTGAAAGAACCAATCAAAATTAGTTTTAATATATCATTATAAGATATTAACTAGGAATTCGTCTCATGGAGATTGTTTCATATGTTCAAGGAATGTGTTTCACCTCTGGAACTCAGCTATTGAAATAAATGAGCTTTTCGAACATGTTCTTACGCAGTGAGATGCACCAGTAGCAAGTTTAAAAACATCAATGCGCTTCCATGGTAGAACTGCAGTTAATATTTGCTTATGCACACAGCTGAAGGTGTGCATGTAGTTAAAAACAGGTTATTCCCACCAACTGGTTTCCCTTTCATTTTGCGTTGACTAGGAGAAGGGCAGACAACAGCGGGGAAACATCAAACAATGTAAAGGACATGGAATTTGGCTCGAAATACAAATGTGTCATTTACATTTCTATTTGCCATGCATATTTCCTTCGATCCGAAGAAAATGTTAGAATGAAACTAACCCCTGGAATACAGGTTTAAAGTGTCATACAGAGAAGTGCTGGCATGAAAAGTTATTGACTCTGAAAGCTGCTTTATTACAATTTGAGGTGCAATAAGTACAAGAAAGTTTCAATGCCATGTAAATTAAAAGTACTGTAATTTAAAAAAAAAAAACATTTACAGCATGTTCCAGCACATGTTGATATAAGAGGTGATTGCATATAAGCCCTGTGAAAAACAACAAAGGAGAAAATTAAACCGTTCAATGTTGGACATTAATCAATTACACAACACGGACCACTAAACATACATCCTGAGCAGTTTTGAACATGAATCCCATTCCCTATTTTCTGAGATCAACAGCGCTCAATTGAACAAGTCCACTAGGTGGAGCTCTCATCAACCACTACATTTTGTCGGCCCACTCTTTCGTTTACAAGAGGTTGGAAAATGACAAATATGGCACACATTTCCCATTCTGAGAATAGCAACTGCGCACATACTGCGAATGAACGCCACCGACTCATACATGACAAAGTTAGAGATACAATGGGGAGGGTGATATGTTTCATAAACAAAGAAATGAAGGATTTTTTCATTTCTTTTTTTGTCGCTACATGCTGTACTTCTTCAATATGAAAAGAACAGAACACGGAGCAGCAAAAACACTGAAAAATGTCCCTTTCAGAACTGAACTTTTGTTTGAATTAATTCCCCTCGTTCCAAGTGTGCTTCTATTTCATTGGAAAAACAACGGAACCCTAATCAGAAGAAAGACCAGCAAAATGACATTAAAATCAAATATTTCCCTTTTGAACCGGACATAAATACCAGATGAGAAATTGTGTTTTTGTTCCCATTCTTCGCCAAACTGGTAGCACATGATGAAAAAAATATATATTTACACATACGAAAAGCATTTTAGAACCATGTATTCAATCTCACCAAAGCACAAAATAAGTGCATGCAGCTCTTTTCAGCCCAAAATAATAATATGGCACGTATGAGTTATTGTTGAGCAGGATCAGAGTTTACAAATGGGTGGGGCGGCGAACGTATTTCTTATCAGAGGCCAGCTTATAAAGCCTTTGAGCGGCAAGATACGATTTATGAAAGCAAATGTGATCCAAAAATCAAATAGTGTTATATACTTGTCATTCTCCAAAAAATTGTGGGCTCACTTTGGGCATGATGTTGGGTACACCCTGGACTGGTCACCAGTCAATCACCGGGCACGTATGGAGACAACCAACCATTCGCACTCACTTTCACACCTACAAACAATTGAGTTGTTTATTCACCCAACATGACAGACGTACGACGACATCACGATGCTTAATATACATATGCATGTTATATTTGGGGTTTTGTAACAGTTCTTGTCAGGTTGGATCAAGTTTTAGACCCAAAGGCAGGCTGTTGAATGCTTGCCAGCCAAAAGTTCCCCACCCCCATTTGTTGTACGTGCCGCTGAAAGGCATGTAAGACCTTTAAAACGTTCAGTAAGCATGCAAGTAGAACAGTGAGTCACTCAGAACATCATCTGTAATCATCAATGTAAAGTCAGGGTTTTTTTGGGGGGTGGGGGGGGGGTAGGTCAGTGCCAATGACATCCTTACAGTCTGCGCCTCTGCAGTGCGGCAAATTCAAGGTTGGTGGACGAGTGAAAGGCCAACTGCCAGCATCTCGATTAAGAAATAAAAAGTCATTTGCATTTTTGTTGCATGGCACCCCGATGACAGATTTTAAGGTGGAATAAGCAGCTGCCAAGTGTTGAGGCCACGTCGGACTAAGCAGGCACATCCCATCAGAACAAAGTAAGATATCAAGGAATGTAGGCCAATGAGTAGCGCAGGTCGAAGGCCTGGATCCCTTGTGATGACATCGCAGTGAATGCATATTGGCTGCCAGGAACTTTGGGAGTGACTACATGAGGTGAGGCTGCTTTTAGGGCTTGATGTCAAATATGAGATTCTAAATTTACAGACATATTAAAAAAATAACATTAAAAAGTGACGAAAAGATGAGTGAGGTTCCAGCACACTTTTCTTCTGATGGGTATGAGGAGATAATTGCTGATTTAAAAAATAAAAATAAAAATCCATTACCAACTCATGAGATTGTCCAAAAGGCTTTTGGTCAGCAGAGTGTGAATGGTTGAAGACAAAAGGAGAAATAAGGGATGAGACAAAGACAGAGGAGGACTGACACCGTCTGTCTGGAGCCTGAGTCACCGCTTGTAATAGGCACCTGTAGAAGGAGACGACACATCCATCAGAAGGCTCAAACAACTGGAATGGGAGTTTTTCCAAGAGATCGTTTTTCCTTGATTACAGCTGGCATCATTTCTCCTGGCTGCTTTCTTGCTCTTAATGCGTGCGAGTCAAGAGCAGTTTGATTAACGTGAGTAGCGTCAACCCTCAAAAGGTTACACAATTTAAAAAAGCGCTACAATTTATTCCCATTTTGCAACTATTTTGAAAAGTTTCTTATGGCCGCACAGCTAATTTCCACCGGCCTTACTGTTTTTCATTTGATTGTTTCACATATTTAAGTGTTTTTCATTGGACTTTACTATTCAGTCAACTTCGAGTTACTTCAAGACCATAGGAATGGAATTCTGTCATAAATTGAGGACCTTCTGTATCTTATACAGAACTACAATTGGGGGGGGGACTTTTTGATAGTGACAGGTTAAAGGCAGTCCATACTTCCATCCATCCATTATCCAAGCAGCTTATCCTCACGAGGGTCGTGGGTGTGCTGGAGCCTAACCCAGGTGTCTTTGGGCGACAGGCGCGGTACATCATAAAATGGTTGCCAGCCAATCGTAATCCAGGCCACCAATTTACCACCTATGTAGCTAAGGCTTCATTCATTCATTTCCTACTTGTTTGTCATTGTCTCATTACAATAAGTAACAGGAATGATCTCATAACAGGAAGTAATCCTTTAATTTTTCATTGATCTGAAGTCTTGTGAGATTAATGTCACGATGTTTTGTTTGAATGTGGAAATTCCACTGTATTGTGTGAAGTTAAACGGGTGGAGGCGGAAAGAAAATTACCTTTGTACGCAGCCTCAGGTCTGGTGGGCGCCCGTTGGGGGTCAGCGTGTTCACTGTAGCCATAACCAGGGTTCACATTCTCGTACTCATGGGTGCGAGGATGAGGTGGCCTTGGGTGGCAACAACGACAGTCAATGTCAATAAGAAGATGACAAATAACACCCAAATATGAAATGACAACATTTAGTCTTCATGGCTGGTTGGAAAAGTGCGTTGTTACCGGGAAGGTTTGTGGTGACTCTTGTGCCTCTGGGGGTCATGCTCATCTCTGGATCGGGGTCGGACAACATCCTCGGGATTTGGCTGGAAACCAGCAAAGAAATCAAATACACTCAATAGCCAGGACCAAACCTACACAATCGAATACGATTCAACAAATTGCCTTTGCAAACCCAATGCTTCATTTCAATAGGAACTATCACAAAAGTGTTCATTGATAAATAATATCTGGTTCTATGGTTCTAGGTTGGGCATCATGGTGCATTGGTCGGCACTTTTTTCCCGACAGTTCTGAGGTTCTGGGTTCGAATCTTGGCCAATCCAGCATGTATGAAACATCTCGCATCAAGTTAGCAGGGACACCTTCCTGCGACTATATTGATAATAAAGTGCTAAAGAAAATAGTTCTACGTAACAGTGAATTGAAACTGCATCATACTGTAATTTCTAATATGTATCCCTTAGAAGTTAGACAACCAAGATCAGAATTACAACAAATAAATCACTTGGAAGGTACCCTGTAGTCCCCCTCTGGTCGCCTCTT
Source organism: Hippocampus abdominalis (assembly GCA_018466805.1). Classification (NCBI taxonomy): domain Eukaryota; kingdom Metazoa; phylum Chordata; class Actinopteri; order Syngnathiformes; family Syngnathidae; genus Hippocampus; species Hippocampus abdominalis. Next base: position 10,086,876 of record CM031701.1, on the reverse strand, counting down.
TTCCATCGCCATTCGCTCCCTCTCCCTTTCTCGTTCCTTTTCATGGCGCTCCCTCTCACGCTCTTTCTCCCGTTCTCGATGCTTTCTGTACTCCCGCTTCTCTTGTTCCATTAGCAGCCGGGCGACCTCCTGCCACAGTTAAGTTAGCATCAATCGCATATCGCGAACCAAACCCACCATTTCTCAGGAAAACTAAATATCTTTGTTCAGAGAAAAGCTTTTCTCAACAATCTATGTTGGTCATTAATTTGTCAAAAACAACAGACCCATGTGGGGACTGTCTTGTCGTAATTTGTGAACAAATAAAATTTCATAAACTGACCAAATTTGGCCATAGGTTTGTACATTGACGATATAAAAATACGTATTTTATATTAATATTTTAACTAATAGAAACCTATCACAAAATTAACTACAAAAATAAAAAAAAATTAGGGAACAGGGAGATGTGATTCATCATTTTATGTGATAACACATGTGAAGCAATAGTAAAGGGCATCAAAAGATGATAGCAGAAAAAGATTCACATCCACGCACCTCATCCTGTGCAACTTGGGCTGCTCGCACATGGCTCTTGCTTGCCTGAAACACACAAAAAAAATAAACATGGAGTATTATATATATATATATATAATATATATGTATACAAATATATATATATATACACACGCGCGCACCTAGATAGCAAAATATAGTTTTAAATATTCAAAATGGGTAAACTGTTTAAACTAGTGCTAAAGTCATGCATGCACACAGAGGGTTAAATTCTACCCCCAAACTGTGTGATAGTATGATCTAAATAAATACGGTAGGAGAAATGGTAGTAAAACCTCTCAAACACTGAATCGTTGGCTGTCTGCACAGGAGACAGTTTTAGGATCCTTCTGCATTGATTGGCAGTTTAATGGGAATGAATCCTTCTCCACTCTGATGGTGTGGTGCAGTTACAATGTGCAAGCGACGTTTATTTATGCATACACTGATCAATCATAACATTATGACCACTTGCACAATATACAGATATTTGAGATAACATGTCCAATAAATCCAATTTGTATTGGAAAGTGCTCTCAGTATGACGCAGTGCAGTTCTCCAATGACACAAACTACACCCACAAGGAGAGTCACAATGATGTGGCTGCTCTGTATACGCGCATACACATTGTACTTATTCAAATATTCACCTTGACTTCCTCCTCGTGCATTCTCCTTGCCACCTCCAAGTCCTTAAGTTCCTGTTCGCGCAGATCCAACTTGGTCAGGTCTTTTGTGGCCTCGTCGAGTCCGTACTCCCCTTCTACAAATTCTCCACTCCCTTTGTGCACAATTCGACCTGTGTCAGTGAACATACAAAGTTACTGATTAAAACAGGGCAGGACTAGCTTTAACTAATGATAGCTAGCACTCAATTGGTTGATGGTTTTAGATATTAGAGAGTGGTGGAAAATGTCAGTAGCTGATTAAACCAAAAATGGCTGATCAAATCAAAGACAATCACTTGCACGTACAAAGAGGGCAAGACTAATTTTCTTCCTTGATAATTGCAGACTATGAAGCTACGAAGGTACCTTTACGGGCAGCACGGCTGTGTGCTCATACTCGGCATTTAATACTTTGGACCATTTTTGTGATGAAACAAAACAGGCGAGTTGCTGAGCAGCCCTGGGGTCCTTTTAGCAAACCAGTCTTGCACTACTACTCGAGAATTATGGCAATATTGCTCCACAAACCTAGCCTCACACACTTAAATCTCAGCAATGTTAAAACGATCACAGCAAAAGGGAGAGAAGACCACAGCAGAAAACAGCGAGTAGAATCATTTCAAGCCATCAAATGACAACAATCACAAACAGAATGCGTGTGTTCATTAGAGACTTTAATTAGATCAACCCCACCACCTGAGATTGCTAAAGCAACAAGCAACCGCAGCACATCAAAGCAAACCCCAAGAGGACCCAGACGGGGGCTCGGGGTGGTACCTGTCTCACCACTGGAGGGCGTACGATTGCCAGAAGGTTCCCACAACTCTCTGCTGTCACCTCTCCCTCGGTTGTTCCTGTACTCTTCAAACACATCGTCGGGGCCGGATTGAACCCGCTGGCGGCCCCTCGCCCTCCTCGCCCTCTCGGCTTCATCCTCTTCCTCCTCCCGGGATACCCTATCCCCCCTTGGTTCAATGAAATCATCCTCATGCACTCTTTCCCTGCTCTTGGCCCTCGCTCGTTGTCCGTCCTTGCCTTTGTGCTTGTCTCTCACTTCAGGCCTGTCCTCACTGTGTGTGCGATCTCTGAGGCGCTCCTTCTCTCTTCCTCCTCTGGCCGTCCTCATGTCCTGTTCCCTGTCCGACCTTTGATGTTTCCTCAAATGATAGTCATCACCATCTCTTTCATGTCTCCTGTCCCCCTCTCTCTCCCAGCCCTTGTCTCTTTCCTTGGCACTCAGTGGAGAATGGGCTGGCCTCTCTTTCTTTCTCACCGCTCTATCGGGGTCTTCTCCCATGTCACGTGCTCTCCTTGATTCTGCAGGTTCATAATCGGGGTAACTGTCCCCACGCCTGCCTTTGGGGGACTGCAGATGATCTGAATACGGCTCCGCATGTCTCCCCCGGCCACCCTCTGCCACCGGGAAATGCTCGGGGTACCTGGAACGGCTGTTCGGTACTGCTGGATCCTGTTTTGAGTGCCTGTTCCTTACAGGCTCTATTGAATTCAAAACTGGCGAATGATCACGTTGGAAGCTCACTGGAGAATGCACATCATAGGGCCCTGGGGAACTAGACGTGTGGCGCGTGGGCTTGTCCAGGTCAAGAGGCTGTCTCACAGCTGAGTGGGGACAGATGAAGGAAGGACATACGTTTGGAAGATGGTGACAGTGAAACAAATGATGGTTCAAGAGAGCATGGAAATGTGATAAGTAAAAACAAAACACAACAAATGACCTTAAGTAGTTAGTAAATTAGAGACCACACCTGCCAAGGCAGAAAATATTAAGAGATGAAGGCAATGGAAACATGCTCACAAAAACTGCACCGAATGGCTTATAAAGGATCAATTATGAATCGGGGAGAGACATGATGCTCGACTGCAATAAGCAAATGCAGTACGTACCTTATAAAAACAGCTATTATTACGATTATTTAACCAAAATACAGTCTCTCCAAGTAAGCAGTGGATTTGTTGTAACTGACTATCTTTATCCATAAAGCTATGAAAAACCAGTTACTGGTATACTTATAATGCCAAAAATGTTGACTTTAGTACTGTATCATAAACTACAATTCAGGGACAGTAATATTGTAATACAGTATAACTAATAACTTTCAAATGACTGAGTAGACCGCAAAACCATGCTGTATAATATAATACATATTGGAGGTTGCATGCCCCACAAAGGGGATATGTGATTGAATAAGAAGCGCATGAATAAGATGAGAGTGGTGAAGCACATTGAAGGTGCCAGGGTCAAAACTCTCTCAGCACCATTTTTTGTTAGGTTGAGAAACAAGACATTGCTGACTATTAAATTATTATTATTTTTTTTTTAATCTGCCGATATAACGTTCCTGATTGTGACAGGGCCAAAGAAGTGTGTATGCTTCGCTTCTTCCTCCCCTCTCCCCTTTTTACCAAGCAAGCAGTTACTATTCTTCCCAAGGGTAAAACATCAACTGCAGATGATACGTTCCAACAGTTATAAGTTGTCCTTTCATTCAACAGAAGATCACGTTGGACATGATTAAAAATAGCCTTTTTTGTTTTAGGCGAGGCTGGATGGTAACCATGACCAACAAGAATAACACGAGGTTCACCACTTGGCTGCTCACATCTGCCATGCAAGTCGGTTGCTGCAAATTAAACACTCTTCCCTTTCTATTTCAGGTGCGGCTCTAATTCAAAACTGCTGAGTGATTAACCGACAATAATAAAGTGCACTGACGGATACTGGGAAAACAAAGCAGCAGTGTTCGCCTCACCTACTGGATCCTCATAATACTCTTCATCCTGGTGTTTCTGTCGTCGTCTTTCCTCTTTCATCTCTTTCTCATGCAGCTTACGAGCAATAGCCTGCAAACACATGTGCAACAAAGAAAGATAAAGATACATTGTGACGTTTGTGTGCGGTAAGCACAAATGAATGGTACTGTTTTTTAGTTGTTTGTATAATTGAATTTTAGGCTATGGTCAGACTGCTGCCAAACAAGACTCAAATCGAGTTTTTAGTTTTTGCCCACGTGACCATCATTTTTTTAAATGACATATTTTTCCAAATCTGACCTGGGTCACTTTCGTATGTGGTTGTAAATCAGATACCAATTTTTTTGGTAATGCGACCTCTGTCTGAACAGCCAGGTCGGACGTCAAGTCATCAAAAGCCCAATACACACACTGCACGAGTGGAGAAGAGTGCTTGCGAGGGAGACTGACAATTGTCCATGAATCTCCAATGTGGTTCGGAGTAACAGAATTGACATCATATATGACTTTGATTTCATCCCACTTGACACATGAAGCATAAAATGTACATTTGTGGTGATAGTCATAATTCAGCAATACACAGATGCTTCAGTTATTACGCACGCCAATCAAGTGACGTCATCTCTAGAAGTCTCCATGAAACGAGGACATCAAAAAGCCTTATCTCATTTCCCCCCAAATATTTCTACCTCCTCCCGCATCGCTACTCTGCAGATATGAGATGATAAAAGGATGAGCCCCTACACTCTGGAGTATATTTACTTCAGTGGAAACTACGTTGTGACACTATCACTTCTGAGCATTCGAGTCATTTTGGAGACTCATTTGGTTGACACACCAGAAAGACTGAGGTCACTATTAATATGTAATGTGCTTTTTTTTTTCTTTCATCAAATTTTTGTCATCGTCTTTTTTGTTTACTTTCCGTCAAGGACCCTTTAGTTTGCAAATCTTGGAAAATGCAATTACATCTGAGGTCAGATTTTTAGAACAGCTCAATGGTTTTTCAAACTTGAGCATTCTCAAGAAATGATATGGGGGGAATTCCTTTTTTTTTTTTAATAAACAGGCGAGGCAGTCAAGGCATAATAATGTGAGTGTGTGTGTGTGTTTGAGTGTATAAGGGTGTGTGCATGGGTGCACCTTCTTACCGCATCCTTCTCCTCCTGCTGCAGTCGTTGTTGCTCAGCCTGTCGAACCAGTTGATCCTGAACCTCATGGGCAATCTCGTTATCGTGGCGCTCTCTGGAGTTTTGCGTGAATTGATGTGTGTGAGTGTATGGGGAAGAGGAAACAATTAAGACAATTGGCTCCTGGGCTAAGTCATTCATCTTGCTCAGCAGTTTGAATACAGGATGCAGCGGACTGACATTTACCAACTCTCATTTCAAAGGAAAGACGCTTATAAACATTAATGGTGATTCAACTGTCTTACACAAAGGAACTCAACACCTTTTTTCCCCTCAAAATTATGTAGCTACTAGGGCCTGACATATGATTTTGTTCTTAAAATGTCGATTTGGATCTTTGTCAAATAATTAAAATATATCTAATTGTTTGTTTGTCCTTTAGTATTTGTTGAACAGAGAGGAAAGGCTGCAAACATCTGCCATTTTGTGGGTGGGGGGGTTGACTGTTATGTTGTATTGTGATATCTTGCGCAATTTAAAACACCAATAAAAAACAGCCACTTTTAAAAGAGCTTTTTTTTTAGCCATTCAGAGGGGGACTTCCTGGTCTGTTTCGGATCGTTGTCCTGCCACATGATCAAGAGAGCACAATTTTCAAGATGTAAACTGATTGTCGGATGTTCCCTTTCGTGATTTTCTGGTAGTCAGCAGAAATCATTGTCCCATCAATCACAGCAAGTTGTCCTGATGTAGCAAAGCAGCCACAGAACATCACACTGCCACCACCATGCTTCACTGTTGGCATAATGTTCTTTTTATCAAATGCTGTGCCACTTTTATCCCAGACGTAACGGGCTGCGCATCTTCCAAAAAGATAAATATTTGACTCATCGGTCCACAGAATGTTTTTCCAAAAGTGTTGAGGATCGTCAAGATGTCTTTTGGCAAATGTGATATGGGCCTTTGCGTTCTTTTTGAACAGCAGTGGTTTTTATCTGGGAAGTCTCCCATGGATGCCATTTTTGGCCAGTGTCTTTCTTATGGTAGAGTCATGAACACACTGACCTAAACTGAGGCCACAGAGGTCTCGAGTTCTTTGGGTATTCTTCTGGGTAGTTTTGCAACCTCCTGGTTGAATCATCGTCACACTCAGAGTAATTGTAGCTGGTTGACCACTCCTGCCCCCCCCCCCCCCCCACCCACCACCACCACCACCACACACACGTAAAAACCATGTTTTTTACAAATCTATCTTCCACAACCTTTTTGACTACTGCAAATGTTATTAATGCAACGGGATATATTGGGGGATCAATAAAATGCGTTCTACTGCTTTCGGCAGAAGCAGCAGGCACATTGTACCTGTTGAGATTGACCGCTTATCCCAGTGCCGGAGCCGAGCACCAACGAGGCCATAAGGACTAGACAGACCGTCATGCTTCTCTTCTACTCACGAGGGAGGACGTGTTGTTTGTGACAGCACTGAACTATGACTCAGCCAATTCGTTCCATTAAAATGCACAGCACAGAGAGTGCTTTTTACTTGTACTAGGTGGGGCAGTGCTAAATGGAAATAGGCCAAATGTCGCACTGGGCCATCAAAGTGGCTGGATCGACATTGTAACACTAGGTGGGGCACTGCTGCAAAATCTGAACTGAAGACACACCAAGTGAAACCCGCAATGGACTGCCACACATTTCACACCCACTCAGCACATGCAGCAAGCATGTGAGTCAAATGTGTTGTTGACTGACTGCTTAAGTGAGACAAACAAGAGTTCAAACCATCATCATGTGCAAAGCCAACAAATATAAGGCAGTAAGTTAAGCCTCCAGCTTTTGAAATGCTCTCTGATTCTTATTTTGGGGGGTTTTCTGAGGCCACCCCAGAAAGGTACAAATGATGGAGGAAACATCATGATAGCCACAGAACCACATGTGAACTTAGTGTAATTTAACATAAATTATGTGTCGAAATTAATTTTACCGAGCACAACACAACCACAAAGATCAAGTTGGTTCTCATGTTACATACAATACTCATACATATTTCTAGCAATACCTGTAAACCAGCACAAGGTGACAGTAGTGCTGTGAAAACAAACTTCCTGGTTCCAGCCGCATTTTACTGAATATGAAGTCGTGCGGTTGTCTTCAATTCGTATCTGGCGTTATCAATTGATTACTTTTATAATACTCAGGTGTACAGTTTAGATTTGTATGACGCAAAGGATTTAAAATGTGACTCAAGCATTTTCTGTGCATTTAGTCAATTTTTAAGAGGGCAAAACTTTAGACTTGACACAAACTAAACCTCTCGATGTTATTTGCTGGGGGATAAAGAGTTTTGAAACAAGCTAGAAGTGACGCAGCATCAACTTGCGAAGTCCCTTTGTATTTTCCTGTCACACACTACGAGGGCTGGACGGTTAATTAAATGCCACAGTCGAGATTATGAACGGCATGTATTTGGTTGTATTAGTCATAATTAAGCTAAAATATGTTTTCCAAAACTAGGTTAGCATTATCACATTGCAAGCGACGCATGTAGGCTATCAAAGAATGTCAGGTTGGTAAATGGTGGTCCTGTTTTTCATATAAAAAAAAAAAAGCCAAATGTGTCAGTGCATATGAGACACCCACATGGCAACATGCTGCTTCTTGATCACGACCTTGGCGATCTCATCCTCCTCCTCCTGCAGCTTCTTGGCCACCTGCAGGTCCTTCTGCACCAGCCGGCTCTTGTGGACATTGGACGCCAAGTGGCTCTCAACTGTAACACAAATAACAGGTTGCGCTAAAAAGCAGCATCTTCACACAACAAATGGTAAATGACATTTGCTGATTCCCAAGTTGTTGTATTGTTTGAATTGCCTGTTAAAAACAAGATAAAGAGCGAAGACGCGAACTTGTCATCCTCTGATGATGAACTCAAAAGACAAGTGAGAAATGAACGTTTGTGGTCACAGTGCCATTCCAAGGTTAGCGGAATGCACTTTGTGGCGATAAATGAAAATCAATCTTGCTGCCTGACGCACTAGTGGCGCTCGGTAAGCGTGGACAGCATCACTCACTCGTTCATTGAGATCCGTTTCAGCTGACTATCAATCTTCAAGCCAGGTTTCTTGTGTACAGGCTCAAATTACATCTGGCAATTGACTAGTGCGAGGCTACATAACATTGCTGCTCGCGGGCTGCGGAGGTTAAAAAAGGAGCACGATGAGTCACTGCTGTTGAAAATTGAGGAAACAGCCATCAGATATTGGTCTTATTTTTTTTTCCGACTTCCTTCGGACAATGATCAATTGTTTATGTCACATGATACATGTAATATTTGAAAACTGAGTCAAGGAGTCTATTACTCAATATCTACAACAAATCCAAGTCCTTGATCGGGTGTCGTATCATTCAAAAGACGACTACCCAAATCTGTGAGGTATGGGTGCGGGGAGACTGCACACTGGAATTGTTATAGCTGACAGCAAGGACACCTTCCAACGACCAAAGGGACATGTGCACAGAGAGAGACACACACATGAGTGGTTCCAATGAAATGACTGCACTGAAAATAATGACTTATGTTGAATTTCTGTTATGTTGACATGACATCATCTTGGAAGAAAATTGTGTGTTCAAAAGGTGAGTTTACGGATTCAGGCTCAAAAGATCAGAAAGGTTCAGATGAGTCCTGGTCACAGATCACAAATCTTAAAATTGGCAACAAGGGCAGGCCATTCTCAAAACCTAATTTTTCAACGCTCAAACAAAACTGCTGCGTGACATTTGGCTTTCTGGCTTCAAGGGATTTTTTTTTTACTCCGGCTGTGTTCCCACAGGCTTGGTGAGAACAAACTCGAATATGATTGTTCTGAGAGCACGGTTCGTTTGGTCGAGGCTGAATGTTAACATCTACAACAGTGTTAGGTGAACACGGCCCTAACCAAAGTTTTAAATTAGGAAGGGCCCCTCACCTTAATTTTCAAAATTTAAAGCTGTTCCCAGGTTTCTTAAGATGCCTGTGAGATGCTTTCATCAATATAAGCCAAGGATAAACGATGAAACCATGCTTTATATAGGTTTTGTTTGTGCAATTTCACAATTCTTGTATCCATTGAACTTGTGGACAGCTTGTGCTTGAATGTCAGAACAGACTCCCAGATCTGCCGTTTGGTTGTGCAACTGCCTCCCAACCTCATGGATCTTTTACTACAGCCTCCTGCCCTCATTGACATTTTGCTTAAGGATGCGTCAATGGTTCTCAATTGGGTTGATCATCAGTGGAGGATGGGGGCCACACACAAATAGCTGCACAATAGTAGTTCAATAGATTGGAAAGTTAATGTATATGAAATATGTCAGTTATGTGTGTGTTTGGGCAGGCACTCTACGATGTAGATGCATGTGATAGATACTAAGCTCCATCTACCATTTTAATCACATTGGATTTTTCATGTGTTGGACTATGACATTTTTCTTTTTGGGGTGGTGGGGGTGCTGATGGATTAACTGACGGACTGTCAGACTGGTGAAATTTACCAACAGAAGCGATGACGGAGGCGCGGCGAGAATAAAAAAAAAACTGACTGACTGACGATGACAGTTTTGTTTGGCTTGAAAAAAAAATGACAGACTGACAATGACGGACGAGTACCCAGGTGGCTGATGGGATGACGAATGATGGGCAAATTGGGTCCTGCAGTTTAAAGCCAGGGTACAGACATTATTTTCAAATGGGTGAACACACATATTTGGTTCAAGGAGTTGCACATTTTTAGCTACAACAGTCATGAATGAACGCAATCCCCACAAATTTGAATACTCGCACAATTGACTGCATGGCTTCCCACAACAACCGAGGCTGACTTAGTTTACCCGGTTTGGCTTGACACGACATCCCGAGCAAAAGCTTTGCTTGTAGTAAGTCACACATTGTTTTGCAAAGAAAAAACAGGGTAGCGCAGGATCGCTGCCCGGCGGCTCGTAAAAAACAGTCACCGGTGACGTTGTGTCTGACAGGGAGTGCAGGAATTTTGTTCTCACCGGCAACCAGGAAAAAGAATGAGGGAAAAAAAAAAAGGTGCTTACTCTCTTGTTCCTGGAGGTTGTAGGCAAGGCAGTGGTCTTCCAACACCGCAAAGTCTCTGCACACTAGGAGAAAAATTATGTTAGACAAGCATGTACAATATTATTTTTCCACAATATGCTCCTGTTCTCCGCACAGTTGTGTTGCTAATCGATAACGGATGTCAGCCATGGTAAAGTTCATTATTTCAGGCATTCAACATTATTTTATGAAGTTCAAATGCCACAGTTGATGCCGGATAAGTGTGTTGTTCTGTTCCTTTTCTTATGCCTTTTGGTGAGAAAAAACAGGACACTAAAACGTAAAAGGGATATACAGTCAAATAGAACCACTAAATTCAAATGCACTGGCGTGATAATTACTGCAATACTGTAGGAAAGCTTGCGGTATTGCAGTAAGCCTCACGATTTTGCAGGACGTCTCACGGTACATGATGCGTGCATTTTTCACACAGGGTTTTGTCAGAAGACTTCTTCAAATGTACATTCCTGTGAACTTCTGTCCACCTGTTTACATTAGCATAGAGTCACAGGCCAGCCCAGCCGTTATCGCGTGTGAAAAGTGAAAATCTGCGTATAATTGACAGCCATAAACTGAGAAAAAAAACATGAATATGCAAATCCCTGGATGCCAAACTGCGAGTAGGCAAGGGTCGAGTGTACCTCCAAAACGGTATTATTGCGGGAAGAATAATCATGCTATGCTCGCATTTAAAAAAAAATGTGTCCACTTAATTGACAGTATTCGTCATACTAACATTTAACATAGAAAGTGGATACTACTGACTAACATTTTCAATGTTTGTTTCTTTCTGGTTTATTCCCATTTGCCCCCAATTATTAATGGGAAAACATATTGAATGTTTATCAGCTCAAGTCTTTTTGAAGAATTTGGGGGGAATAAAAATATACCCATCCCAATGCATTTCAATGGATTTTTGCCCCTCGCAGGGCAGCCCAGTGCCTCCTCTCTGTGAATAGCGGCGGTCCACTGAGGAAGTAAGAGTGGGCATCCCTTTTTTAAATTATCTGTACACTTGCTCATTCACACTTAAGGAAAGCTACATATTTATAAAAAATAACTACCGGTACTAGCAAGCTAACTTTTTACCCATTGGTATCTGAAGATTAAAAAAGTAACAATGTGGTTTCCTCTCTGTGGCTTCTCCGTTTGACAAAATACACTTAGAACAATGCTGTTGCACCTAAAAACAGTAGTAGCTCAGTTTTCATGTCAGGCTACAAAATTTGTGTTTTTGCTGGCGGTGTTTACTGTGGAAACATCCACCCAGTTTACAACAGGAGTTTTGCCTTTAAAAAAAGGATGGTGTTCTCAAGTTCAGCAGTCTTTCAAAAGAAAATGCACCAGTCTGATATCGCTCACAGACAAAGCTATTCCAAGGATATGAATATAGTTAATCCTGAGCAGGCAAAACAATGTTTAATGGTATGCAGACATACAAACATAGGGGTACCACAAAAGTAAAAAAAAAAAAAGATATGGAGGGAAAATGCCTTACAAGTCACAGCTTTATCGCGTGTGAGATCACCAAATTTAAGATGGTCAAATCCATGCAGTCAGTGATACTGACACAGCTGGGCAAATTATTTCATTGCACACCATTTGCAACCTTGAAACTGCACATCTGGACCATTGCAAACCAAGTACCCCTGTGCAGTCCTTTTTTTTTTAAACTTTGATTTATTTGACAGACTGACTATAATACCTCAAGGGGAAATTCACCTTAAACACTACTGTACATTGCGTTGCTCACCACAATACAGAACCATACAACACAGATGCAGGCATGCAAGGAAAGATGTCACACATGAAAGTGATATGCAAACAGGACTGTACATCGTGAACTGGGGGTGTGAGGACGGCGCCTTGCTCAAGTGCAACTTGACCTCACCATTTTAATGTTCCGTAACCATCTAGTCCTGAAACCCACGTTTCTCACAGAGAGGTTTGTTCAAAGATTGTCGCAGATATTCTCTCATTATTACATATTAGAAAAAATTTTTTGGAATGAAGTGGTACAGGAACATCGCTGATTTTGTTCAACCCTGGAGAGTTCTATTTTACTCAGAAACATGAAAAATAAAATAGTATTGATGCCATATTGGTGTAGTAGTAGAACAGTCGTTTTTTGAAATGAAACCCTGACATATTCAAAATATCGACAAAAAAATTTGCACCACAGTTCTCGTGGAAGACTGAACAGATGCTTGGAAAACCAAAGCCCCTAGTGATTCAAAACAAGCATGGTGGGATTTCATTAACATGTTCCTACCATATGCCTAATCTTCTTAACCAGGAAACCCACGATGCAATTTAGCTGGTAAACCAGGAGCACATCTCTAGTTGAGCAAGAGTTCCTGGCCTAGTGCATAAAAAAAGGCTTGCTTCTGTCATTTAACATCGGGATTACAAATCAGAGAAGACAACTGTAGATTTGTGTGGATGTCGTGAAGCTCTTTAACCCACATTAACAGCGAAACAGATCCCTTTCCCTGTTGATTTTGTCAATGTCCCTCTGCAGACTAACCAAGCTTGTCTCAGTGACCAGAATAACAAGCATCCAAGCATGCAGCTGCCGTTTTACACATCCGCAACATTCCAGATTAGCATACTACCTCCCATCCTGACACAACACCTCACCAGTGTAGATCACCTTTGCAGTCAGGTGAGACAAGGAATGAGGCCAGTGGGCAGGGCTGCATTTTCAAAACTCTTAGAAAGGCGCCAGGCAATACAACCGTTTGTCAAGTACACTTAATTTAAAATAAAAAGCATTTCATTTCAATAAAACTTTCAACCAACAATAACAAATTATATACGGGTATTTATATACATTCTGTATTTATGGAGTGGCTACTCATGCTTGAGGCTTACTTTTTTTCTAGGCATTATAAAAACGATGCACAGCAATAACGGTCATTATTTCTGCCTATTTGCAGTAGATTACTACATTCACATTACATTGTACATTCTACTTTACTAATAGGAGGCCTTCGACTTCTTTGTTAAAGTTCAATGTAATATGCATTGTAGTTTTCAAATATGCCTTTTGTTATATTGAGATTTACCTATCGATTCACATACTAATTGGAATTAATCAACTAATCAATTACAAGTATATATCTTGCATCACATATGCCCGTTTCTATTTTTAAGAAGCTTTCCAATGATGCAAGTCTTCTGAAAATCGAATAAAGATCAATACGTTTCAGAAAGTGTGAAATTAGTATTCAACACAAATGGTCAGACCTCAAATCTCGACCCGCGTTGGCCATAAATTGGTGCATTTTCACCGGTTTAAAGAGTCATAACTTTAACGTTTGTCACAGGAGAAATTATACTTATATCAATGGGGTCGTCTTTAAAAAAATGTCCGATAATACAGACATCATGTAAATCAATTCGACAACTCAAAAACATTAACCCTTCCATACATCTTACTTGACAAGTACTTCTCATAATCCAAACAGACTCAAAGACTCAAAAGAGCTCAGATTTAAGACAGACGTGATAGCATTTGCTAGCTATATATGCTACGCGTAGAAACTACCGCAGTACGAAACACCTGTGTTTGCTAACTTTTAGCATTAGCATCGGCTGTGGTACCTGTCTATCCATGTTTAGACGCGACAAGTAAACAAAGTGTGTTATATGGACGTTACCCTCTTTCACTCCAGGCAGTTTGTCCTGGTCGATGCTAACGTCACACTCAGCCATGTTGTCCCCAATCGAGAGCCGACGTGAGCGTAAATTGGCGTTGTTGTTTTTTTTTTCAAACGGTCAAACGACGACCGGCTAATTGATCGCCTTTACTCATAAACGCGACGGATGGTTGGTGCTGGACGGTCCCTGATTGGTTTCGGTGGCCACCCTCTCGCTCGCTCACTTTTTTTCCCTCTCTCGTTCTCAATGGTAGCAAATCATGCCACAGCTAGCGTGTCACGGTTTGACAAGCATCTCGTTGTTGTCTCACGCCAAAATTGAACTGTGCCTGAACACGGGTTCTGGTTTCACATGTCGAAATAAAAGTAACGATGCTTTTTTTCTGTCGTATTAAACACTGGTTAAGATTTGACTTTCTAATCCTCTGAATGTACATAAATTCTAAACTCGTCGTTGCTTACGACATTATTGTAAAACAAACATTTGACCAGCAGGTCAATGCATCTATTTTATTTTTTATTTTGTTTTATTTTGAAGAGGAACGTTTTTACTTCCGTCATAGCCCTCCTTACAAATCGACGAAACACTCTTTCACTTGACAAAACATTCACTTGACTGCCTTGCAGCAGCTGCAGACGCACTACGGTTGGGAAGGGAACATATCTTCCCGGGTCGAGCCATATGATCCACATAAATAATATTTTACGGACTAGTGTTTGCGCCGGAATCGAGAATGTGAGCATACATACAACCGGACACACTAGTGTGATAACCTAGTGTACTGTGAAAAGCTCGTGTTTACACAACACACTGAACAATGTTACACTACACGACAGCCGGGTCAGTCAGGGACCGCAAAGCTAATGGCACGACTCCCTCTAGTGTCAGCCATTACGTTTCCAACAGCCCATCAGTTGTAATAGTAATAATGCTTCGCCGTGAGCGCGCCATTTACAAGACAATCAATAAAAACCATTAGGGGTACTTCTCCAGATAGTGTCTATTTTAATTATGCTGTGGTCGGAATTATTTTTATGTCGACATAATTGTGCAAGGTCAACATGACTACGACCTTTTTCAGAGCTCATTCATTTGATTAAAAACGGAATGGCGGCTGCATTGCTGCACAGTTTTCTTTGAACTGTTATCACTACTAAAGACACTCAGTAATTATTAGAGCAATTTATTCTAGTATGTGTATTAAGTTATTCCCATTTTCTAAATTTCGAGCCTTTCTCTTAACTGCACTCCTTCATTACCTGCATGTGGAGGTTATTCTTTGTCCAGATTTCATACTATGTTCTGGTATGTAATCACTGTAATCTGACCAGGGCCTTCAGAATCAGTAACTTGATGTAACATACTAGTAGTAAGCTACATCGGGCAGTCCCCTGGTGTGCACAAGGATAAGCAGACAGGCAGGCGTGTGCATTGAACATTCGAGGGATGAGGAGTAGTTTATAGTTTGAGATGGGACATACCACACAGGTGACATTAAAAATCAATGCGGTGCCGAGTATTTTTAACGAGCCAGAGATCCGTGCTGAGCTGAACTGCTGGAGGGAGGATCTGTGCTTCCTCTCAAACCTTCACCATCCCCCAGGCAGCACTTGTGTGGAGTTATGTTCAAAATTCGAGTGGAGTTTGCACCCTTAAATTAAGATGGGGAGACACTGGACCAACGCAGCACTCTTTTGATCATGGGCACAAGGAAGGACATATTAATTCCAGGATTGTCCATGCGCATGTACGTCGCGAACAACCACCATGCCACTTCTCCAACTCTATAGATTGTCAAATCAAAACTTCTAGTCATGTAAAATAATTGTGATAATTTACGCTTACCAGTGTACTGGTGTTCGCAATGAAATGGTGAAATTGCCTCCCACTATGGTCGACTGTTTGAGATTGTGGGATATGTCACTATTTTTAGCACAAAGTTGTTAGCCGCTTTGAAACAAATCCACCCTCAAAATGAGACAATTTCACCATAGCAAAAAATATGCTTTAAATTTCATTTAGAATTCTTGATCCTATTTGAACATGTGATTAAGAAAGCTGGGAACTGTTAATTGTGGAAAATACACAAAGCATCTCTTACTTATGGTGGCATTTCAGAAAAATGAGCGAATAAATCAAACCGTCTTTTAAACGTCGACGATGGAGTGTCATGTTAAAGTCCTGACTTCTCTATGTCTAAATCTGAGATAAGAACGAGACCCGTTAAAGTGGTCTTAAGACCACCTCTGAAGACTACTATCAATCTCAACAATGACGATAAAGACTGACACACGAAAGGACTATGCTAGCAGTATTTAAATGTATCAGTCTAGAACAGGGGTGTCAAACTCATTTTTTGTTGCGGGCCACTTCGAAGTTACGGCTTCTCTCTGAGTTATTTATTACCCATGACAATTTGATATTTTGGTACAGATTTCAGCAAGAATCATGATAGTTGACACACATGATTTGCTCCCGCGGGCCATATAAAATGATGTGGGGGGGGGGGCCATATCTGGCCCCCGGGCCTTGACTTTGACACCTGTGGTCTAGAATATATATCGCATTAGCTCCCCTGAGACTCCAAATTAGATCATTCATAGTAAATGGATAAGTCAGACGACAGTGTCTTTGGTTCATGACAACTGAAACTTTTTTATGGCCCAAACTTAGAAAATTCAATTCCCAGAGAGCCATCCCTGGCCTATAATTAGCTCAACGTCACTTCACTCTTCATTCCCAGACTCTCGTCCCCTGTGCTCCGTTTAAATTCAGTCGCCAAATAATTTAAGTGATCGATTTGCAAAAATGGTGCTTGGACGGGAGATGCAAGACGTCAACAGTCCCTTGCCTGAAGCCTGAAGGCATGCAGGAACTTTTATGATATCTCGACCAGCCAAATTCATCCGATGCCTGCCAGCTCATTTCCTTAACACCGCGCCCGGACGATACCTGCTCCTTTGGCAGTGCTTCATTGACGCACAAAGTGTAGTGATATAGTGAGGTGCTGGTTAGTTGGCTCGGCTGCTGTGATAAATGCCCCCTCACCTCCAAAATGAGTCTTGCAGCCAAGACTGTGGAGCTCATCTCTTGCTGTAATGGACTTGGGGAAAGAATCAATTTACTTAGACCTGCCTCCTCGTACCGACACAATCCTATGAAGCTACTTAAGAAATTAATTAATATAAAAGAAAAAGACTCGCAGTTGCCAAAAAATGTGATTCAGTTCTCTCATAACTATCAAGCAGATTGATGACTTCCTCTCTATGCTTGATTCGCTGGTGTCACAGTGATATAGACTTACTGGCCTCGCCTATAACGTCATTTTTCCGTCAAGCTGCAATGTCGTGCCAGTGAAAGGGTTGACTACTGACGACACAAACAGTGACATGTTATTGATTTAATACGCAAGTGGCTGACTGGCTCCGCCTACTTTCTCGGAAACGATACATATATTGAAGGGATGGACCCAAGGAAGAGAATCGCCGGCTTGAGGAGTTCATACAGCACCGCGTCTGGGACCGTACATTGAGTGTCATGGATAGGGTGAGAGTTGTCAACTACATCTTGGGACTCCTGGGTTTGTTACTACTGCAGGGTGTGATAGATGTGCAAGGAAGGAACTTATTTAACGCAGGTACGTTAATTGAAATTCCATATCCGGAGTTTGAAATCCAACTTTAAATGCAATAAGTCAGATGATGATTGGCTCATTCCCTTTCCATGTTTTTATTGGGGGTTTTTTTTTTCATCTGTGCAGATAACCGGGTTTTGAATCCAAAAGACGGCATAGATATCCAGAGCAAAATTTTATCACTGCTTCTGCATAAAAGCTTAGTTCCTCTTGAAAAGAATGACACTCCAGGTGAGACATTCGTCAATCAGCGGAGGAAATGAAACAGCGGGATGTTAATCGGACTTTTTCTTCTACTGACAGGTCTTGAACTGGTGGATAAATTAGCTGATTTGGAAGAGGTAAGGTTTTTCCAAATGCATATTTATTCAGTAAGCATAATTAGAGCAGACGCAT
This sequence comes from Hippocampus abdominalis, assembly GCA_018466805.1. Taxonomy (NCBI): domain Eukaryota; kingdom Metazoa; phylum Chordata; class Actinopteri; order Syngnathiformes; family Syngnathidae; genus Hippocampus; species Hippocampus abdominalis. The sequence continues at coordinate 10,068,975 of CM031701.1, read as the reverse complement.
TCAAAACTAAATATGCTGCAGTCCTTCACTTTGAATAGTGTTACCGGTCTAATACCCATCTCTTCTTTAAGTTGGAGGCGCTGAGGGACGATCTGGAACTGGAGAAGGAAATCGCAGCTAATTTAGTAGACAAACCAATAACAAGGAAGAGGGGTGAACGTAGGTCACCTTTATGATCTCTCCAATTCGTTTGTGTGCATGCTTCTAGGTTTCATTTCAGGTCTAAGCTTTGCAAGTGATCACAAATCCTCTTTTGTCTGCAGCTTGTTTCTGGAAGTACTGTGTGTAAGATGAGACTCCAGGAGGATGAGGACCAATGTGAAATCTTGCTGCAAAGTCCAGCAAAGCCTTAAGAACCCACAACACCACTCATGTGAACACTGTTCATTTCAGCAAAAGAGACCATCATTAACCCGCATCATCAAGAATTCGTCGCTTCCAGTTATAACGTGTACGTCATCCGCTACACACAGAAGATGCTTCACCAGGACAAATTCACCAAGGTTATTATTTGCCTCCCGCTATTGTGTGTCTTCATGTTGCTCTCTTGTGGCAGAACGGAGCATCACATTTTTGTAAATAACCAGAAAGCATTGTAATGGAATTAGATTGTTCTTTTCAAAATAAAATGTCAACGTGAAGGTGCCTTTGGTATGATTTTAGCGATTTCTGGCAACAAAAATGGGACTTTAATATTTGAATGAGCATCTTGGGATTTATAACTACCTGCAATATGAAACAGGGTCAAGCTTTTGGAAACACTGGAGCTCGGTGTTTGAGTAAAGGGGATCTGAAATGTAGTGCAGCCTCTGCAGTGACAGGTGAATTCATGTGCAATGAGGTTTTAGACGGGCAGGACAGAGCTGAGTCATTGGGCTTACCCAGAATAATGGGAGAGCTGCTGTGAAAAGACCTGAATCCCACACACTATAGCGAACAGTGGAGAGCTCAGCAAAGGCATGTGACACAAACTTTGAGCAGATATCTCTAGAACACTGTACATTATGTCTACTTGTAAATGAACTATTTCCCCCCCATCCTAATCGGGGCATTAACATTTTAAAAACAGTAATGCATCTTGATATATTTTAAGGCAAGAATCCGTATTTGGTAACAAAATGAATGATGATTTCTACTCCCAAATCAGTTAAGAATTGAAATAAGGGTTTGTCATATTGCTTGACTGTCTCTTCAAATTTGGGGTTCATTGTTAAAATGATCCAGCATTAAAAATGTTGACGTTTTATCAAAGTACGAAAATGTACAAATAAAAATATTGTGCTACAATAGTTTCGGGCCGAGGAATATGTGCGAGTTCTATATGATAGGTCAAAACATACAATGCAATATATATATATATATATATATATATATTGCTTTTTAAGTTGTTTGTGTATGAAATACGCTATTACGAAAAATATAGCAAAGCTCAAGAGTTGGGTGCACATCCTTTTATCATGTGGCCATACAAAGTATATGACACCTAAAAAAGTGCAAAGTCACACGGCGAGGTGAATGACGCATTTGCTTTTTTTTGCTGCCGTGGCAAGCAACAGCTTCAGCATCTTTGAGTGGGAAGAAGCAGAACAACCAACACCATAAAACATGGGACCCTCCAACAAACCCTTTGGAATTTGGGAGTACATACCCGTGAGTGAGCACATATGTCATCAGTGCCTGGTACCAGGAAGAGGCCAGAGTTACTGTTAATATAACAGTTCACAAAAAACACACCGTAGTATGAGTAGGGTCATTATTATTTGCAGCAGTAGTCCAACAGTTAGTAGCATGACTTTTTGTTGGTCATAATCGAATAATATCACTACTTCACATCAGACTACTGCCCCACACACGGGTTGCGTCACCAGTCAGTATTAAGTACAAGGAAATGAGCCAGCATCCATGTGTGCCAGTTTTTACTGGATATCAGCGACAACACATTGTGGAGAAGACTTCTAATTTGACTGAAGTTTGGACCGGCACTCTAGTAGCTGTCCTGCGCCAAGATCAGGTTGGGCTTAATAGCAATATAATAATAACATTGGAAAGGATGGATTCTTTTTTAACAGGTCAGTTGACTATTTGCTATTTACAATGTATTTATTATTTGAAAGAAACAACACAATCCTTCCATACGACTTTTTAACTGCTGTCCTGCTTGAATGCATCACAAATGTAATTAATTGCATTAATATCAATACATCAATTTACCCTTAAATGCAGCTGTGAAATTAACTAGAATTAATTTTATATATAATTACTAAATAATGATTGAACTTGTTTTTGTGCAGAATTGTTGTGGGTACTCGTATTCTCCACCTTCTTCACCTGCATCGCAAGCTGCCCCAGCGTCTGCGAGTGCTCTCCCAACGGCATCGTCACGTGCACCGGAAATAATATTATCGATACACCGAAACAACTGCCTAGTAACACGTATAAACTGCAGTTGAGCAGCACAAACATGCACGTCATAAATGAGCAGAGCCTGGAGAACAAGGAGCTGATATTGCGTTTTAGTTTAACTTTTAGCCACCTCCATACTGTCCATCCCCAGGCTTTCCGTGTCGCTCCGCAGCTCAAGTCTCTCCAGCTGTCATTCAACGATCTTTCCGTACTTGATGCAAGAGTTTTTAGCCCACTGGTCACTCTGGAGGAGCTGCATTTAAATAGGAACCAACTGCAGACCATTCCTGCCGAATTGTTTCAAGGACTCATTGCTTTGCAGGATATAAACTTGAGCAACAACAAATTGTCCAGTGTTCCTTCAGAGGCTTTCAGGGGACTGACAAACCTTGAAATCCTGAATATTGGCAGTAACTACTTGAAAACACTATCCCGTACCATCTTTCGCTCCTTGATCAACCTGAACAAGCTCAGCGTCCATAAAAACAAATTAGAGAGGTTAGAAGCTGGGATCTTTGATGGACTGGTGAACCTTAAGTATCTCCATATCTACTCCAACATGATAGCCACAATTCCCCCGGAGGTGTTCTGGCCACTGAGGAACTTGAAGAATCTCACCTTGTCGGCCAACCAGCTTCAATTTGTCCCTGAAAGGAGCTTCTACAACATGCCCAAACTGTCTAAACTGACCCTTTACGATAACCCACTTGTATCTCTACCGGATGAGCTGATGGGGTTCATGCCTGAAATAACAGAATTTTACCTATATGCCACAAACCTCATCACAGTGCCTGGAAATCTGTTCGCCAACATGTCTGGGCTGCAGACTCTAAACTTCCATTTTAATGACAGGCTAAGTGTGCTGCCGCCAAACTTGTTTTGCTGTCTTCCTCAACTGCAGAAGCTCTCGCTGAAATCCAACAACTTCCAGCAGCTGCACCCGCAACACTTTTCCACATTAAACAAACTGGACATTCTACTCCTCAATAACAACACCCTCAAGAACCTACCCGAAAGCATATTCCAGGAGCTCGGACAACTTACCATGTTGGATTTGACGGACAATCAGCTCAAAAACCTTCCAGAAGATATTTTCAAGTCCAATACATTACTAAAGGTTGCTTTGAGTGAAAACCCGTGGGACTGTACCTGCAGCATCAGAGGTTTTGCGAGATGGATAAGACTGAATAAGCATGCAGTTCTTGACGGTGAAGATGTGATGTGCCACACTCCGAAGTACCAAATACTCCGTACCCTTGACTCTCTACATGATGAGGAACTGAACAATTGCAACGTTACAACAGTCACTCCAAGCTGCACTCAAGGGTCGTCTCCGACAACCCCTTCAACTACCGAAGCGGCTACCTCACACCGAGCCCAAACCAGCGTCGAACCAGATGAGATTTCCTTCACCTATGACATTTCACCGCCTTTTTATGACATGCTAGTAGTGGAACAGGGCCTCAACTTCGTCCACCACAACTATATCAGCGGTTGGGTGTATGTGTGGTTTTTGCCCTCAAATGCAGTCCTTACAGGCTTCCTCGCTTTTTCTCATGTCCTTCTTGTGGCCACAGGCTTCTTCCTCATCCTTTGCAACATGTATGGTATGCATCTACTTAGTAAGAGGGTGGAGGCGATAAAGGCACTATATGTACACATTTAAGGGGTTAAGATGTTTATCAGGTGTTGTATATTAGTAAAGTGGCAAATCATCGGAGAAAATGATTCATAAATTTAAAATGATTTAGCCACACTTTCTTCTTTTGCAATACCGCAGCTTAAAAACAATATTGAGTAATACCTGTGCAGATGTTCCCATGGATGGACAAACCTCACATATTTGTATGCAATTTAACCGCACCGTCTTTCAAACAGCTGGCAATGGATCAGCACTTTCTAAGCCTGGGTATTGTAAAACTGCTGAGATGGATTTTTTTTTTCTGATTTCATTTTAAATGTCTTTTGTTTCTCTGATTACATTCCTCAATAAGGGATATGAAACGATCTTTCAATATTTGACTTTCACTTTTACATTGAACCCGAATGAACACACGCCAAGAGTCAGTTCCCCTTATGGGTGTGCATACAGTATATTTTTAGTAATATTAAAAATGCTGTTCACAGAAGTGCACTGGGGGCTATGATAGGACTATCACACTTCCTCATTGGGTGAGAAGGACAGAGAGCAGATATTTCTGTTGAGGAAAACGGCTATCCTTTCTCAAAGAATTGCATGTGGAGCATGTGTTCATAACTACTTTGTACATCCGGGACAATTCTCGTAATAATAAGCATAATAATATAAATCCTTTAACATTTGGGTATGGTCTTCGAAGCTTTTAAAATGGGTTTGACTTTTATATAATGACTGCAGATGCCACAAATTCCATAACTTTAAAACAAACAGCCAACAATAGGAGGATGAATTTCTGAGCTGCTCCCAAGTTCATTGCCATGACAACAGGTGATTAGGACTTTCCAGTACGCTGCTTTTACACAACAGGAGCTATAAACCCGCTCCCACAACACACACACACACACACACACACACACACACACACACACACACACACACACACGCACACACACAAGGCAGAGGAAATGGTGCAGTTGAAAACAAGCGGAAAGTTTGCAAAAAAGCAGTGACTCATGGGATGAAAGTCTCATTGGACAAGAGTACAATCATTTCTGAGCAATCAAAATTCAGGCGTTTTTCCATTTTTGCAAGTTCTGTTGAGTATCACATTGTAATGTCCAGCAACTGAGGTTTTGATCTACTCAGTAGCCTTCTAGTAATTGATGTCCAAGACAGCATTGCTAAAACAACAAATATTTTGGTGGACCAAGACTTTTGTACTGTACATAAAGTAAAATCTACAGCAGTGTTTAAAAATCTTAACTCTTCCGTGTTCGATTGTGTTTAAAAATCTTCCAAATGTGTTTTATCAAATGTATTCTAATCAGTATTCCTATAATTTTCTGAATTAATGCAAATAAAAATCATTTGAAGATGTTTAAACTGTCAGCTATTGTTCCCATTTGTTTTACTTTGAAATTTTTACCATGGTACTGTTTCAACATCGGTATCGAGGAACAATGATGCAGGTGTTTTATCAGAGTCAAAAACACTATTACAGAGTAGTCGCATGGCCACACTGAGGGGGAGTTGCACAATTACGGGGAAAAAAAACTTTGATTGAGGTAAAATATTAAATATTGATCCAAAGAGTTGTAATATTGACAATATGATTTCCAAAAGCATTAAGGGCTCTATTTTCATGACCAGCGTGAATCCTGCATGCCGTGTGGATTAACTCCATGTGGAGGCAATGATGGTCATGTTGAACAAGTGTAGGCCAACCGATCTGTGATAGGGAAGGCTGTGCCGTTGTGGGCCTGGTCACAGCCGACTTCAAACATGGCCAGTAAAAACGGCTCCTTTCATTTCTGTTAAATGGGGCACACTAGTTGCATGCTACAATACAGTATCAACATGGCAGGAGCACGTCTGCACCATGAACTGGGCACTTGGAGGCCATCCCGTCCTGTGGGATGCTTTAAAAAATATAATACAAGGACTCAGACGGTTTCCTGCTCACTGTTCACATTTTTCTGAAAGAAATATGTTGTGTCTGAGCAGCAGTCTACTTTATGCCGATATTAGATGTGGTCCGAGCGAGCTTAAGGTTTAGGTTGACTTTCTGCCACAAAATGATCACTGGGCCAGGCGTATCTCCAAGGCACTCCTTCTACTGCACCATGTTGGCGAGAGACTCGTCTGCCAAATGGCAACCAGCGAGGCAAGCCTTGCGCCGACACGAAAATCAGTATCTGCCGGCTTTTACACCACGTCACAGATGCACGGTCTCCAAAGATTTAAATTCATTTGAATTCAAGGCATTTTTTCTTGTCATGTCAAGATTTTTTTTGCAACTTTTATTCATCTTTGTTGTACTATTGTACTATCATTCGTATTGTATTATTTGAACTTATTTTCAATGGGGCCCGAATACATTTTGCTAGTGTAAAGTATTAAAGTGTAAAGCCAATGTGATAAAAAGACAAGTCTTGCAAATGGATTCATTTCTGACCGACATGTTCAGTATTTCACCACATACTACACGGTGACTACAGCACCATCTTCCTATATGGTATATGTTGTGTGTTGACTGATAGGGGTCCTCGACGTTGCTGTGGTTCCACCCTCACTATCTGGATTTTGTGGTCAAGAAGCAGTTTGTTTAGGTTAAAAAATGCTGTCCACCCTCCCCTGTAGATTTACTGTGGACCCAGTTTTTTTTCACTTTGTAGCCAATGCGGTCGTGGTTTTGTCATTCCACATTCTGAGGATGTTATGAATCAGCTCTTTTATTGAGTCTCATTTAGTCATACGTAAACAGTACAATAGGCATTTCCTTGCATTGAAATTAAGAACATCTGGGCATAGCATCAATGGAAAGAGACGTTGCATAACAATGCACGAGGCACAATTTCTTTGAAAATAACAACAACGAAAAACACTTCCTCTTCACATCACCTCAATCTTAAATGCAGCATCTGTTTCCTAGTAGAAAATCCTCTGACATGCACAGATGTTGAAAAAATACAGTAATTGAAAACACATGGGTCCTATAAAACCTAAATGGCCCAATGTGTGCATTCAAACCAGTTCTGACCCCAGAGAGGGAGGGGCTTCCCCCCCTCACCCAATTGCCCTGCCCAAAAACCGGCAGCAGAAACAGTGAGGACTCTGAGGAAACTGAGACAATGATGTCGAGCTACAGATTTCACGAGCGGACAAAAGAAAACTGAAAGACGAAGGGATCCCTGTGATGAAGAGGAGCAGGAAAGCGTTGATCATGTGAGTGTGATATTTTCATCGCAGAACTTCATTAGCTTCAGAGGGAAGGCAGTGTGTGCATAAGAGATAACACCAACTCCCTGTCTGTGTTCAATCATCTGCCACCATTCAAGGTAAGAAATATAGAATGTTGTGTGTCCTTCGGTGTGTGTGGTTTAGTAGAGTTGTTGGAAGATTCTGTACTTGCCAAGTCTTTCTGCCAGTTATTGAGACAGTGATTTTTTTTTTTTTTGATTGTTAGAAAGATAATACAGTAAAAAGATAATACAGTATTGAATCTGAATACAAGCTTACCAGTAAGTTTGGATTTCTGTTCCACACATGTAAATGGGCTCTCAATTCTGGTTAAAAGTCTGTATAACAAAGTGCTGCTCTTGCTTCAGCTAAGTCATGCGAGGGGCAAAAAACAAAACAAAAATCAAAGCACTTTATGGTGAAGTAGATAGGCTTCAGACATATTTGGCACATGTTCCAATTCTAGGCGGTCACACCCATACAGGAGAATTGTAATGTGAACCAAAGCAGAATGTGTTTTGTTGCTGTTGCTGTTGTTTTTGTCAAATGGTATGATTCTAAAATTTACTGGAGCTGTTTGGGAGGAGGTGCTCTGGTTGCGTTACTTATCAACAGTCGTCCGCTCAAAAGAAAAAAGGGAAACCGTACTTTGACAATGCACTTACTCAGGGGAAATGTATAAATCTGATTTCCTGGAGAGATAGCTCATGGGAGGAAGTCCTTGTGAAAACCAAAAGTTGCCACTGAAAAGAAACAGCGCAGCGAATGTTCCCAGTTCTGAGAAAGAAAAAAAAAAGAAAAAAGCTCAGCCATTAATAAGAGTGTGCCTTTAGTCGCTGGGAGAGGGAATCACAGTCTACAGCCGAGTCAGCATTTGATGTTGGCATATCTCTCCTTCGCCGTGAATGATTCTGATAGATTGTAACTCTCCCACTACAAATTTATGCTGATTGTGACCGCCATTTACTGAAACTGATTTAGAAAAGAAATTGGTCACTGAACAATCGTTTTTGGACAATTCCTCTTCCAAAATGATACGCAAAGCCCCAGCCGATTATTCGAAGGTTTGTCATTTTCTCGTGTACGATCATTTCACGCCCGTAACAAGTTACGATGATAATGACGATGGTGCATTTTTTGGAACAATTCCCCAAAACTACTGACCAAAGAAATGATCGTTTTTGACAGTTCAGATGCAAGAGTGTTCAAACCTCCCAATTGCATAGAATATCATTCTTATGGATTAGAACCAGTTTTGATGTAAAGAGGAGCTGTTGGGGGTCCTTGAGCAATTCATTACCAGAATAGAGCACCCAAGTGAATCAACATTTCGTCTAAATATGAATAAAGTGATACATTTGTCGACATTGGTTCATTGGAATAAATAGATACATCAATACAGGTAATCCAACATTTATGTGTCTTTTTCTAGGGGCGTGATGGACCAACCTCTGATCTTGCAAGTGCTCCTATTTCTCTGCTGCATCAACGTTGCTGTCTGGGCGTGTCCGGATGGATGCCAATGCAAGGGAGAAGAAATGGCATGCATTGGTTTATCAAATGTTCCCCCTCTGCCGCCATCTACAACTGCCCTCTTCCTCTCCAAATTCAACATCTACTCTTTGAAAGCAGAAGATCTTTCTTCTGCTTCACATGCAATATTCATTGCGATTGATGACACTACTTTGAGTGAGGTTCAACCCGGCACATTTGATTCCCCTGTGAACCTCAAGGCCCTAAGAATTACTGGAACACAATTGCAAGACCTCCCGGAGACCTTGTTCCAAAATCTTCAGGGACTTACGACTTTGAATCTAAACAGAAACAAGTTTGCGGCACTCCGTCCAAAATGGTTCTCCCCAATCAAAATGCTTACTGCCCTTGATGCCACTGGAAATCAACTGACCTTAATACCCAAGGAAACTTTTCACCCCCTGACTGAGCTGGAGTACCTTTTGCTTGCAAGAAATGCTATCAGTCAGTTACCCAGTGAGGCATTCAAAGGTCTTTCAAAACTGAAATATCTTCGACTTAATAAAAATGCGCTTCAAGAAATACCCAGTGGAAGTTTTGATGACCTCGGGAACCTGGAGGAACTATCCCTACAGGACAATCGTATTACTCATCTCCAGCATGACTTATTCTCAAAAACTTCCAAACTCACAAAGCTGTTCCTTTCCAACAACCAACTTAGGACTCTTCCACAAGGACTCTTCTTACACGTTCCTCTGCTAGCCCAGATCTCCTTGTATGAAAACCATCTGGAAAGCTTTGGTCCAGGTGTGTTTGGTCCCACGGCCATTCAAGAGTTGTGGCTCTATGACAATAAACTGAACCGTATAGAGGCTGACACCTTTAGAAATCTCACACAACTGCGTCTCCTGGTGCTCAGTCACAACCGGATTAGCTACGTATCGCCCGGAGCCTTTCGAGGGTTGGAACAGCTAGGTGAAGTATCACTTCACACAAATTTGCTGAAAACATTGCAAGCTGGGACATTCCAAGGTCTCCCCAGCCTGGTAAACATCTCTTTGGAGCACAATTTTATCAATCATCTGCCTGGTGGCTTTCTCCAGGGCCTGAGTCACCTGGGACAGATCGACTTGAGAAATAACACTCTCCCAAACCTGCCACAGCAAGATCTAGATGCCATTTCTGTGGCAGAAGAGATACTTCTTCAGCAGAACCCCTGGAGGTGTGACATGGATATTCTGCCTCTTCGCAACTGGCTGAGAAAGCACCCATCCAAGGCCAACCAAACACTAGTGGTGTGCGATACCCCTCTCAATCTGAATGGGGAGATGATTACTGAACTGACAGAAGAGGACTTGGAGCTACGGAGTTCCACGCAGCAGACACCGCTGATCCCAACGGAGAGGAGAAGGAGGCCAAACACCCCACCTGCCATCAAGACAACTTCTTCATCCGAGTATGAAGTCACAAACGGTGGACAGCAGGAGGATGGTCACACTCCCAACCATACTTCCATCATCCTCATTGTCATCACGGTCATTGCGACAGTGATCATAAGCGCCACCATCATTGGCTGTCTCTGCTGGAGGAGGAACAAAAAAGGACAAGGGCATATAGGCCACAGGAGCAGGAACTCCGTGCTGTAAATGAGACCACGGGTTAAAGTGAACTATTCTGATTTAGGCCCTGTATGCGCTATTTATATGTACGTATCTTCAAGTGACTCAGCTATTATGACTGTGGCAGACATCCAAAATATGCAAAAGCAATTACAGGGGGTCCTTGGTTTACAATGGAGTTCTCGTACCTACAGAGATGACATAACCTGAATTTGGGCGTAATTACGGATGCAAATAACCAGCCTACACCAATGCAGTAGAAAGATCACGGTAATTATGGAAAACAAATGTATAAAAGTCACTTATAGGACATAATATAAAACAATCTAATGAAAAACAGGCGATCGAGCTGGCACCACATGATAGGGTATTCTTATACTGACACATGCACGCCATTCCAAAACAAAACTTCATGTGAGGAAAAAATTATCTGAATCACTTGAACCATGCAGTGGAGATCCAGCTTTAAGAAACTTGAAAGAGACAAGAGATGTCATGACTAATGTGGTTTCTTGACAAATATTTGATTTTAAGACCCCAATTAACTTCAGTGTCTTGCAAGAAATCTCTTCCATTGTCAAAGGCAGAATTTACACTGCTAGTCAGAGTGATAAATTCCAAATTATTGACACCATTATTAATTTTTTACTTCATCTCCATGTACAGAATGCTTTGTGTGACACCTATCAGATACGGCTCTTTACACTTACAGAATACATTGAATACGCTGACACCCAATAAGCGTTTTCCATGAAAAAGGGGGAATAACTCCTCCTCCCCAAACACAAAACAAAACTCCCCCACCCCCCCAAAAAAACGAAAAAACTTTAAAAATCTACAACTACGTGGCAAATCCAGAGTATGCAAGGGTCCACTGTACAAATATTAAACGTTAAATACAGTGAGTTAATTCTTCCCCCATTGATTTAATTGAGGCTAACCTCTATATTTCTCTGGCTGCTATGGGCAAATATTTTTGCTTGTTTTAAAATGTACACACATTTACTGAAACACATTTAGACTATAATTAAGAAAAAAAAAATCCGCTAAGATAAAATAAGATAATCTTTTAATGATCCAATGCATATCTGATTTTGAATTTTGTCACTTGAGCCATGCCAATCAATCCAGCCAAAGGGTAAAAAAAAGAGAGCAAGCAAGAAAAACATCTTCTGTCACCTCTCAAATTGGCTACAAATAAGCAAAATAAAGTACGTCCAAACTGGGGACAATGTCTCATTTTACAAATAACTCTCTGAACCGAATACATAGCATAAACAACACAAATGTGAATGTATTACTAAGAGGAAGGACAATATCTGCCATGAACGAGGCCTTCACCTATCACATTTGCCAGCTGAATCTTTAATAGTTAATGAAACACCAACACACCAAAACATCACACCCAGCTTCCACCGTGTTATTACATCAGATGTTTTACCTGTAAAGAATAACGGAAGGTTGTGGGGTTTAGAACCGTATTGAGCGCACTGGCTCTTCACTGTTACAATACTGACACCTGCTGCTGACACTTTACAACTACATATACAGTATACCCAAATGACACGTTCGCACAATAAACATACAAGCATACAAGACAAATTCAAACACGTTTGATTTTTTTGATTTTTATATTATTTTAAATGAATTCAATTTGTAACATTTGTAAGGAAGAATTATTTCCATGTTTGAGGGAATATTATACACTGTACTATACTGCATTGAAACAATTACGCCTGCGTTATGTCAAGCATGCGTTTCGGTTGAGTATGTATGACAAGACATGTCAACAATAATACACTTAAATAACACATCTTGCTTGATTGAAAGTGAAAATAGATATTGATGGAAATAATGTACATTTTATTTTGCCCTTATACTTTACTAATCAAATGTTTTCCACACTGATACAAAATTTCAGTGATGAATAAAATCTCAAAGTCAAAAGGTCGTTATCATTTAAAACTCTGCCAAATCCACCTCACACCTCCAAATAACTTCATTTGCATGATTATTCAGGGTGAGCTGTCACCTTGAACTGATTTAGGTCATAACATTTATTGTGTGACATACGCCTGTGTGTACGTGTGTTTCTGACCCCCCCCACACACACACACACGAAAAAAATATTCCACGTAGAGAACAAACACGATTTTGCACGAGTTTTGATACCAAATGTACGTTAACATTTTCTTTTACCACAGACGTACTTTAAATAGTGGCAATTATGCTCTTCACTTATGTCTCGCAACATAAATGCATCCCTGTTATTAAAACCTTTTTAGCTATCTGGAGGAAAAGAGGAAAACAAGTTATCAAAATGAATCAGCAGAAATAACATCAAGCGAATTGCTCTGAGCATGGACATTCTTGACCAAGGTAAGAGCTCCCTTCGATTTTTAATATTTTGCCAACGTTTTCAGCTGTACAGGAGTGTGTCACTCAGACAAATGCTCATATATTCAAAGATTTTTTTTTCTTCTTTTACATATATATATATATATATATATATATATATATATATATATATAGGCGGCCCGGTAGCCCAGTGGTTAGCACGTCGGCTTCACAGTGCAGAGGTACCGGGTTCGATCCCAGCTCCGGCCTCCCTGTGTGGAGTTTGCATGTTCTCCCCGGGCTTGCGTGGGTTTTCTCCGGGTGCTCCGGTTTCCTCCCACATTCCAAAAAAACATGCATGGCAGGCTCGTTGGGCACTCTAAATTGTCCCTAGGTATGAGTGTGAGCGTGGATGGTTGTTCGTCTCTGTGTGCCCTGCGATTGGCTGGCAACCAATTCAGGGTGTCCCCCGCCTACTGCCCGAAGACTGCTGGGATAGGCTCCAGCACCCCCCGCGACCCTAGTGAGGATGAAGCGGTTCGGAAAATGGATGGATGGATATATATATATATATATATATATATATATATATATATATGTATACATATAGCTACTGTACTGGAAGCTTGTTGTTAACCAGTTAGCATAGCAGCTAAGCTGACAAGGCTTGCAGGTATTCTTGAGCAAATATTCCGTATCGATTAACAGGCAATAGCATTGCTTTGCAATCTGATTTCCTACATCCCTTTACTGTAAGCAGAGTAGTACTAACATTAAATTATTATTCAAATAAAATATGTTTAGTTTTTGAAAATAATTTTTTCGAGCAATGTTTCTGTAACAGAGTAATAATAATGATAATAGTAATAATAATAATAGTAAATGAAAACATTCAGATGCCGCAAAAAATTATCATTTTTACTCAATTCTAAAACACATAAGTCCGATACTGCAGAGAGTATGAAATGATACCTGGGAAATTCTGAAAAACAAGTGACAACGTTGTCATTACTTTCTGATGAAATGTTGGCAAACTACATAAAATAACAGAGTTCTTTCTTATTTTAGAGACATGCTGCAACCCTGTGCTGTATTGTAATTGGTTAAAAACAACAGCTCAACAACTTCCTTCTCTGCTGTTATCTCCAGTGACAGGAACGTGTTGGGCCACGCCCTGGATGGTCACTGGCAACTTTGATAAAGACAAGAACTTATAAAACCACGTCTGTTTGCATTTCCTTCCTGCTGTAACAAGTCGCTCCTGCATCCTGCCACAGGAAATAACAGGTAGGGAGAGTGTCCTTTGGCTTTTACAGCATTTAGTTTTGGCAAGCAAATCCGTCTTTTTTTTTTTTTTTTTTTAAATCTCTCTATTTCTTCTAGGACATAAGCATGCGGAGACAACATGTCATTCTTTTTTTGGGGTTTTCACTGTTGGACTCCTTATTGTCTGAAAACCATTCATGTTTAAAAGAGACCGACTGTCCTTCAGAAAACCAAATTGTCCTTAGTGCAGCTCGAGAAATCCCAAGGACTCTGAGGGCAGGCGTGACCGAAGTCTTCTTTTTGGACAGCGACATCAATACAATCCCCAAAGCAGCCTTTGTGGAAAACCCCCAATTGGAAAAGGTGGAGTTCATTAACACAAACACCACCGTTATCGAGCCAGGAGCTTTTGAAGGTTTGGTCGACATGAAGTACATTGAGATCTCGAGCACGCCGCTGACGTACATCCCTGTTGGAGTCTTTACAGGCCTCAACAACCTAGAGAAAATTATTCTAAAATTGAACAAGATCCATCATCTGGAGCGAGGCTTGTTTGACAGTCTTAAAAAGGTAAGAGAGCTCCAGTTACATGGAAATGAGATTGCATCTATTGAAGATGGGACTTTTGATGGCCTTGAGAACCTCATGTTACTCCATCTGGCTAAAAATCAACTCACCGCTGTGACAACCCACCTGTTCTCCAAGCTAAGCAAACTGGCCACGCTTCGGCTTTATGAAAATAAGCTCACTGCCATTCCAGAGGATATTTTTCATAATTTACCAAATTTGAAAGAAATTTCTTTGCAAAGCAACAAATTAACACAGTTATCTGCTAATCAGTTTCCATACAAGGACAAACTCACAAAGATTGTGTTGGACGACAATCTCTTGACAAATTTACCTAGTGAATTTTTTGTTGGCTTCCCTAATCTCAAAACACTGACCCTGCACAAGAATAAACTATCAAGCCTTCCGCCTGTGCTTTTTGGGGAACTGACCAAAATGACAGATTTAAGCTTAAGTCAAAACCAACTGAGTGAACTCCCAAAAGCAATATTCAGTCCTCTGAGTAGGTTGACCAGGCTCGATCTATCCAAGAATCACTTTACTACACTGTCAGCTGACTACTTTGAAGGACTGCAAAGACTCACCCTTTTGAATCTGCGAAACAACACGATAGACTCCTTGGGTGCGGATGTATTTGAGAAGATTCCGTCACTGAGCTCCCTGGACATGTCCAGCAACAATCTTGAAACGCTCCCTCAGAATATTTTTGAACCTTTAACACATCTCACTAAAGTGTATCTAAATGACAATCCCTGGAATTGTGACTGCAACCTTTTACCTCTCCATCGGTGGATAAAGGCAAACTCTACGATTGTTCGTAAGCCGGTTGTCTGTTGGAATCCAGAAGATCTTAAAGAACAGGAGATCAAGTCATTGGGAGAAGAGCAATTTATTTGCCCTACTTTTCCATTCACAACCACCATGTTGCCTACGACTGTTCTCACAACGCGAGAACTAACCACCACCCTCTCAACAACGATGGCAACCACGACTTGGCCAACCACAACTACATCTACGACACCCTCAACTACGACGGCCTCTACTACAATCGCACCAGAAGAAACGACGATTGACATGAAATCGACAGCACAGCAAACAACACTAGTGACTGTCCCTACTACACCAGTGCCTGTGGTGACAACAACTGCAAAAGTAACACCACCACAGACAACCATTTTAATCACAACCCCACTAGCCAGCACTGTAACGACCACTCTGCAAACAACCACAACGAAAACTGCTATACCCACAACGATATTAACAACAACAACAGCTACACCGACTGTCACATTGGCAACCACCACACCCACGACAAGTCTAACAACCTCACCAGCCAGCACTGTGACATCCACTCTGCAAACAACTACAACGAAAACCGCTATACCCACGACGATATTAACAACAACAAGGACACCGACTGTCACATTGACAACAACCACACCCACGACAAGTCTAACAACCTCAACAGCCATCACCATGACACCCACTCCGCAAATAACCACAACCATTTTCACGACGACACCCGTTACTACACCGGCAGCAATCACAGTCACGACCAAGTCACCCAGCACCATGAGCACAATTCAAATCACAACTACACACTCAGCAACAACCACAAATACACTCACAAGTCAGCTGACCAGCACTCAGGCGACAAGCCCACTTCCTAAACCGACAACCACGGTCATTTTCACCTGTCCCATCCAGGAACACCCCAAGAAGGCACCGAGTTTGTTATCATACAAGGACACAAAAGCAGCTCTGCAGTGCAAATATCAGGCACTCATGTACATCGCTCTTCTGCTGGTGGAGGTAACCTGCACATTAGTGCTGGCTAAGTTCACCTTGTCTCTTTACCGCCTGCTGTTGTGCAGAGAGTTGATGCAGCACGAGGTCAAACTCACCCACTTCTCCTACAGGAAAGAAGTCATCCTAAGGCCTGTGTAGGAGACAGAGACTATTTATGTGATGAGGTTCAAATATGAACCCAAAATAGATTCACCTGCATTTCAAGTTTGACCTTAATCGAAACATTTGTTTTCAAAGCTTTTAATTAAGTTTCAAACAATTGCACACTGTTAAACATTGTGAGAGCAATAAAAACAAAACAACATTTTAATTAATGTCAAGTTTTTTGTCCTTTTTGTTGTGCGTGTGTGTGTTTGTATGTGTGCGTGATGTTTCTCACCGACCAAACCGTGTCAAAATTGGTAGAGAATTTGACGAGTTATAATTGACTGAAGCCAAACACAGTTACTTCAATACAATTACTGGACTGTAAATAAAGCGATTACAGGGAACTCCCGGTTCAAGATGGCGATTAGGACTGCACGTACGCAACCAGCCAAGGTTTTTGCTCGTCAGCATATGTGTTGATGGGAAGAGCAGCTCGCTTCTTCTCCAGTTGCCAATGGGACTCAGCACTGCCACCTGCTGGCAGCGGCAAGGCACGGGGCACTTTCAGCTGCTAAATGTCGCACTCATTCTGAATGAGTGCGACATTTACACTTATTTCATGAATGATTCATAAATAAGTGTAGTACATATGTGATCAAACATGTATATTGGTGATAAAAAGGCAAATATACAGTGCCATTATTGTGCAAAACAATTTACAAATGCGTATTTCAATCCAGAAACATGTTTTAAAAAAAACACCAAAAAAACCTATACACGTAACCTGCAGTGACAAATGTGTCACGAGAATCTACAAATGTGTGCAAGGTGCAAATATGTACATTGATTTGCATGCGTAAAATGTATGGTTAAAAGTGTAAATAAAACTCTAAGTGTGCGATCTATAAACACCGCGACAGTCCTGTCGTGTATGGCAGAACTGA
The DNA here is from genome assembly GCA_018466805.1 of Hippocampus abdominalis. Taxonomy (NCBI): domain Eukaryota; kingdom Metazoa; phylum Chordata; class Actinopteri; order Syngnathiformes; family Syngnathidae; genus Hippocampus; species Hippocampus abdominalis. Next base: position 10,051,591 of record CM031701.1, on the reverse strand, counting down.
AGCAAAAGTCACACGTGGATACGGATAGAGGGAGATTATTTTTACATATTTTTGAATTGAAATGAGCATTGCTAAATGTTTGCCTACAATAATGGCCCCATGCAAATAGCAATGTCTTGTGTGAGCGCAATGCCAACTGCCTGCGTGGGCAATAAAAGTAAACGCTGGCGCGTCTGGCTGCCGCTGCTCAACCCGTTTGGTGTTTTGTTGTTTTGTCTGATTGTAAAGTGTCCTTGGGTGTCTTGAAAGGCGCTTATAAATAAAATGTATTATTATTATTATTATTATTACCTCTGTTCAATTATCACGCAGGTATTTGAACAAGAAACACACACATTCAGCTGTCTTATTAATATAAATGAAGTTGACATTGCATTGCGGGCGGCCCGGTAGTCCAGTGGTTAGCACGTCGGCTTCACAGTGCTGAGGTACCGGGTTCAAATCCAGCTCCGGCCTCCCTGTGTGGAGTTTGCATGTTCTCCCCGGGCCTGCGTAGGTTTTCTCCGGGTGCTCCGGTTTCCTCCCACGTTCCAAAAACATGCATGGCAGGCTGATTGTGCACTCTAAATTGTCCCTAATGAGTGTGAGCCGTCTCTGTGTGCCCTGCGATTGGCTGGCAACCAATTCAGGGTGTCCCCCGCCTACTGCCCGAAGACAGCTGGGATAGGCTCCGGCACCCCCCGCGACCCTAGTGAGGATCAAGCGGTTCGGAAAATGGATGGATGGAAGTTGACATTGCCATTGTTGGACTGAAATAGAATATCAATGTAAAGCAAGGACCAAATACCTAAAGGTGAAAATTATTTCATGTAATATTATTATGTTTGTTTGTTTTGTTTTTTTTTACTTTTCACACGCAAGTGAGTGGACAAGATGGCTCTGTTTGGCCTGACGGCAAGTCTTTTCATTTGGCGCTGTCCTCATTAGTTCTCGAAAGAACTGTACTATGGACACTAATCATTATAGCTAAGATGGGGAACCAAACTGAGACTATCTGATCAGCCCAATTCTAAAACACAAAGTCTGTTATAAAAATCCCAACCCTCAAATGCTGATAATATGCAATATTAAACACTTGCATTATATACTGTTCATACATTTGGTATGGTACCTGGTAGTTTCAATGGAAAGGTTATCAACCTCAGTTTTAAATGTTGATTCAGATTTTTTTTTTAAGTGCTAAAATTATGATGGTTTGTCTGTGTGGTGCGTTGAATTGCCTGCTCATGTGTTTTTGAAAATGACCGCATGGACGACTGTTTCCATGAGGCTTCTGAAATCAAGAAAATCTGTCAATCGTTAGAAGTGCACCACTTGGCTTCTTACAGCAAGGGGAGCCAGAGAACCACCACCATTTAAGTACTGGTGTCTCAACGTAAACACAAACAGCAACTCAAACGTGTACACTGCACAGGTACATTGTCCATTGGCTGTGCACCAAAAGGTGTTAATTGCATCAGTTTTCTATTGTAATTTAGGAATAATATTTTTTATATTTTTTCTGTTGCCTGTAATGACTGTTCAGTGGTGTTTTTTTCCATCCATCCATCCATCCATCCATCCATTTTCCGATCCGCTTATCCTCACAAGGGTCGCGGGTGGTGCTGATGCCTATCCCAGTCGACTTCGAGCAAGGTGTTTTTTATTTTTATTTTTATTGATTTTCTGTCTGTTTTGAAGCAACCGTGTCAGTCTCAGGAATAGTCTGGGGTTTTAGGACTGTAATTAGAATGTTGTTATTTCTGTTTAATTTTTTGGTGAAAAAGGTTCTTTACACAATGAATGAAAACAGAGAAACAGAACGAATAAGCATAAGTAAAAAGTGAGTGAGTATTGAACATGTGTCCAAAATGAATTCTACAAGAGGGAGGGATTTGGGGACCCTTTTGACAGTGACAGAGATAATGGTGTCATTGCACTAATGAGAAATTTCACCTTGGCTTTAGCCCAAGTTGATGATGAGGTATCTGCCGGTGTACACAACACAGAAGAACACGCGCTCATGTCCACATTCATGAAATAATCATTTGGCTCCTAATTGGCCTCCTCTGTTCTCTTATCCCACTTGGCTGAATGAACTATGGGTAAAAAAATGGGGAAAGGTTGGAGTTGAACTGGTATTAAATTCACATGACTGTAATTGATGAGGCAGCACATGTACTAGCGGTGTGCACGTCTACTTCGGTTTTGCAGTCAAGAGGTTTTAGGTTTAAATCTCAGATTGGGCCCTCATGAGTGGAGTTAGCATGTTCTCCACTTGCTTGTGTTGTTTCTTCACATACTGCGCGGATTCCTTCTAAAAGTAGATCACCAGTCATTGAGCACACACCCTGTCTTAAAAAAAAAACCCCAAAAAACATGTGACCCATAGACCTTGAGAAACATGCAAAATCATATTACTTAGCCTCGTCCTTCTAACGGCAAATGACTGTGACCTTGTAGTGGACATTTAAATATTAATTTGAATATTTTAGAGAAGGAATGCATTGAAACAAAATATGTTTGCAGATAAGGAAGAATGATAACGGCTGCACAAATTACTTTTGTTGCTGACGAGGACATAATCCTCCAAGTAGAGTCTTCCCTCAGAGAAGTCAGCAATTGTTTTCTTCAATTTTCTTGATGTGTCCATTGTTAAAACGTAGTGTTGGTTAAAAAAAAAAATACAATTAGCAATTATGTTTATTTTACAAAAAAATAAATGGATCCCGTGAATAAGTCCTTTCAAATCACTATTTGTGGAAAGATGACTATTAGTAAAATCCACACTTAGTATTTGCAGTTTTGATGACTCCAAGTCGCTCTGTGGGAATGCAACAACACTTGCATTAAAAGAAGAGGATAGAAGCTAACCTGGTGAGGTCGAGTTCTTGTAGGCCCTTTTGCTCATCCATTTTATGGAAACATGCCCCACTTCACACTGCACTTTGGTTTTCTTGGAATTCGTCACGCGTCAACTTGTATCTCCATACCGTAGTTTAAGGTTGTAGTTGCTTCATTGTACAGGATTAGGAAATGTTCCATTTAACATTGCGGTGATCAGAAGTTTGCTAGTAGGCGTGGCTTTGTCGAATGTCTGGATATCACTTTTTCAACAAGTAATATAATTCCCTTAAAAGGTTAAAATGTCAAATTGTATAGGTAGTTTATGGATTCCTATAGTAGTAGCTCATGAGCCGCGTTATAGCTATCACCGTTTCATCGACATAAAAAGGGGATCTTAATAATGTCCCATTTCATCTCAGCGGAAGCCGCCACATTAAGTCTGATGTTTGTTTTATCATGCTCGTGTTATAAACCCACTTCTTTTTTTACAAAAGGGAATCCTAGCATATATCCCATTTTAATGACTGTCTTCCGCAATAATTCGCAATGAAACCACAGCAGAGAGAATGAAGTGTCTAAATGTAAATGCCTAGTAAAGGTCAAAAGTTCTGATGGGCTCAGACAATCTTGGCAAACAAAGATTAAAAAAAGACAGCTTACAAAACATTGGGGACCAACACTCTATGGTACACTATACTGGATAGAAATATTTTAATCATATCACATTGACATTTGATGGATGTTGTTCCCTTCGAAATAATCAACTAAATCTCTCAAACCTGAGGACTAACATGAAGGTGAGATGGTGTCTGAACGGATGGAAAAGGATGCTACCAAACGACCAAAATATTTCTAAGACATTAAAATGAGCATGTTATGCAAATGTCACTTTTTAATGGTTTATAGACGAAGAGTTCACGTGTTTCTGTAGGAACACCTTCATATTTACGTACTTGCTTGTCATCGGTGTATTAAGCTGTTTATTAAAAAATGCATATGCTTCCTTTAAAACTCCTTGTCCACATGGAGTACAAAAAGAATATAGTACTTGTTGCCGTCGTGTGTAACATCGACAGTGAATATAAAATGATAAATGTTGTCAATTGTTAATCGGAAGAAAGGCGCCCATTTGGGTCAGACAACAGCCCAAACCAATTTGCAGTGCAAATGACCCGTAACGTGCATCACGATCCAAAACATGGAAGTGAAACTAATGATTGGAGCAGTTACTGTCTTCTTGTAGAACAATATTATGCTTGTAAACTACAATAAATGGTGCTGCATATCTGTGAGCTTTTGCTTATAGTTGTACATTACAGCAAGGCCGCTGTGATTGATGTTGACGCGTGGATGAATTGTTGTCCCTGTTGACAAAATAGGACATTGACTCCAAGTAATTCATAGCTGTCACTCAGCTCGTGCTCCAGGATGAAAAGCTAAAGCTGTGCATTTCTTGACTCCAAGCGACCCCCCGAGGTCCGAACCTTGATAGGATTACGAGGCTTTCCCCAAATCAATGGCGGAGTTCCCAGACTTCGGCTAAAGGTGACTTAAATTGACCGGCTGTCAAGACTAAATGTCGGAAAATCTAATTAGTGGCAGATTTGTCGAAAAAAAAAGTTGGCAGTTGATGGCGGATGTTTGTTTTTTTTTTCTGTTCATTGTTTTTGATGAATATGTTTGAAAGTATCAACAAAAGCAGCTCATTAGGGTTGACGCTGATGAGGAAAACAAGTTTGAAACCTGCCACAATACAAGATGATCATAATCCATTCCACTAACGTGAAAACAAAGTCTCATGCAAAGAGCAGCAAACAATGAACTCAATTATCCAAGCAGCGTGCCATCCTAATGGAATGGAATGGAATACAACTTTATTGTCAAATGTGCTGTACGTATGTGTAACATACAGCACAGATGAAATTTCTTCCCCCTCAACATAAAACAAGAGGAGCCGCTGCGGGTGTCCGCGCCGCCATCAAAAGAAAAGTTGACCAAAAAAATGACAAAATAATACAAGACAACACATTAGACACAGACAATCGTGCAATCTTATTTATTCTAATTAATAATATGTTTGCTTTAAAAACTTTTTAGTGACCATACGCTGTGATGTAACATAATGTACAGTATTACGTAGCTATGTAAGTGTATCACACTCTACAGTTTGTTGTCAAAGTATTTGTGTTTGCTTTTACTTCTCTTTGTTTATCTCTGCTGTCTGCTGCCAGGTCAGCATTGCAAATGGGAATTTGTTTTAACTGCCTTGCCTGGATAATGAAGTTTAAATGAATTACCTTGTTCAGGGTTGATGGCAAAATGGACTTTACCTCAGCTGTCCATTTCACCACACGTGTGATATTAGGGACACAACTTTTGGTCCTTTGGACGGTTTTTTGCTTTGGCTTGCTCGCGCAAAGTTTAGATCGGATTGCCGTATGGTGTCAGTGACGACAGCATTAGTAACTTTTCTTCATAAAAAGAGGCTTCAAGATGTTTATTATGACTCTCAGTTTGGGTCACTTGCATCAGGCACAAATGGGCCTATTTCAGCAATACAAAAAAACAAGATGGTGGCCCGGTGGACCAGCGGTTAGCGCATCGACCTCACAGTGCAGAGGTACCGGGTTCAAGTCCAGCTCCGGCCTCCGTGTGTGGAATTTGCATGTTCTCCCCATGCCTACGTGGGTTTTCCCTGGGTACTCCGGTTTCGTCCCACATTCCAAAAACATGCATGAAAGGCTGATTGAACACTCCAAATTGTCCCTAGGTAAGAGTGTGAGCGTGGATGGTTGTTCGTCTCTGTGAGCCCTGCCATTGTCTGGCAAGCAGTTCAGGGTGTCCCTACCTACTGCCCGAAAATAACTGGGATAGGCTACAGCACACCTTGTGAGGATAAAGCGGTTCAGAACATGGATGGATGGATGGGTATTAAAAGAATTACAGTATAATGTTTGATCCTTGTGGGGTCTTGGCAAAAGGATATGCAGGTAACATACTTGCTCTTTGTGTATTTAAGGTTGCCAGTCCCTGAGCTGAGCTGTGAAAAAATGCATTATAAAAATGCTCATTTAGCATGAGGGCGCTTGATGAAGTTTCAATGAAACTCCTGGTAATTTCTGAATGACAAATATGGAATGCTGAGAGAGAGGAGACATCAGCTACAGCCCACACGATGTGCACCACTGTACTGGGAGCCTATCGGACTAATTATATCACTGTGCTATTGTTTGGAGAGAGGTCGTAAAGGGGTTATTGGCTGTCACCAGCGACACCAAAGCAGCACTGGGAGATGATCGTACACACCATCTCCGTGCCACACAACAGACACACACATCAGGAATTTAGCATGCTTTGAGAGGATTTACACAGCAGGAGCACACAATGATGACTCACCTTTCATGAGCCGATTGTAATCAGTTTCAGTAATGCAGGGTAAATCTAAGAATGGCAAAGTGTCATTTGCTTCTAACACTTCATCGTGGAACACCTTGACAGCGTGGGGCCTATGTGAGGATCCTGTCTGTGGGCTTCAGCTCTGCGTTCAACATCATCATCCCTGAACTCCTCCAAACTGTTCCATCTGGGCATTTCTCTTCCAGTAGATTGACAGTTTCCCAACAGGCAAGACACAGCAGGTGAGGCTGGGAGCAACCACCTGGTGGTGGCGGTCGTGGTGTTAGGAGGGGGGTTGTGTCATACACTGATGCACAATCGGGGGTTGAAGGTGGTCACATTGCAGTGGCCAAGTTCAACCACAAGTGGAGCTCTTCTTGCAGTTACTAACTTTGCACGTGCTGATCTCCTGCAGGGACTTCAGCGAGTCCATTAGGCTTCCACCATATAGACTGCGAGGCTCTCCTGTGCTGAATTAAAAGGGATTGAGGGTAGCCGCTTTAATTGGTTGGGAGTCAAGTCGTGTGTGCTGGGCACAAAAATAGAGCCCAGGGGGTCTCCAAGGATGTGTTCTCTCTCCACTGCACTTCTTCCTCGACACAAACAACTGCTCCTCAAACCACCCAGCTGTCAAACTTCTGAAGTTTGCAGATGACACAACAATCATCTGCCCCATCAAAGATGGCGATAGGTTCAACAGAAAGTGGAGTGGGTGGTGTCTTGGTGCAGACAGCATAACCTGGAGCTGAGCACAATCAAGACTGTAGAGATGATTCTGTTCTTCGGGAAACATCCTTTGCCGCCCCTCACACTTTCCAAGTGCCCTGTGTAGAGTGTCAAGGCCTTCAAATTGCTGGGAATCTCTTGGGGCCTAAAATAGGAGGCCAACATGAAATCCATCCTCATCAAGGCCGAGCCGAGAATGTACTTCCTGTGGCTCTGAAGCATGGCCTGCTACAGGAGCTGTTGAGGCAATTCTATACAGCAGTCACTGAATCGGGTCATTGATCCCTCTGGTCTTGTACGGCTATATAGAAAGAATAAATCTGATTGCAAGTGACTGCTGCCAAATAATCACGGGTACCCCCCCTACTTCGCTCTTAAAGACTTGCACGCTATGAAATCCAAGATTAAGTCAGGAAAACTATTCTTTGGTTCACTCCGTCCTACACCTTTTCCGGCTCAAAAAATTCAATAAAATATTTTTTTAAAAACACTATAACTTTCAGGCATTCCAATAGCTCCTTTCTCCTTGCCATTAACTTAAACACCGTACTAAATTGTCCCTTGGTGTGATTATGAGCGATTGGCTGGCAACTAGTTCATGGCGTACCCCGCTTACTGCTCGAAGACAGCTGGGGTAGGCTCCAGCACGCCCCGCGACCCTTGTGAGGATAAGCAGATTAGAAAATGGGTGGAAGGATGAATTTCGGAAATCTGTTTAACCCGCTAAATGATTGGGCCTTCATGAATTTTGCTTTCTGCTAGATGCTGCCAAGTCGTGAAATCAATAATGCTACCATTGCCGCACTCTGTGTCTTATGCAATGTAAACTTGATGCTTTGAATCTTAAAATTCCACAAGGTTGACACAATTCTTTGCTTTCAAAAAGATCTTGAAAAGAGTGGTATAAAGAAACAGGACCGTGAGTGTTGGTTGGTGTCATGGCTGGTCCACCAATAACATAAAACACAGCACTAGGATATGAGGGGGTGGGGGGGGGGGGGTTGTTTGTTAAAAGGAGACCTTCATCCAGAAGGGACAACAGCATTTTTGGTGAGAAAGAAGAGAGTGACAGACATGACAATCTTGTCATTTCGTATTCAGCAGGTCTTTCTGAGGATGTTGAACCAACACGAGATTCCGGTATACCTCGAACCTGATAACACCCTGAGACAAAGGATGACACATCCCAAGACTGCGCAATGGACACCCTGCACTCTGCAAAGTAATGTGCTGTATGCAGTCAAGTGCAATGAGGAATGCACAGATACATATATTGGGGAAACCAAACAAACACCAAGCAGGTATATGGCACAGCACAGGTCAAGATTCCGCTGTCTGCCCAGACCTCCCTTCTTCTGAGGCCAAAAATGTGCATATTCTTGACAGAGAAAACAGATGGTTTGAAAGAGGATTGAGAGAGACCATCTCCAAACAGAGGAGGTGGCTTACATATCGTCCACATACAATGCCATCTTCTTATCCATCCGAAAGAGACTCCATGATTTTTGCCTCCAACAAATAACAGTCACCAGTGACTGTCGAGGCAGCTCCACTGTCTCTTTCCAACTGATTGGAATATGAATGCATCTCTGAAAGGTATCTTAACGAATGTCGTTTTGCATTCCAATTGCCATTCCATTTGTGGATTGGGGGTGCCTCCAACTTGGAGCATAAATACTTGGAGTTGGGTTTGCCACACCAACTGAGGGTAGTGCAATCCAAACCAAGCCTTGTTGCATGAACTGGTGACGCCTACTTGGTTAAGAGGCGATACATCGAGCCCTGTGGGGTGAATTTCAAATCTGATTTGTTAAAGGAATAGCCCCTTTGCCAATACAGTCAAGTTACAGTGGCCAGCGCTACTGATTCTGAAGTCCTGGGGCAGATTAGCGCTGACATAGCAGCACAGTATATACTGAAATCTGAGTTTTAAAAAAAATCTAACATCGTCTTCCACATACAGGAAGTAGTCGAAACAATACAAACGCTACAAAATGTAGAGAATAGACTGCTGGGAAGAAATTAGAACAGTTTCATGGAAGTAGGAATAGAATTTAGGCTGTAAAAAAGGTCTGTGCTTCTGATAGCGTTCAGGCCTACAGAGAAGCCCTATACAAAAGTTTTCAAAACCAAGTGAAACTATGTTTTCACTCTCCTGCGCAATGCTTCTGTTATTCCAATGCACCCATGCAGTGTGTACCAATTAAACTTGCAGTGGATATACGATAGGTGCTTCTTCCTGCAGGGCAACAGAATATGATCAAAATCCAGTTTTGTTTTGTTACTCATTTTATTGCATGGTCCCCCTCTGTCAGTTTGACTTCTACGTTTCAGCATTATTATTTCTCCAGACATTTGGCAATCACACCATTGACACCCCCACCCCCAGTCCCCTCATGGAGCTCCTGTACAAACCGTTTGGTAAGTGGGATCCCTGCGGCGAACGTGATGTCTAATTATGATTGTTGTAAAAGTGAGAAAAATATCAATGCGCAAAAATTAAGCCACACACCCACCACCCGTGTCATTGCTTTTACCAGCATTTTCCTGTGCTTTTGTTATGAAGAACCCATGTCTTCCAAACTGGGCAAGTAAATGAAGAGGAAGTGAGAGAGGAACACAGTGAGTGATCAAATGAGGGGATGACTCATCGCTTTCTCAACTCATTGGTAGGATGGACATGATAGATCCTGTTGGAACGCTTGAGAAGGGTAAAGGGTGAGAAACATTCAAATGGTCTGTTGGTCCATTAAGTGACCATCTAATTAACAGACCCACCCTCCTATTCATTAAAAGGATGCCTACAGAAATTCAATGTGTGTGTTCAATTTGCAACGCAACCAAATACAGAGGTGCCATGAAATATGAATTTAATTAGTTACGTGACGATGTGCATTGCCCCCCCCCCCATCCCAAAAAAAAAAAAAAACTAATAAAAATTGGGTTGTTGTGGCAGTCTATAATAACATAAACTGGAAAAAAGTTTTTGGGGAATGTACTCAATATTATCTCTTCAAATGGCTGCCCGAAATAAATCACCAGACTCCAGATACATATATTTAAGTAATGTCCCTCAATCCAGGTGATTTTATTTTGTGCAACCACTTGACAAAATAAACTGGAGCAAATTCAACAGCCCATTTTACAATGCACTTTAAAGTAAATATTTTAATACAATTAAACCACTCCATCCTCCTGTCCTGCCTCAAGACCAACCTCAACATCACTGACTGTGCTATGTCCTGTTTTCAGTCCAACCAAACAAACTGACAACTGTTCATCCACATGCTCCTCCTACATAGCCCCTCTGACTCATGGTGTTCTCCAAGGTTCCGTGCTTGGTCCTCTCCTCTTCATACTCTTCATCCTCTACATCCTCTCCCTTGGCAACATTATCTGTCATCATGGCTTTTGTTTTCTCTGTTACACAGACAACATTCAGCTCTAAAACTCCATCACATCCATAAACTCCAATATCCACTCCACCCTCATCCATTACCTAACGGACATCAAAGCCTGGATGCAACATAACTTTCTCAAACTCAATAGTGAGAAAATAGACATAATCTTGATCAGTGCCAAAAACATAATAAAATCCACTGACTACATCTCCCACAATTTTGATCAAATCACCCTTATGCTATCCCTACTCATCTGCCATCTTGACATTCTTCTTGACCTCACTCTTTCATTTGAACCCCACATCAAACAAGTAATCCAGATTGCATTCTTCCACCTCCAAAACATAATTCGACTCTGCCCATCTCTCACATTCTCCAATGTTAAAACCCTTAGTCATGCCTTCGTTACATGCTGAATTGACTACTGCAATAGCATTCGTCAGGCAATACGGTATATCCAAAACTCTCCGGCCCGTCTCCTCACTCGCACCTGCTGCTGTGAACACAGTACTCCTGTCCTTCAGAAGCTCCAATGGCTCCCTGTCCCTCAATACATCCACTTCAAAATCCTTCTCCCTACATTCAAAACTCTCCATAGTCTGGCATTTTCATACTTCACAGATCTGCTCCATCTCACTCCTTCTGCTCCTCAGACCCTAACTTCATGTCCCTCCTCTGTAGGGCCAAGTTCCAAACCTTGGGAGACTAAATTCTAAGCCTTCTCCAGTCAGAGTTTCTCCTTGGGAATGTTCTCATTTTGAATTTGTGTTTGTTTATTCGGTTAAAAAATGGCAGATGTGTTGCTGACTGTGGTTCTTGCCCACATGCAAGGGCATTACAATATCTTGATTGCTCATTTTTATGCTCACATTGCTGAAAGGGTGAAAGAGCTGAAATCACACACACACACACACACACGCACGCACGCACGCACGCACGCACGCACGCACGCACACACACACACAAAATGCCAAGAGTCGCAACTCAACGTATCACCATACTTCATTTGATATTTATAATCTCGGTTGGTGCACTAATTGACCGTGCCACATGTAATAAAGCACACAGATAAAAGGAGAGCGGCGAGTGGGTCAGCTTGACGAGCGTGTGAATGCAATCTACTTTTGTTGGCCACCACACAGCTCACCTGCATTTGCATTTGAAACACCCTATCAGTAGTCATCAGTACCGAGGGAAAAATCAAAGCAGCTTTGATTTACCATTGTGGAAATCCTGCTTTTACTGGGAAATGCACAAATATCTGTGCATGTCATTAATGCACACTTGGTTAATCCGGAGCAGTTCAGTCATCATTACAACTGTGTTTTTCCAGAAGAGATTAACCGGATTTCTGTACATATCTGTGGAAATATTTGAGAAACATTAATTATGAATACCATGCTGTGCACAGACAACAGCAGTAACGAAGATGGCAGAAATACTATATGTGCTACATATTTAAAATGTCCGCTTCCTTTGTGGACATCTGGACATTAAACATGTAGGCTTTGTGATTGCCAACATTAGCAGCGACAGGGAAAGTGCAGGGGACTATTATCTGGACACTATTATGGGGATGTCACTTGCAAGGAATCAGAGCTGAACGGGGGAGGCTGACAGAATGAGAAGGTGTATGTAAGCATTACTCTGATGGTCACAAAATATAGAAAAGCCTGGTGGGACATGAAAGCAATTTTCATCTGAACAATAAAAAACACCATAAAGGAATGTGTAGAAGTACATTTTCACTGCATAGATAAACACATTTCACCACAAAGGGTTTTATGTACAAATTCATGAAAATGCAGAAAGCTTGTCCATGTTATTCGTTACATGCTGCACTTCAATATAGAGGCACAGGTCAGTGTGGTACTTTAAGTTTAATAGGTTCAGTCAGCTACTACCGGTAAAAACAATTTTGACATGAAACAAAAAAAAAAAAAACCCCCAAACAAACAAAACAACCCCCACCGCAAAAAACAAACATCCTTATATCCCAGCCAAAATTCAAGGATAAAATACTGTTGAGTATTCATAAACACTCTATGTTCCATCTTTTGTAAATACGACAATTTTGTTTTACATCCACATACCATGTCATATTGAATGTGTTTATTTCATACAAATTATCACACAAATTAACAATAAACAGATTACATAAATGAACCCCACAATATCTAGCAATGGTGTTTTAATTTCAGTGATTGTTCCCGAAGATAGCCAAAAAACAAACAAAAAAAGACACCACAGAGTTTAAATGACAATGGTTTGGCCAGGTTTGTGTGGACAAGCACCACTAGAAATTAAACCTTGTGAGAACCATCCATCCATTTTCAACACCGATTATCCTGAACAGGGTCGCAATCCCAACTGACTTTGGGCAAAAGGCAGACTACACCCTGAACTGATCGCCAGTCAGCCGCAGGGCACATATAGAGACAAACGACCATTGGCACCCACATGTACACCGTCACTGAATGGTAACCAATATAACTACCAGATCACATTTAAAGAGGCCAAAAGAGAACATTTCTCAAACCTAATTCAGGCTAACCGTCTAAATCCACGTCTACTATTTAAAATGATTGATGTCCATGTTCTGTGTTCAGCTGTGTTAAATTCTTTTGAAGGTGTGGCCTTGATGTTTTTGGAGGATGTGTTTTGCCAGACTAAGCCATCTGGCTCCCCTTAGGATTCTGTTCCTTTGCGTTTCTTTAAGGAAATTTTCCTGAGTATTAGTAAATCGGTCTTGGCTATTATCGACAGCAGCCTGACTTTTGGTATAGTTCAACAATTTAAACATGCTGTGGTGCGACCCATGTTCAAGACACCTGGCCTTGATCAAGATGTATTGTCAAATTTTAGGCCCATTTCCAAGCTGCCTTCCATATAAAAAAAATCTGGAAAAAAGTGTCGCACATGCAGTTCAAATCTTTCTTGGATGAACATGACATCTTGGAACTTTTCAAGTCTTGGTGACTATGTGAGTCTGGTTTTATTGGATTTAACTGCATAATGTGATACAGTGGATCACATTATTCTGTTGGCTCATTCACAAAACCTGGTTGAGCATTGGCGATAGCGCCCTTGAGTGGTTACGTCCTATTTAGCTGACAGAACCTTTTGTGTTGGCCTTGGTTGCTGTGAGTTCTGAACTGCCACACTGTCGTGTGGTGTTCCACAGGGCTCAATTCTGAGGCCTCTGCTCTTCTCACTGTATCTGCTCCCATTGAGATTCAAGAGCACTTTGAAACCGTAATTCATGCCTTCGTCACATCTCAGCTGGATTACTGTAGTGCTCTTTACTTTGAAGACAGCAGCCAATCCTCCAATAAGCATCTCCAGTTGGTCCAGAATGCTGCTGCTTGCCTTTTGAGTGGTACTTATAAGAGGGAGTGCGTAACTCCTACTCTGGCACCCCATTCACTGGCTCCCTATACATTCTAGAGTTCTTTTTAAGAACATATTATTTGTTTTCAAATCTTTAAATGGCAGTAATTTACTAAGAATTATTTCGCAGACCCACAAGCCACAGCGTGCGGACTGCATCCACTACAGTTTTTACTCTACTACAGTAAGACGTTGAATGCTACTCAAGAGGAGACTGTGGGCAGCACTGCTGAGACTGTGAAGTATAATGTTGCAGTGTTTTTGTACAGCAAGTAAAGCCGTATCAAGTTAAGTAGGTCCTACGCAGTAATATAATGCAAGTTGTGTGATGTTTTGGAAAGTTCTTTCCTACTATCCATTGAAAGAAATGAATATGCATGTCTCTCTGTGCTGAATCACAGACAGGCCAGTCAGTCAGACAGCAGCTATTAAGTCACTGACAATGTACTTTATTGTAAATGTAAAACACAGATGAGATTTCGGAGACAATGCACAGTATTAGATGACATCACATTCAGACAGTTTTAATTATAGCGGCGGAGAGCAGCACTTTGACTGATAGTCTGCATGTCGTTTTGATGAATCACTCTCTTAGTTTAGTCTCAGATCAATCTCCTCCAAAATTGGAAGATATCCACTTTGACCCGCTTTCGAAAAGCAACATAATAGCGGTTCAATTATGGTACTTGGGTGGTTTTAGTGCACAAGCTCATGATGTTCAGTCTTGCGGGGAGGAAAAAAAAAACCATACCTGCTGAGAAGATTCGATGCTGTTCAATACATCACTGTTAACCAAGACGCTTTAATCAAACTTTGATCAGGAGTCAGATGCCCGCAGACACTGATACTCCATTGAAAGGGCCTCCTGGTGCTAAATCATTCAAACTATCTGGCAACTTTTTGCCCAGTCAGCTGTCAGACACATATACTTTCAGCTGTGTGTTCAGTACTGTCTCATGGGTAAAGTGATTGCGAAGTCCATGGCTGTCCTTCAAATATGGAGTACATTATGAAATGAACGTGGATGGTTGTTTGTCTGTGTGTGTCCTGCGATTGGTCGGCAACCGGTTCAGGGTGTCCCCTGCCTGCTGCCCGAAGACGGCTGGGATAAGCTCCAGCCTGAAGTAGGCTGCACACATACTGATATTTGGGCTGAATTTGAGCAATCAAAGTCTGATGTTTTGATGACTCAAAGACTCAGTGACAAGTAGCCATTAACATACCGGCATATATATTTCTAGGCATATCCGTTCTGAGAAGGCTGTGTCACAGTATATTTGAAACATCGTATCCTATTTTGGCCAGGAGATGAGACATGGGGTAAAATTAAAATCTTAATTTTTAATCCAACGCTTTGTCAAATAGGCATGTGGTCTACGTCTGCTTATTAATCACCTTGCCAAATGTCTATTTTGGACCCTTTCCTTCATTCATCATTTTTACTCTGTACTATGTGTTCTCCTACGTTCACAGATTTGTCTCGAAAAAAATCAATTTCATTAATGGGCACTGCCACCTGCCATCTAAATGAATGGAATGGTGTCTAAGTGCATCATGAATTCATCAAGCATATTGCCATTACACTTCTTTGCGAGTGTCATGCCTAATCATCCGACATTTTTCATAATTCTCATGAATCATGTCTCTTGTGCCGCAGGTAATTGAAGGGAGCCTGCGTGTTATTGTCATTTTCGACAATGCTTATTCCGTACAGGGACACGGGAGGGTGCTGGAGCCTCTCACAGCTGATTTCGGGCCAAAGGCAGACTACACCCTGAACTGGTCGCCAGTCAGTCGCAGGGCCTCAGTGTTATTATGTACAAATAATTCACATGCACACGACACCACTAAGCTACATTTCCCTTATGCTAAAATGAGAAGTGTTAGTCAGCATGTTGATAATGAGTTTCTTTACAAGGCTTCACCTTTGTAACTTTATGCACAATGTGGAGACGATGTACCGTCAGGAGGTAATATAATGAAACAACTCACAGGCTTAGTAATGGAACACCAGCTGGTAAAAACAGAATAATTGAGTTTCACAATAAATGGAATGGTGACTCACAATGAATGTTGTATCTTCTTCATGTAGTCATTTTTCAACAAAATTAAAACTGGCCGAAGTGACACACCACAAAAGAGAATGGTTTTAGCATTTACACTGCTTTGTCATAAACCTTGAGACATTTCGGTGTTCACTAGCAAACTTAATGCCAGTCTGTACAAGTACCTTCTTCAGCAGAGGAACCTTATGGACACTGCACATTTCAGTCCATTACACTGTAGTGTGGTGCCAGTGTGTTCTCTGTGACGAATGTCTCAATCACCCTCAGATCTTTTACAAGTTCCTGCCTTGTACTTTGAGGCTGCACCTGCCATCTAAATGAATGGAATGGTGTGTAAGTGCATCATGAATTCATGAATTCCTTTTGATTTTTTGCCCCATATATAGCCGAATTAAAAATAGTTTCAAAGTGATGCTACATTATAAGGGAGTCTATTAATGACAAATGTATTCGAAGGTGTTTTCCTTTCCGTCCACTTTTGAGCTGAAGACGCGTCAATCAGCATTAGCGTAATACAGTGGTTGTTTTATCTATTTTAAATTAATCTTTACTCAAGTCCTTTTGAACTTTTCTGTGTTTAAGCACAGTGATAATGTTCAAATGATGGATAATGTTACAATGGCTGACAATAATGTTAAATTAACTTTTTAGGAATGCACCCTCAGTCTTGTTTTTGATGAACACTTATAACCGCTACGCTACCGTATTTTAAAGTTGGTTATTATGGCGGAACTTGAAGAAGACAAGTTTAGTACTTGGTATAAAAGGTTGGAGAAACACTGAGGGCCAAGACAGACTAATACTGTATTTCTACCCAGCAACTTTCTGTATGTATGGCTGTATCCTCACGTGAGTCTAGGAAGAGGGCCTTTCCCAGATGCTTTTGGCAAGAGGTGGGGTTGGCCTACAGGCCTACACCCTTAACTGGTCACCAGCCAATTGCAAAGCACCTATCTACAAACACCCATTCACATCCACATAAACATTTATGGACAGTTTACAGCAGGGATGGGCAATTTAAGTGATGGAGGGGCCCAGAATTTCTCATCAGCACTACTGAGGTTCCCACATAGATCACGTACTTACCAGATGTAAGACAAGAATGCCATAAAAAATATGGGGGGGGGGGGGGGGGGCTATAAACCTAGGTCTTGATTTTGCAAAATTTCATTTGTGAACATAGAACTTTGCAAGAAACCCAAGATGAGGCACCACTCGTGAAGTGAGAGAGAGGCGCTCGCTATGAACGACGTCAGCACGGAGGGAGGCACCCACCACAGGGCTGCCTCGGAGGGAGCGCAGCGGCCGAACGAGGATGATGAGCGCTCTATAAGAAGAAAAGCCACCACGGAGAGCGCTCACATAGTCCAGACACGATGATGACGAAGAAGACGTGAGAGAGGGAGGGAGAAAGAGAGAGCAGCCAGCGGGATGATCGAGACTTGTTTTAGTCCCGTTCAGACTGAGGAGTGAGCGCCCGGTGCGAGAGAGGGAGGGAGGGAGGGAGGGACGACCCGGCGAGTTTCAAATGGCCGGGCGGCGAGCTGCTGCTTCTTTAAGTGTCTCATTGAGCACCTGAGCGGTTGTTTGCTGCCTCGATATCCTCCTCGTCCTTTAACTTGACCACAGCCATTCAATGTCACCACTTCTACTTTGACTTTGAGCCCCGAGAAGTCTGGAAACAAGTCACTGACGGAGACATTCGTGACGCCTCAATATGTACCAGGGGCATTTACAGGTAAGAGCCGTTTTTATTACTGGTGTTATTATTTTTATTAGCATGTTTTTTTTTTTCATATTCATTTTGGGATCTGATGTGTTGTTGCAAAACATAAGTCATCTATCTGGTCATGTAGAAAGGTGATCCTTGGTTTACGACGAAGTTCCGAACGCGTATTTAAGTCTAAATGCTACGTTGTCTGTCTCTAACGTCACGATTCCAGTAAATGTTTTCTGTGAAAGCACTTAGGTCATAAACACGTAATTCGGAGCGGCGTATGACGGGACCGTCGTAAACTGATGAGCCCCTTTACATGTTTATGCTTTGGATCCATACTGGAGCTCACCTTACGGCGAACTAGAGGAAGCTGACGCATACACACGCTCGCGCGCACACGCGCGCACACACGCGCACACAGACACGAACAAGGGGCAAAAGGATCTTGCAGGTGCATGTCACATGTAAACAGCTCTACCAAGAGGGACTTCGCGATTTTTCCCAACCTGCACACTCCTGGTGTGACGTCACCTAATCGGACATCAATTTGCAGACAGCAGAATCATTTGTTACATCACCAGTGCGGAGTGAATATGTAAACTTAGGCCATCCACATTACTCCGCTCAAGGCGGGAAAAATATAGTAATGTGACCTTTTTTTTTTCTCAAGTTATCGATATATTTTTTAAGTTTACAATCCAGCTTCTGGTGCTATGTTCTTTATTTTTGGATGCAAGTTTGCAAAGTGAAAAAGATACTTTGCGCTCTCATTACGTAATGAAAAACTCCAGAGTCAGTATTCAGGAGCATTAAAGACCAAACTTGAATATTTCATGATGTATTACTCAAGCATGCGGTGTTCATTGAAAATGCATGAAAAGGCAGTTGGCAGCTCTTGTCTGATTTTGCAGTGTTATTTGTCACAGCCCAAATGAAAAGCCTGCTTTGTGACTTATGGGTTGTTATCAAATGTTGCGCATTCCTATATGATGTTTCAATTCGTGACATGCCAGTGCTCTGAAATTTTCTGTTTCCCGTCCCATGCCATTAAGGTCAAATGCATATTGGAAATATTTCGAATGTAAAGCAGCTGCTCAATTTGACGAGATGTTCGAAAACACAGCTGAGGTATTCAATTTGATGTTGGCAACATTGTTCTCTTGGACTAATTTGTGTGTACAAATTAGGGATGGGCATACTAATTAAGAATAATGGTCACTGTGCGGCAAATGATTGTCGGTTAAGCCTGCTCACAATTGATCAAGGAAATGTTGTCATCTTTGCAGTCAGTACTTGCTCAAAGCCTTGCCAGTTCCCATATATGTAATATGTAAACAGCTCAGACACAGATTTAGGGGACAAAGTTAACCCCTTCGCTAAATCACCAATGGGGGCAATATGAGAACCAGACAGTGGTAAACACCTATTCATGGACACTCACTTCTTTCGCCCTGATAGAATTCTCTAGGAAATGTTTTACACATTACAGCTGATGTTGACATGGCTACGCATCAAATTATCTGATTGGAGGATGCTGTGTCTCTGTAAAAGTTGAGGCAATATCCTGCTGGGCTGGGACACACACAAACACACACACACACACACACACAGCCAAGAATCGCAACTCAACGTATCACCGCCCATACAACATTTGATATTTATAATCTCTGTTGGTGCACTAATTGATCGGCAAATGTAATAAAGCACACAGATAAAAGGAGAGTATATATATATATATATATATATACACTGTATATGTATTAATACACTGTATATATATACACTGTATATGTATATATACTGTATATATTCACTGTATATATATATATATATATATATATATATATATATAATATATAAACAATGGTGGCGTGGTCTCTCTGTAAAAGAGGCTACGTAGACATTGTACGACCTGAACCTAGTGCAACAAGACAAAGTAATGCCTTGAAATGTACATGTCTTTCTTTCATTCTGGAATCATTGGACACTGTTGACAAACTTGGCCAAAATCATTTTAGGAAATGTGTCTGTAAAGAATTCTACTGTTCCGATTATTGTCTCCGACACTGTCAGAGAGGTTTTGAGTCAACAATAGGCATATTATGGGGGCTGTAATGGATAGGACCAACACACTAGACAAAGCTCGACATAGTCTGCGACAGCACATGGTAAACACCATAATAAACAGACTGCTGAAGTAAAACCTTTCCAACACCATCAAGTCAAGACTACCAAAATAAATCACTTGAATGTATTGTTCTGAGTGAGGGTTTGCCTTTCGTCATTGCTCAGTGAGACCTGTGTGGCATTCTCAATGAGGTTCTTGTACTGTACTTCAGAGAGCAATGCAGCAGAAGTCATTTACTCTTAACAAGGGCTATCAGATTTACTTCCTGACATGGAAACCCTTCTTGCCATTACTGTCAGTCTCAGTCTTTTATTGAATTCAGTCAAGAAGCCACGTAGTCATTTTATTTAGTTTCGGACCGTCTAATTACGAACGTCTGCACAAGGATGCAGGATGCTTGCGCTGTACACTATTACGGTTGCAGTGTCGCTGTGACTCCGCAAATGATGAGACAATATCAGGTGGATCGAATGTCTTGGCGTGAGTCGGGTTTCACGAACGATGCAAAATTCTTGTGTGATTCGTGACAACTTGGCAGGCAAACAATAGAACTCGGATCAGAGTCTGATCGGAAAACAATTCGAGACTGCGGTCTTCCGTTTCTCTCATTTTTCCTCTGGGGTAAATGTATCCCAGACAAGGCATACAAGTGTGACATCATGACAGTATGCCATTACTAACTATTACACACCACACACGCACACACACACACACACACACACACACACACACACACACACACACACACACACACACACACACACACACACACACACACACACACACACACACAGTAAAAACAAGTAGGCAATCTGCAGTAATTTTCTAGTCTAGGAAGTCCTGGACTGTGTCATCATTCCAGGTCTCACAATCATGGCTTTACCATTTGCGGTGTAATTTTAGTTATGCCCCCCACCCACATTATTTATATTTATCAGAAATTTAATTATGGGAGTGCTTCTATTATGGGCACAAAATAGATCTTGGATTAATGGAAGAGATACTACAAGGCCTTTGGTTGTTTGCTCTGTAAAGCAGAGGGTGATTACATTATTTGATTGCCATAATGTAAGTCCCCGCAGAAAAGGTCTGCGCGGGGTTTATCACTCATCAGACGTCGGTGAAAGTCTCAAGACTGTCGTCATTGCTATTTGGATTTTAAATGGGGGGAAATGTAAATGACACGAAGATTGTCAGAAAGATGTTGATAGGCTTCTGCAGTTAAAACAAATGTGAACCAGGCCACGATATTTAACTTCCAGAGCCCTAAATGGTGAGGCTCCTCCTCATTCAGTGGATTTTACGCTTAACGGGTTACGATGCATCAAGACAACTCAAATTCGGCTACGAGACACTACATTTGTCTGCCTCTGTCGGTTCAAATTCGGGCTACATTTGCATAGTCTCGCGTTGGCATAAGCTTTCTCACCTTTCTTACCTCACCCCTTCACCGACTGTCATATGCAGGCATTTCCATCAAGAATTCTGCTACAGCTCAACTGGTCAACCGAAGGCGCGTGGACTGAGGTCTCGCAAGCTATTTTTATCGCAACAGCTTAAAGTCTCCTTGATGTAATGAACCGTGGTCTTGATTAAAACCTATTTAATAGGCCTGCCTAGTTCAGGAGCCAGAATAATGAGGGAAATCAGGCGCTCCCTGACTGGAACGAAAGCTCCACAGACAGCGTTTCTGTCAGAGATGGCGGCAACAAGGTAGGAAAAGAAATACGGTAATCAGTGGGAGGTAATACATCCCGAAAATATAGTTTTAGAGCCTCTGGAGAAATATATGTGTTGTGCAGTGTGAACATGAGAGAAGATTACTATAAAGTCACCTCTTAATCAATGAAATAACAAAATTGATCTCACAAGAAAATTCTATGCTTCCTACTTACTACTCTTCGGTTCAAGTGCTTCGAACAAGGACACAGGTTGTGAGCCACACCATCAGTAGTCAAATGTCTATCTGGTGAGTGGACAATTCCCACAGACATTGTTAAATATGTTGTCGAAAATCACCATGGAAGTGCGGAAGCCTTTGTCATACCTATTTTAATTACATTTTTCACTTCCTTGCATGCATATTCAGGTGTCCCAATATATACGTCATACTATAGTTCTAAAGTGGAGCAGGGCTCAGCATGACAAACCACGTCAAGTTCTAGCAGGTTCGTTTATGGCTTTGTGACAAGAATGAATTAACTCTGAAGCAAATTAAAATGAAATTTTTATTTTAACAACGCACGAAACGACTATGAGTAATGTGGCAGGTGCTGTTTGGAGGGGAGAATTTTTGTATCGAAAGCCATGACAAGTCTGACACAAACATGGAAGAGACAACAAATAGATTTACTATGCTCATGAATACTAAGTGTCGCTTCCCACGTCATCATTAAAAATGAATTCCCGGATAATGCTGATCACTCAGCAGTTACACAGCATTTTTGTTGTTGTCATCAGACCAATTTAAAAAAAGCAGATGCACAAAGTCACAACTTCATATGTGTTTGTGACGTACTTCATGACGACTCATGTTTTCAACTTTGCAAATTGTATATTTAGCCAGTTTTACCAGTCGAGATGTTACAAAAAGTTCATTTCTAAAAAGCATTGTTTTGCGCGCCCTAGCAGAGAGATAGCGGTTCCAGCGATCTTTACCGTGAAATAATTGCTGCCGTTTTAATGAGAGTTTTAAAGCATCCACATTCACTTGAGCTGAAATGAACTGCACCGGAGGTCTCTTGTTTAAGTGATCTAATTGCCTTTTGTTTAGTGCACACCAGGGTTCAGAAGATTATTCTTTTCCAACCTTTATGTAAAGGTTAACATAGCATCACATAATAGATTGACATACCTGCTAGAATAGCTCATCAACTGACTAATAAGGTCAGTTGATGGATTTTCTCTGCTGTCACTCATCAAATATACGCTCAAATAAGGAGCTTGTTTGAATTGCGAGTTATAACATTAAAAACAGCATCATCAGTACTACTGATCAAGCACGTCACCGATTCAGTAGGCAGTTGTGGGAGATGTTCATGTGGATAGATTGCTGGCTTATATGCAGCACACTGATTACGTTCCGACGTTCGAGTCTCCGCTCCGGCCTTCCTGTGTGGAGTTTGTATTTTTTCCTCCTAAATTCCCCAAACATGCATGTTAGGTAACCTGAACACTTTAAATTCTTGGTCTTCATCTTTTTGTCTCGATATTGCCCTGTGGTGTCTTGCAACCAATCCAGGGTGTACACTGCCTCTTGCCTGAAGTCAGTTAAGATCGGATCCAATTCACTGCAGACCGTAATGAGGACACACCCTATAGAAAATGGATGGATGGATGGATAGTTTGCTGGCTTATGTTGTTGCTGAGCTATTGACAGTGATGTAGGACAGTGCATGGTGTATATTTTTGAAACATGTTAACGGTTTGAATTATTTGAATGCGAAACAAGATGTTGAGCTCTTTCTAGCAGGGAGTTGATTTCAACAGTTTGAATTTTAATAGCTTGGGCTACTGGATGCTCATCTTGAGATATTAATAATGCTGTCTGACGAGATTACAAGTCTTGAACTGTATTTACCAGGCTTGCCTGTCCTGTAATAGATTGCACCCCAAAAAGTAACCCCCCACCCCCCCACCCCCTCCCCCTCCCCCACTCCCTGCATCTGAGAGTCCATAAATTTGAAGGACCCGAATGGACCTGCTTCATGGTCATACATCAGTTCGACCCTCAGTAGATTCCCTCTGTTTTGCCTCCAAGCGTGTTAGCACAGCAGACCTGCGAGGCCCACATGGAAAGTCCCCTGAGCTGCTGTACAAAGCCACATTTTTCCCCCCCTCACAAAAGTAGGACACGCCTCAGCATCTTTGTAACTTGGAGCAGAGGGCCGTGCAAAAGAATAGGTGGCCCATCCATCTCTCTCTCTCTCTCTCTCTCTCTCTCTCTCCAAAGCCATTCATAACAGTCATTCTCCAGCAGGGAATTAATTTGCTCCAGAAACCAGGAGTCTCAGTGCTCAAGTTGAGGCAGCATGTATTCGGTCCTCCAGGGAAGAATGAGCTATATCGCTGACGAGAGCTCTTGATAAGCAAATATGTGCTTCAATTTGGCAGATGTGAACAAGATCGTCATATATTGTATTTAATCTCTTGGGGAAATGCATATTTGTGTCCAATATGGGATAAAAATCATGCTGTCGCACCTTGTTATGAAACCTTTTTTTTTTGGAACTGCCTTTCACAGATCTACAGACTTCCGATTACACATTGGTGGTTTCAAAGATAATAATGTGCTGAAGATAACACAGGAAGTCCTTCAATTTGGCCCACAGGGATGGAGTTTCAGGGATGGACTGCTATGAGATTTGGTGCTGACATTTATAGCCAATGGGTGAATCTTATCAACTTTGAGGGATTTCATTTCTAAGCGAGAGTGAGTGCACAATACTGCTACAAACTCAAAAAAAAAATTCTGCATTTTGACAGCCACAGTACAGAGTCTAATAAACAGATGTTCTGTATGATCCGCACTGCATTCCCTAAACATTGGGGCCCTATTTTTGCGCCCAACTGGAGCAGATTCTCACATACTGTATTCAAAAAACTGATTTGAAAACGCCACCTTTGCCTTTTTCGCAAGCCAGGTCCGCTCAGCATCGCTGTTTTGCTGAGAGAATCTGCTTTGTGCGCCTGGAGCAAGGAATGCTCATCTTTTGATAAGTCGACTCCTAACATTGCACCTCTAGATTTGAGCTCACGGCCTCAGTCTTCACCCACGGTCCGAGAAAAAAGATCTTTCTTTGCAAGTATGTGTGCTTGTCATACAAACGAAAGGAAATGCTCCATAAAAGCAATGTTGCAATGTATGTGATTTAATAACCCAATTAAATCTAGCTTGTGAGTACGCCAATGTCAACGCTCATCATACATGTGACCCATTTTGCAATTAATGGCATTAAAAGGCAGCTTTCATACGATGAAGGTAAACAAATTAAAGATGATTTTGTATCAGGTGGGTTGCAGTGCAACAACATACTATTGCTCAACCCTCACGAGGGTGGAGGACATATGCACGGTAACACTTCAGCTAAATCAATGTGACAATCCAACATGTTCTGCAAAGACAGATTCACAACAGCTGTTGTTCCAATCAGGGGTCTTCAAACTGCCAGTCACACCTCCCCAGGGGGGCCGTGGGAGAGTTGGGTATGAAGTGCAGAGTCAGAGATGAGAGGCTGTGATACTGCAGAAAGCGGGAGGGGCGGGGAATGATAACAGGCTGGTCAGCTGAATTAAACACACTAAGCAAGTGCTGTTGTGAGGGAGCAGAAAACAGAGCGCCCAAACAGCTCTAAAATTGGACGAAATTGTCATTTGATTGAAAAATACCATATTTTCCGCACTATAAGGCGCACCTAAAGCATTCACTTTTCTCAAAAGCCGACAGTGTGCCTTGTACAGTGAAACTCCTCACAATGAAATCTACATGGGTGAAAATACCCCCTAGTGTGAAAAAATCTTCATGCATTAACACCATTCCCACTTTCCTGTTTCAAATTTGCTCCAGTGAAAACCCCCCTGCTGTGAAAAATGTCTTGCTGCAAACATGATTTCGTTGTAGAGGAGTTTCACTGTAATCCGATGTGCCTTATATATGGTGTTACAGTCCTTTTATACTTCCCATTGAGTTGTTTCCATATTAGCATTCCTATCCCATCTAGTGGTGACTATTAGCAGGAAAAACCAATTGTAACGTAAAAAGGTTCTGCCAGACACTAATTGACACGTGCATTTGCCAACGAGCACTCACACAGACAACTACATTGTGAGCCCTGCGCAGCCATTATGAAACGACGATAATACCAAAAGCATAGTTAACTGCTGACTAAATGAAGGAAGGAGACAAGCAAGACTTCTCAAGATATTTAGCCCCTTGTGGATGGGAGCCCACTCGGTTTGTGTGCCTTTTTGTTGAATCAATGCTACATCCTGAGGGAGATACATATGGATCAGATTTCTTTGATGTAGTATTTTAAAAGTTCTGTAAAGCGCTTTGTTACAGCTGCAGCAGGTTTGAAAGCTTTATATAAATAAAGCTGAATTGTATTGTATTTCCTTTAGTGTAGCTCCATCTTGTGTCTTGTGGATGCATAACACAACCACAGCCAGGCTCTGTATAAAAAAAGCTGTATTGTATTGTCCATCCATCCATCCATTTTCCGAACCGCTTGATCCTCACAAGGGTCGCGGGGGGTGCTGGAGCCTATCCCAGCTCTCTTCGGGCAGTAGGCGGGGGACACCCTGAATCAGTTGCCAGCCAATCGCAGGGCACACAGAGACAAACAACCATCCACGCTCACACTCACACCTAGGGACAATTTTAGAGTGACCAATCAGCCTGCCATGCATGTTTTTGGAATGTGGGATGCGGGAGGCCGGAGCTGGAATCGAACCTGGTTCCTCTGCACTGTGAAGCCAACGTGCTAACCACTGGGCTACCGGGCCGCCTGTATTGTATTGTATTGTATTGTATTGTATTGTATTCCCTTTAGCGTATCTCCATCTAGTGGATCGACAATGCAACCGCAGCCACAATTGTAGCTTCAATTTTCTGTGCCTTATAATACAGTGCGCCCTATATATAAAAACAGTTTGAAAATAGGCCATTAATTGGAGGTGTGCTTTATACTCCGGAGCGCCTTATTGTGCGGAAAATACAGTATTCCAATTGTGTCGGACGTCCGTAAGGTTCCGGACAGAATCCGACCCAAAAAAGTAGACTCAGGAAAGTTGATGTCACAAAAATATTTATTAACAAGGCTGACAAAGTACAAATAACGGAGCTGGGCAAGCCAGGAATAATGTGAAGAAAACAAAAAGTGCTTGCACAAGGCAAATGAAAAAAAAAACCCGAACGAAAATAGCTTGTAACAAAAGAACAAGACCGACCAAACCGCGTGGAGAACAAACCGTGTATACACTTAAACACACTAAGAACTACTTACTTGAATAATGAAGGACACAAGCAAAGGCAAGAGCCGAAAAACATCCCTTACCTTTAAGTAGACCACAGTGCTGCCCGGCATATTGCCGCACTAAATTTGGACTTGCCTGTGTAATGTAAAAGCCTGTAAAAAAAATGCTTGCTTAACTCATTCCCTCCCAAAGACGTTTTTAAACGTCTTTTCAGACTTGGTCCAGAATTGGCTGGTACTGAATGAGTTTAAAAGCTGCAGTTTAGTGCAGGACACCAACGATAAACCGCAATGTAGTGAAAGAACGCTTGGTAATTCATTCAGCAACATTCTATGCAAAGTTTATGTCAGCACCTTTCGTGATGCTCGCCGGTGTGCATCACTCCTTGAGCGTCGGGTGGGTGCCTGGCGAATCAACTACCATACGGCTAATGAATTCCCTGGCAAAAGTTGAGGTCGGGGCTGTGGCGTGACGATGGTATGTATGCTGAGTTCAAGGGTGCACCAGCTGAGCGAATGAAAAGGCCGGTCGGTTTCTCAACCAGGACACGATCGCACATCTGCAGCGGTCCCACAGGCTGTGATCCCAGTCACACTTCACATTGTGTATGTGTGTGTGTGTATGTGTGTGTGTGTAGGCACGGATCACAAATTGAGATTACATTTTGTAAATGCAGCACCTGAATCTCTGCACATCTGTTTGCCCACAAGCAGTCATGCTCACACAAGTAGAAATAATGAGAGAAGACACAGACGTGTGATTCATATTTACTTATACGACAGATCCTGGTCAACAGCGTGTTGTTGAGAGGGTCAAAGGGCTTCCTTTTCACGCACATCAAAACTGAACAGCGCTGTTGGTAGAGAGCCAAGATGGACGTGACTAGCGTGTGTCACAACCAATGAGACCGCATGAACCTCTACCAAAGTTTTTTTGTCCTAAATGTACTTTTTGTCATAGTGGCTTGTTTCTTGTAGTACTTGCGTGGCTCAATCTATCTGAAACAAATTCTTTGTGTGTTCTTCATCAGATGATTCTGATTCTGACCTGCAATACGGCAAATGAACAGCAGTTAAAAGACGCTGCAAATAATCTTACATGGCAAATATGAGCATTGCTTGCATGGAAAACAAAAGTGCAATCATTCGGATCCGAGTGGATTCCGCAAACACAGACAAGGGCAAGATTGCTAATCAAAATGTTTATTTACAAAATGCAAGGCTGACAAAGTACAACGAACACCGATGATAACAAATAACCAGGAAAAGGTGAAACAAACCAAAAATGTTTGCAAAAGGCAAGGAACAAGATAAATGGAAAGTGCTTGTCGCCCAAAGGACAAGGAAATCAAACACTAACCGAGAAATAAGAAATACAGTCCAACCTCAGTTTTCAGACGTCTCAGTTCTCGACCAATTCGGTTTTCCACCAAAAATTTCTAGTTTTTTATGCCTCAGATGACGAACAAATTTCGGTTCTCGAACAAACTGAGCGCACTCAAATGCACCATTTGACTCCTCTCGCCTACCCTACATGAGGAAGTGACACTTCCTCGTGTTGCTTTCCATTGTGAGCAGACGTGTTCAGTAAAGATTTTTATTTTAAAAAGAGCGTGCTTTCGGTTTTCGAACAATTTCGGTTTTCGAAAAGAACAGCCTCATGGACGAAAACCGAGGTTTGACTGTACATGAAAAAAAAAAAACAAATACAACGCGAAAAGCTAAGAGGCAACAAAGTCTAGAATAAGCATGCACTTGGAGACAAGAGTCGTGAGCAAGGTTGAATAATCCGACAGGTGTTGTCAGTTTGGCATGGATTGTGAAAGGAAGAGGTAACGATGGCAGATACAAGAAAGGTGCGACTCTTGAGCAAATGGCCATCACACTCAATGGAGACTGAACAAACAAACTCTGTCGTGTTCATGACAAAGGTACTGCAGCATATTAACCCCCCCCCCAAAAAAAAACTTTTACCAAGTCGCTCACACATTTCACGGGACAGTAAGAACAATTTGCTTTCTGCTGGGCTGTTATTATTTTACGGTATTATTTTATTTACGTACATAGCGTGTCTAATCCACATATGAGAGGTATACAGGGATGGACTAACAATGCTGATGTAATTATAACTGGGCTGTGTACAATGTAAATCTGCGGTTTGAAACCTTTTTTCCTACTGTATCGGGGACCGAACCAGATTCGTATAGTCCTGGAGAACCGTACAGAGAAATTGTGGCTTTGGGTTGTTGGATTTATTTATGTATTTATTTTTGTTAAGAACAGTTCATCTGATGTTTATTTATTGGCAAGGCCAGATTAAATACCCTTGCAAGTCGATATGACTGATTCCATAGATTCCCATCCTTGATCTAAATTATTATTCTTGTACATATTGCTGCAGCAAAGATGCCTGAAAGTTTTCTGAGTTAAATCAGAGTAATGAGAATGGAAGATGAGGAGAGCGGTCCTTCTTTTCTTAATTGAGAATAAACCACAAAATAATTGAACAAGCATGTCAATAACCGTGTCAGGATGTCTTTTCTTATTAGTTAAATGTGAAGACCTGGTTCCTGGGATCACAGGAAACAATCAGAAAAACACGGATCCATCACATTGTTTAAAGGTGTGACAAGCCAAACGTTGTTCTATTGTATCTTCCAATTCATTCCCTTTTGTGTGTAATCCATCAATGACAGAGGCAATGAGTGCCTCTGTGTCCATGGCACTGTCGGTATCACCGCACTGAGGCCTGTGTGCCATTAAGGGCTTTGCTAGCCAAGTGAATAACAGATACGATATTTTGTTGCTATTTTTGGGCTGTTGAAGCTTTGTGTCTATTTGGGGCCTTATAGTCAAGCTAAGACAATTAACAACAGATCAAAAGAGCAGTCAGTGTTAGCACAAAAATGTCATGCTTTTGCGAGAAAGCAAAAGAGGTCTGGAAAAGCCCGCTGGAACATCAGAACTTTATTTGGGGTCAGAGTCACTTTAAATTGTGGCAGGTGTGTGTTGACTCCCCTCTCACCTGTGTTTGAATTATTTGGGCATAAAACCTGGTATTTGAACAGAGAAATGCGTCAACTTTTTATATCCACTGATATGCATGTCTAAAAAATATATATACAGTGATCCCTCGCTATTTCGCAGTTTGTTTATCTGATGAATGTTTGAAAAAAATCTGTATGAATGTTTAGAAAAAAACGAGGGATTATTGTGTCTCTCTACTTATTTACTTAATTTCATAAATCTTGAAGTTTTGAGCGCTACAGGGAAACATCAATAGATTCTTTGAGATATTTATAATGTACTGCAATCATATGTGCCTGTGGATGAAATAGCGAAGCTTCTGGTAAAAATGTACGCGAGGGGTACGTACCATGCCAAGTGCATTCAAGTGTATTGGAGCGAACCCCACATACATTTGGATATATCCAAACTTTCCTCTTTATTCTTGTCCACATCCTCTTTCTGAAGCAGACTGTGTCTTCCTCGACTGACTGTTTTTATGATTTCAAAAAAGTGGTACCAGCACAACATATTATATGAGGAAGGTCAGAACCTAATACAAGCTGCGGCAGTTCAAGTCGCACCCCCATATATTAAATCGCTCAATGTGCCAACTGTCATTTTTTGCAGTGGTATGGTCCAACTCAGGTTCAGAAGCATCGCGTAGTATGCCGCAGCCCTGACAGTGTTACTCAATGCATTAAAAAATATTGCAGGGTCTTGTTTGTTTAACATGGTGGTGCCTTGCTTCGTCTCAGATTTTGTTCAACGAGTACGACCTGCACAATACCTCACTCTGGTTTAGATTGGCTTTTTTCTGTCCAAAAGCCCTTCAAAGAATGATTTCTTTTTTGCCACTAAATCCATCAAATGTGCAGTTTCTGCATCCTCCTTACCTTCCGCTCTCTTTTATAGATCCGCTGCCTCTGAAATATGTGTCCCTCGTTGATCCCGCCCTCGGATGTATGTCATTGGCTGGTTTCAGGGCCACATGGAATGAGCTTTGTGATGGGGTGGCCTGAGCATTGCATTTCAGGGCGAGCGTAAAATTGAGCTGGTCATCCAGTTACATGCAGGGAACATCTCTGTCGTTAGTATCTTGAATGTTCATATCAAGATATCAAAAAAATACATAAAGAGGGACGGATTCACGTATTTTCCATGTCCACACTCTCTCGATGTTAAGGCAGCAATCGCGTTTTGCCCAAATAATCTTTTCCAGGCATGCATACTTTCCCACCTTAATGGCACTTCCATGTGGTCATGGCTGGTCACTGTTTGCAGATAAAACAAGAAGAGCTGCATCTCACTGGTAACTGAAAACTTGCAAAAGCCACAGTCTGCAGTGCTCCATTTTCAGCCTGATATGCCTCCCCTCAAAATCTATAGTCTTATGAAAAGGTCACGAGTGCAGTCAGGAAAACGCCACTCATACAAAGTTGTCAGTACATCTCAAGACAGCAACCATTTTTAGCAGCATCCAGGGCTGGCACTGTTGGGGGAAGGAAGAACAAGAGGAATGCATCTACCTCCTCTCTCATTATTGTCATCCATGCTGGTGAAGAGCTATGTTCAGATGCGCTCAAGTGCGCATCCTTTCTACTTTTCACATTTCACTTCCTGCTCCTCGCTCTCACCCTCCTCTAACCTCAGGAATGCTCACATGTCAATTAAAGCATATCTCGAAGACATCATACCCTGTACCGTACAGTACCCCAGAGTGGGGGGACAGTCTGCCGTATAAAAGGTCAGGGACTACTTTAATGATGGTGTAGCGAGAAATAAAGCTATAGATAGTCATGCTGTTAGGGGCGACAGGCATGTTTGACCTAAAACAACAGACAACAGGCCACACACGTTTTCCATTTTGTTCTCCCAATCTGTTAGAGTTCATCCCATGGGTGCTTGATGGGATTGAGGTCAGTGCTCCCAGTTTCTTCAACGCCAATCTCATCCAATCACAGTAATCTACTTTGCTTTGTGCCCAGGGCACAGTCATGCCGGAATAGAAAAAGGCCTTCCCAAAACTGCAGAGAATTGTCCAAAATATCGAGGTAATGTTTTTATTGAATATTGAATAGTGTTGTATTGTATTGAATAGACAGACCTGAAAACCTGAACTCACCCGCAATGAACCATTTTTAATATGCTTACCGGTATATTTATATGTTATAATTTATTTATATACCTCTTGTTCTTCTACGTCTTTACGTTTTGCCTCTGTAAATTAGGAATTTTTCCATTGTGAGACAAATAAAAAGTTTTCTTTTTTTCTTTCTTAAAATGTAAGCATTAAGTTTCAGACGGAATGTGGGGCTGTCCCAACATTTTTGTCCACATAGTACACGGCCAATGTCGAGCTATGTGTAGTGACTGAAAAATGACTTCCTTTCACGGTACACTGTCTCGCCTCTGTAAAGTGAAGAACTTGAGAGGAAAATTGGAATGTGAGCTATGGCTCTTTTGCGCTTCAGTGGCACAATCGTCTCTTTAGATTCAAAGAGGAACTATGCCATGAGACGCTTGGATGCCGGCTCTGCTCTTCTTGTGTTGTTCTAATGTTTTTATATTTCGAAAAAAACCCAAAAATCAATCTTTTAGATGTGACACGTTTCAAACAGGTCGTCAATAAAAGTAGCGAGTAAGTTTTCATGACGATTCCGTTGACAAGAAAACTATGCAGTGGCACGTTTAACCTCAATGGCGATTTTTAGTTCCCCATGGGAGATAATGGTAATTGAACAAAAACTGCTCTGGAGTCAAAGTAGCTATATTGGTAATGTTTTACGCAACATTTACACATTTTAAAAATGATTCTTAAAATCATGCCATGGCCCCTAGTGCTGATAACACATGACATTGAGGAATGTTTACAGGCGTGATCCGCTTGAACCAGGGAGGCGAGTTTCGTCACATCAAGGCGATGCACAGCCCACTTTGCAGTGTTCATTGCGTATTCATATTTTATTGAGTAACCAGGAACGGAGACCACTTTGCTTCGTATGACTATCGTATAATTAAGCAATATCACACAAGAGGCACAGATGATTGACAGCACAACTTCACAACCTCGAGTGTGATATTGCTTCTATACACCAGTTCCACATTTATCAGTTACCGCAATCAATGACAACAAATTAATTTTTTTGCCAACCCACACTAATGCTCGCTAACCACTGACTGTTGATCTGAGCATTTCGAATGCCAAACATCTCCACTAAAGAAAATTGTTGCTCGTCTGGTAAATGAGATGGATGGCAGACTTGCTTATGTAAACGTATAATATAGTGAACTGCAACTCATAAATGCATAACGGAAGTCAAATAAGCAACGTTTTCTAGCTCCGCAAATCCCCGTTGAATGTTCCATCGCGTCATTCTCATTGTAGAAATGCAAATGACGAAGGCTCCATGCTTTGACTCAAGAGATAACGCATTGTATTCTTACTTGCAATTTTATGGCACTTTTACTGCTCCAACTCCAATCACTACGAGTGGAACTAAACTATTCTAAAAACATTTCCATGATTGTATTGCGAGCCTCTCATTCTTGTTTTCTTTTTTTTGGGGGGTGGGGGGGGTAAGGGGCTCATGAAGTTTACAAAAGGCATCCACTTGCAGGCTGGCAGCACTGAGAAATGCTAATAAACTAAGCTAGATGACGTGACTGTGTGCACCTTGCAAGCTCCTTGTGTAATCAGCCCCACCACTCGCATCTAATCATGTATGAGGGGCACCCATGACACACACACACACACACACACATACTCACACTCTCACAAGCACCGTCAAAACACTGTGGATGATCAGTGGTGAAATTGCCCTTTGATGGCTCCTCAGTATGGAGATTTATGCCGAAAATGAGACACTGGCGCGTGCACCGCGTGACACTCAAGTGACCGGGCGTGAGAAAATGGTCATGCCGAATTTCATTCACACCGATGAACGTTTGATGGCTTGCTCACATGCTGTTTCAGTATGTTCTGCAGAATGAAGTGCAATGACGCACAGTTCAATTACGCGGCACTATAACCTTAAAACAAATACATCACATTCAAAATGATCTGCTTTCAACGTCTCGTTTTGACATTGCAACGTTGGAATGTTGAAACGAGGATTCCATGAGTGGATATGAACCCCCATTCGGAAAACAAGGAAGCAAGTTTGACTAGATTAAATCTTAATGACAGAAGATTAGACAAATGCAACGTTAATGGGAATAGCGGCGTTTTGCGGATTGGCGCGTCGTCTGTTTTAGAAAGAGACAACACCACAGGTCTTTGGTGGAACATCACCACAGGTCTTCAG
This sequence comes from Hippocampus abdominalis, assembly GCA_018466805.1. Lineage (NCBI taxonomy): Eukaryota > Metazoa > Chordata > Actinopteri > Syngnathiformes > Syngnathidae > Hippocampus > Hippocampus abdominalis. The sequence goes on along the minus strand of CM031701.1, from coordinate 10,017,654 downwards.
AGGAATTCGGCGCAATACTGGGAAAGAGCTGGCTGGCGTCAAGGTTTCTCATTGCAGTCATAAGCTCTCACAAAGCTGTTGTCATATTGTTTTTGCTAGTGGGAGCTGTCCTATCAGCACATTATTCTTCCTCAGATAAATGGCTCAAGGAGAAAATCCTGCCATGGATACTTTTTGATACTCTGCCCTTTTTTAAAAATTTTTACATGCACTAAAATATATCTGGACAGCCTAACCCACTGCCAGTTGGAAACAATTTACTGTCACTTTACAAGACGAATTATTGAGTTTAAAGCAACAGTCAGGAAATGAGCGGAGCTCCTTCAGCGCACCTTCTACATACAGACACATCCTGTCCCATATATATTTACGTATAGTTAGTACTCTACAGTATAGTCATCCCATTCAGTGCTGCTGCTTATGTTTAGATTTTTGTGACCGGTGCAAATGTGGCTCAGCACACGGCCTAAATCTCTGCGCAGGCGTGTTAGACCGAGAGTTGGTCATTTTGCAGACGCACACAAGATGGCATATGTAAAAAAAAAAGTGAACCACTCTATTATTTGTGACTGATGTCATTCCAAATTAAAACACAGACTCATTTTAACTTTGGCACACAAATAATGTCCAGTTGTTACTCTTACCATGCTATGTCTCCCAAAGTTGGTTTGATCAAAATCTATTGAAGCACTCTCCAGGTCTGCTGTATAATTACTTGAGTTCAAACATACAATGATTTTAGTCCATTTGCGGAATGCACAAATCTTCATATACAGTATATCCTCTTCACAAACAAAAATGCACACAAAGATGGATCATCGGTGCATATGCATGCCTTTCATCAGATGTAAAGCAGCACGGATGCATCATCCGCTTTTATCGTCACGAACCGCCCTGACTGACATGCCTATCTTTAGCCGTGCGTTGACTTCCACGCTGTTGTGGGTAAACCAAATGCGAACCTCAACATGAGAGACATGAAGGTTTGAGCTCAGCTATGAAACAGGAAAACGATAACAGTGAATAATCGTTGGATGACACACGGGATGGAAAATTGTTGGTGAAGCCTTAATCTGCTGTGATAACATTTCAAAGATGGATATGAAAGTTCTGTCGACTGACTGTGGACATTCACAATGTCATTTCTTTGCTTTACAAGTTCCTGTGTGAGAAAGTGCATGTGTCAGCATATTTATGGTACGTGAGGTGACGTGGATCAGCTAAAACACTCTGACTGGTTTCGCGGAGCACGTCCAGTAAAAGCTTTTAAAACATCAGCAAGCACAAATGATTTGCTAAGTGCATGCTTAATAATGGTCCCCCGGGGAAGTGACGCTGGCCAGTATGCGTGTTGTTTCAGGATTTTGATATCTTGGAACTTTACTGAACAAAAACATTTGTGACAAATGATATTCATCTCATGTTATGCCAGCAAATAGACTCCATTATTTCATTCCTTTCAAACTCACACATTATTTTCGTCACCCGGTAATATCAGTGGTGTTTTTTTTCTCTCACACTACCCTTTTACTTAAAGGAGTTAAGTCAGTAAGGACAAGAGGACCAAAACGCGTATGATACAAATCGTGACTAAATCTCCAAATCAAAAATCACGATTTACATGCAAGCTAACGGCCAAGGTTTACAGTCTTGCTAACCCTTTTCCCTATTTAAGAGCCATTGTTTATGCTGCGCCTTCTATTTGGAATACGTGTCTCCAAAAAATGTCACACAAAAAGAAAAATAGCAAAACACACGACTCATGTACGTTAGTCTGTCCTTCAATGCTGGCTGACATGGGGCATGCTAAAGTCTTTACTTATGAAAATTGGAAGTTCCACCGTAATTGCTTTTGCCAAAACTGTCACGCCCTCCGGTGTTTTTGTGACATGTAAATGAATCGGGAGAGAGTGTTAATTTCCTTTCTCAGCATGGCAGAGGATCCTCGAACAATAAGCCCTCGCTAGCAGCCCATCTCGTTCGGCCTGCGGGGGGCCCCGATCGGCCTCAGCGAAGGACTGGTGAACAAGAGGCAGGCTTGGACGACAGCATTGAGGAGGAGTTGAGTGTCAAGGTTTCCAAGAGAGGGAGTGTGCATGATTTTAATCAAGGCGGGCAAGTGGGACATCATTTCAGGAGACCTACACTTGACCTAGGATTTGCAGTGATATGATGAGCAATGCTTGGCTAAAAAAAAAACCTCACTCCTATAATTGTTGTTTTCACGGCTTTTCTAACATGAAATGAAACTCTGTGCGCAAAATATATTACAATAAATACATTGTATATGTACATACGCTATACTGTTGTGTTTTGTATAAGTCTGCATACATTAGCATACATTGGAAATAGTTTTTTTATCCTACTTAGAAATTAGATCAGGTGAAATTGCATGTGAAATTGAGACAACCATACCACATTGACCAGATCAGTTGGAATAAGACACTAACACAATAATAATAGGTAGAAACATGCTACAAAAATGATTTAATACTTCACAAAAGCAAAAAACTATGGTTACATCATCTTGCAAAAATTAAAGATATGGGTTTAGCAGTTTAATAGGCGGAGATTAATCTGCGCGCACAGACCTTTAAGGCTGACCAGTTCCTTCTGCATCCATACAGTGATCCATATTCAAACAATCATTTCACTCTTTACTGCCTAAAAAAACATGCAGATTTTTAATCTTGAGACAACACAATGCCGCATGGCTCCCGTAGAGTGACGTAAGAGTTTTGTAACACTTCTCTAACAGTCGAGCGTTCTCGAGAGGTTCTCAAATTATTTTCAGCGCTTTAAATGGATTAATATTGACATGGGGACAAGCCAATAGAATGAATTGGTGAAAAAATATCATTCTGACCATATGAGGACAAAGTTTTCTGCCCATCAGCGGTCATTTGCTCGCTACGTACCAGTTCATGAAGTTCTACAACAAGTTCTACAAACAGTACCCCAGTATCGCATTTGATAGTGGAAAAGTGCAAAGCTTACAAAAGGGGTGGGTTTTCTACGGGTACTTCGGTTACCTCCCACATTCCAAAAACAGGCATGGCAGGCTGATTGAACAATCTAAATTGTCCCTAAGTTGTTCATCTGTTTGTGACCTACAATTGGCTGGCAACCAGTTCAAGGTGTCCCCCGCCTACTGCCCGAAGACAGCTGGAATAGGCTCCAGCACCCCCTGTGACCTTTGTGAGGAAAAAGCGGATCGGAAACTGGATGGATGGATGGTTGGATAAAAAAAGCTAAAAGGTATTCTGTTTCACAGTATAAAAAAAACTGGCAGATTTTGCCATTTTGAGATCTCAGTGGCTTGTCTTGAAAATACGTTGGTTTGGCATGTCTGTGGTATCTTGTTTGTTTCTATTAATGACATGCTATCATCCACTTTCGATCAGCTTTCTCTTGCTGGATTTGTTTACCATTTTGGAGTAAGTAACGAAGTGACTGATTTGTAGTTTTTCGCGATCCACAATTTAACAGATAATATTAACAAAAAATGCCATTGGCTGAAGTGGCATTAATCAAGCATGAAAAGATTCACTCTGATGCTTGTTCATAGTGACTCGACAACACTCTTCCTCATCCTGCTGCTGTTTCTCTCTCCCAGTAGTCTCCATCCCTGCTGCTGACGCTTCCAAAGCTTTTAAATGGACAGTCACCCAAGGGGGGAAAAAAGCCTCATGGGCTGGTGTCTGGGAACCTGATCACTTAGTGAGTGTGTGTGTGTGTGTGTGTGTGTGTGTGTGTGTGTGTGTGTGTGTGTGTGTGTGTGTGTGTATGGCATTAAAGTCATCAGTTGCTTCTGATGTAAGGATTCACTAAAATAAAGGATGTATTGCTATCAGTGATAATCTGTCATAAAATGCTTGTCCAGTGGTATTCAAGGTCCAGATTAATTTGTGTCTTACAATAGTAGATGCCCATCTATATAGAGCAAGGCTGCCAAAAGAAAAGAAAAAAAATACTTCAGTGACAGTAATTTTTGTTTTACTCCTGGTCGTCTACAAGAGTCCATCACATTTTGTCCCTCTCTCCCTCTTTCTTGCCATAAATAGCTCACCATCTATTTTAGTACCACAGGACGCTTGAGATCGAACAAACGGATAACTATTGGAGTGATTTTTTGAGGCTCGTATCCAACTGATAAAAGGCACAGTTTCTGCTTGAAGTCAACTCATCCGAAAGATCGCTTTGAGACTAGCTCCCAGCTCTGAAGTTGCATAACACGGTCTGGTGTTTTAAATGGTTCGTGCTGTCCACTTCTCAGTTATACTCCCCGGTGGCACGCTGTGGCTAATGTCTTCGTAATTGAAAGGAGGCTAGATCCGCATCCCTCGGTGCGAGGGGGTGATTAAATCAAAACGAGAGAAGTAGCGCACCAAGAGTGAGAAAGCCGTAATTTGCCACGGCTGCTTACTAAGCAAAATGATAAAGTCATCTGGAGAAGACGGCAACCTCCTGTATGGAGGACAGCAGCGGGAAGCTGGGAGTGAGAAAGGAAAGTGAGAATGTAAAGCCGTTTTCAGAGCAAGTCGCTCGTAATCAGGTTACACCCGCCTCGTGCTCAGAAGAGATCTTCTTGCTTTTTGCTGCCATCCCTCATCATTAGCGGCTGCAGGCCAAGCTGCGAGCAACACAGCGATAGCGTAAGTAATGACTCGGGCTGGCTGCAAGAGGGCCTTTGTGTCCTTGCTTGCCAGTTTTCCATAATGGGAAGGTAATGGGCAAAGAGGAAATTGGCCACGGGAGCCAGGAGATGGCTTTTGTTCTGTCAAGAGGTGACAAGTTAGCAAAGAGGAAGGTGGCTAAAGTGGAAGCCAAGAGAGAATTTTGCCTCAGTGTTAGGGCCCATCCTCCATTACCTTGCTTGACTTGCAAGGCCATTATTGTCTCCCCTTTAAGCTCTTAACGTAACTCCTTACTGAACAAGCGTGCGGGTGCTGTCAGGGAGAAAAGAAGATGGGAGATTTGGCTTATGCACAGTAGGGAAAATTAAACAAGATGTCACATCTAAAAATCTTCTGCTTTACAGTGGATCCTCACGCCGAACAATTTGGAGTCCAACGAAAATATCTCATGAGACTTCTGAAAAGTGAGCAAGCATCTCAAGTATCGACGCCGCATCGGTTGATCTTTTTGGAGTTTTGGTGTTTTGTCAGTGATGATATAACCATAGAGGCGGAAATGGAACTCAATGCAAAAATGTGCGTCCGCTGCACGGTATGAGCAATGCCATTCATAAATATCAGTTGCTTATAAAGAAAGTTGATAAAAGTTCCAATGTCAATGAATCAATTGAAAATCTGACTATCTTTGACCATTATTTCATTTTTATTTCAGGAAATATGGGCTGTTGGGCAATGTGGGGCTCAACCAGTATTCGAAAACAGATGAGTGTCGACAATTACACTGCTTTTATTTCAGCAAATTTTAGGTCATCCTGCAAAGAAAAAGCATCTCAGCTTTGATATTGAACACTGAAATGAATGCTCCGCATGCCATTCTTACACAATCATTTGGCACCATAAACAGGATTGCTCTATTCTTTATAATGTCACAGTAAATAGTATAAGGGAACGCCGTAAAGGACTAGATCAGCTTCTTTTAAGATGCCTTAGTAAAGGTCAACTTCATACATTTGGAATCGCAGAGACCATGAAGAAGTGTTTCCCCATTAAAAATGTGTCCCTTTGATTAAACTGGAGCTGAATCAGAATCAGAATCATCTTTATTGGCCAAGTATGTAGAACACACAAGGAATTTGACTCCGGTATAACACGCTGCATTAGTATCAAGTGTTTCCTATCAGGTCTAAATGGCTTCTGCTTCCCTTATAATTCATCCCTTGAATTATTTACAAAACCTTGCAAGCAACAATACCTGAAATGACCATTGTCATGATGAAGTATTAACATGATCACCCTGCTTCCACAGGGTGAGTTGCCGTTTAATTTTCTTTTATTTGTAAAATTGACATCCAAGAACGTGGGTTTTCTCTCCCACATTCTAAAAACATGCATGGCAGGCTGATTGAGCACTCTAAATTGTCCCTAGGTATGAGTGTGAGCGTGGATGGTTGTTTGTCTCTGTGTGCCCTGCGATTGGCTGGCAACCAATTCAGGGTGTCCCCCGCCTACTGCCCGAAGACGGCTGGGATAGGCTCCGGCACCCCCCGTGACCCTAGTGAGGATCAAGCGGTTCGGAAAATGGATGGATGGATGGATGGCCATCCAAGAACAAACTGATTCATGACTTGGTCTCACTGTACAGTCATTGGCCGATTCACTCACTGTTGATACAATCATTGGACAGGCTCACATTATCTACTTATACTGTATGCTTAAAAGTTTACCTTGAATTGAACACCTTTTCAGTGCTCCGGTTATATTTAAAGTAGAAAAGACAAGGAAAATGAGCAGGCCAAACAAGGCTATTATTTGGTGCCATGTAATGGCGCAGAAGTCTCGAGAGGCAGCTTGAGAGGAAGCAAGGTGAGCGGAGGGGCTATTGAAAAAGCAGCACAAAAGCGCATAGTGCATCGGACGACCGTTTGAGAGGCTGCGAGAGCGTGTTAACATTCGCTTCCTATACGTCAATAGCATGTCACGAATGCGGGCCTCACAATTAGCGACAAAGGAGCTAAATGAAATGCAACTCAGGCATGCAAATGAAAGCCATATGGACCCTCACATCAACAGCCTCCTACTGTAATTGCAAGCAAGATGTACGCGTCTGACGGCGAATGCCCATCAAGACTGACGTCGATTGTGACAAAATGCATATTCAGCTGACTGGTTGAATTCCGTGAATTTCTCCATGCACACATGAAGCCAGACACTTTGACTGCGGTAACCTGGAATACCCAAGACACAAAAAAATACACGGTCATAATTAGAAATAAATTATGCACTGCACAAGTAAGCATAGTGGAGACATCAGCAAAATCTTACCAAATAACAACCTCGTTTATGAAAAACTCATTAGCAAAAAGCAATGAGCAACACAAGCAGGAGGGGGGCAACACTGTGTTTAACAGTGTGTGCTACATCCTACACTAGTGTCAACACTTGCTATCAGTAGTACGAGTTCATCAATTGTTTTCACCCATTGGATACATGATCCAGTGCATCCATATTCATGAGTAAAACATGCATCACCTGGTATCGGATGCCGGTTGCCCCAGAAGGCAAGTGTGTGTATGTGTGTGTCCAGTACAAGTCGAAACCGACATGCTTTCTACATGCTCCGTGCTCCCACGTTAATGTTTAATGAGAAGCGGCCGGTGCTTTGCGTTTCATCCCATGTCTCGGCCATGTACAGTGATTCCACACACATTCCCATCAAGCCTGGAAGGTGTCTTCATTATATCTTGAAGCCTCATGCAACTGGTGCTGTATGTCCCACAGATTCTCGTGAATGTCTTTTGTGCTGTTTGGTTATTCAGAGCGCCCCCCCCCCCCCCAAAAAAAAGAGTGCCAGAGGCCAGTGCGCCAGACAGTGCAGATGGAAACAGTTCAACTGCGAGCTGCTGATAAATATAGAATAAATTATAATAAAGACTGAAAAAAATCTTGGTTGGACTGGAAAGTAGTTTTTTTAGTGAAAAATGGCATTCCTTAATTCGAATCTTACATCACATTGTGGTCAAAGGTAGAATCTATAGCCTATACCAGCTGTCTTTGGGCAGTCGGCCGGTTACACCTTGAGCTGGTTTCCAGCCAATCCCGGGGCACACATTGACGGACGATTTAGACTGATCAATTAACTTACCGTGCATGTTTTTGCAATGTGGGACGAAACCGGAGTCCCTGGAGAAAACCCACGCAGGCAAGGGGAAAACATGCAAACGCCACATGTAGAGCCAGAGCCCGGATTCGAACACTGGACCACTGTACTGTGAGAAGGATGTGTTAACCAGTCGACCATCGTGCCGCCCTGTTTACATCCCTCTGTCCATTTTCTGAAGTGCTTGTTCTTCATTAGGAATACAGCTTAGCTGCTGAGTGTATGATAATATAGAGCAATTTTGATATTGTATTAGGTTTCATCGCTTAATTATGAAGGTAGTGAGGACTGATTAAATGATCGTAACAGAAGGCTCTGTCAAGGCCTAAGAGGCGTTGAATCTTCAACGGCTAGTCAGATAGTGACCATTCCAATGAGTACTGTAAAACAGTTATGGTCTACCCTTTCGATGTAATCTGATAATTCTAATTGTGTCCTGACTTGATCATCTGTGGTTCAAAGAGACTCGGAGGGGGGTCCCCCCTCCAAAGGCTTTTTGGGGGGGAGATTATTAACTAATACAGTCAAACTTCGGTTTTCGTCTATAATCCGTTTCAGAAGGCCGAAAACCGAAATTGTTCGAAAACCGAAACTATGCTCTTTTGAAAATAAAAATGTTTACTGAACACGTCTGCTCACAATGGAAAGCAACACGAGGAAGCATCACTTCCTCGTCTACCCGAGGAAGCATCACTTCCTTGTGTAAGGAAGGCGAGAGGAGTCAAATGGTGCATTCAAGTGCGCTCAGTTTGTTCGAGAACCGAAATTTGTTCGTCATCCGAGGCATAAAAAAATTTACATTTTTGGTCAAAAACCGAAATTAGTTGAGAACCAAGACGTTCAAAAACCGAGGATTGACTGTATACTCAAACAAAAACGCACACGCACATTCACACCTACAGATAATTTTGAGTTTTCATTTAACCCAGTGGTTCTTAACCTTGTTTGAGGTACCGAACCCAACCAGTCCATGTGCCCATTCACTGAACCGAAAAATAAAGATGTGATTATTTTACAAATTCAAGACATGAAAAAAACCACATTTATTAAAAACAGAAAAAATTAGTACAAGTATAAATTATACGTTTTTTAATCGTGCATTAAATGAACCAGCCAGTGATGGCCAAGCGGGCATGTCATAACTAATTGACACGTTGAATCGGGTGCGTCTTATCCTCCATGGCTGAGGCTATTTTGAACCCCTAAGACTGATTCACCGAACCCCTTGGGTTCGATCTAACCGTGTCAGTGAATACTGAAAATGCAACTTTTCCACTTACGGTATTGTTTAAATGACCCTTGAGTGCCATGCAAGATGCTCTTGCCAATATCGACAGTCGGCAACAGCGTTGGCAAACAGCTGCTCAGCAAGATGCCGCAATGAACCCGAGGTAGGCTGGTGGCTGTTAGGCCATTTAGTTTGGCACGCACAGGGAGTCATAAGGCTTTTTTTTCCTGATATCGGTTTGTATGTATTTGCTCAGCTGGCCCACAGAACAGCAGCCTGAACACTGCAAGGGTCCTCTCGTCGCCATCTACCCAACTCACAAAGTATTCTGGAGCGCTGTGCTGAAATAAGGCCCAGAGGAAATTGTGTGTGTGATTTTTTTTTTTCCCTTCTAAATCTAATAGTGGACAATTAGTGCTTATGTGGTGGATGAAATTGCGCTTCATTATGCCTCGATTAATGAACGCGTGTTTAATATAAAGATAAGCGGCATAATCCCTATATTGTAAAAATATGTTTTTTGGGAGATAATAGTTTTTCTTTCCCAACAAGCTAGACTGTTGCTGTCTCCACAGACTGGGAATTGAATGTACTGTTGTCATATTCATGTATTTGTACAATACACAGTGCAGTACATTTTTGGCTGGAATGAGTTGTCCTCCTGCTTTCATTTCAAGACTCCATTTCTTTTTTTCCTGCATTCAATTTGGACGACGTAGCTAACTGAGTTGCACCTCCAATAACGATATGAACATTTTAAGGAGATTTCTTCCTTAAAGTAAATGTTGTGGCGTTCTATAACCAATATCACGTTCTAAGTCCTGTATTTCTGACCCTTTACGGCCACTGTCATTCTTGTTCATGTGTTGAAATATGGAAATGAGCCAAACAAGGCAGAGCCACTTTTGTGGAATTGCACCTCACTCATAATACGCACATAACGTAATTGTGAAGTCAGTCTTAGAGATCTCATCGATAGCAAAAGAGAAAGTCTGTTCACTGTCATTTTGTTTCAATGTACCAAGTATCGCCATCCCAAGAGGTATCACATTATTGCTTCCACGAAACACACTTTGGGTTAATAGCACAGAATAAACCTATAGTGTATGCAAGTAAACATAAAGAATTACACCAGGGATCTACATTCATGGCAAAGGTTAAATTGCTAGCATCACAGCACCAAAGAGAAAAACAGCTTTGGCAACTAATGGGCCAACCGATGTCACTAATGAGTACACAAAATCTAAAAACGCTTTTGCCATGTGTACTGCATAGACTCTGAAGCTCCCTTTCCCCTCCTGAAATGATGCCCGTGCCCAAAAATGTCATATTAAAACAAACAAATAAACAAACAAAAAACACTATCGAAAATACCACGAAAACCTTTTGTGCCTACCAGGTGTTTTTTGGAGTACAACAAGAAAGCAACCCTGACAGGCAAACACCCTGGTCACTTGAAGATAAGTGCACTGCTGCGGTCCAATCAATTTATGGGTGGAATGATTCACTTGAATGCAACTCCCCTCGCACCCCCACCACCCGCCGCAAAAGCTGAAAATAATTAAATTTAAAACATAGCGCGAAAGCCGATTAGTTTTTATTTATGGATTTATAAATGTGACATCCTCGTTAAGCTCACCGCTCTGACTGTCATTTAATTTATTTTTAATTACCAGGTCATCAGCTACAGTGGTAGGGATTTATTATTTGATGATTCACTGGTACTTGCTTCATGACTCGAGAGTCAACTGGTCGGCTTTCTAAGGCAATAGGTAATATTTTAGGGAATTTGGATTTCTAATAATTATTCAAATTAAAATTATTAAACTGTGCAAACAGACTAATATTAATCCACTAAAAAGAGTTTAAAAAAAACAACCTCTCAGCTTTATGACGAATGAGGAAGGATAATAAACATTGCCATGCTCATGTGACTCACACACATCTTCATTTTATAACAGTAACTGTCTTACAAGTGTCACACAAAATCAACAACGAATGGAAAACTTCAAACCACAAAATGCATATGAAACATAAATTGGTTAAGTAGTGTCTGAAGCTAACATAGCAGTTTTCATTTTGACAAAGTGCTACTACGAGGAGATGCAACTCGACTCCAATCATTTGTTCATAAAACCTCGATCAATACCGGTTGAGGGTCTTATCAATCCAGCAAGTAGAAACTCTCCCAAAATAAAACCAGAAACAACATCAACAAAAGTACGACTTCGAAAATGCCAGAGTCTTTTCTTTGTGGTAATTTACAAGGTGTCCTTCAAAAGCCAACAGGAAACAAAAAAACTGAGCACATATGCAACCATCCATCCATTTTCTATGGCAGTGGTCATAAAAATGCGAGCATAGTTTACGCAGCTCGGCCCACGTAAACATTCACAGTTTAGCCGCTAATAGCTAGCCGGCAGTTACCGGACGAAGGAAGCAGTCTTTTGTGTCACCTTTTGATCATGCACGTTTTTAAGTAGCAATAATGCTAAGGCCATATGTAGGATTATAATTTTGTTGACATTTTAAAGCGTATTCATTATTCCTGAGGAGCCCATATTTAGGAGTTCACTGTGTCCTTTTATATTGTTCCATATCATTAATGAAAGAAAATGTTAAGAAAATATTGATTACCCCATAATGATCTTTGTTGTCAGTACTGATACTTTAAAACTGGCAATTTAAAAGCAAGGTAAAGCCAATTTCTATTTCCCCAAAGCAAAAATATTTCCACGCTCTTGTGACATAAACCGGCCATATATGATGTCAGTGACACATGTAACAAATGTTGTTTACAGTGTTGTGAATTTGATGGCTGTTGTCTCATACAACTTCGATTCAGTAGTTCTTGTTAGGACACCGTTGTTGTCCGCACGTTATCTCGGATGACATTTTGACGATGATGATGGAGCTTCACTTCGCGTCACTGTCCTTGTTCCTCACTGCCTGTCCCGTAGTCCCGCTTCCATTGGTATGAATGTTTTAAGACTAGTGCTGATAGGAATCGTCAGGCAAACTACTATTATCCCCTACAACCATTTTATTTTCATACTCTTGGACGTATGAAAGCCGTGTCACCTCTGTGACATTTAGCTGTTTCACATTGTTATAGTCCGGCAACGGCATCAGACGGATGAGTTGAAAGTCTCTGTAAAATGGCTGATACGATGATGAGTTGCCAAAAACACTTGAGAATCAATTATGGGCTTAAAACGTCAATGTGGAGGGCCAAAGACGACTCGCCCACTAATCGGTTCAAACCCGAACACAATCTGGTGACTACAATGAATGCGGGGCATGTTATTCACAAGTAAATGGGTTGAAGTCCAGAACACGGTATTTTATGAACATTCTGGTTCAGGGGTTAGTATATAAAGCAATGCACGGGGGAGACAATTTAGTAGAAGACAACTTTTCCGCCACCTCGGAAGTCTCTAATTAGTTCAGTGGCCCGAGTTGCACTTTTGTTACAGATTAAATAAGATTCAAAAGGAACTGATTAAGGAAGAACAATGAACCCGCCGTTCTGTGAGTCACGCTTGCAATTATGTGCACCGATGGAATGATCACAATGAAACGCTTGCAATGAAATCAGGTCATTTGTGCCTTAATTACAAAAGAATGTTGCTTCATGACGAAAACAGGTGGGATCGTGAATAACGTGAGCTTTTCACAGGCTGGCAAAGTATTGCATTCAGTCAACATGAGCTAGTATGAAATTGTATCCAGCGGAGGCCAGATGCATACGCTCGGTTTAGTGAGCAATTACAGCAGGCTGGTAGGACACATGATTGGTGTTTGCGATGATTGGCAAAGAAATCACTTTGTCTTTGGGGCCAGCCTCCTTCAAAGCTCGTCTCAGCACGGGCCATCCCTTTTGTGACAGTGATGTATGAGCGGTGCCGCCAATGCCTCAAGTTCTCATTCTATTACTCCTCAACACCAGGTCAGGGTGTAATTTTCGCTCCCACATTACGCGTGCCACCAAGATTTTCTCCATTCATTAGAAGACGCAATCCCCGTCAAGTTCATGAAAGGCAATAAACAGTGTCAGGAAATGTCACACTGAGGAAGAAAAAAACATCATTAGAGGTTTCAGTGGAAATGAAACGACTGCAGGAAAATTAACACAACATTTATAAATACCAGCAAGGCTTATCCTGAAGCCCTGCTGGAAGTGAATTATTGGCTGTTCTACTGTATGAGATTCACACAGTGAGAGTGCGTGTGTAATTGGAAACACTCCCGCCGTAATGTGTGACTATGTGAGTCCCACTCTTCGAGCCTTCTGTCTGCTGGGATAAGAAGAATCTTTGTAAAACCTACAGGGAATTTATCTTTTAGTCATTTTTGTACCTTTGTACAGAGACTCAAATGCAACTTCAAGTGGGCAAATAATCATGGTGACACAGAGTGAAAAGTTTAGTCAGAATCCACTGATGAACTATGTTTGGCTTTTTCGCTGGCTTTTTGGAGTCGACTGCTAATAATTGCTTCTAGTTTGAGTCTCGAGTCTCGAGGTGGCGAGCCGCTACATGCACTTTTCAACAGCACGTTTTAAGGATTTATGTTCAGACCTGGGCGGCCCAGTGGTTCAGTGGTTAGCGCGTCGACCTCACTGGGCAGAGGTACCGGGTTCAATTACAGCTCTGGCCTCGCTGCGTGGGTTTTCTCCGGGTACTCCGGTTTCCTCCCACATTCCGAAAACATGTACGGCAGGCTGATTGAACACTCAAAATTGTCCCCAGGTGTGAGTGTTCATTTCTGTGTGCCCTGCGATTGGCTTGCAACCGGTTCCGGGTGTCCCCCGCCTAAAGCCCGACGCCGCGCGACCCTTGTGAGGATAAAGCGGATCAGAAAATGGATGGATGTTCAGACATTAATTTTGTGAAATCTCTATATAAGACGTTTTAAGGTTCCGTAGACATCTTGATTATTACATTAACGCTTCAGTTCTTTTAACACTTATTCCAAAAAAAAAAAAAAAAGACATTAAAGTACATTAAATCATGTGAGCAGTGGAGCTAGGAGAAACACGTTGGGAACACTTTCACGGAACAAATTAAACATTTACAAGTTGTAAATGTCAATGGTTCTGATAGCCCTGTTTCCTCTAACCACCCACCGTTGATGTATAAAAGTGGGATGCATGAATGTGAGCATGTAATTAAAATATATGACTGAAGATGTTGGTCATGAAAACAAGTGTGAACAAATGTTTTTCTTATGTTTCATCTGATGCTGGGATAATGCAGTGTATCCGTTTTGATGCCTCTCCGCGTACTCTCAACCGTCACCTCTTGCAGTCGCTCTTGGCTTCAGAGAGTGAGGTCGCAAAGAGTGGCAGGCAAGCTTTTGCACAGATGGGACATTGATCACAGGGACATGGACAAGAAAATTTATAAATGCAGTACTGTGCAGCGAGCAGACAACTGCAGCTGCGCCTGACTGTGTCTCGTCGAGGTTGTATGAATAAATCACGATGAAGCTTCATCTTCCGTGCAGCGCGTAGCTCAAGAGACAAGCTTTTCACATATGTAAAAGTCAATGAGATGGTGCTTTGAATTTGAATAGACTTCAGCCGTGCTATACTTTAAGTATACTTTATGTTTGTCATGTGTTGTTTGTTCAAACATCTGACTAACCGATAACGTATTGGGGATGTATCATTGACGTTTGCTTTTTTTTTTTTTTTAACCTATTCTCTGTTTTCGGAAAAGAAGTGTGACACCAAAAGCATATTTAATCTTATTGTAAGACACTATACCATTAGGCACAGTTTGAACATTAACACTGCCATAAAATCTTTCACTGTTATGACAGTCAGATCAACGTCTCGCAAAGTAAAAAGGATACTTTCTCCTTAAGGGGAAATCAAAGCCGAGATGGCACTAAACTTCTTGAACTTCAATGGCAAGAAGACAGAAGTTATGGTGTTTTGTCCGAGTGGCCTGGTTGATTTGGTCCCCTTGGTGTCTATTCGTAAGTCGACAGTCTCAAATTTGGGTTTTACATTGGACATTGATTTTAAATTGAGCCGGCCGACAAATTACTGCTATTCTTAAATCCAGCATTCATTCATTCATTCATTCAGTCAATTATTTATTCATGTTTTATTTTATTTCAATCAATGTTGGCCAGCTGGCTTAAGTAAAGCCTCTCTTTTCACAACAGCAGTTACAAACAGTAATCCATGCCTTGATTTGATCTTGGCTTGATAATGCACTTTATTTTGGAGCGAGTTAGTCCTCCCTCTGTCCCGAACGATGGTGGTGGAGGACCCCAAAAAGCAGGCAAGAGGAAGGACCACGGGGGCACTTGACAAACTGTATTAACAAAACACTGAGAAAACTAAATCCAGAACAAAGTCCTAAAAACAACAATAATCCAAAGAAACAAACAAAAACCCGTGGTATACGCAAAAAGGTGAAAGAAATACAAACATAAATCCATGGCAGTAAGGCACAAACACTAACCAACAGAAGCAGTGTCAGCAACAATGACCTGACACTGAGTGGTCGGCCCGGGAGTCCTTTTACCAGAGAACCTACTAATGACACGATGACCAACAGGTGTGCCGCTGTAGGAGGAGCCCTACAGAGCCACCTGTTGGTCCCAAACAGATCAACTGTGACACCCTCAAGTGTCTCTAGTTGGTCCAAAATGCTGCTGCTCGCCTCCTAACTGGAGCTTATAGGAGGGAGCACATAACTCCAATTCTGGCCTCTCTTCACTGCCCTCCGGGTACACTTTAGAATTCATTTCAAGATTCTTTCATTTGTCTTTAAATCTTTAAATGGTCTCACACCACATTTCCTCTCTGAGCTCCTCTACTTCTACGTACCTGCCCAGTGCATCAGGTCAGCGGACCAGGATGCTAATTAAGGTACCGAGGATAGAGTAGAGGCTGAGAGGGAATCAAGCTTTTTCCGTTGCCGGTCCCATCCTAAGGAGTGACCTTCCGTTAAATATAGGCAAGCCCTCTATCTGTCTCATCTTTAAAACTCATCTTAAAAGACATTTTTATTCTCTGGTTCTTGACTCAGTATGAGACTGAATTGTTTTAGTTTTCCAATTTGGTTCTTGTCTTTCTGCGACAAATGTATTGTTTTAACAGTCTGTTTTTTTTAATCACATCTGATTTGACTGTATGTGCTGCATTTTGGATTTAGCTATAGTCATTTTTAAAGCGCTCTATGAATAAAATGATGTGGAGTTAAATGTGCAAAAAGAAAAAAAAAAAAAATTATGCAATTAACTGCATTGCACATAAAAGTAAAATAATAATGGTGTCATGTTTTGGGTGATGTTAGGTGGAGTACCCCAAAAAGGGGGGAGGCAAGAGGAGCAAGATGGACTGAACAAAATGGATTAACAAAAAAAAAACATTTGCACGGGTACAAAGGAGAAACTAACTCAAATACTCGAACAAAGTCCCCAAAACCACAAGAAACCAAAGTAAAAAAAAATTTTTTTTAAAATGCTACGACAAAAACAAAACATGACGGGGGCACACAGACAGTCACAATGATCCAACTAAGACTGGCAGAAAACAGGGAATTAAATACAAGCAAAGTGATGAGACAACGAGAAACACCTGGACAAGACACAAAGGGTTGAGGGAGCTGATTGGTTCAGCACAAGGGCCCCGGATGATGAGTATAGGTGGAGACCAAAAGGACAAATGAGGGAACAAACCCAGATGGAACCTAACAAATGGTACCTAAATCAATGTTTTTGAACGACACTGACCACGCATCATTCATGTAGATCAATAGAATGCCTGGATGATTTTTCCTGGTTATGTCACATGTTGCTTGGCAGATTTTAAAGAGGTACTGCCTCGTAGGCCTCCCCACAAAAATGTAATTTGCCAACCATGACCTCTAGAGGCACATGGCATCGTGCCCCGGGAGAGAAACATGCACATGCAAGTAAATTACGCCAAAAGCAGCAATTAATTAGTAAAGTAACCATAAGTCTGAATATGAATGGGAATGGGTTTGTCAATAAGTATCTCTGGGACAAGTTCATTTGGAACAGGCACAACTCAATCACCTCCCTATGAGAACAAACTACTATGTATTGACAACAACAACAAAAAGATGACATTGGTAAATATGCATTATTATTTAAAAGAAAACAGCCCAAAGCGATCTTGTTGATACTTAAGGCAATAGCAAAGTTGTCTCCATCTGTTATTCTGTCTTAAAGGGAGGGAGGAAGGGAAAGTAATACACCAGGGACAAAGATTTCAGCCCTTCGTGATGAAGGCCGAACTAATCCCTTCTCACTGGATAAGCTTCTATCCTACTCAGGGGCGCACCTCAGGTTATTGTAAAATGATGATTT
Source organism: Hippocampus abdominalis (assembly GCA_018466805.1). Lineage (NCBI taxonomy): Eukaryota > Metazoa > Chordata > Actinopteri > Syngnathiformes > Syngnathidae > Hippocampus > Hippocampus abdominalis. The sequence continues at coordinate 10,000,277 of CM031701.1, read as the reverse complement.
GTACATCATTGTATTGTAGCTTGATTATGAATCAGGTACGCTCCTTTAAGAATTGCAGTTTGTTACTGTGCTGATGCGCGGAAGATCTTGTTTACTGAGCCAATATTTAGTGTCAGTCGTGTTTACTACAAGTCCTAAATGAGCCATCCAAATAAGCTGTTTGCTCTTTACTGCACTGCTTTCCTCTGGTATGTAGCGTCACTGGCTAATCAGATGTGCAAACACGGAGGCTTATTATCATATTGAGAGGTTGTCAATATTACACACGCGCCACGAAGCCACACTGAAGGCAAAAGCAACGTCATCTGTCAACACAAAGTCAGTTATCTCCATGTGGTAATCCGCCGTCATAGTGGTGTTAAGTACTGCTCTGGATGATCACGTTTATCACAGTCTCAAGTCAACGCATTGTACAATGACTGTTCATCGCCATAGTCTTGTGGATGTCTTGTTAACAGAGAGAGCCTCACACGCCTTAGTATGTCCATCATCATAAGATAAAGTCTTGTATGTAAGACGCCCTGGATGCGGGCGATGCATTGAACTGTCCTGACACAAGTCATTGTTGATTTCACTGTTGTAGGGCAAAGACTCTAGGGCTGCAGATAAGACTGTTGCCATGGTCCTGAAGGAGATACCGAGTAAGGCGTCATCAGAAGGGAAGCCCCTCCTCACGGTGACTACCAAGGTGGGCAGAACCATTGCAGAACACCCGCTGCCTCTAAGTGAATTGTCCTCCTGTTTTCCTTGTACGGATGCAATAACAAACTGACTTCCTGTTGTGTATACAAAATATAGAAGCTGTCATTTTCAGCTGCCGGGTGGTTCGAGTTGGCAGAAAATATATAGAATCATTATTGTATTTGTGGACAAACTTGCATATTTGATAAGTATTTTCACACAGTGATCGAATGGTTTGCACGTGTGTGCATGTTATGCCCGTGCCTGCGTGGGTTTTCTCCGGATACTCCGGTTTACTCCCACATTCCAAAAACATGCATGGCAGGCTGATTGAACACTCCAAATTGTAACCTAAGTGCGAGTGTGAGCACGAATAGTTGTTTGTCTATGATTGCCCTACGATTGGCTGGCAACCAATTCAGGGCATACACCGCCTACGACCCGAAGACGGCCGGTATAGGCTCCAGCATGTCCGTGACCCTAGTGAGGATAAGCATCTTCGAAAATGAATGGATGGATGAATAATAATAATAATAATGCTTCTACAAATCAACCAGTTTGGCTCATTATGCACATTGAGGAAATCTGAATACAAATCAGATTTTTTTTTTTTTTTAATGTATGTGGATTTGGTTTGACTACCGGTATGTAGTACTTCCCAAAGAAAACTTTATGAACAGTCAACACGATTTTGGAAAATTCTGGAAAATCAAATAAATCGCCTCACTGTTCAAATTACAGGGCTTAGTCGCTTATATTACAGTACTACATGTAGACATCCTGAACAAAAATTGTGTTGCTTCTACACACAGCACGACACCCAAATGCTGCAGTCCTTCACGTCAACACTCTTCTTCTTAGCGTGTTCTTAGCGAGGATTTGCCTACGAGGTCAACACACATTTCATCTCTCTAATCAAGTCTAAAAAAACTCCTCATTACCATTTAACACCTTATGAGCAGGGCATCAAAAACTCTTTTCAAATGCCACACAGATACCCATGACCTGACTGAGCTCATTGCATCCTTCTGCTTTACTCCGTGATTGCTTTCGTGAAAAATATGCGTGTGCCGCTCCATGTCGTCTTATATTTCTGTCTGATTCAATAACCTGCAGCATGCTTTATAGTCAATTGATTTCCTAATGGAATGTCTCATTTGATAAGCTGTCACACAACCGAGATAATGGTTTTACTTGAGGGAAAAGATTAGCATATGGCTCTGCATTGTTGCTGAAGGCTAGAAGCTTGTACAGAAGATTGTGCATCAACAGCATGGACTTTCTGTATTCGAGAATCGCTACAATGTCATTATTGTTCTGAAGGAAGACGTTGCTTCAAACACATGGAAGAACATCTTTCTCAACCACAAAGTAAGAGTGGTGAATTCCTCATATGTCTGAATGAATTGTGTCATGTTAAAATGTCATCCAGGGCTATCGGAAGTGATTATCAGTCAAACTGAGGACAGTGCTTACAGTGTGGCATTTAGCTGCCTATCAATGACAAATATATATTCTCGCTGACAAAAATATGCACACACATATACTGTATTCACATCTCCAAATCTCATATGACTGCTTTGAATATCACCCCTGCATTTGTCACTGAATCCTAAAACGGAAACATCTTAACAGTTGGTGTGCTGCAAATTTAAATAAAGTGTGATTATTTAGTCACTATTTCTAATGAGAATTGATCAAATCTAAAAGTTAGTTAGCGGCCCGGTAGTCCAGTGGTTAGCACGTCGGCTTCACAGTGCAGAGGTGCCGGGTTCGATCCCAGCTGCGGCCTCCCTGTGTGGAGTTTGCATATTGTAGGCTCACTCCAAATGTCCCTAGTGTGATGTTTTGTTCGTCTCTGTGTGCCTGCGATTGGCTGGCAGGGTGTAAAGACAGCTGGGATCCCAGCACCCCCCGCGACCCTAGTGAGGATAAAGCGGTTCGGAAGATGAATGAATGAATGGTTAGTTATTTAACTTCGAGCAAAATATTGTATCACCCTGAGTATGTTTAAGTGTAAATGTCCCAAGTGAATAATTGGTTGGAAGGCTTTTAATCCGTTGAGAAATATACAAAAGATAAATCCTTAGAATCACAAACCTTTTAATGAAAACAAGTCTGTTTCCATATACAGTACAGTGTCTTTGATTGGTTTCCCATACATGCTGAAGGAAGCAGTTGTTTCAAGGCGGTATTGTGTGGGAGAGAGCAGCTGTTTAATAATTTAAGCATGAACCAAGGGAAGCACGAAAAACCAATTAGGTTGTTTGTGTTTCTTGATGAGAAAAAAACAACAAAACCAAAAAAAAGCTCATTGTCTTAACATTCTTTAAAAGGATTTCAAAACACTCACACAATAGTAATGCATGCTGCATCCACTGACTGTTTTTCCAAATATCGGAAAAAAGTAATGATGAAATTCTTCAGAGGTGTTTTTAAGGGGCATCGTGTCCTGGCTTGATGTCACTTAGCAAATGACAGAGGCTAAGTGACAGTCTGCGGCTCCTCACGCCGCATGTCAGTTCAAGTCTATTTGTAAAGCGCATTACTGCGTAGATCTCACTCGATTTTACTGAGTCAGGGGTGAGAGCTTCGGACACGACCTCCCAGAAAGCCTTCACTTGTATGAAAGGAAAAAAAAAAAAGACAAGTCATTATATTGGTCAACATGGTTATGTAAACACTTTCACTCCCATGAGTAAAAATATTATCATACAACCTTCATAAGTCGAGTTGACACTTCACAAAAACTGTCTGTGTGCCAAGAAAGGTGTCTAGTGTAAAATTAATTCAGCCACCAATGTAAAGCATAACAATCACATCCCACCCAAACATTTAATCACAAGTGACCAGCATATGCTACCTAACCAACTAATCAGATTCCTCCCACCTCTTCTTCTTCAATAGCTCATACAGATGGCTATCAACCCAAAAGCAATTGAACCAACATTTCAAGAGGAAGCTAAGCTAACGGTTAGCTTAACAAGTAACCAGATGGTGATGACAAACTCTTCTTGTCATTTCTATTATTGTGAATGAATGTCATGAGAATTGTTGTGGAAACACACAACATAACAAATGTCTTCTCTATTTCAGGTCATTCACTTAAATTGGCTATCATTATGTTAAACGTCACTATTGGAAGAATCATTAGCTTGTGCCAAACTCTGTGTCAACCACACACAAAAGGATTTACTTCGGTCAATATTGAGCAGGCATTTAGGATTGTCGACCCGAGCAGTCTTGGGATGAACATATAGAGACATCTGAAAAACAGGATCAGAAGAGAGGAAAAATGCTCGAATTAGAAACGTTTTTTTTACATGTCTGTTGATGTTCTGTCTGTTGACATCACCATAACTTTGACATTGGCTGAACTGAGGTCGACAGAGGTGCACACATATTGTGCATCATAATGGGTCATGTCCAAAATTGGTAGAACAGTTCAGGCATGTTTTCTCCTGGAATGAATTCCTCGATTTCTACAAGCTTGAAGGCATTGGAGAGTTGGTTGCACTATGTATATCAATAATATATGAAGTAGGCCAACAGATATCTAAAAAGGTCACAGCAGCGGGTGTCTGAATCGCCAACTGAGCTATGTTGCTCCCGAGGCATTTTCAGTCTGAACAAACACTGTTAATTGATTCTAATGCTGGTTACAATGTGAAAAGTGAAAGATGAATCCTGTCCAGCCATGTTAAGGGGTAAAAACAAGACTAGGATTGGCTACAGCAAGTTTAAAGATAACTGAATCCGAGTCATCTAAAGACTGAATTATTCAATACAAGCTGAAGATAAAACGACTGAATGAAACTGGCTGTAAAAGCCTTCAGGTTCCCCCCAGTAACTTCACTTCTTTCCTTGAGTTTTCCTTTACGTAACCAATTCCAAGCTCACCTTGAAGGCGCTGATGTTTATTCCACTCCCTTGACAACAACTTCTCTCAAACTCTCTCGAGTAAAGCCCAAGCGACGCAATTAGTAGAAGTTTCCCACTACATAATTTACTAGATGACTCCTTAAAGGAGACACAAAAAGATATACTGTACCATGAAAATGCATGAATAGTAAATGCTAACTTCCTTGTAGAGATAGCAGGTTGCTTTCTATGCTTCTGTTTGGAGCAGTAAACCAGAATTGGGTTTCCACCATACACAGTGTGGCATCATTCAAGTGTAAACAATGAAGAATTGCACCAGAAGCAGACCACAATGAAAATAAACAAAAACCATCACTAATGATGAATTATTTTTGTGTTTTTGCCAGGTGGATTCTTATGAGGATTTTAAAAAAGCAAGATGTGTTTGAAGACTTTCGTGTTCATCCCTTCACATTCCTTCCGATAATGAAACGCATTAGTCGGGTAGTCTTACACAATAACGGAAGCTTATGACATTACGACTCACTTTGACAGCCTAACCACTTTCAATCAAGTTATCTGGCGAATATGCTTGGCTTGAAACTGCATGGTTTACATTTTACAATCTAATTAGATGTGCTATGATAAGTGCTAAAAACTTGACCAGAGAATAGCGAAACTTTGGATGTTGTGGCAAAGACACAATGACAAAGTAGCTGTCATCAATCTCAACACAGTGAAATAGTCCAGTGACTTAGAGAAACGGGCACATGTAAAGGAAGCCCAAGAAATAAGGTCTGCCGTGGGTAATTATTCAAATGAGATTAATGCATTGCTAGTTTTGTGGACATGGCTAAGTTTAGCAGCTAGTTGTTCATCTATTATAGATTGCATAAGAACATGACGTCAACTTGACCAGTTGGAAAATACTTGAAACAACAATGTTGTACATGTTAGCAAAATCAGAGTACGCTCCCGGACAACACTGACTCATCACGCTGTTTTGTGGTTGGATTCAAGTTTGTTTTGCTCGCCTACAAAAGTTACTAAAGCTAAGCGACAGTGAGCACCCTCATTCACAGAAGCCCTCAAATTATCTTGTTAAATTACATACACACACAGCATGATAATTGTTTACTTTGGTAAGATTCAACTAGTACAAGGTTTAACTGAGGTAGTCACCAAATAAGAGCGATTGATACATAGACAGACTGATAGGTACTGTTGCTAGGTACTGTAGACAGAGAGGCAGACTGAGATACAGGCAGTCGGCAAATTAAAATTTATTGTTAGGGAGGTATTATAGATGGACAGAGCAACTGTGAGAAAGACAAACACGCTGATAGGAACTGTAAGTAGATCCAATATATGAGCTGATTGTCAACCAAGCTGAGAGACCGTCGGTCAGATAGAATGATCGGTACTGCACTGCAGGTAGATACATAACAACGAGAGACAGATACATCCTCTAGATAGATCCTTTAGCAACAGTCAACATCTCCATATTGTCTAAATAAAAACTGGGGATGAGATGAAAATGTCTGCAAGAGGCTTTTTTTTTGACAGCCCTGACCTTCAGCCACTCACAACACCGTAAACATTACTCTGCAGGGAATGACAGCAGATGGACAGGCATATACAGGCATATTTACATTCCCAGAGACAAAAATAAAGGGAAAAAGAAGGCTAGATTGTCCGTTATTCCAGGCTATTTTCACCCAATCTAAAAGGTGATATCAAAAATGGGCCAAGGTTTAATGGCTGACAACTCCAACACTAGCTTAACCTTTTAACTTACATTCAGGTTATACTCCAAATTGTGTCACTTGAGAGCGTAAGACCTAAAATGTCCATGTGTGTGTGGGGGGGGCATAATTAATTTATTTATTTTGCCATTTTGCATACTGCAGTTAGTAGCTCATTCATTCAGTTCATATCGAAAAAGCACAACAACGCCAAAGTCTCAATTCTGGCCAATTCTTGATCTTGATGTTGCTTTTTTTCTTAGATTTGTTCCTGCTTGTATTGTGAGGCTGTGTGACTGGTACATGTGTGCATTTAATTTCATGAAACCACGACTGTGTTCAAAGGGATAGTGACCGTCAATTATAGGTGCCTTTGCATCGGTTACCCGATGGCAATCATCCCAAGGATCTTTTGTTGTCTTTGTGTGCTCAGAAGCCACTTGAGCCATCGGCCCAAGAGGTTAGCCATGAGGGGCAAACAAAAGGGGCTACTTTCAACATGAAAATAACTGACAAAAAAAAATCACCCCAATTTTTTTCAACATTTTTTAATGCTTTCTGACTAAACTACAGAGAAGAGAAGTTTAACCACAGAACACCCTCCAATCCTTTGACGCTTTTTATCAAAGGATTGTCGCAGTGGTCCATTCTGGAGCACTTCAAGTTGGGGTTTTGTCCCCTGTCACATTCACGGCCACTTGCAATACTGTCCATTGTTGTCTGCAAGACAGAGAAAGAACAATATGTGACCATGTCAGAATTCTTTTGTTTCTGCCATTCAGTGATCCCCCCATTTATTGTGAGGGCATTTGACACCCTTTGATCATATGAGTAAGACCCCAGTGGGCCAACTCCACGCCGGTGGCAAGAATGGAAAGCACATTTGGCAAAATAGGATGCAACAATGTACAGCTACTCACATGGGAGATCACCGCAGACTTGGCCGTTTTGACACGTCACGGGAACATGGTGACTACATTGTCCAAAGAATTTTTTTGCACAGTGAGTGCATTACAGAGCTTCACCTGAGGGGTAGAGGTGAGGATGTTTGATAAATCAAAATGATTTCTTTTCCTTTCGCCTTATCCCATTCAGTTTGTCTTGCGCGTCTTCCTCTCGAACATCAACTGCCCTCGTTTGGCTTTTGACTGCGAATGACACTTGAGTTCGACTGTTTTTGTGCTTTCTACTGTACAAATTATTTTTTGCTCCATGTACAGCACTTTGTATTCAGTGGTGTTTGTTTTACAGTGCTCTATAAATACAGTTGAGTTGACTTGACTCATGTCTTCCCTCGCTCTGTCCATCAAGCTCATCTTCAGACTTCCTCTTGCCCTCTTTCCCGGCGCCTCCAATTCTCGTCACCCTTCTCCCAACAGATCCTGTCCTATGAACATGACCCAACGAGCTACGTCAGCTCTCTCTAATCCCCCCCCCAAAGCATCTAACCTCGGCTGTCCCTCTGATGAGCTAATTTCTTATCCAATCCATCCTGGCGACTCCGAAAGAAAAACTCTGCTTCCTGTCGTTTCTTCACTGCAACTGCCTCTTGTCTGCACATCATGGCCAGCCTCACCAGTGTTTTCGAAATTTCCCCTTTTCTTTGACCACAAAGGGGACAAGTATGGAATAATTTTGTATGCAGCGATGGCTGTTTGAAAGTGCTCTACAAATACAGTTGAGTTGAGTTGAGTTGAGATCATTCAACTGATTTTGAAACAATAAGACTTCATTCTTGTAGTCATAGTAGTTGTTACTCATGCTAAGTTTATTGTGGGTGGTAAAAAGTGTTCTTGTCGAATTATGATTTATCACAGTTTTCTTTCTTGTGGAATTGCGGTTTCTCAATATTTAATCTCATGAAATGTAATCCTCGCCCCTTGTAATAATGCAGCTCCTTTCTCGCAAAATTATGATATCTCTTTTAATATTGCAGACTTAGTCTCGTGAAATTGCAGTTTATTGTAATTAGTCGGACAGTCAAACCTCAGTTTTCCAACGTCTCTGTTCTCGACCAAATCGGTTTTCGACCAAAAATTTCTAGTTTTTTATGCCTCGGATTACGACCAAAAATCGGTTCTCGACCAAACTGAGCGCACTTGAATGCGCCACTTGACTCCTCTCGCCTTCCTTACACAAGGAAGTGACACTTCCTCGGGTAGACGAGGAAGTGACGCTTCCACGTGTAGCGTTCTGGAAGGGATTATGTTCGAAAACCAAGGTATGACTATTCTCTTGCAATACAGTTTCAAACATTTTCAGAGTCTAATTTTATACTCTTGAAATAATGACGGAGTCCAAATATTGACTTGTATTAATACTTTGTACTCCGTAGAATAAACGAGGCTGTCTGAAAGGAAAATGAGACTCACCAGCTGTGACCAGCACGGCGACGCAGAAAGCCAAAATCAACCACTTCATGATCACGTTCACCACAGTAGCCTGTCGTTGACTCGTCAGTTTCCACTTCTTCTACTCAATGATCACTTCAGACCAATGTGTCCTTTTATACATTAGTTGCTCCTTTGCTTGTTGACTTTTACAGACATGCCCCTTGTCCAAATATATATATATATTAATGCACAGGTGTCAAAATCCAGACCGCGAGGGCCGGCGTCCTGCATGTTTTCCATGTCTTCCAGCTGTAACACACCTGATTCAAATGCTCAGGATCATTTTCAAGCTCCTACAGTTAAAGCTTGCTGATGAGCTGATCATTTGGATCAGGAGTTGTGTACACGTAGAAATATGCAATTAGGTGTCATTGTGGATATAAAGCTACTTTTTTTTTTAACCAAACATGTTTAATATTTTATACTCATATGCATGTTCCTTGAACATGCATGTCAACACGTTTTTCCCTATCTTTGACTGAGCTGCTTCAGAGCCTGAGGGTGTACGCCTTGGTCATGTCATGGTATTTAAGTGCATAGAGCTTGATGATGAGCTGATCATTCGGATCAGGAGGTGTGTACACGTAGAAATATGAAATTAGGTGTCATTGTGTATGTAAAACTACATTTTTTAAACCAAACATGTTTAACCGCCTAGGACCCGAACTCTTGCACAGGGTTCGTACGGGTTGTTCAAGTTCATAGAAATCCATAAAAAAAGTAATTGTAAAATTATGTCTTTAATTGTCCTTAAATTTCAGGGAAAGCTTATAAAATCAACATAAATCCTTAAATGTTAACCTGTGGTGTTCATTTCATTTGAATATGTCATTTTCCCCATCCTTCCAATTAATAGTTTTGTCGGAAAATGCGCCTGGCGCCCTTCCCCTCAAACCCCGCTGTTGAGCGACATGCCTTCCTGGTTCCCGCTCTGCTTTATCCGCCATCTCCGATCAGTTCCGATGATGATCACGTGATCACTTCAGGTCATTTCGGGTAACAACAATAGATCGACAGGTCGAGGTGGGTCGGTCTGTCCGCATCGCGCTGCCTTATTTAGTTGTTAATGTGCAATTGCTTATTTCACCCACTGCCACTCTCAAGGACCCAACGACCAGCTCAGATTCACAGTGAGTTTAAATTAACCAGAATAAATAGACTGCAGCTTGGGGAGACATATATCTGAGCCATTACTACCACACATAAAGTCAATTAGAGTTTTACTGATGCCCCCACCCGCCCTCACACACCCCACAGCCCCATTTATTTTCTTTAACTAAGAAACTCGCCCCACCACGTTAATACTACCCAGTCAGTGTTGTGTGGCTGTTGGTTTAACATAACATAACATTTAATTAAGCACGATACTCTTGGAATGACTCCTAGCCTCCATAAAAGGTCAATATTCAATCATTCACTGCCTAACATGTAGTCATATATTCAGTTTCAACAGAGCTAAGAAAACTTTCAGTCGGTCAATAAACATCGCGGGCAACAACCCTTCGAGCCCTCATGCAGTAATGATGATTGGTCCGGTCTCTGTATTTTTCCCAACCATGGCTCTTTTCCAAAACTTTTTTCACTTTCGATTTTTTTTTCACTTTCAACTTTCAAAATGTTCAGGGGCATCAGGCGGCGCCATACATAATTTATTTATTTATTTATGTATATTTGGCGGCCTCTATGACCCACAGCAGCAGGAGTATGTCAATAACACAGTAACTATAGTGCATATGTAAAAAAAAAAAAAAAAAAAAAAGACCCAGTCCAAATATTGCATATGACATAAATAGAGCCTTGAATATGTCAACAAACCGCAGGAACAGAATTTTTCTTCTTGCCTGCTTTTTTTCTGCAATGGTCATTTCAAAAAAATGCGAAATAACTTTGACCGTTTTTGACATCCGATGCAAAATTTCAGCTTTGTGGAGTTATTTTTCGCTGTTTTGGCTGTGGTGTACAACTGTCCAACTGTCCAAATGACCCAATTTGCAGTTACTGCATAAGTGTATAATTGTATCACAATTTGTGTTGGCAGCATGTGTGACACATCCCATAAGTTTTGTTCTAACACAGCACGAAGTCGAATCACCTGTGCTGGCTCAGCTATTTTGAAGCACAACAAAATCTCGTATGGAACACAGTAATGACCCATTCTCTTAATGTATTCATGTTTTCACTCTGTTCGCCGAGTGCCAAAAGCTCTCTCTCCAAATGTGCACAAAACCATCCAAGTATCCAGACCCACACGATTGTGTGTCACGCAAAACGACCTTTAACCATTGAATTCAAATTCCACATGCAAATACAGCCCTCAGGGCAACAACAGGAAATGTCAAGTTTCCTTACTGCCAAAATCTCAGCGCTGACACCGATGCTTACCTTTCCTCTGGGGCACAATTGGCTCCGAGCTCCAAAATTATGAAGCACCGATTCAGCCTTCCGTTCAAGCTTCAAGACAGCAGAAATTAAATGGGAAGCATTCTACAGCTGCACTGGAAGATTTCTGTGTCAGAACAAAAAAAAAAAAAGATTAGCATTTTGATGGTATGGGAAACGAGATAAGCAAAGTTGTCTTATTGTTTGGGGCATATCCAAGCTCATTTGGCTCGAAGTGGCGACTGGTGAATACATGATATTGTACGTGTAGCTGATAGCTAATTGTTGAATGTGGACTTTGATAGTAGACTGCAAATTAGAAAAATTGCGTTGTTATTGTTATTATTTCCTGGAGGCAAGACTGTTTGTGGGAAACTATCCATGGGAATTAAATTGCTGGGAGTTTACAAGAATCAATCAACATTATGTTTTGTGCGACAAATGTTACTACAGAAATAGGTTCTAACAAAATGTTTACAAAATATTAGCGTTCATTACCATAAACTGCCATGTCTAAAAAATAATTCCAAGATGATCCAAACATTTAGAATGAAAAATGAAATTACTTTTCAACCCTTGCCATTCTCAAAGCTTTGTTTGTTTGTTTTCTAACCTTTTTGTTTTGTCCCTCCAGCTGGTGAGTGAGCAACAAGAGAGTCGCCCGCTTCTGAGTCCATCCATTGACGATTTTCTCTGCGAGACCAAGTGTGATGGGCTTTCCCGCCCGGTGACCTCCAACACAGCAGGTACTTGACACAACATCCATTTTAATTCAATTTTTTACAGAGTATAAAGTCAAAAGTACTTGTATACTTTATTTCAGTGAATAAAACCCGTCCATTGTACACTAGATTATGTGTCATCTTCAAACAATCACCTGATTACATCAAATATGCCGTTGGAAACACTCCGTTTTTGTCTCAGAAGCACCGAAAGTAACTCCTCTTGTCACTGGTTTAGGCCTAACATCGATAGTGCCCATAGAATGTACAGTCGAGTGAATGTCAATCTTTCTTTGTGTACAAAGAAGATCTTGGGTTCCAAACCGTAAAGTTTTGTTCCATGAAGTGAAGCCCGAGCTTGGATCTATCCCGTTATGCAAAACGGGTTTCCTTCCACAGTTTAAAGATGTGCCAGTGAAGTGGATTTAGGTGTGATCCTTTGTCAGCCTGTCACACGATGTGATGGACTGAAGAAGCAGTGAATAATGCTGAGCAGGAGTAAACAAGTGAAGAAAATCAATGCGGGATGTTAATGACAAGCTCCAATTTATGCAAATCCACAAGCGGATCTCTCGAAAAAATATTTTAGCTGCTGGAGAAGTTTAAAGTTTAGTTTCATGTGTATGGGAGGGGGAAAATAAGTCAAAACAAAGTAGTATAGGCCTTTGCCAATGTGACCGCACCACAATTACAAAATCATGGAGTGCTGTAATTTGTGCTTGTGTGTTTCTTTTCCTGGTTGCGGACAGTCACACAAGACATTTGGAATAGACTGATGGACTCTTTTTTGAGTTATTAAAGGTTATTCGTCACTCTGCCTGCATTTTTTTCCACATGTAATTGTAATGGGTTCTTTCTCGGAACATTTACCATCCCTCCATTAAAATTTCACTGTAATAGCTTTTGTTGTTTTTGTGTAATCCAGCTCACTAAACCAACGAGTCAATAAGTGGACTCTTGATTTCACGCTGGATGGAGATCATCAAAGGTTCAATCCCACGCACACAGTAAATGACAATCCGCAGGGTCATTGACTGCGTCGTGGCTCATATGGCTGACTGTTGCGCAGCCCTGCATGTTACGTGTGAATGTGAGTGTTTCTATGTGCGCCCGATCCAGGTTGTCGTCTGCTTTTTGCGCAGTCAGCTCAAAGTTTTTGGCTTCATCTTAACTGTGACCATGAACAAGACATGGGTGGGCAGTCTATAGCTAGGAAGTCGTGTCGTCATCTGGTCCTGGGCAGTGTATGCTGTGGGTGTCCATGCGAATGTCTACATTGGCTCAAAGTAGTTTCTCATTACCCTCACCTTCTTTTCCTTCAATCCCCTCTCCATGATAGTCACCCTCACATATTTTGTCCTCTTGTCAGCACTTTCCTCCAAGATGTTTGTTCAGTGTAAGTGTTCAGTATAATTTTGACAATAAAACTAACAATACGTGATTACGTCAAGACTTGTTATTGCTTTCTGACAAAAGATCTGTCATCTTTCTCTATAGCCTCAGCACTATTCCGTTCAATTCTGGTTAATGAGGAGAACTCTGTCCATACATTGTATCTGCTTATCTGGGTCCGGGGTGGAAAGTCAAAGCAGAGATGGCCAAAGCATGGCCATCTCCCGCCACCTTAATTTAGTCAAACACTCAACTAAGCTGTCCCAGGAAACACTGAAGGTCCGTTTGGTTTGGTCACTTGGCCTACATCATCTTCAAATAAGCAGACCTGTGGTCTGAGGACCACAACACCCTCAACCAGGAGCCCAGATAGGACTTTTCCAGAGGCTTAAGTGACACAATGACTCACTAAGGGCTGGTCATAAGAAGACAGTTGCATGCGCGCACACACACACACATTGATGCATTTGCATGCCTGTAAGCTTACGACTCAGAGGTTATAAGGTCTACCTTGGCTACACAGCGTACATGGTTGAGAAGTCATTGTTTATCATTCCATCCACAGTCGAGGTATTGTGAAATAAAATGCACGCATACACCGAATCGTTCCCAACACACTCATTATAACAAATGGGACCAAATCTAAGTAAAAATCATTGTTTTGCTGTTCTTAATTGTGGACACCTGCTACCATTCATTCCAATGAAATTCCACAGACACAAAAAAATAAAATAAAACTAGGGAAATAAACATCAAAGAGCAACCCTATTTTTTTAATTCAATAAACTTAAAATGAATAAACACCGCCGTATTTCTATATTACATACGCAATGGACAAGCATATTTCTTTAATTTGAGGGCAACTGCAGAACATCCTTCCAAAGAGCATAAGAATCAAGGCAAAATCCCGACATATAAATAAAACATCGCAGTCTCGCAACCCCTTTTGCCAGTCTCATTAATTTCGGCTCAAGGGTGACAAAACATTTAGAAAGACCCGCTTTGTAATGAATGCCTTTGTGTTTCTTTTGATGCTAAAATCTCTTCAGGCAACCTCCCTCCTTGACTGCATCTCAACAACATTTGTAATTGTGCTTGTCATCTAAATAGCACAAGTCACGGGCGACAATCATACGCTCTGATTACGTCTAGATTTCAGTCAACAAACCCTCTCAGCTGGTTATCATGAAACAGCAGCACGCCAATTATCTCGTCATCTCGCTGCAGCTTTGAGCTCTCCTTACATGAGGGGAAACAGTCAGCCAGGGGCCTGGGAATTTGACTGAGATTCCACAAATATGAGTTTTAATAGTTACCACCTACTGAATGGAAACATTAGCGGCAATCAGAAGAAACCATTAAGGGGCACGTGAAAAGCACTGATGGATCAAAACAGTTGGATTTTGCTATTAAGAAAATTGTAAAACAGATTAAAAACTACCATAGTGTGATTTTTATTTCGTCTTCCTGTCAGATATTGGCAGTTATCATGATTTAACTCTGAAACCAATAAATATGTGATAATCCAGTGTTCCAAAAGGATGCAGTACATTTAAAACAGAAGGAAGACGAGAAAAGAAATCACACACGGGTGTTGTCGGACTTCCATCCTGAGGTCATAAAATGCATCATAAAAGTCAATGACGCAGAAAGGTGCTCCTCGTTTTCGCCCAGACATATATTTGGATTGTTTCAAAAAGATGCCATATTACTCAGTGCTGAATCACCAACATTTTCTTTCAGACCAACATGGATTCTCCCAACTCTAAATTGTCCCTAGGTGTGAGTGTGGGTGCGAATAGTTTTTCGTCTATGTGTGCCCTGCGATTGGCTGGCAACCGGTTCAGGGTGTCCCCCTCCCCGAAGACAGCTGGGATGGGCTCCAGCATGCCCCACAACCCTTGTGAACGGATCACAAAACGGATGGATGGATAAAGTCTCCCATCTGAGAGCTCATTTTTCAAATGAATATTACCAACAAAAAAGGGAATTTATTGTGAAAGAGAATATTTAAATGATCCCATTTTATATATATATATATATATATATATACACAGTCAAACCTCGGTTTTCGTCCATAATCCGTTCCAGAAGGCTGTTTGAAAACTGAAATTGTTCGAAAACCGAAACCACGCTCTTTTTAAAATAAAAATGTTTACTGAACACATCTGCTCACAATGGAAAGCAACACGAGGAAGCGTCACTTCCTCGTCCGCCCGAGAAAGCGTCACTTCCTCGTGTAAGGAAGGCGAGAGGAGTCAAATGGTGCATTCAAGTGCACTCACTTTGTTCGAGAACCGGAATTTGTTTGTCATCCGAGGCATAGAAAAACTCGAAATATTTGGTCGAAAGCCGAATTGGTCGAGAACCGAGACGTTCATAAACCGAGGTTTGATATATATATATATATATATATATACACACACACACACACACACACACACATACTGAATGTTCAAATGAGATGAACACGTTTTATAAACCCACTAAAAGACAAAAACATAGGATAAAAGGATCAAATATTGCAGTCTACATTTGCCAGTTAATGCACGTCATGGGAAAATAGGATTTTTTTTTCACCCCATCTGGGCATCACATTCCCATTGAAGCCAGGTTGCAAATGATCAAATAGCCAAAGAAATCTAGATTTACACAATGTGAACGCGCCAATAAAAAGTGCTGTCTTGGCAGTTCTGTCGTCCACATTGGACCTACTGGACCTCAGTGAGCCAAGCGAGCAGAGAAACAACAAAGACAGGAAGAGTCCGGGTTCGTCCCGGAGCGACAAACAGAACAGCCCGCAGAAGAAAAAGATTGCCGAGACGGAGCTAATCCAGGTGGAGGTGGAACAAAGCATGCGGACACCAGAGAGGGCATCATTGGACTCCGGTACGGGCGTGATGCAAACATGTTGAAGAAACAGTCAAACACTTTCAGAGAAATTAAGTGTTCACTGGGAACTAATTAGTAAGTTAAACAGCAGTGAAGTGAATAATTCATGGCAGCATGTATTTCCCTGATGTTATTTCAAGAAAAAAAAAAAGTTTGAACTTCCAGTCGATGTTATTTTTACAGCACTCCCAGTTCTAACCGTCTATTTTTTTGCACTTTGTTTGACCTATAAGACCATTAGTAGTTTCACAGTCCAACTTATTTGAACAACTTCCTTTTGGTCGCCTCTTATGTCAAATCAATCTGTTTGTAATTGTATCTTATCTTTGTGTCCAGCTATCATTGATTCACCGTTGGATAAATGGGAAGAGTTGAACCCCAACCCTGAGAGAAACGGGAACAGAAAGTGGAAACTGGAGAGACGGCGTTCATCAAAAAACTCCTCTAATGAATTTCTATGGTAAGCACTGTCATGGGCACAGATATGTGGTTTTAGGGATAAAAGGCCCCATGCAGGATATACTGTTAGGTATAGAATTAGGAGGACAATTGAGTTCATTTGCCTCTCATCGGATTTGAAGACGTGAGCATACCACATCCCGTGTCAAAAGAGTGTTGACATGTTGTGGGTGCAGAGGGTTACTCACAAAACGGGCTCCTTGGTGCTACTTGATGAACATGGCACTGAAGTCAGTCTGTCCCCCCGTGGAGTTCCTCAAGGGTCAGTTTTAGGGCCCATCCTCTTTGCCCTCCACAGGCTCCCTGTCAGAGATGTCATCAGCAAATCATACCACATGCATGAAGAAGACCTCGAATTACAGTATATATCTTTTCTTTGATAGTGCAGATGGGATAAGTGCACTGCATAATGGCTCAAAACTCCTTTCAGTTGAATGAAGTGAAAACTGAAGTATTCATTTTTGCCTCTGACAGATTGGCTCCTAAAGTCACCATGTGTTTAGGGTCATTTTCAAAAAATGTGTTCCCCAGTTTAAGAAGCAAGTGAGGGTGCCTCAAGTGAAGGCCTGACAAAGCATCTTCAGAGAGGAACTGGTTGATGTCTGTGGATTCTGGACTTCAGGCACTTATTGAATGCAAATGAATTTCATCCAAATATTGAAAAAGCTGTATGTCCAAATAGTTACTGTCCATATTCAATGTACCTGTATTTAAATCAGTTCGTGTTGCATTTTATAATAAGTATCTATATGTTTGGCGTCATAACTGCATTTGGTCTTTTATGTAAAACAAAAACGTGGATTACAAGCACTGATTCCAGCCTCTTGCCTCTTGTGCACTATTTTAGGTCCATTGACTGTAAAACCCAATTAGAGCAATTGAATAAGAACTGTGTGGAAGCAAACACCAAAGTGGAGCCAGAGTCTGCCCTTTCATCTCAAGTAAGTGCTCGGTGTGATTAGGAATTGGCAGTAATCATCTTTATTGTTGACGCTCGAGTCAACATCCTTTCAAAGTGACACAGCTCGGAAATATTGCATGTTGTATTAACAAACATTTATACCCTGGAGCAAACCGAAACTGCATGATAACCCTTCAAGTTTGTGTGTGATTGTTTCGCCGTCATTTGTCCTAACACCTACAATTCTTCCATTTCAGCTCAACAGGCAGTATATTAGTGGAAGACATGTAAGCCTCCCTATGCATCCTTTCATTTCATATGGAAAGACTTAAACATTTGCACCGGGAAAACAGCATCGCACCATGTCATGAAATTTGACTTCCAAAACGAGCGTGTTGACTTGAAGCTGAGAGGTGCTTTTGGGGAAATCCAGATTGTCTTTGGTGATGCTACATGGTCCAAATGTGAGGCGCTTTCTTGCTAGGTGGATGTCTGTGCAGGTCTGCGTAAGGGGTCTTTATTTCTGATGCCATTATTAGATTAATAGCCTATGAATTATTGAGCCATCTTACTCTGAGCCCATTAATGTTGATCTCACTGAGCTAGCTAAGCATACGTCACCTTTTCAGCACACCCTATTAATAATTCATTTGGTATTAAAGATAGCCGTCCATGATGGATGCTAGTCACAAGATCTCCAAATTTTGACGCTCAAGAGTTTCACATTCCACAGACAGGCGTAGTTTCCTGCTGTTTGGAAGGAATCCAAAATACATGTACAAGCTGCATGCAAAAAGTAAAGATGTGTTTTTCATGGAATTTACTAAATCAATATTTGGATAAAATCAACACATTCGGTAATCAGACAGTGGTTACCAGGAGCGATGAAGCCATTTTTTAATCCAGAAATGATTTCATTTTTTTTCTCCAGCTCTCAAGTACATATTGAGTTCTTGATTATAAAAATGAAATTGAGAACAGCACGCCACCTGCAATTCAGAATAATACTTTTATTTAAACAGGCCGTCATATTTTGGTCCTTTCAACTGTTTTTCAGTGGTAAAGTTAGTGAGTCATGTCCTTCATCGCTCATCTGGAGTCGGTAAAGGAAAAGCTACACTCACAAACTGGAATTCTAGTATTTACATGTTTAGTGTGTGAGAGGCGATGTACACCTGGACTGGCAGCCAGTCTAGAGACAAACTGTCATTCAAACTCACATTCATACCAATGAACAAAGTGGAGTCTTCAAATAACCTTTCGACCAGTGAGAGGAAGCTGTTGACAATTCCAGCATCCCAAACCCCACACAGGAAGGTCGATGTTGAGATTCGAGCCTGAGGACTGTGAGGCAAACTTGCTCATAGTAACCAAGTGTTTTATGTTGAGGGGGAAGAAATTTCATCTGTGCTGTATGTTATACATACGTACAGCACATTTGACAATAAAGTTGTATTCAATTCAATTCAAATCAATTCAATAGGCCACTGCACTGTCCTCTGGTCTATTTAGAAATTGACATTGAATCATTTTGAGAATGAAATACAGTCATTATTTTTGGAAACTCAGTAAGATAGATAGATAGATAGATAGATAGATAGATCACTGTTTGTACCCGATTCTTTACATTTGGATGCGTCCATTGAATTGTAAGACAAAAAAAATCACCCAAAAAATCTAAGATTGTGCTCAGCCTTCATGTAAAATGTGTTACCGTCATCATTTTTGGGTAAATTTTCCTTGACTAATTGGACATATAGATGTGTTTCATGTTTTCAAACATTAAGCATAAAAGGGAACATTAAGGTCAACTGTCATATCCATCCATCGATGCTGACATTATGCAACCCATTCCAGAAGATGCCATTCACTCCACATAGACCCGTTAGTTCGGGAGTGACACAATGGTCTGACCTCTGACCGTGTGGAGTGTGGATCCCACAAACTCAGATACAGTAAATGGCGAAAGAGGTTTATTTAAAAAAAAAGCGAGGGACCGACAAAGTAGTCAACAAAAGGCGCTGGCGAACAAAAGCCAGAAAAACTAAGTGAGAACAGAAAGCGCTTGCCAATTACAAAGACAGAATGATCTCAGAGAAGAACATAACACGCAAAGAGGTTTGCTCAATCAAACAAATACTTAAACCTGAATTACTATGAAGAGGCGAGCAACTAGTTACATAAAGAGATCTAGAACAAAGCACTTGGGGCAAAAACAGTGATCAAGAGCAATAGTCCGACAAAGGAGGCAAGAAGTCAGTGTCATTAAGTAGGCCGCCACTTGATTACCTTGATCAAGCACAGGTGCACCGCTGAAGGTTGACGCCCCACACGTCGGCTGGTGTTAAAACACACAAAGAACACAACAAAAATAGAGCGGAACATGACAGTCAATGTCTGGAATAGATTTGACAACCTAATATTATACTATGTTCACTCTATACAGTCGTTGCATTAAATCACACTAAATGCGAAATCGTTTAACCAATGCTGGCCTTGTGTATAGAGATAAGCACGCGTTTGCCGAGCTTATCTGTTTTAAATTTAAAGACAGGATGTTTAAAGTTACGCCTGTGCGGCCGTCAGCGTAATGTGGGGTGTAGGATTGCATGTGCGGGCACACAAGAGTGGATGGCGAAGCAGGGTTGAACCTGAGAGAGGTTGGCGGAGTATAGCAGGGCGTTCAGATGAGGGTTGAGGCGAGCTGCTGACACGAGTGATTGAACTAAAGCATGTCAGGGGGCTTTGTTGAGGAGGAGATATTCAGTCGTCCCTGAGAGAGCAGAGAAGGCTGACCCTTGCACACTCTCCCTGCCTGTCGCCCTCTGGCTGATTGTGTGTGTGTGTGTGTGTGTAATGGGCTATATCTGGATGATGAATGGACCGTGTTTCTGCATATACATATATACTATGAATTGTGTGTGTGTGTGTGTGTGTGTGTGTGTGTGTGTGTGTGTGTGTGTGTGTGTGTGTGTGTGTGTGTGTGTGTGTGTGTGTGTGTGTGTGTATAACAGGCTCGTCTAACCAAGGATCAGCGGTGGGGCAGCGCCCTCCTGTCCAGACATCAGTCTCTGGAAGAGGAGTTTGAGCGAGCCAAGGCTGCTGTGGAAGTAAGCAAACTGTCGCTTGGCCTTGGGGGAGGTAGAGACTATTTAGTCGTGTTGTTATGGCCATTTGGTTACAGGACAAAAAAAAAAATCATTGACGTGCCCATGCATTTTCAGAGTACACATTTGCAGGTCAGTCCCAAACTAAACAACAATGGCAGGCCGCACTTGTAAATGTTGTTGCGTGCCCAGGAAACAATTGTGTTTTCATGTTTTTATTGGACACACCAAACAAACGATCACAGTGCGGCGTTAAGAAAATAATTCGAGTCATCCATCCATCCATTTTCAACACCGCTTATCTTAAATAGAGTTGCGGAGAGTTGCTGCAACCTATCCCAGCTGACTTTGGCCGAAAGGCAGACGACACCCTGAACTGGTCGGCAGTCAGTCGCAGGGCACATAAAGAGAAAAACAAACATTCACACCCAACACACCGCTGAGTGGGAACCAATCCCACGCTGCTCACACACCAGACAAGGGAGTGTACCACTTCACCATCAATCAGAATCAGAATCAGAATCAGAATCATACAGAGCCATACAGAGTTCAATTAACGTGACAAGATTGGACGTGCTGGTTAAAGCTGCTCTACCATGTTCAAAAAATACAAAGACACACACCAGTTTTAGTTGTAGTTTTTTGTTTTATCAAGAAGGATTGCCTGATACTTGACACAAAAGAGCTCTCAGCATACTTACAATTAAGAATGATTAAGTGCATGAAACTGGAGAGGGTCACAAAAGTATCTCTCAAAGCCTTGATGTTCAACAGGTCTTTGGTGGTGGTCCTTAATCACCACAACTAGCTCCTTAATTTTAATTTTGAGTATGTCCATTCCGCATACACCCCAGCAAAATACAACTAATATTTTTTTTATCATGTAATTTTTTTCTAGGATGCAGCACTCTGAGGTACCACCACCAACACAGAACTAAACATTTGGTTCTGCACAAAACACGTATTGCCAATGAGCAGACGTCATGATGTATCATTCACAGGAGGGAAGCTAAATAGGAAACCACATTGCTGACATCACAGCACGTTGAGCCGTACGATCAGCGGCGTGATGTGAATCTCAACCTGAAGTCCCGTGGAGCCTATTTGCCATTAAATTGAGCCCCATTTTCTGCCTTTGCCGAATCATCTCCACATTGTTCGGCCCCCGCTGTGACACTTGAAAACCTAATGAAGCCATGTCAGATCCCCACTCGCAAGTTCAAGTTGAGTTTGACCCAGAAAAAAACATTTTCACAGCCTCCGTTTTGCTCACAAAAAGACAGCCAATAGGTTTTCCATTCATTTTCTTTCACGCTTGTCTTCATAAGGATCGCAGGAGAACTGCAGCATGTAGCAGCTAATTTTTGGGTAAGAGCCTGGAATGGTCGCCAGTAAGTCACAGGGCAAATAACCGTTCACCTTCACATCCACTCTTATCGACAATGTGGAGTCTTCGTTGAACCTAAAAGGCATTTTGGAGGTGTGGGGGGGGGGGGGGGGGGAAGGAAGCCAGAGGATCTAGACCAAAACTCATCACCATCAAACTCATTTTTGTCGCCGGCCACATTGTAGTTCCCGTTTCCCTTGGAGGGCCATTATGAATTTTGGGAAACCTTATAAATGTTGAATCCCCTCCACATATTACATACACAGCGCACAAAAATTGATGAATAACTAGTTTTCAAATCAGAAGTCATGAATAATGACTGTTATTGTGGATTACATATGACAATTTGAAATTTTGGTTCAGACTTTAGCAAGCATCATGGAACTTGACATGCTTGATTTGCTTTCGCGGGCCACATGAAATGATGTGGCGGGCCAGATCTGGCCCCCGGGCCTTGACTTTGACACCGGTGATCTAGACTAAGCAAACACGGTAAGAAATTGTGAACTCCACACAGGACGGCAGGAATGGAGATTTGAACCCAAACCTCACGATTGTGAGGCAGATGGGCCAACCACGAGTTGCTACCCGATGAATGAATTCATTCATATCAAAGATACTTTTGTCTCTTGCGCTTTAGGTCATACACATTGTATTCTGGCTTTTGCCATGTCCAGTACAAGATCATGTCAATCTGAGTCATACAAATCCTTTTCAGGATTTTCCGAATTCTCTCGCTAAATAAAAGCCTCCTTTTTTTTATTCCTGAACACGGCTTTGAACCCTACACTCTTGAGTTACTTGACATATACCAAAGACGAGACGTTGTTATATGCTGTGTTGATGAATAATAGAACAGGGACAGGAACATTTTTTCCGAAAGTGAGAGGAGCAATAGTCGAGCTGCGCACTCGCCCACTTGGGGGATCCCATCCCAAAATTAGCACTGATGTCACAGGTTGTGTAAGTGGTAAGCCCTCAAAATATTTGTCTTCGGATCAGCTGCAGGGCAGCTTAGAGAATAGATTTAGCGACAGACACGAGCGTCAGAGCATGAATCATCGATTGGTAACATTACCTCCAGGCTTGGAATTAGCACAGGGCTTCTACTGTGGGCGAATCTTCGTGCCAGTGGCCAGCCATTTGGGTTTCAAGTTTTATCAATATCCACAATCAGGAGATTTCAGTTGATGCATATACATTACAAGGACACGAGTGCCGTGACGCCTGGCCATTAAACCAACAGGAAGTTGCATGTTATACTTTTTTTTTTCACAATGTCAAAGTTGTTACTTTGATTAATACCAATCACTCAACACATTATTGTGTAATTTCCCACTCAGAGTTACTCATTCATCTGGCCACGGCATGAATGATTCAGGGCTTGTCCAAGGTCTTTTATCTACACAATTGCGTATATAGGCTTCCTTTTATTCGATTTGATAAATCAGACAATGTTTCAGAAAAATAGAACCCTCAGTCGATGTGAAAGCGCTTCCAAATTTCATCCATTTTACAAAATTGCCATTGATGACACTAAATGCCTCTTTTTATGGCTTCACAGATAAGAAGAGAAAGGTGAAATGAGGAATGGAGAAAAGGCTTTAAATTAATATAAGATGGCTGGGTGATGAGAATTTTTCTCGGTGGGTTAGTGACTCTTCATGCTACATTAGGACAGTTTCAACTACTCTGGGCATACGGTATTGTTATGCTTCACTTGGATAATGTAGGGTAAAATGTGACTTGTTTTGGCTGCGATGCATAAGAAATAGGACTCCCCGAGTGGAAATAAAGCATAGCCTAAGTTGCTGCAGCATAGCATTTCCTTGAATAAAGCGACAGCAAGATGTGTGAACTCTTATTATTGCCTATTATCACCTGCAACATCGGCCCTCTTGTTTTGATCAGATGCTGTGTTGTTTGCCAGATAATGCTCTCAATGCACATCAAAATCGGGAGCGCAAATAAATAATGCATTTCGCCTCTTAGCTGGGCTCCTTCAGTTTGGATGAAAACATTATTAGTTCAACATTATGCAAGAAAAATTTCGGTCAAAATGACTTACAGTAGTTTGGTGGTTAGTACTTGTGCAAAAAGGCCGTTATTTTCCGTGCACTCCCAAATGGGAATGACTTGTTCCTTAGTCCATTATCTTCCCCTGTGAAAAGTTTGGGACATTTTATAATTTTGTATGCAATAAAAGTTGATTCAATTCTGCCGGAATGAATATTAGATTACTATCTCAGTAATAGCCAAAAGTAATTGGACTGAGCCACAAATTTAAGCCTCCAAGACAGTTAAACCTGTCTGAGATATAGACACGATATTCTTCATTTTTATTGCAACATGCAATATTTACTGCAGTAATTCGTGGACTGATTTATATCAAAATTATGTGTGCCTAATTTTGAACAGTAATGTTGCTTCAAA
Source organism: Hippocampus abdominalis (assembly GCA_018466805.1). Lineage (NCBI taxonomy): Eukaryota > Metazoa > Chordata > Actinopteri > Syngnathiformes > Syngnathidae > Hippocampus > Hippocampus abdominalis. The sequence continues at coordinate 9,975,925 of CM031701.1, read as the reverse complement.
AAAACCAAAAAAAAAACATTAGAAGCTTCAAAATTGAAAACAATCCATTATGCTGGTTGACTTCCAAGTTGCTCTAATTTCAAATCATTTTCCTCATAGGAAGCAATGGAAATGGATTCAATCTGCGTCAACTCCACACAGAAAGGCCTGGGCTAGGATTCAAACACTACATCTCATTTGAATTATTATTTTTATATTTATGTCTGCATCTCATTCCACTTACTGAACCGTCTCATTTCTAGCTGTAAATCAATTGCATATGGTCACGTCAATCTTTGCTGAAAAAGTACCGAATAGTATTTGCTGCCTGAGAAATTGGCCTTTTATTTTTGCCGACAGAGCAGAAAACTGCATGCGCTGAAGTATGTGTTATTTCAGACATTCCCATCATGGGTAATTGCATTGTCTAGCAAAATACAACCGGGGCACTTTGTCCGATAAATGCGTGTTATTCCATTAGCGGGTCTCCGGCTTGCTATTTTGGTCCGTCTGACCAAGGACTGGCCGTGTAGAGCAGTGCAGAGCTGTAGGGGGCTTGTTAGCAGCGAAAGGCCAGGCCAGCTCTGGAGAGGCTTGTGTCACTGATAAGTAATTAAACTTTTTGTGGTGAAGGGGCCAAGATGGATAACCCCCTTCATTCCTTAGTTGTCTCTCAAGACGTGCTCGCCGAGCTTATACAGTAGAACCTTTAGCGAACCAATGAAGTGGTGATCCATTTAAAAACGGAATGTTCCGAGATCAATGTGGCTCTCAGCCGCACTCAGGACTTAAATGTATTGTCAATGAGCAAGTGGAAAAAAAAACCGTAAAAGATTTTCTCCAGCATGTACCTTTTATAATCAGTTATAATGGGATATCCAAATTCAGACGCAATTTTGTTTGTTGTTCTAATTTCAAAATAAACTGAAGTGACCTAATTCTTTGCCATCATTAGCGCTTTATCTGTACACGAAATGCATAGATGTAATGTTTTGAATGACCGTAGCATGATGCCGCCACCTAGTGGTGTATTATAGGTATTGCTATACATTGTGGCACAAAACACCCTCATAAAAGCCAAAGAAAAATCTAATCACAGTTGTCCATCATGGCATCATGATTTTAGTTTGAACTCCAAAATTGTGTCACTTTCAGAGCGTAAGACCTAAATTGTCCATATATGTGTGTGTGTGTGTGTGTGCGTGTGCGTGTGTGTGTGTGTGCGTACGTGTGCGTGTGCATGTGAGAGAGAATAGTGCCTCGCAAATTGACTGGCGACAACTCCATAACGATGATCCAAATTCGTCTGGGATAGGCTCCAGCTCCCCCACAACTCTTCTGAAGAGAAGAGGAAATGGATGGAGGGAGCTCTTCCACATACACCACCCATAATACTGTGTGACATCTCCGGCAGTGAAAAATCCACCCCTGTACTATAAAATATTTATATCTACAAATATATCGAAGATCCACACAATCTCAGTACAACAAACTCAATACATGTTCATTTAATCATCACATTTACGGTATTTTCCGGACTATAAGTCGCAGTTTTTTTCATAGTTTGGCTAGGCGTGCGACATATACTCTGGAGCGATTTATGGGTGAAATTATTAACACATTATTATATCATTTCACATGTTGTTTTCACATTAAACCGCAAGAGGCCGCTCTAGACCTGTGTTGATAAAACCACGATGAGTCTGACGTAAGCGACGTAGAAGAGGAAGCGCTGCATCTTCTACCTCCGGAGTTGGTGGAGTTGCTTTAAAGTGACACAGAGGATGAAGATTTCATTGGATTTAGTGATTCGGAGTGACATTGATGGTTTGGTGAACTTGTTAGCATGTTCTTTATGCTAGAGTTATCTGAATAACCAGGCACGTTCTCAGTTTGTCGTTTATGCGTCATGTAACGTTAGCCTATCGTACACTTATTCAGCGTGTTGTTTTCTATTTTATTTTTATTTTAAATTGTATGTTCTTGGTGTTGGATTTTATCAAATAAATTTCCCCCTAAAATGCGACTTAGACAGTCAAACCTCGGTTTTCGTCCGTAATCCGTTCCAGAAGGCTGTTCGAAAACCGAAATTGTTCGAAAAACCAAAACCACGCTCTTTTTAAAATAAAAATGTTTACTGAACACGTCTGCTCACAATGGAAAGCAACACGAGGAAGCGTCACTTCCTCGGCTACCCGAGGAAGTGTCACTTCCTCGTGTAAGGATGGCGAGAGGAGTCAAATGGTGCATTCAAGTGCGCTCAGTTTGTCCGAGAACCGAAATTTGTTCGTCATCCGAGGCATAAAAAACTCGAAATATTTGGTCGAAAACCGAATTGGACGAGAACTGAGACGTTCGAAAACCGAGGTTTGACTGTACCTCCCTGTCAAAAACGGTACAAATCCTCTGTGCGCTCAGTTTGTTCGTCATCCGAGGCATAAAAAACTCGAAATATTTGGTCGAAAACCGAGACGTTCGAAAACCGAGGTTTGACTGTATGTTTTTTCCTTCTTAATTATGCATATTTTGGCTGGTGCGATTTATAATGCGGAGCGACGTATAATCCATTTTGCGTAATGCAGCAATCATTTGATTTCACGGTATCTGTATCTGACCAACATTATGAGTAATGCATACTGCTTATATGTCCCAATTTTTTCTTATTTCTTATTTTATCTGAACGATCAACATTTACACCTGTGAGCGAGTGCGCGTACCCTATTCCTTCATGTCGAGTCGTGAACGACCGCTTCTAAATTATCCTTGAGGCAAACATTTGTTTGGCTTTGCATCAGCTCTGTTGACATGGGCATTGTTTTCGGTGTTGTGAACAAGCATCCATGGAGTCGCCCATTCATTTTTAGACCGATCATGCACCCTGCTGTTCATTCCCAAATAAAAGTGTTCTTCCTAACCGCTCGCTTCAGTGCTACACGGCTTGTAAATTACCTCGCCTTGTTCCATATAATTAAACTGACAACCCCCGTATTATTGAATTTTAAAAAACATGGGGGGGAAAATAACCATTTTACTCTTTGTGTAATGTAGAAATATGACCAAATTTCAGATTACATCCAGGTATTTGTTGGAGTGAGTTGATGGATAATCCATACAGCACATTGAGTTTAAGGAGATTGTTTTTTTTCAACGAGATACTGTATGCTCGTGGCGCCGATGCTGTGGTTGTACACGCTGCTGCCATTGATTCAGACAGCGTGGGATTGATTCCTGGTCGCGCTGCAAATCCGTTGGTGTTAATTCAACACATGGATAGAAATAATCCAAAAGGGACCAAGCGTTTGGGACCAAGGGTTTGGGAAAACCGCATCAAAACAGGCCGATTTCATGAGGCTTATTTAAAAAAAACAAAAAAAACTAAAGGATGAAAAGTGTCCAGCCAAGTGAAGCATGCCACCGACATTTCAATAACACACTTAAGGATTGTTTTAATTTGTAGGGAATAGAGATGTGCGATATCCGCATGGTATTGCTTCAATAAGATCACATTTGGTGTGATATGTGAAAAGGTCCTCCAGAAGTGGTAACCATGAAAAGTCACCTTGGGGCAATTTGGCTTGGAGCGTCAGCAGCCGCCAATTACCTACTGTGACTGCTTGTCAGGAGCCACAATGGCTCCTGTGTCATTGAGCAGCCTCTGAAGAGAAGAGATGAGAAGACCTTATGACACGTTGGCACTCTTTCACCGCGGCTCTCGGCCGTGATCCCGTCTAGATTGTCAGTAGCCACACTTGCTTGAAAGGACGTCGCCCCCGTCTTTCAACTTGTGTGTTTCGAACAATGGAAGAGTCCATAAGTGAAAGAAGGGCAGTTGTTCAGCTTTGATTTGTTCATACCAGCGTGGCCGAGAACCACGGACAGTGTCTTTGAAATAAAAATGAAATTTTCTCCTCCCCCCTCTGCTTCATCCTGGCCTCCCCATTCATTCTTCTTCTTCTTCGCTGTTGCCTGTAGTCGGATACGGAGTTCTGGGATAAGATGCAGGCAGAGTGGGAGGAACTGGCTCGGCGAAACTGGCTGACGGAGAATGAACAGGCCCAGATTCCCTCCACGGTCTCTCCTCACGAGAAGGTCATTATTGTCTGTGCACCCACAAAACATTTTTCGTTACGCGGGGACCAAAGCACATTCAATTAATGTATGTTTCAAATTAATAGTACGAGGAAATATTACATTCTATTTGATATATTTTTTTTTTATAAATTACACAAGCAGCAAGGAACCTCCCCCTAGAGTTTTTTTTGGTATGTCATTTACTGAGTCCACGACACAAAAATAATCATCATTTGTGCAAGCAATTACGGTTATGAATTGTGTGCAATACAGCGTGTGCACAGTTTATAACAATAATAGAAGCCAGTGCAAAGTGGGGTTCTCCATGGTTAGGAAGCTATTTTATTTTAAGTTTTTTATATCTTGCATTCATGAAAAACTGTTGATATGTAATCTCATGACATGTGTTCTTCATTTATCGAGGCAAATTTTTGAAATGCATAAAATCAAAAAGAAACCCCGAGATGAAGTCACAAATTGAAATGTCTGCTAAAAAATTGAAATGCTTCATCTGAGGTTGCCATGGAAATGAAAGTACATCTATTTGAAGCTGAAATGATTACCTGTTGCTATTTTATAAACGAGCATGAATCATCGCTATTCAAAAGAATTTTCAAAAATCACCTGCAATCAAAAAAAATCAATCAGCAAATCAACAAAACTCGAAAGTTCCTAAAGTTCTGAAAGTTTGAATTTAGTACATCTCATGAGGCTCTGATTAAATCCACGTGTTTTGTTTCTCATTGTCTCACAGTGCTTTAATTTTGTTGTATTTATTATACAGTAGTTAACTTGTTTTTTCACTTGATTTACTATGACAATTAGTTACTTAAAAATAACATCTGTATAGTTAAAAGTGTGTTAGGACGACTTAAAATTTGTTTAAAGTTGTTTTTAATCGGAACAACTTTCAATTCATCCAGTACCCTCATAGCTTTAATTTGGTTATCAGATTTTAAAAGCAGAGACGCAGCTTTTGTTTGAAGAGCAATACATACGCAGGATTTTCGTCGTGTAAAAATTGTTTGCTGTGTCTAAAACCTCCATGCCTAAACGCTTCTATACTCTTCCTTAATTTATTTTCAAATCCCTTTCATAGAAATCCTTTTTGACCTGTGTGTACTTTCCTCCACTCACGAGTGAACATTGAAGCCTTGAAGCTGAGCAGCAAAATAGACGGCCTAGAGAAAATAACAGACACAGAGCAGTGGTGCGTCATTTGCAAACATCACCTCTTGTTGTCCTTTGGAATATTTTGCAGCCATTCACAGGGCAAGAAACCGTTTTTGTTACAGTGAAGTCAAAATTGATGCCGCATGCCTCACTATGAAAGATTGGGCTAACGGAAAACGGGAACCAAAAATATGAGGAAGCAGATTATTCATACATAGAAAAATAGTCACATTTCGAAAAAATGTCAGGTGCATCAATTAGTCAGTGATTTCTGTGAGTTAAACACACTTGAAAGTTGACATGTTCCTCGAATCCAATTATAATGCCGTTATTGGAAAAAAAAAAGATGTCATTCAGCGGCCACCTGAGCATCTCGCGATTTATAGTATGCATAATGCAAGCGAATATATATTTGTCGGCAGAGCTCATCACCCATGAGTTGACCTTCCTGTATGAGGAAGCCAAAAGAGAGCCGACTTGCGGGCTTCCTGATTGATCCCTGGCGCAGAGCAAGCTTTTTCAAAGTCATATTGCGCCGAGATGGCCGTAAACACGCTGGGGTAATCGCGGTTCGAAAATTCAAAGTTTAACATTTAAAGAGAACGAGGGGGGAAAACCCCCAGGGAGCCCCCGTCCAGGGTTGATGTGATGTGGTAACGATCGATTCCTTGCCGCAGCTTTGCATCCGAGGGGCACTGACGTCACCACTGAACTTGTTTTCTGTTGTTGTTGTTTTTGTTTTTGCTGACAGGGTTACTACTTCCACACAGATAATCCCTATAAGGACTTGCCTAATGCCTTTGAGGAGGGGCTGAAGAAGTCTCGGGAAGGAGACTTGCCAAATGCGGTGCTTATGCTGGAAGCAGCTGTCTTGCAGGACCCTCATGATTCAGAGGTGAATGTGTTCATGAAAGTGCACGCACACACACACACATCACACGTTAAAGCTGCCATTTTCAGTTCAGTTCCCTGTCAATTTACTTATAATCAATGAGGTTCGCCACACCGATATGACTTGAGATGCATTTTACAAAATGCGTTTTTATGATCGCACGGGTCAGCATGACTGTGGCAAGTGCAAACAAAAATCTCCATCCTAGCAGACTCGTGCTGAGAGAAAACCAGAGAGAAAAAATGCCTCAGTGACCACCAGCTGCGCGAGGCAGATTTTGTCCTCAGAGGACACGGGCTGAACGCTGATTGCCTCGAATTTTTCCCCCCTTTTTCAATTGTTTACTGGAACACAAAGGTCCAACTTGCTCCTACTCTTGATGAGAATTTTCATTCGACCAGTGAGATGAATCTTTGCTCATTTCATTTTATTCCCACTCTTCCCCTTCTTAGTCAGGAGTGACCTCTTTGCAGGTTGAAAGAGCAAAGCCTTTGCATAAAGTGCTTCTGGCATCCTTTGGAAAATACGGAAATGTGCCAATTTTTGCAGGGAAAGGATAATCCCTCAGTGTATGGAACTAATACGATTCCAAAATCCCACCTGGGGGCGCTTAGTGGCTCCTTGCTTCACTCTGAAGACCTCTGAAATTATTTCTCCCCTTATATTAATCGAGCGGGACAAAAAAAAAAAAAAAAAAAAAGACATACGCAGAGATTAGCTTTAGCATTAACTGGTTTTAACATGAGGCTTTACAGAGACAAAACACAGGGCTGATATTATAATATCATATTATGGATTTTAAATCTGCCCTCTAGTGTTTCTCTGGGAAACTTGCTGTATTGCACATAGCAAATATTCAAAGTTGTATTTACCGTATTGGCCCGAATATAAGATGGCCCTGATTATAAGACGACCCCCTCGTTTTCAAGACTCAAGTTTTAAAAGACTTTTTGAACACCAAATTAATTTTTATGTAGAAAATAATTACAGTACATCTGAAACAAATGATTCTAACAATATATTTGAGAGAAAAAGCATGTTATTTTGCCTCATTCAAATCTTAATATCTGAACATTTAAATATGTAAACCAAAGTGCAATCACATTCGTAAATGAACGGCTTCTGGTTTTTGAAATGTAAATTACACCATAACTTCTCCTCAGCTGCCGGTTAACTTGGCCAATCTTTGACCAATTTTTCTCCAGATTGTCACTACGTTTCTTCATTTTCTTTTATTTCTTCTATTGTTTTCTTCTCTTTTCCTTCTTACCGCTATTTTTTATTTTTATTCTTCGTGACAGGGGTTCACTTTGGCCTGGGGAGTCAAGTTCAGCATTGGCTTCAATGGTATCTGGCGCCATGTAGTGTCGTGAATGGGTATAATGTCTAGACCCCAAATATAAGACGACCCCCATTTTTCAGTCTTATTTCAATGCAAAAAACTCTGTCTTATATTCGGGCCAATACGGTAATTACAATTGTTGGGGCAGCAAGGTGGAGTTAGCACAGTAGCCTCAGATTGCTCTACTGTTCAGGGTTTGTATGTTCTCAATCTGGGATTTGTGGAAATGTGTTTCTTTACTTCCCCTATTCCAAAACCAGCCACGTGAGGCTCACTGAAGACGAAATCATCCACACGTGTGAATGGTTGTTTATCTACACGTGCCCTATGTGATTGGCTGGCAACCAGTCCAGGATGCACCCCGCCTCTCGCCCTCAAGTCTGCCGCGATAGACTCCTGCTCACCCACAACCCCTAATGAGGACACAAGAGAATACAGGTGTCAAACTCTAGTCCTCAAGGGCCACTATCCTGCACGTTTCTCTCTTCCAACACACCTGATCCAAATGATCAGGATCATTGTCAGGCTCCCGCAGAGCTTGCTGATGAGCTGAAACATACAAGGACCGGAGTTTGACAACCGGATGGTTTATAATATTGAACATGTATGTACTGTACTACTTTTCTGAAGAAAGGTTATTGTTAAATTAAAATATATATATATATATATAGAAAATCAAAGTGGTTCCAGTTGTTTGTCATCCAACATCAACGAGAGATAGAGCACCTTTGGTTCGAATAATGACAAGAGGAGAGATTTATTGTCTCTTATCGCGCAATCCCTATTCACTGTATATTGAACTGTGATGGAGATTGGCTCTCAGGGGCCAAATAAAGAAAGTACTGATGTCCGGCTTCTGCTCACATGGTCTCCTTATTGCGTCTCTGCAGGCTTGGCAGGTGCTGGGGACCACCCAGGCTGAAAATGAGAATGAGCAGGCAGCAATTGTGTCCCTCCAGAGGTAAATCAATGATTCATCTGATGACAACACAAACGACATGGGGGGGGGGGGCAGGCAACGTAAAAGAGATTTAGCTAAACTGTAAGTGTCGTTACATTGTCGTTACATTAATATCCTTTTCATCAAGAGGAGTGGAAAGTCTTTATTGGTAAAATTGTGGTTTGGGGAATACAGTATTATTAAATAATATTACAATTCATGTCAAGTGAACATGAAATTTTAAAAATGTAAATGCCCATTATGGAGAGCTAAAGGGTACATTGACAAATGCAACATTGTGGCGCAATCACATGCCAGGAGAATGTATCGGATTCCCAAAGTCTTCACATAACGCAAGATCTTCGGGGATATGACTGCAGATCAATCCTAAAGCCGACTGACCATTACTCGATGATGCTGTCCATGTGTGAATAATAGCATCTATGAATTGTGCTGAATGCAATTACAGTGATATATACACACACATATACACGTACACGTAAAATATGATCTTATCCACACAAGCCAAGTCTAGAGGAGCAGTGTGGACCACTGATTTGTAGGTTTGTAAGCAGAAATGACTGTGCAATCCACAGAAATCAACAAGAATTCAACCATTGAAATAATGACAAGTCTTTCATGCAGTGTTGACTTTTCTGTGCAATTGAATGCACGGAAAAAAAAATTAAATCTTTGCTTTTCCAAGCAAATGCGATTACTCGAGAGACCATTTTTGCACTTAATCCTGCAGACAGTTACCAGTCAAATATGAGGCGCTTCAATCCACATTGTGTTGTTGTTATGTAACAGCTGCCATCTGTGTGCACAATGTTTTGGTATGAAGTGAGATGAGATATTTTACCTGGCTTTAGTCCTGTTGGAGCCACACCGGCAACACTTTGGGTGCTACGCATCCTGTAATTATTCCGTTTGCGTCTGTAAATTTTTAAATAGAACATTTGCTTAGGACTTCAAAGCTGTTGTATTTGTTTCTGCATGATGAAAAAAGAAGAGGGATCATTTTTGCACGCGCTGGGGATTTGAGTGTTCTGACTTTAACTTTATGTAACCCTCACCTTCAATACTCTGGGGTGAAATTATTTATTTGAGATTAACAGAGATTAAGAGTTTGGCACATGTGTTTATCTTGCTAAATCTTATATTTGGCTCCTCTCTTGCTTTTTAAACTAATCCACGACCTTCGTCCAAAACAACTCTGCTTCATCTGTTTTACCGCATCGGAAACAACAACACTTTCTAAGCACTTTTATCCAAGGACGATAAATTACCGCACGCAACCTCAGCCGCTCCCCGTCTTCTTTCAGATGTTTGGAGCTCCACCCGAACAACCTCCCGGCCCTCATGGCCTTGGCGGTGAGCCTGACTAACACGGGGATGCGTTACGATGCCTGCGAGGCTCTGCTGCGCTGGCTTCGACACAATCCGAAATACAAACAGCTCCTGAAGGGCAAAAACCATCTTGTGGGCTCCCCAAACTCCCAGCGCAGGATGTCCCACGCACCCAACAGTGGCAGGCATGAAAGGTATTCAACAAAATGGTGGCTTTTTTGGGGGGGTAGGTCTCTCCATTTTTTTCTCCACATCATACATTATATCACAGGTGTCAAACACAAGGCCTGGGGGCCAGATCTGGCCCACCACGTCATATTATGTGGCCCGCGAAAGCAGCTCAAACATGTCAATCTCCATGATCCTTTCTAAAATGTCTACCAAAATTTAAAATTCTCATATGTAATAAATAAGAGATATATTCGAAGTATTTTCTTGTTACCAAACCCCTCATGATAGTACAGTGAAACTCCTCTAGAACGAAACCTACATGGGCGAAAATACCCCCTATTGTGAAAAACTCTTCATGCATTAACACTATTCCCATTCTCCTGCCCCCCATCCAATGAACCGAACTAGGGTCGCGGGGGTGCTGGAGCCTATCCAGCACTTCGGGCCGGGGACACCTGAATTGGTTGCCAGTTCCACGTCACACCTAGGGACAATTTAGAGTGCCCAACGAGCCTGCCATGCATGTTTTGTGCAAACTCCACACAGGGAGGCCGGAGCTGGGATCGAACCTGGTACCTGCACTGTGAAGCCGACGTGCTAGGACTACCGATTGTTGCACTCATTTTCTCTGCTCCTGCCTCGCGAGGAGATTCACTACAACGAAGTCTAATCCAACAGCGACCTCTACTGCTTCGTTCGGAAACGGCAACAGCAACCACCACACTGGTTTACATAGTGAACGATGTTTATTTCGGTCACAGCTCCGAGTTTATAAATAAATGAGTTTGACAAATCAGCTTGGTGAACACATGATATAATGCAGGGAATTATATCAAGTGTTCACCAAGCTGATTCGTTTTACCCCCGACATCCGAGAAGCGCGTCAAAGTGCTTGAACGAGCGAACTCTGTGAACCACGGCTGGTGCTTTCATTCTTTCACTATCTTGACAACGGTGCCCTCTTCGCCGAGCCACTCTGAAGCCCCGCTTTAAGGAGAGACGCTTCTATCTTCAGCTTTTAAAAATAAGGTTTTAAGCTTTGAACATCAGATAGAGAAGGCTTAATTCTTCTCCCGAGAAAAGGCGGCACTCTATCAAATCATTAATCGTCTAGTCAGAGTGAAGAGATACAGGTACATCCTAATTACAGTGATATTCCCGCTAATCCAGGCCGGATCTTCCCTATTCTCTTCTTTCTGCTCCTGCCCTCCATCCTCCTTTTTTTTAACCCTGCTGGTTTCCTGCTCTCTGCAATTATCCACTCTATATTTTACCACCATCTTCCATGCATTCGTAATACCGGACCTCACGGTCAGGGAAAAAAAAAAAAAAAGACGTTCAATGGGGAAAACCTGATCATTCTCTCTTTGACGAAAGAATAACAACACTCACTGTCCCTGTGGCCCTAATCCACATCTGAACATGTCCCCAGCTCCATGTTACCCGAGGTCAAGGAACTCTTCCTGGAAGCAGTCCAGCACAACTCAGACACCGTTGACCCAGACTTGCAGACGGGCCTCGGGGTGCTCTACAACCTCAGCAGCGAGTTCAACAAAGCGGTGGATGCTTTCAACACGGCCTTGTCAGTGCGGCCCGAGGTATCGCAGCGACACGCGCTCGCTTATTTGCTTGAGAAAAAACACATTAGACTGTAGATCCATCTTCATGGCTACTCTTTGGTTGTAACTAGTAGCGAACAGTCATCAGGCTCGCTTAAGTAACAATCCGAATTTATTGACAGAGGAATTTCTGTGAATATACAAAGCACGCCATCCCGATTTGTCACTGGTTCGGTTGTCCACTGAGACAAGGAAATGCCACCCTAAAATAGACCCTAGCTTTTTACCATCAAGGTAAAAGAAGCATAGAAAGAGCCTCTCAATTAGATTAAGATGTGCACACTCAATACATGTGGTAAGTAAACAACTTCACTGTCCATGACTAAAGATCTTTTGTAATGAAAAGATGGCGTCTTCAGAAATGGTTCATGTTCCAGTCAATTCTGTCATGGATCACACCAGTATCAAAACAGTGCCAAGATACAGTCAAACCTCCGTTTTCATCCATAAATCCGTTCCAGAAGGCTGTTCAAAAACCGAAACCACGCTCTTCTTAAAATAAAAATGTTTACTGAACATGTCTGCTCAGAATGGAAAGCAAGATGAGGAAGCGTCACTTCCTCGTCTACCCGAGGAAGCATCACTTCCTCGTGTAAGGAAGGCGAGAGGAGTCAAATGGTGCATTCAAGTGCGCTCAGTTTGTCCAAGAACCGAAATTTGTTGGTCATCCGAGGCATAAAAAACTCGAAATATTTGGTCGAAAACCGAATTGGACGAGAACTGAGACGTTCGAAAACCGAGGTTTGACTGTACCTCCCTGTCAAAAATGGTACAAATCCTCTCTTTGTCATCTCTGTGTTTTTGTAAGTGGCTGTGTGAAGTTCAACAGATAGCGAGCAACTCAGCTAAAAGGCAAAAAAAAAAAAAAATGGGTGTCTTTTAACAGTTGAAGTTTACTGTAAAACGCTGGCTTCATGCACAATGCCCTAGATGGGCTCATACAAAATTTGCATAGACGTTACAGTAATTCTAAACGCGAAGAAAAAAAAATGTAGCAGCCCCAAGTTTATATCCTACAGCATAATATCTATTCATCAGGGCACAGGAAACAATTGCACGTCTGCATGTAGCTTTCTTCAACGCGATTGCACATCACAACACCTTACACATGGCAAGGAAATGCGCTTGTGACCTTAAACAACATTTTGCCATTTAGCTCCGTGTTAGAAAACAGCATGTTGTGCAAAAAGTACTACAGCGCTCAACAACTTTACTTGCGAAGGCCGAATTTCAAAGTTTAGAGAAGGTTAAACTCATTGGAACTGTAAAGGTGACACGTGCATTTTAGGCTAATCCCGAGACTTCAGTCGAAAGCCCAAGCCAAAAAAAGTGTGAGCGGAAAGTTGCAGAGGTGCTCGGCGCTCATTCACACAAAACACCACAAAAGCATCAAAATGTGCCCGCATCCCCTTGATGCAAATGAGCGTCTGTCCTCCCCCACCACGTCCCAAGTCGGCATGAACATTACTCAACGTTAAATCCACCCTCCCACATTTGACTTGGTAATATCTGCCCCCCTGCTGCAAAACTAGCTCCGAACACAAAGGAAGATAATTATATCCCCACCGCAAGGCTCAACCTTAGATAAAAAGGCCCCTGTACTGTCGTTGACCATGACCTCTGTCTGTGTGTGTGTGTGTGTGTGTGTGTGTGTTTGTGTGCGTGCGTGGACATGCGCAGGCGCCGGCAGGTGGCAAACAAAGCACAAGGACACCTTGAGTGATGTAACTGAGCTCGTCCTAAATTACCCTTGTTAGTTTAGCAAGGAGCTGACGTTGACATTTTTGTCACTTTTTCACAGCAAAAAAAATCAGGCTGCTTGTTTTGTTCCAAAGCAGATCATTCCGCTCTCAGGATTTAAACGGTCTATATTTCACCCAGGATTACTTGCTGTGGAACCGGCTAGGGGCCACTCTGGCAAACGGAGACCGGAGCGAGGAGGCCGTGGAGGCGTACACGCGAGCTTTGGAGCTGCAGCCGGGATTTATCAGGTCCCGCTACAACCTGGGAATCAGCTGCATTAACCTCGGAGCACACAGGTGAATGAGTGCGACTGCTTCGGGGCTGGAATTAGGGAGGAAGAAAAAAAAAAGTTTGAGCGAGAGAAAGTTGAATCCTTGGAGCGTTACGCGAGTCATTGTCCCTGCCGGACAAATCCGACAAAAGTAATAAAAGGCTCAGGTCCGCTTTGTCCTTATGAAGAACACACATCACAGACTCGGGAGTGACCACACCGAATCCAACAGAACAATAAAAACAAACGCCAGCATGGTTTTAACGAATATTTGTGAGCACATGCAGTGTCTATTTAGAGATTGTTGTATTTTTGAAGCCCTCACGTGAACAGCTAGACTCTAGCATTGACTTTTAAAATTTGACAGAAGGGCCTGGTCAGCACGAGCTATGGTACATAAAAATTTTTTAAAAACTGCATTTATTAACAGTCCATATCAAACATCATCAGAACAAAAGCATGAAAGTACTGTATTAATACACTTTTTTTAATGAGAACAGTGTTGCTGCAGATGGGTTGTGATCAGACTGGTAGAAGTAGAGCGATACAGGGGTTCGAAGGCGGTAGATAAGATCTCTTTCCCTCCGTCTCCCCCCGCCCCCCTGTGATCTGCAACTTCAAGTCAATGCGCCACCTGGCGTTTGAAATGCTTGTCTTTACAAGTCCAAATGAAATGAATGCAATCATTCACATCGAACCTGAATTGTGTACCAACCTTTGGCGGGCCAGATAAAAAGACCAACGGGCCGGATCCGGCCCGCGGGCCGTAGTTTGCCCACCTCCGAACTAGAGGGAGATAATGAAGTAGCCTTTTTGTGAAAAGTGGACAAAAGATCTCCCAGCTACACCAAAAATGCCAATGAGTCAGACATCCATGATGGCAGGCATTTCTGTCATGCCGAGGGATGCCATTGCTCACCAAGTAACCAAACCCCGGCAACAATTTAATGAGCAACAAAGTCATCAGGAAAGCATCGGATTCAGGGGGACCATGAAATAAGACTTTTGCTGTATTATGTTAGCCTGCCATCTAGTTTTAACGAAGGAAACAAAACTCAATTAGGTCTCACAATCTTAACCAGCTATGAAACAGTTTCCATTCAAATTTGAGCTGTGTGGTGCTATAATTCGCCCTATAAAAAAGAATTCGAGAAATGAAAGCTTAATCCATACCTGTCAACCTCGGCTAATAGCTGCCCTTATAAATGATTACGATTCCCCTTACAAAGCAACAAAAAACCTTACAACGGCTTACCGCGCATGCGCACATCATGCTTTATCAATCCTACCGTACGCAGCGATGAAAAAATATACACGACTGAGGATTACTTTTGCTGGTTTGCCGTGACAATAGTAGCGATCGACGATGGCATTGTCGTTGGCTACCAGCAGATGAGACGATCTGGATTTGAGCCAAAATGGTCTTTGTGAGATCGGTTCACAATTTTTTTTTCCAGTATAAAAGTTGTAATACGCTGTACATTATTTGAAATGATTACAAAAAAAACAACGTATAAAATACGGGAAAAACGTACAAGTTGACAGGTATGATAATCTCCAAAATCAAATGCCTCTAATGACAGACAATTTGTAAGTTGACAAGAGGAGGTCATCAGAGTGGGGACATTTTTCAGACTTTCAGTTTGGTGAAAAATATGCTGATCCAAAATACAAATGCCGTACTTGATGTTGCCCCGATCTTGAGTTATTTGATTGTACAATTAACCAGACCAGTCTAAGACCACCACATCCATCATCTTCACTTCAAAGATTGTCTTGAGACCAGCAACCCTAAAAAAAATTGTAGTTTTTATTTTTTATTTTTTTTAAATCTATGATAGACCCCACAGAGAAGTTAGAAAATCTAATGTTTAACAATTTGGATCAGATTGTGTGTGGTCTATCAATCTACAATCTCAATACAAAGCAGCACACACATTAAGATTCTGTCCCACCATCGATCTTCAAGTCCTGTGAGGCAGAAATCTTGTGTGATCACATCACACCCGATCTCTCCAAAACAGAGAAGAATAGACACGCCATGCTGTGAGCCGATGTTTCGCAAGCATTTCCGATGAAGATCAGAGGCGGGAGTGTTGAATGATACCATTTGGGGCGAAACGGGGACAAAAAAACGGTCTAACAGCGGCTGCGGCAATCCGTTTGCATATCCAAAGAACTTTTGTCCAAACTGTCAGAAACCATCTCAGGCAAGCTCATCTGCATGCTCGCCGTCCTTGTCGGGGTCTCGACCTGACTGCAGATTGTCGTCAGAGCAGAGTCGAGTGAGCAATAGCTCACATTGGATGGCGTCTGGCACTTTGGGGATGTGTTTTTCCTTTAGAGATAATTCCTGGTTTTCACTGTCGAGGGGTCATGATGGACATCTTATACGGCGCCGTATGGATGTCCGTTTTGCTGATGTCAACGTTGTGGTTTGGGCAGTTATAGTGTATTGGACATTAGGGTCAATGCACACAGGTGTATCTCAACCAAGGTAATGTTCTCAATAACAGATTTAGACAGATTTGTGAACAATATCTGAGAGGACTTTAGTGTATACTGTATAGACAAAGTATTAAAACTTTAAATCGGCTTAGGAAAAAAAAAATGTTTTGTAGAAGTGTCGCGACCGTGTGACATAGATTAATTCTATTCTCACTACAGTGAAACTCCTCGACAACAAAACCTACATGGGCGAAAATACCCCCATTGTGAAAAAAATCTTCATGCATTAACACTATTCCCACTTTCGTGCCCCCCATACAACGAAAAAAAAACCTTGTTGCGTTATACGAAATATTTTTCCCTGCTCTTGCCTCGCGACGAGATTCACTACAACTAAGTCTAATCCAACAGCGACCTCTACTGCTTCGTTCGGAACACATGCGCAGTAGTCCAGGAAGTATTTGTTATTGTTAGTTTCAGACGCAGCAAGAACGTTGCATTGCTAAAATGTCAAGCAGCTAAGACAAGAAGAGCTCTGATGCTGGAAGAGAGGGTAAAAGTGATCAAAATGAAAGACGGTAGAAGCAAAATAAAATACATTATCCAAGAAATTGATGTAAGTGAAAGTGAATGCTGATCGTAAATTTTGCAATTTCTTTCCCTTTTTTTTCTTTCTACGCTGACTATATGAAGTGTAAAATAAGAGCATGCTCATACTTATGCACTATTGGAAATCAAAGAGTACACATTCGTTTGCGTGTGCATTTACACATGTTTTGTGTGTGTGTGTCTACATCTGAGATCAAATTTGCTATAGTGAAAAACCCCCTGTTGTGAAAAATTTCTTGCTGTAAACATGATTTCGTTGTAGAGGAATTTCACTGTATTTCTTATGACCAAACCCTTTCAAAATCCAACGTCAACCGGCATTCGAGACCGGTTTGTGTTCACCCTTTGAGGTTTCCCCCTTAATCCCAAACTTGACCACGAGGCAGCCCGATTAAAGCAGAGTGAATGCACTTGTTTTCCCAGAGAGGCGGCCAGCAACTTCCTGACGGCTCTCAGCCTTCAGCGGAAAAGCCGGAGTCGGCAGCAGTCCCACCAGGTCATGTCTGGAAACATCTGGGCCGCTCTCAGGATAGCTTTGTCCATGATGGATCAGCCCGAACTCTTCCAGGCCGCAAACATCGGTGACCTGGATCTTCTGATGAGAGCCTTTAACTTAGACATATGAGGAATATAAGTACGCTAGTGACAATTGCATTTCCTTCTCTCTCTCTTCTAGCCAATAGCTCAAAGCCCAAAGTGGACACCCTCAGAATGCATCGGATGTAATGCGGGAGATGATTATTCTGTTTCTTTTTATGCACGTTGTCCACCCCAATTAACTCGGAGCGGTTCTGGGGACAGGTTCTTCCAAGTGACCGCTTTGTGATGGATTTGCCCTGCAATTTGCAAGTACCCCGAAGAGCACAAGGACGGGCGAAGATTGTACGAGCAATGCCTTAGAGAATATGTCAATTAAAAACGGGCTCACTCAATGGAACGGAGCAGAACCGGGAGGGATCGAGCGGACGGAACGCCGTGTACAGTTTGCTGTTTGCACACAACCGATGTGGTTTTGGGAAAACAAAGCTTTCCCGACTCAGAAAGACTTCCGTGAGCAAATGAAAACAACTGCACCGTATCACCTGAAGTTGATATTTCTTTTCCCGGCTTGGAATAACGCTCCCGCATGACTTTTCAAAAGTTTCCCTTTTGCACTTGAGACAAACCGGTAACCTCCTCCTTTCAAGTGGAATGTGCAAGCCAGGTTGTGTAAGCCTTACTCAAAAGCATGCCAACAAGATTTATTGATACTATTTTTATGGCAACACAAAATTACTAAGCCATTGCATCCTATATATTATATTACCAGACTGGTTTCACCTTTTTTTTTTTAACTGCCATCTGCAAGAACTTGAAATCTTTTTCTCATTTGAGTCTCAATTTTACTTAAAAAAATTAATTGTTCACTTTCCGGTAATGGTTCTAAGAACTTTGCAGCTGAGCATCACATTTAAAACAAAACAAACCTTTCATTACTCTATACCGTGTTTAAGCTTCGAAACCTTCAGACTGTGTCTGTCATCAGGCATCATCCAATGTTTCCACCAAGCGCTGCAGTTCAGTCTTGGATTGGTGCTCTCACAGAAGGACAGAAAAATGTGGTATCTCGATAACCTTTCACAATGAAAATGTAAACATTGACATGGCAAGCTACAATGTACTGCTTGGTGGAAATGAGAGTTTGGTCCAAAAACAATCCAGAAAAGTCAAATATCCGGTGTTAAGTGTCCTCCGCCGCGCCATTATCCGAAAGTCACTCTGCGACATCTACTCCGATCCTCAAGGACCAGTATCATGCCCGTTTTAGATGTTTCCCTCTTCCAACACACCTGATTCAAATGATCAGGATTGTTAGTAGGCTCCTGCAGAGCATGCTGATGAGCTGATGATTTGAATCAGGTGTGTTGAAGGAGGGAAACTTGCAGCCCTTAAACACCGGAACATGACACCTGTGTAATAGCTCATCTGCTTTACTTTACGTTAAGCCCAGCGCCTGGCCACATCCCTCCCGGGTTTGAAGATGATCCTATGCAAAAGGTCATGTTTTATGTTCAGCGGACCTTTACAAAAATGAGAAGAATGCTATCAGCCTCAACCATTCATCTCCCCTCTCATACGGCCGGTGCGAGACAATAACCAGAGACGAACCCAAAATCCAAAGATAAACGCAACACAAGCCATTTTGTAGCCTGTTGTGGCACACACTGTGCTACGTGGTTGTGTCATCTTTGTCCTCTTTTGCACCTAAAACATCAGAATATATCGCTGCTCCACTGCAGATCTTCTGTTTGACTTCATGTGGTCTACCTTTCGAAAAAGAACACCCAAGTAGTCACAGGAAATATGCAACTAATTGGACATTGGAGGTAGTGAAAAGTGATACTGGCATTTAAATGGCCTCTTTGCTCAACATTGAGGAAACAGTCAAGAACTAAAAGGTCTATTTTAAAATGTTTAGTTAGGCTTCATGTGCGGCTATGCCTCCACTTAAGTCCTCGGACACCGCCCACCCCCACTTAGAAAACCGCTGCAAACTGAACAGAAAGGAAAGTATGGATTTGGATTGCCCTTGTAGTCGTAATGCCAAAGTGGCAGTTGCACAAAAGGAATGTGTAACCAGATGCAGATGAGAACACGTATTTCAGTAAAAACATGCCCTCAAAAACATTCCTCATAAAAACAACCACTGCGGGCCAAAAACAATAAATCAATACCCAGAACTGTCATCAAAATCCACCCAAACAGGAGCCGCAGGAGACAAGCACAAGCGCCACATTAAAATGAACTGAGACAGGAGGCTAAGTAGACAGTGACTAATTACGCAACGAGAGACAGGTGGTGAAGACACAAGGGGGCAAGCCGATTGGCTGAGCCACATGCAGAGCTGAGGATACCAGGTGATGCTTCTTAAGTAATGAGCGCAGACAGGGAAGACACCCAAAAACAAAAGGGATGGGGACACAAAGTATACATTTGTAAAAAACAAATGAAACACACAGCGGGAGCTGTTCGGTCTCAGAACGAATTGTTTAATTTGCTTGGATGTTATGCCGAACCCTGTCTTTGCCAATCTTTATTGAGCCATGGCACATATTTTACTTGACAAAAATCCCTTGAAAAGACCACCAGGCAAAAATGTCACCAAAAATATCAGGATAAAGCGTCTCAATTTACTCACAGACTTATTTAGTGAGAAATCAGTGCCTGTTTAATTGAGCACAAAGCTGATACATTGCCATTTAATAGTTCTGCCTGCCACCATACATCAGTGGCATAGACAGATGAACCATTGACATTATTTGTCATGAATAAATAATGTGGCTCCCTGGCTCAGTGGTTGTGAATCACCGCTATGCTTGATTGACACGCAGTCCGTCAGAGGTCACTGATGTGTTCTAATACTGTTGCTCGCGTAATTAATATCCAGGAGAGCCCTCAGTTTACGACGATCCCGCCGTGTGTCATTTTGAGTTTATGAACGGTGTGGAATAAAGCTATTTTTGCGCAACGGGGCAAGAATACATCAGCGCGCGGCACAAGAAGGCACGCTGAAGTGCCGCTTGTTTTTCACAGGATTAGTTTCTATTTGCGGGTGCAGGGGTGTTTTTTAAAGAAACGTATCGACTGTAATTATGACTTTACTACTGCGTTAACATCCACTAGGTAAGTGGTGTGAGGACCTGCCGTATTGTCCGGGTACGCAACTACAGCTTTTATAGGCCAAGACAAGTCAGGGCGGAAACACTTTGTGTCACCAAAAAGTAATGGGCAGGTGAGACCACAAGAGAGAGGTTGATGGTCCCCAAATAATGTTGTTGTTGTTTTTTTGTTTGTTTGGTTGGTTTTTCCTCCGCCCTCTGTCCTTGTTATTTCAATGTTACACTAAAATGCAACCACATAAAAATGGCTGAATGGCTTTGGAGGAGTCGTTGGTGCCTCTGCGTCACAGCTGGCCAGCAGATCAGTTTGGGGGGTTTTTTTTTCCCCTTCTCGATTGGCCTCACCAACATTGTCCTACATGCTGACATTGCCAAGTACCCGCATAACGGCCAGCCCCGTTGGACCAATACAAGCCTCCATTCAACTTTCTCTTTCTTCTCATGAACACAGCAGTCATTTAGAAACATTGTCTATTGATAATGTGGGTTTCCAAATGTACAAAATCCAATCTAGTTTTCCGATTAAGGTTTGCAGGCCTTTGCTGTTTTTGCTTAAAATGAAGACATTATTTTATTTTATTTTCAAGAAACCTTCGAGGGCATACTGTATTGCATTTGAGTGTCAGTAGAAGCGACTTGTTAAAGCCTCTCAGGTGAACAATCGTAGAGCATGCTCCTGAGAAACCAAACGAGCTTGAGCGCATGCCAGATCCTTTACACCGAGTTTGTATGCATGGACAACGGGGAACTGCTTTCTTTGAGTCCCAATAACTTGACATATATTACATTTCATTGCCATATGCTGGCGGTTAAAAACTGCACCGTTGACAAGAAAGTGCGTATACATGCATCTATATCATGTAAACTGCTTTTGTTTGAATGAGCAGCTGTGCAAGGGAGAAATTAATCGGGGGCCGTTAACTGAAGCTCTCGAGTACGTTACTACAACACAGCTGTATTGCTAGGGAATGTTCGAATGACCATCTGACTTGACTACTGATAACATTTTCAAATCACCCCAACCATAGGAGCGATACATTTCCCCAAATGTCTTTACCTTGGTGGAATTAATCGCAGTTGTCGGATCAGTGAATAAGTTAAAACCACTTTCATAGCAACTAATTAATCACATGGAGTCTTAACATTTTAATGAGCGCAAGAATTTAGGGTCACAAAGATTAGGATAGTCATTATTGCTTATTTACATTAGATGGAGGTAAAAGCTGGCAAGATGTTATTTTAAATATGACAATCTAAAAGCGTGGAAAGTGTGTCAGGGTCAAACTGAATACGAAATTGGCGTTCAAAGTATGCAGCCATCTAATTACAACCATGAAAGTTAAATTATTTAGATTTTTTTTTAATTTGTAAAATTTGGCGGAAAAGTTTGAATGATATGGAATTATACAAAAATTATACTGGAAATAAGTGGGAATCAGAAAAAAATGGAATAAAGAAAAAAACTTGTAATTTTATGAGAACAACATTGAGGAGATAGGAGGAAACTAATTCAAGAGAATATCATTGATAATGTAAGAGAGAAAAAAGTAGTGATTTGAAAATGAAAAAAAATCATTTGTAATTAAAGGGAAATAAAATGTACCATTGTTACGTCGAAAAAAAAAGTTGGAGAAACAAATGTATTAAGATGAGGACTTTGGTTCTTTTGCAGTGTCGTCCAAATACTGTCTTCCTTTGTCATTTGATACCTTTGCAAAAGCAGCAGTACAGCACACTAAATTCTGCTCCTAAAACCGTTTTATTTGTCGTATTTCTCCATGTGATGAAATAGTCACTGAATTCTAAAATCTTCGGCTAGATTTTATTCAATAATCATTATCTTGCCTTATGACTATCAATCTATAAATGTGCCTAGTCAACGTTCATGACATGTCAAGTTGTACTCATTTCAAGTTTTTGGTTCCAAGGTTGAGGTTGAAAAGAGTTATCAGCAGCCTACTTTTGTCTTCACTCCGCTACACAAAAGGCATTTTGCTGGTTTGTTTAGCCACACATCCGACATCGATGAAGCAAATGCTATTTTGACGGGAGGACGTTGAAATGAGACGCTTTTATATCCATGGCTCCATTTAGTTCCACACTATAATGCATATTACTCTCCCTGTATAATCACAATGAACGCATTAGAACCTTTAAAATGAACATTATGAAAGTAATCTTTTCAAAATAAACAGTTGTTATACATACAAAGGCCATGCGTGTGTGTCTTTCTGTTGTTTTTGAAGGATATATGGCAAGTGCCCTCCTCAAGGGGGCGGCGGGGAGGATGAACGATGGCTGCTTCATTTTCAGGTCGGAACATAGAAGTTATTTGTGCTGCTTGGGTACTTGTTGAAGTAATGCGACATATTTTGCAAACTAGGTGTGCCGTTGTCCAAGTTGCTTTGTTGATCAATCTAAAATCTAAAATTTATTGTTCTCGAACAAGGAGCGAAGCAAATTCAAAACAGCCGTTTGTCAGATCCGGAGCAATAGGTCTACTGGTTCAATTCAAATTGGGATTTAAAAAAAAAAAAAGTCTTCTTCAAACGCCTTTTAGTGAACTTTGCCATTCAGCAACTTGCGCAGAAAATAATACAGTAACATTTGCATTCAAATGCCGCTGGTACATTTTAGGTACATACTGTACTTCTTGTGAGTACAGTCAAACCTCGGTTTTCGTCCCTAATCCATTCCAGAAGGCTGTTCGAAATCCAAAATTGTTCGAAAGCCGAAACCACGCTCTTTTTAAAATAAAAATGTTTACTGAACACGTCTGCTCACAATGGAAAGCAACACGAGGAAGCGTCACTTCCTCGTGTAAGGAAGGCGAGAGGAGTCAAAATGGTGCATTCAAGTGCGCTCAGTTTTTTTGAGAACCGAAATTTGTTCGTCATCCGAGGCATAAAAAACTCGAAATATTTGGTCAAAAACCGAATTGGTCGGGAACCGAGACGTTCGAAAACCGAGGTTTGACTGTAATATACAAACTATACCTCCAGTGTCAAGGTCAGGCAGCAAAACCATGAGAGCGAAGAAGAATAATTGTCGACAACTCTTCAACTTTGCATTTACAAACGTCTGATTCGCATCGGATTTTTCCACACTGTAAATCCAGCCTTAATCATGGCAATGCATCATGCATCTTTGCTAACTTTTCAACAAACTGCAAACAAAGAGTGGACAAAGTGTTGTTTATTAAATTACCCAAACATGGCAAGTAAACGTTGCCATTAAGCATCCTGTCATGACTCTATTCACATACGGCTAAGCCACATCTGGATAAACGCATACATTTCAAAAGTCAACGTAAAACAATCTCTTGAGCAAAACTAAAAGAATGGGCACACATCTGTTTCCCAAAAGAAAGGCAACAAAGAACCACTTGAACATTTAGTTACATGAAAAGAAAGCCCAGCAAAGTACGATCTTACAATCCAAATAACTCAAATGTCAACGTTTAGTGCACATGCTGACAGCGGAGACGAACCGAAGCCTATCTTGAACAACAGCTGGAAGGGAAAGCTCAGACGGGAACATACACGCACGAGAACATGATCGGCGCTTGGAGATTAACAGAATATGACACGACAACAGGGGATTAGAAGACATTCATCAGTCGACGCCGTGGAGATGACGTCACCGGGCGGCCGCTGATCACATGACAACCATCCATTTGACGCGGTGGATGGCTTGCATAGAGATGTTTGATCATTCCCCCAATGCCCCCGGGAATTACACAGATGATATACTGCATTTAAACTTGCTCGGGGACGTTTTAGGCACGGACGGCGCTGTTGAAGGGAAGCACTACTGACAATATTACACTCGCCCTCAAGGAGAGACACGTCAGAAACCTGAGGAACTATACGAACCAATGTTGTGATATGTGGGTGTCTATCGCTCAAGTCTTGAATCATAAGCGCAGGCTAAAATCAGCAGAACTCCCCTTAAGGATGAGATGACGTACTGTTTTTACCCCAAAATATTTACTCAACTGCAGAGTAATGGAAGGGTAATTTATTTTAAAGCTACACAACATTCCACAGCCATACAGTTGACCGTAACGCAGTAGTACGACATTCCCTTTAACGCAGACGCCGCCCATCTCTGATGGCTTTTATTGAATACTCACGCCAAAGGCGACTTTGAACCACCATTCTATGACCTGGAAAAAGGTGGGATGAAAAAAATTCTCCCCAATCACTTGCCCTACTTGCTTTCTCTTTAAAGTTCAGCTTTACAGATGCCGTTTCTGTTTCTGCAGGCGTGTGATGACACATGCTGGTATCAGTCATAATAAAGCTAATTCCAGCTACTTAGTGATTTTTTTTTTCTCTTGAATGGAACAAAGGAATTGTCTATTTGAAGTGTGGAGGGGGTTTTTTTTTGTTTTCTTTTTAATTCAGACGGATGCACCAGGTGATAATCCGGGATACGGCGTCTACTTGGAGCAAAGGTCATTTGAGGAATCGCGGTTCAGCATTCACAAATTCGCCTCTTTGTAAAGTATGTTGCAGTTAGTTGAGGAGTTTCATTTGGCATAAATCATGCTTCACGGCCATTTTTTTGGCTTCTATATGCAATTTCAGAGCTTTTTGGGTAGGTTGGGATTGTCAATTAGTTGAGGATACTCAAGCCGCCTTAAAATGGGGCGCACTAAAACCAAAAGATATTTTGAGTTATTGTTGGAGTTCATACATTCAGCGCAGATCTATACAATCCATGTTTGCTTGTCGTGCATATTGCTTTGGACATGAACAATGATGATATGCAGAGATGAACCAAATCAAAATTACTTGCGAGTCGAAGCAGAGGCGTTGGCTTTATATGTATTAAAAGACCCAAAGTGTAGTAGCAAGGACCTCAATATCACATAACATTGAGTTTATCTCACGGATTTACAGTTGTAGTAGAGTTGACATTTTAAACATTTACATTCACTTCCGTGTCGCTGGTTTTGACTGTGCTTGCGCATGGGGTGCAAAATACGGTTGTTGCAAAAAGTGCTTTCAGTGAAGGAAAATACTTTGAAAAATGCTTAAAGCACTGAGTTTTTGTTCTTAAAAGTCACAAACTAGCACATTAAATTGGATCAGGGTTGAGCTGTTATGAAGCCACCCAAAAAATATTAATATTTGTCCAGTGTCAAAATACTTGTAAATTTCAATGATTTGGGGGGGGGGGCAATTTCTTCACATCAGAAATAAAACGAAATGAACTAATTGCAAGTTGGCGTTAATGTACTGGCAGTAACTTGTCTTATTACAATACATATACAAAATGCACCTTTTGGAAAATACAGACAGGCCATCTGAAGGCATCTAAGAGATACCAGTGGGATATGATGTTGCATTACTTTGTGGGCAGAGCACAGCAGATATGACAACAGTCCCTCTGGACGGACGATAGACAACAAGCACATTCAACTCAACCAAACAAAAACACAAATAGAGCACATCGCTTTCCCTTTGTGAACAGAGTTGCTCCTCACCGACCTCGTGGTTAAGACACGTAGATGGTATGAGGTGACGTTTCCATGGTTACCACTGAGGCTGTGGGTAACTGTTGGGGGCCATTCTCCCAGGTGGATGACAGTGGTTCATTGGTTAAGGGGGTGGGGAAAGGGTATGGGGTGCTAACTTTAACTGCTTGACAGTCGATGGTAAAAGTAGATGTAGCCCAAGTCTTTTGGAGGCCTCTCTGATAAACAGACTTTGTGGTCGTTGTAGATCACCCACCTGTCGAAAGACGGAGGCGTGTCATCATAATACGCATTGTTTAAGAGGGGACCTTTAGTCGTTGGCATGCAAGTACGCAACCAAATGCAGTGGTGCCTTGAGAGAAGTGAGAGGCGGGTATAAAGGTTATAAAATAAAATAAAAAATAATGATGAATAAATACGAGTACATTTGAAAGACTGTATTGTCTTCTTAACTCACCTGCCTTCCTTTTTAATGTGACAAACATAGTGTCCGGACATTGTGGATGCTCCCATGTGACTGATAACTGCGAAGAGCTCATAACCTGAGACAAGAAATTTGGACACGGTTTACAATAAAGGCAAGCAAAATGAATGCATTTGAATCGAGCACATCATTTCTAAGCTGTAAAACTGACTTTACAGAGCCCTCGACTCAAACAACTAGAATGAAAAAATGTTTTGTATGCAGTCTTCCCCCTTTTATCTATTCTTATCGCCCCCCCCAAAAAAAATCTCTTAATTCTTTTAAGACTGTTGGAATGCAGTATTACATATTGGGATTTCATTGTCTATTTATTTTATTCATACATATTTGCAGAAGTGGCACCCGTAACTCCAATGACGATGAGTGTGATAATGGATGGATGGATCCATATATCTATACAAATATAATAAATGAAAATATACACACACTACGACTCCCATTAGTTCAGTTCAGGGGTGCTCATTAGGTAGATCCTGATCTACCGGTAGATCTAAGACAGGTCCCAAGTAGATCCGAGGAGTGTCGAGGAGAAAAAAAACAAATAACCATTTGTGTGTCTTTGTACATGTTAGTAATATTTTTTTTGTGTTAATGTACGCTGCACCCTAATCATCCTATCGGTCTCATTTTCACCAAAAAATAAAGCAGGTAAATCTTGAATTTACGGTGGCGCGTGATTACGTCACTGGAAGTTGTTAGCGCTCAGCAGTCTGCAATTGCAGCTTGTGATCAGAGCTGTTGCGCTCTATCTTTGATCTTCATTATTCTCATTCAGAGTTTGCTTCGTGTACAATTCACCGAGGGCACGGGCAAAGAATAGGAATCTAGGAGGGCCCAGGGAAGCAATTTAAAAAGCTACGCGTGAGCTACAATAGTTAACAGGCTGCAAAAGTGCATCGCATGCCTCAGTTTCAGGCTGTTTCTCATCATGGCGTGTGTGTGTGTGTGTGTGTTTGTGCGTGCGCGCGCCGGTAAGGGTAGATCCCGGGAGGTTAGTTGATCGAAAAGTAGATCTTCGGTCCAAAAAGTTTGGGCACCCCTGGTTCAGTTGGTATAAGTCGGGGGTCGGCAACACGCGGCTCCAGAGCCACATGCGGCTCTTTAGCGACATCTAGTGGCTCCCTGGAGCTTTATAAAAAAAATTGAAAATGGAAAAAGATTTTGATAGTAGGCTAATATCGCTCCAATAGATATAGATACATGTTGCAGCTCCGAAAAAGCGCTGTGATGGTGTTTTTTTAAAACGTACACTTTATTTATGCTTTTAACAGTCTCGACAAACAGGACACGTCTGCGTCCGACTCCATGCCTTCTCTCTTCTCATTCAACTCGAGAGGCGTTAAAAGGCAGCCTCCGAAAAACGGAAATTAATGATCACTTCACCGACACTAAGAAAAGCGAAAATAATGCACCAAAACAAAAAAACCAAGCGAGGAAATCACAAAATAAATTCTATGGGGGCGTTTGTGAACACACAAGAAAGGAATGAATAACAAACAATTCTGAGACAGTCCAGTCTCCTACATACATACAGCATGTGTTTCCTTCATTGTATTGTAAGTTTTATAGAAGGCTTTTATTTTTTGCGGCTCCACACATATTTGTTTTTGGGGGGTTTTTTGTCCTATATGGCTCTTTCAACATTTTGGGTTGCCGACCCCTGGTATAAGTTACTTAATATGAATGTGAAGGTCCATTGAGTTGGTTCTTTTGGAGTGCACTACATCTTGGTTATGCTCAGAGATTCTCCTTTCAAATAATAAAAAGAGATTGAAATGTTTCTTTGTCGTCCTTGCATTCATACAAAATGAATGGCGATGAAAACCTGCAGACAAAAGAAAGTCATTGACTCACGTCCCGGTCCGTCTTTGACGCGCGGTCCCGACGTGTCCCCGTCTGGGGACAATGTGGAGTCACTGTGCGAGTTGCCGTTGGAGAAAGCGTTGTCATTGGGCTCTGTGTCAGCCATGTTGGAAAGGGCGTCGCTCTCCTCCTCCTCCTCCTCCTCCGGGTGGGTGAAGATCCAGTCGAGTGCTCTCTCAAGGTTGTTGTTCTTCAAAATGAAAACACAAAAAATGCAGCGTCTCCTTATATGACTTTCATTTTATGGAATTAATTGTGTAGCCTGAATGGTCACAACACAAAGTATGCTTGCAAAATATCATGGGATCCAAAACAACAGTTGCAAACGCCACATGGGAAAGCTGTGGCCGAGATGCAAACCCAGAACCTCGGAACGGTGAGGTAGACTTGTTGCCTCATCACTGAGCTCTCCTATCATGCTAGTATTCCATCCATCCATCCGTCCATTCATTTTCCAATCCTCACAAGGGTCGTGAGGGGTGCTGGAGCCCATCCCAGCTGTGTTTGGGCAGCAGGCGGGGGACACCCTGAACCGGTTGCCAGCCAATCACAGGGCACAGAGAGACAAACAACCATCCACACTCACACTCATACCTAGGGATAATTTTGAATGTTCAATCAGCCTGCCATGCATGTTTTTAGAATGTGGGAGATAAACCCGAGTACCCGGAGAAAACCCACGCAGGCCCGGGAAGAACATGCAAACTCCACACAGGAAGGCGGGGATCGAACCCACGACCTCTGCACTGTGAGGTCGACGCGCTAACCACTGGAACACCGGGTCGCCCCATGCTAGCATTTTAACTCAATAATGTGTGTGTTCTTACCAATCCAATCATAAATATTAACATATTTATGATTATGATGTTTGTTTGTGTTAAGTGTTTGTTTCTCCCTTCCATCGTCCACCTTTAGGTATCGCATCACAAAATCAATTTTTTCTCAATATTTTTGCGGTGGCACACGTCACTCGCCGCTTAAGCAGCTTCCGAGAATGTTTTTCGGGGATCCAAAATAGATTCCCGGAGAATGTGCATCCACATAGCGAATGAGGGAGAAGTGTGATATGGCTTAGTTGGGTCAGTGAGGTTGAGGCGGGGAAGGAAAAATAAATAAATAAATAGTACCTCCTCCTTATTTTGAGCTAATAATAACCTCAGTGGTGAGAGCCCCCCTCCGGCTTCACATTAATTAAAGGCAATATGTGTTTGTTTGTGCGCTCATACTGCAAGCGCTAGATGACAAACAAGGACTCTTTGGCTCTATTTCCATGCTTTTAATAACAACCCACTGCAATTATTAAAGCGGAACCTCCAAAGTTGAACCCTTAAATGTGACGCACTATTTCTTGTCCTGCTGAAATCAGCTTATTTGTTTAGCCCGCTCACCAGCAGCCTCTGAAAACACATGAACCATTGTCTTTTCAAAGTCGCTGATGTAGTGCTACACTCGCCTGACTTGTGAGTGGGCAGCGTGGGATCGGGTGCCAGTCAGTGACGGTGTGGATGTGAATGGTTGTCTCTTTATGTGTCCTACGTCGCTACAGACTGACTGGCGACCAGTTTGGGGTCACAAGATGCTGCGAGAGCAACACTTTCATATTAGACAATACTTTGGCAACCATTCAAATGCATTTGTCAGTCTGTGTTGTGACCAGAGAGAGGACGCTTGACCGACCGTGGCTTTGAGCGCCCGGATGGTGTGAGTGCGAGGGAATCCCATTGAAGTGAGGATGGCGACGCTCTCCTCGGGGGGCGAGTTGTCCAGCAGGGTGGCGCCCATGGGACTGTCTGCGATGCTGGAGGGGCCCGGGCCCAACATGGACGGCAGCATGAGCGGCTCGGCAAAGTCTGCAGAAAAAGGTGAAGTGATTTGTTGACCACAATTACTTTCGGCAGATCAATATCATTATCCCCCTTTCCGTTCCTAAAATAAATGAACAAATAAATAAAGAGAGATTTGTTCTGGCCGATTGTAGTTGCTCGCTTGTTTGTGCTCTCATTTCGTATTTGACTGTTTTACTATACTATTCAATAAACAACTAAATGTGCACCCCCCATCCCCCACCCCCTCCGGGCGCGCGCGCGCACGCACGCACGCACACAGACACACACACACACACACACACACACATACGGGATTTTATGTTTTTTCATCTTTGTTCATCACTTACGGGGACCACCCTTTCCAAATGACATACAGCTCTGCAAAAAATCAGGGATACACAAGGTGGCGTTGTTAGCTTATAAACACCTTTAAATATCAATTTATGAAGCACACACACACACACAGTACTTAATTCAAGCAGCAGCGTAATGAAAAACTTGCAACTTGCTTGTGAATCAAATTTTGGATGGCCACATAAAGCAAAAAAACAAAAAACAAAAAAATATACCAAGTGATGGTTTATGACACAAAGTACTAGGAATGATACAATCCATCTGCTGAAATTGTAGTTTCCTGAATTCATCAAGTGTGTTTTTGTGTCTACATTTTGTGTTAGCGTTAGGCTATATGCTAGCTAATACTTTTGATGATCCTCATGTAAAGAAGCTTTGTTGGTGTTGAATGATGTAACTACCGAATTGTTGTAACATGGGTTCGTTATTGTGTGCATAGCAGATGCATGATGTTGATTCTTTATGGTCTATTCCATTTTAAGTGATTTGCTGCAATCTTTTGAATTTAATAGCAATTGCAAACTCCATCCTACACACAAATAGCATGGGTTCAAGTAAGTCACAAGTTGAGAATTGGGACTCGTAAGTCACAGTACAACCGTGTACTGTGAAAATCCATTTAAAAATAATCACTAAAAACTGTACATTCGCCAAATAGCGGGTATATTTGCATTGAAGAAGTGAATGTGTGGCACAAAAAAATCTTCGGACCGTGGCAGGTGAACAACGATAGTGGGAATACTTTTTAGTCCAGTATGTACATTCGGGAACTTGAAAATAAAGCATCTTCAAACGTGAAACTGAACTATTCATTAATAAACAACCCATGTGGGTACTTCTGGGAGACCAAAATCAAAGTGAAGTGGCCCTTCAGCAAGGACACTGCGACTGTAATTACGGATGGCCATAAACAGCCTTCATTAATCTCCCCACCATAAAAGAAAAATGCAAACTCCTTATCTACCCGCTAATGCCTTTATCTCCTTGTTTTGTGTCTTTTCCATCGCCACTCAATGTGGTGTCTAGCCGACATAAAACTAAAGAGGTGAATTAATAAATGGCACGTTTGCATGTTTGCAAGAGGAGTTAAATGGCTGTTAAACTGCTTGTTTCCACTCCACTTCTAATGGAGCCCTTCTGCCTGGAAGTGCATATCTCACAGCATTGATGGCAGGATAGATTGTAGCCAGTTCTTTGGTTAAAAGCCTCAAAGTGAAAGCCTCAAACCAGTGAAAAGCAATATAGCAAATCAAGCTCCGCATCAAGTGTCCATGAGGCCTTTCTAAATCTATCATTATTGTGTGACAATGTCAAACCTCATGGCCGAAAAAAAATATTTATTTGGTTTGACAAGACTCAAAAATCCACAGCTTCAAACTTATGGACAATGTACGAGGTCGATTGTTCATCAAATTATTACATTTTGGATAGAATTGACGCTGGGAATTAGTAAGTGAAAATATATTCAAGTCCAAAATGAATTTTCAACAAACCTCCATTGAGTCGTACAGAACCTCAAATTGAAAGGTTTGGGCCAAGCCTTTATTTCGACTGTCACGTGTCATCTGATGTCGTTTTTTTGGTAAATGATATACAAATACCTAAATTGGAAGCCAATCACATTGTGTCATGTTTAAAACCCTTTTGATGAGGGATTTTCCAAAAAACGTCATTATTTTCTCAATCCTACAATGATCCAATGTCCACCGCTTCTTAAACCTGCAAATGATCACCAATTTTAGACCACTTCCAATGATATTATTTAGTCTTAAAGCAGCAAATTTTGCATCACACTCCTTGACACCTAAAAGCGCTAATTTCTGAGCGCTCCTGAGGCCTTTTTTTTTAACCATGCATCAAGGTTAAAAAAAGTGGCACAAGGTAGGGCCTCTGTGGAACACCTTGGCTGCAAAAGACTGACAGACTTGATGGTGTTGTCACGGATACACACACCCTGATGAACGTCCAGAGAACACAAAAGCTGTCCTGATCCAGCGAAGATTTGACCCGTCTCTCTCTTTGAATTACCTTTGAGTTTAAAAGGCCCCATACCAATAAACATGCCTTGTCTCTGTGTGTTACTTGCTTACGCCTGCAACCTCGAGGAGGTGGAAAAGCTGACAGTTACTGCACAAGTACCTTTGGCAGAATTGTGGAGAGACCCCCGCACCCTCCCCTCCCATATACAGTATATACAAGTATATAAAGAACAGTAAATACAAGACCCCAAAAAAAACTAATACTAAAACTAAGCATTGAAAACAATAAAACATAACAAAGCCGTACGCCATATATACATACATATGTATATATACATACACATACACACACACATATATATATACATATACACATATATATATATGTGTATATATATATATATGGCGGTCCGGTAGTCCAGTGGTTAGCACGTCGGCTTCACAGTGCAGAGGTACCGGGTTCGATCCCAGCTCCGGCCTCCCTGTGTGGAGTTTGCATGTTCTCCCCGGGCTTGCGTGGGTTTTCTCCGGGTGCTCCGGTTTCCTCCCACATTCCAAAAACATGCATGGCAGGCTGATTGAACACTCTAAAATTGCCCCACGGTGTGAGTGTGAGCGCGAAATCTTGTTCGTCTCCGTGTGCCCTGCGATTGGTTGGCAACCAATTCAGGGTGTCCCCCGCCTACTGCCCGAAGACTGCTGGTATAGGCTCCAGCACCCCCCGCGACCCTAGTGAGGATGAAGCGGTTCGGAAAATGGATCAAGCAAGTCCTGCCATAAAAGTGTGACCAACAATTCCCACGTCATTAAAACTTCTTTTTTTTTTTTTAAATCACTATCAGTTACTCTGATTATGTGACCACAGTTGCTTTCTTAAAGCCTTTTCTCTTGCTTGTTTCTTCAAGCTTTTTCTCATTGTTTGCAAATATTGACCAGTTTGAGTGATTCTTACCGGGCTCCTCCATGTGGGCTATGATCCAGTTGAAGGCCATCTCAGGGCCCATGTTGCCAGTGTAGTAGACAGCCTTTCTGCAGGCCTCTAGCGGGAAGCCCATCTCTGCCAGCTGCATTACTGCTGCCTCATCTATTTCCGGAGCTAAGGGACAAAACGGAGAGCGCCATCAATAACTTAAAACACACACACGCACACAGTTGCTCATTCACATGTGCTGGCGTCATAGCAACCGGCCTCTCCCTCTCTCTCTCTCTCTCTTTGGGCCTCATTAAGCAAAGAGACCGGAAGACAATGAGCCCCGGGGATGTTTCTTCGGCGCACAACAATCTATCATGGAGTGCGTACGCAAACAAGAAAGTGTTGTGCACCTGCGCGGGCACGCACGCTCAATGCTTTGGCTCAATGTGTCATCGTGTTAATGAGAAGGCTGGCAATATACTCACAATCTAAGGAGCTCATGGAGTTATCTGGAACAGAGGAGAAAGGGATGAATCACACACCGCTTCCATAGATGTATGCGCTCGCATGCCTTTGTGGATCAAGTGATTACATATACATGGATGGAATAAATGAACGTGAACACAATGCTCCATAGCTTCCATTGCTAATATCAGAGTTGAATTAACCGGCTACCCTGAATATCCCGATGCTTGGATTTCATGTTGGGTTTGATTTAAGACAATACAATGGAAACTCCAAAGGTCAATTTGCCCCAAAAGGCACTGTCTAGAATTCAACCGAAATATTCTGGAAAACCTTGCCAAACAAGCCAATGTGTTCAAACCGTCATCATCACCATCATCATCATGTGCGATGCCAGACAAGAGCTCAGAAAAATGGGTTCGACTTCAAGCTCTACAGCAGGGCTGGGCAATCATTTGATCTCCGCCATCCCTCTTTATCTGCGCTGAATTTAAAGGGAATGAGGGGAGCCACTTCGATTGGCCGGGAATCAAGTCGGCTGTGTTCACTCCCACGACAGAACAAATACTTATTTATACGTGCGCCCGTCAAATGCCAAATGAAAAACACGTCCCATGCGCACATTTGGATTGCACTTTGCACTTGACTTGTATATAGTTTGTCAATATAAAGTTAAAAAAAGAAAACAATTTTGGGGGGGGGAAAAAGTTAAAGACAGCCAACTTAGATGGTTTGGACACGTCCAGAGGAGAGATAGTGAGCGTATAGGGCTGATGAGGATGAAGCTGCCAGGAAAGAGAGAAAGCGGAAGACCTAAGTGAAGATTGATGGATGTAGAGAGTGACAACAGAAGGTGAGTTGGTGTTAGTGAGGAGGATACAGAAGATAGATTTCGACGGAAAAAGATGAAATGCGGTGGCGACCCCTAATGGGATTAGCCGACGGTCCTAAAATAGCGGTGCCGAAATGTAATTTAGCAGTGATAGAAGTACGGTTAACAATGACGGAGTGACCAAGGTACATTTGGCCGGCCTGAAATAATGACGGACTGACAAGGATGGACGGATGGTGCGGCTGCTGGCGAATGACGCACCGGCAAAACTTAGTGACGCGCCCAACTCTGGCTATTTGACACGCTCTTAGTGCAGGTTAGTGTTAAATTAGATTAAAGTATTTTTTGTTTAGCAATCTTAACAACCGATTGTTCACACTTTGTTGCTCTTACGGTCAGTGGCAATGACGTAATGCAGTTATTGCGAATATGGGACCCAATTTGCTAAAAATGTACATTCATATTGTAAATGCAGTGAACAACGGCATACCTGGTTTTTAACAACATTAGGTTATGGTGTCGATTTTTGCAACAAAAGAGCCAAAAAATTGACAGTCCCAATAAATGATCCTGTGTGTGTTTTTAGAGAAAATCGATTACATTCTCAAGTTT
This sequence comes from Hippocampus abdominalis, assembly GCA_018466805.1. NCBI lineage: Eukaryota > Metazoa > Chordata > Actinopteri > Syngnathiformes > Syngnathidae > Hippocampus > Hippocampus abdominalis. Next base: position 9,940,845 of record CM031701.1, on the reverse strand, counting down.
CAGGAAAAGAAACGGAATTCCTTTTTTTTTCTCAGGAATGAAAGTGAACCATTGATGGTATTTCTTCACAGTACTCTTATGGTAATAACGCGAGTAAAACATGAGGTAGCATTGTCTTACATTACATTTCTTCATTTTATGTATGCTTCATGTATAAGGTGACAAGTGTTACTTTCTTCTTGAACAAATATGATCATGTAACTTCTGTATTGTTAAAAAATCATTACTGTATTCATTATCGTTAGAATGTATTATTATTATTGGCACGCTAAATTACTTAATCTTGCTGCTCGTTGCCTTCTGTATGAAGCATGCGAACTAAATAAAGCCGCCGTGCCTTTCCTAGCCTAGTTTTAAGCGGTCATCACCATGAAGAAAGGTGTGTGAAACAGGTTAGAATGCAAACTATTTGTGCTCAATGAAGCGCGGGAGTCTTGGGGAGCAGGAGAGACAGTCGGGTCGACGTGATTAATCACTGCTCGTGCCGGCCTAAGGACAATGGGGCCAGTGGATCATTTGCAGCAGCCAAAAGTCATCATACAAAAGGGGATGAAAAAGTGCTGAAAAAGAACATTTGGTTCTTCCTGACACTGGGAGAGAGAGAAAGAGAGAGAGAGAGAGAGAGAGAGAGAGAGAGAGAGAGAGAGAGAGAGAGAGAGAGAGAGAGAGAGAGAGAGAGAGAGACATACCTGTTTATAAGGCAGCTTTATGAAAGAATGATTTGTTCAATGGTTTGAAATATCAGGGCAATGAAATGAAGTCCAAGTACTGGGCTCACTATTTGGCAAGCGGGGCACGCTTTTATGGTAATGTGGAAAGAAACCATGTTAACTTTAAGGGAACTTTAAACAAGAAAAAAAATGTTGAACATAGTAAACACATTGTGCCTTCTACAGTTTGTAAAATATTTACCATTAGTGGACGTCGAGCAAGAGCCGTAGTTGCACTTTTCAAGTGACTCAAGGAACAATACTGTTTCAAAAATCACAAGCTGTGGAAAACGCCGGGGGCGCATTTGCAAGCGGACAATGCAACGTCTATCTGGAAACAGACAGCGTGCAACTATATCGCCCACAAAATCTGCTAATACGGCGATGACAACAACTATGTCGTCGAGCAAATTCTTACGAGTGGTGTGAAAACACAACAGAAATTCCAAAGTCGAATGAGGTGAACCAAAATCTCCTGGAAAAATCTGCTTCAAAGTCCCGACAAAACTTGATGTTTGTTCTACAGGTGCAACAATTAAATCGATTGATTGACAACTAATCGATTATCAAATTGATTGATTATTTCTGATAATCGATTAATAATTTAGATATCTTTTTAAAATTTTAAATTCACCAAATGTTCATAATGTCAGATTTCCAACAGTAAATATTATTCTGTTTATGTCCTCTGTGAAATTTTGTGTTGAATCAAAATGAAACGATTGCTTTTACCATACCTGTCAACTCATACGGTTTAGCCATAGTTCATACGGATTTTGTGGTGAATCTTACATATATGGCCGTATCGCACAAATCATACGGATTCTGAAAATTTCCGGTTTTTTTTGTTGTTGTTTTTTTTTTTGCCGATGCGTCAGCATTTGGAGTTGGTGAAAAAAGTAACGCAGGAATACAACTCTGAACACAGTAATGCCACTAAGTAGAATGATGATTAGACATTAACCAGACATTGTATTGTGGAGATCTACAATAAATCTCGTTGAAAATTTCGTGGGTTTTTTTTCTGCCGTTATTTTGACATATAAAATGCTTTGGTATGTTATAAGGATTTTTTGCTCTTTATAAGGATTTTTTGGGTAGTTTATACAGGTTGGCGCTCCGAAAAGTTGACAGGTATGTTTTACTTTGAAAAACGATGATCAACATTTTCGGACGAGTTACGGAGCAAACAGATAACTGAATCCGAATGAATTTATATTCGTGCACCGTCAATTTAAAATAATAATAAGCAACTTTTTGCAACACCTCCAGCAAAAAAATTTCCGAAAGCGATTAGCCGCAAATCCAAAAACTTTTTGTGATGTCATTGGAGATCTTTGTAGACAACAATCAGGGTACCTTGGTATGTGTGTTTATTGGTGTCATTTCTAGCCATGTTCGTGCTAAAGTATTTGCATACCCCTGGTGTCTTCGGGCAGCACAATGGGCGGCATAAGGTCAGGCAGCTCCTCTTCACTTGACTGCAGCCCGGTGGCCCTCAGACGGCTCAGATCCAGGAAGTCTGGAACATCAATGCCCAAATCTACAGAAAAACACAGTTGAAACAGTTTTACTGGTATGTAAAGACAGCTTTGTTGTGGATGATGTCAAATATAGAATAAGGCCTTCTTAAATGTGAGCCATCCATTCATTTGGTAGAGTGCTTTTCCTCATTAGTTGTAGCTGACCTTGGAGTGCGAGGCGGGGTACACCCTGGACACGTGGTGTGTAGACAAATTAGCATTTCCTTACATTCATACTAGCAACTTTTATGGAAAATGTAGAATCATCAGTGAACCTAATGTGTGTTTGGGGGGTGTGGGAGTAAGACGGATTACCTGAAGAAAACCTGCAAAGGCACAGGGAGAACGTGCAAACTCCATACAAGAACGCCGGAGCCACGACCAGAACTTTTCCACTGTGAGGTAGTTGTGCTAACCCTAAACCCACCGGATTGCTTTTTCTGATGTTATCTACATTTAAAAGTTTACATCAGAACATAAATAGCTGAGCATCTCTTAATTTTCACAGAATTTGTGAAGCCGAGCCTGAGAATCATAGCTCACTGCTGCCCTCTGCTGGATTTACACAAAGCTGTCATCCTGATTGACAACACGAGGTAGCAACGACTTCTGCCTTTTTTGCATTCCACATTTACGACTGCCTATACCATCAAACCATGCACCTTAGCTTCTCCCACAAGGATTCAATTAAATATTACTTTTTTTATATTATGTTGTGGCAGCACTGTGGCCAGGCACAAGAAGGACCACCTCAATGTGCAATCGAATTCGGGCTGCGGCCTTTCTGTGTGGAGTTTGCGTCTTCTCCCCGTGCTTGTGTGACATTTCTCGAAGTAGTCCGACTTCCACCCCCGACATGCCAAAAATATACATGTTAGAAGAACTGAAGACTCTACAAGGTAGAGTCTACATTGTCCGTAGGTGCAAGTGGCTATTTGTCTACGTGTGCTTTGTGATGGGCTGGCGACCAGGGCAGGGTGCACCCAAAGTCAGCTGTGATAAACCCCAGATCACTTGCCGGCTGTGACCCTAATGAGAAAAAGCTATAGAAAACGATTTGATGGATATTAACCCTTTCATGCACCTGTAACCTGAAAACATGATAAGCTGTCCACTAGGAGTAACCGCTGTCCCTGAAAGGGTTAAAGAGTAACACGGCTGCTATGAACTAGTATAAGTATTAGAAACGAGGAATACCAGTTGTGTCATTGATACTGATTGTAAAAATGTGGAAAACAAATGAAGCGCGACATTTTACATATGAGAAAATCTCATGGCACACCACCAAACAAAGATGTCACAAGAAGTGGATACACAAGTTAACTATGAAATGTCTGCCATCTCGTGGAAGTGCGTTCAATTGTTGTGCCTCTCACTGGCAGAACACAGATGCATACATAGTTGAACAAAGACGGATAATTTGTAGGAAATAAACATTTTTCAGACCAATTGATTAAAATCTCAGAATCTTTCGCAGCGCACTAATTTACGCTAGCCAATTAATTGGGAAAAACTTTATTGGACATAGCATTGTCTCTAAAAATGTGTGTACAAAGGCTAAGTCCTAGAGACTTCAGTGAGAGTTCATTCTCACATGCAAGTCAGATCCTTCACAATAAGACAGTGCGGGTACAACGACCTGGTCACAAATGAAGCTGGCGGACATAAGAGGAAGTACAGCAGATAAACCGTGCAACAGTTACCTAGTTTCTTCGGCACCCAGTCAACCCCAAATGTGAATTTCTTGATTTGGACTGCCAGGTATTCCGGAAACGAGGCAAAGCGGGACGTTCTGAAGAGAAAAGCGACAAGACATTAAAGCATATAAAATTGGGGATATAATACGCAGGTAGCTTACTTGACTCCGGCTGACTTGGCCTGCAACGCCGAACTCCAGAAGTCTGGCACGTTCTCGGGCTCAGTGAAGGCCTGCAGGCAGGCCGTGAAAGGGATGCGAGCCCGAACCGGCTCAGGGGGAGCTCTCATGTTTTCCTCGGCTTCCCTCAGCTTGGCGTCGTATGCCAACAACTCCTCTGGTGGGAGAAAAAGAAAGTGTATGCTAATACTGTATTGGCCCGAATATAAGACGGATCTGATTATAAGACGACCCCCTCTTTTTCAAGGCTCAACTTTGAAAAAAGACTTTTTGAACACCAAATTATTATTTTTTTCAGAAAATAATTACAGTACATCTGAAACAAATGATTATAACAATATATTTAAGAGTAAAAGCCTGTTATTTTGCCTCATTCAAATCTTAATATCCGAACATTTAAATATGTAAACTAAAGTGCAATCACATTCGTAACCGAATGGCTTCTGGTTTTTGAAATGTAAATTACATCATAACTTCTCCTCAGCTGCCGGTTAACTTGGCCGAACTTCGCCCCACTTTTCTCCACGTTTCTCCATTTTCTGTTATCTCTTCTATTGTTTTCTTCTCTTTTCCTTCTTACCGCTCTTTTTTATTTTTCTTCTTCGTGCTACCGCTATTTTTATTTTTATTCTTCGTGACAGGGGTTCGCTTTGGCCTGGGGAGTCAAGTTCAGCATTCGCTTCAATGATATCTGGCGCCATCTAGCGTCACGAATGGGTATAATGTCTAGACCCCGAATATAAGACGACTCCCACTTTTTCAGTCTTATTTCAATGCAAAAAACACCGTCTTATATTCGGGCCAGTACGGTACTATAAATACAGAAGGCACCACAGTTTGTTCAGGTTTCTTTCCAATATGACCGTTTGGAACGAAGAAGTTGGATATTACTTTCAATGTACTTTTTAGTTCTCAGTTCATTGTAATTTCTCATATAGTGGTATGCATGATATGCATGTTTTGAGTGGTAATAGAAAAAAATCTAACTTGTATCTCAAGGCACCAATGTAGTTGTGTAATTCCGGCCTTCATGGATGTTAAATAGAACACACTACAGTACGTGCTGGTTCTGGCTTCAAGCTGACGGATTTACCTCGATTGGTTGCCGCCTCGACAGGGGCTGGCAGCTGAATGCAATAATCCACCCGCTGAGTGTATCGAACTCGGCGTGTCTGGCAGCACTGGACTCGCTCCTCCACCAGGAAGCGGAAGGCGTCACTCGGATTCTCTGAGCTCAGACTGTTCCTCTGCAGATACGTACAATCGATGACGTATTAACTTCACCGCCGTCACATTTGCTGATGAAATATTATCGAGGAGGTCCGTTTTAATGTTGAAAGTAGTTTCCAGCAGTGTCAAGATGTGAATTTCACAGTCAAGAGAAGGATGTAATAGAACGTTTTGCTGTATATATGTACAATGATTATGTTAAATTCAACTCACCTCCACCAAGTTGATCATATGAAGGAAGAACTCTTGCGCATCTTGTTGCCTGTTGGAGGAAAACTCCGGATGTCCCCGGCTGACCAGAGCCTTCAGCATCCGGGGGGAGATGCCTTTTTGTTGGTGCTGGGAGAAAAATAATCAGCATTGCCCACAGTGAATGAACAAGACCACACGTCAAACATGGGTGGTTCATCTCAGTGGAATGATACTGACTACAATACACAAACACAAACTAGATAGCTCAGGATTAAAATATTGGATGCAGAATGGGATAATCGGAAGTGGGCAATCACTTACTCTCTTTTAAGAACCTAATGTTAAGATGGAAGAGAATTCATTTTGGGATTGCTGCAAGATGTTCAAAAGAGATTAATCCGAATTTTAAATTTGAATGTCCAACGCTGACATTCGTCTCAGCCAGCCATCATTACGTGTCCAGGCGTGATCTATACATCACGATCTATACATCCTATGTAGTGGATGACCCACACTTTGAACCATCAATTACTGAGGCTGATGAGGTTTAAAGAAATTTCACTTCCCAGCTCACTGCCTTCCTTAATGATTCAATGGCTTTTCACATCCAGACAGCCGAGAAGAACGTGTATGGGAAGATAATGATTTCCTGGAGTGTGCAAAAGGCGCTTATAAATAAAATGTATTATTATTATTATATTAAAAGTACAGTAGTAGCACTTTTAAACATATGCTTGGTAAGTGTTCCAAATGAAACCGTGAATGTATCCTGTGATACAATTAGTAGCCATTTTGGGGTGAACTATTAGAACTCTTCCAGTGCATTTATAAACCCAAAGTATACAATATACCCATTGACTGGTCGCCAGGGCACATGCTATATATGACATTCACATTCATACCTATAGACCAGTGGTTCTAAACCTTGGTTCGATTGAACCCCAGGGGTTCGTTGAATCGGTCTCAGGGATTCGACGGATCCTCTGCCATGGAGGTTAAATTAAGACACACCCGACTCAGCATGTCAATTAGTTATGACACGCCCGCTTGGCCATCACTGGCTGCAGATGATCACATGACATTGCTTGTCCAATCAGTGCTGCGGGAAATTTAGTTCGCTCAGTGGTCACAGTGTGACAGCCGTGATAGTACGTCGTACAATTTTTAAAAAAAAGTATACTTATCTCATGAAATTTTATTTACTTTTTTCTGTTTTTAATAAATGTGTTTTTTTACTATCTTGTAAAACATTTTTATTTTTCGCTAATGAAGGGTTCGGTGAACGTGCCTATGAACTCGTTGGGTTCGGTACCACTGACCAGGTTAAGAACCACTGCTGTAGACAATTAAGAGTCTTCGATAAACCTAACACAAATTTTTTGGAAAGGTGGCAGGAAAGCAGAATATCATGCAAGCACAGGGAGAAGATGCAAACTACAGACTGAGATTCCTACAACAAATATCGGAACTATGAAGCAGGTGTGCTAACCATGTTGAACCATGCAGCGGGAGAAAAAAAAAAATTGGGGAATTTGTGACCCAGGCGGAAGAAGACAAGGCAAGTAGGGAGCTGACAGGGGAAGAGGGAAGGTGCACTGTTGACAACAAAGTGAAAGAAACGACCAAAGAGCAAAATCAAGAAGGTGGAAAGAAAGAAAAGAAAGCAACTGTGCAAGTGGAACCGTGACAGCTGTCTTCAGAAGCACTTGGAGCTGCAAATGTGGCGCTGCAGCCAATGTCTATTTTCAGACTGAGAGAAAGAAGGTCCAAGCACATTCTTAAAAAGCATGCGATGGCTTGCGTCACTTAGCTTTTGCGTCACCAACGGTAAACTGCATGAAAGCTAATGAGACGGGCTCACACACGTCGCTGCGCGTAGCATTTCAGTGAAAGTGTTTTGTTTGTTTGTTGGCTGGCACTGGCCAGGAGCATGCTTGCGTGGCCCACACGGCCAGTTGTGGAGCGGAACATACCCAGTTTAATACCTTGTATTCTTCTTTCATCACCTGTTCAATGAGCTCAGATTTCATGGGTGGTTTGGAGTGTTGCCCTGAGAGGAGCCCATGGCCCACTTTAGCCCTGTTGGACAAAACAGAGTTCAAAATAGGACAGCATGAAATTATTCTTTGTTCTATTTTTACAGGACGTCTTCACTTGTCAGATCACCAGTTTGTTAACTCGTTCTTTTATAAGATCTTAACTCAATTTACCCCAACGTTGATCAACACTTTCTGCATTCATGCACATCCGACGGGTTCATTGTTATGAGCCTAATCCAAGTTCTGTAATATTTCAGTTTTACCAATGAATGTGTTTTTAGTTTCAGGATGAATCCATTTTTCTACCATTAATTCTCACGCGTGTTACCGGTGAGCTGAAGCTTCTCCAAGTGGATTTGTCGCCGGTCAATTGCAGAACACAAACTCTTCAAACAAAGATTTATTGACACTCACATGTGGACAATTTAGGGTCTTCAATTTGGCCTCCTAAGAACGCATGTTTTTGAAGGAAGAAGTCGGAGTACGTGGAGAAAACCCACAAGCGCAAACTCAACACAGGAAGGCAAGAATTGTGATTTGAGGCAGGAACCTCACAACTGTAGAAATCATCCTTGGCACCCAATATAAAAATTATTTTTAATTAAAACACGGGTCAGCATATTTTGAAAAATGTTTTTAATCAGAGATGCAAGTCAACTTTTCTAGATACATTTTTTACACTGATTTTGAATCTGCCCTCATTTTTCTCAAGTACATCAATCAGGTTTTCATAATAACAACGTATAATATAGCAACATCCATCCATTATCTGAACCGCCTGATCGTCACGAGGGTCGCCTGCATGCTGGAGCCTATCCCAGATGTCATCGGGCAATAGGCGGGGGGGCACCCTGAACAGGTTGCCAGCCAATCACAGGGCACACATTGCCGAACAACCACTCACACTCACACCAAAGGACAATTTAGAGTGTTCAATTAATTTGCTATGCATGTTTTTGGAATGTGGGAGGTAACCGGAGTACCCGGAAAAAACCCATGCAGGCACGGGGAGAACATGCAAACTCCACACAGGGAGGCCAGAGCCGGAATCGAACCCTGCACTTCTGCACTGTGGGGCGGATGTGCTAACCAGTGACACACCGTACGGTCCAAACATACTGAGAAGAATGTCGTTGGCCAGCCTGTATCTCAACACCCCTGAGCCTAGTAAAATATGTGTCTGTATTTGAACCCAGGTTTTCAAGAAATCCACATGGTATCATTGACCATCGGAGGAGCCTGATAATTAATTTTTGATAATAATAATACTAGTAACAATAATAATGTTATTTATTTGTAATTGGTATCATGATGTGTTTTTAACTTTTGGGTTAACAATACAGTGATCCCTCACTATTTTGCGGTTCGTTTATCGCGGCCCCCGGTGCATCGCGGATTTTTTCAAACATATTAATTAAATAAATAAATAAATAAAAATGCGAAAATGCCGCAAAAAGTTCACAAAAGGTCCGCGAGAGGCAGTAAAAGTCAGCAAAACAACAGTGAGTCACATAGAGCAACATATTTACAGTACTACATGTATGTGTTTACTGTATTTCGTTATTCATACACTAACCTAACCTAACTTATACATGTTTAAATATATTAGTATATACCATTAAGTAATGTTAATTACTACAAACATGCATGTATACCATTAAATTTGGCCTTATAAATATTATTTATACTCATACACATGTACGTATGCCTATACAGGGGGGGTTCGCTACTTTTCGTCTATCGCGGGTGGCTTCGGTCCCCATTAACCGTGATTAACGAGGGATTACTGTAATAGCAGCATTATCTCTCCCCCTCTAGACTTAGGTTACCAAATTTGGTTCATTGCCCATTAAAGGCTTAAATATTTATGACTGACAACTAAGTGTGATGTTTGTTTTTATCTCCTTTAATTCAGGGAGGTTACTGACAAGAATATAACCTTGATTACAAAAAAAAAATACACTTGATCTGTTCAGATAAATAAGAATATTGACAATAATATGTCACAGGCTGTGACTCAACTCAGCTTTGAGCTCCACAATCACACTGTTGCAACACATTGGCTGATGACATAAAGGTACAGCAAGATTTATTCAGACATGCTGTCGGAAAGACTCAACTAAATCCTGCAGGACACGTGCGTTATTGCTAAACCGCCAAGTCTTAATAATTGGCCCATAAATCTGCATTGTGTCGTGCTGGAATCACTTACATTTGTGTAGCAAAATCCTGTGTCGGGTCGAGAGGTGAATAGTCAAATATCCTCTGAAGGTTTCCAACATACCTACAAATCCAAATACATGTTACAAACTAACGACAGACACTTTTTTTTGTTTGTGACAGAAAGTCATTTTTAGTTTCAATTAATCAACTCAGGCCAGTGTCAAAGAGCGGATTGTGGTCAACAATGGAGAGTCCACATTAATAACCCGCTAAGGAATTTCTTATATTGAGGCCTTCTGTGTGTACTCACATCCTCTGGAAGTCTGGGATGCTGAAGAGGACCTGCATGACTGTGCTGAGGTAGCAGCTGTTGCCGAGGTTTTTGATGCCCGTGTAACCAGAACCGTACACCGCTTTCAGTTTCATGCCCGACTCCTGGATCACCTCCCACTCACTGACCCGTGGTCGGGCATTATTGTCTGTGTGGTGGCCATTCTCTGTCTGAAGGGGCAGCAAAGGCACACCTTTCAAAACTTCATATGCACTCAGAATGTGTGTGTGTGTGCCTGGGTGTGTAAGAAAGCCATGAGGACTTACTTTTTTCTGCATCTGTAGCATGTCTATTCCAAAGTGGGAGAGGTGTTCCGATATGTGCGGGTCTAAAACGGCTTCTTCTTCCTCAAATGAATACACATCTGAAACCAGGAGATCATTTCGTCAACGCGGTGGAACCTCCAATATCGCACTATTCAGACGGACCAAGATTTTCTGTAAACTCTCTGCCATTTTGTGTCAGTGATGTTTCGCAGAAGGGTTTTTTTGGGGGGTTTTTCCCCAGGCAGCCTAAAATGAGCTTTTGTTGTTCCTTACACGAGGAAGTGACGCTTCCTCGTGTTGCTTTCCATTGTGAGCAGACGTGTTCAGTAAACATTTTGATTTTAAAAAGAGCGTGGTTTTGGTTTTCGAAAAATTTCGGTTTTCGAACAGCTTTCTGGAACGGATGATGGACGAAAACCGAGGTTTGACTGTATAGTGAAAATGAGGTGAAATGTGAATTTTTACTTTCCAAGTTGATTTATTGCTGACTCTATTTTAACGATAGTCATGATGGTGGTTCTTGGAGAGTTTTGTCATTTTTAGGTGGTACTGTAAAAGGTTTAAGAGGCACTGCAGCTAATGTGTGAGGGTTGTGACGTGCTGAGGGTTTGGGGGGGGTTACACCAAATTAGATAACAGACGAGACACTGTTCTGTAGTGGATGAGAGAGAGCAAACTGTGACATCAGTAATACCACACCTGCTCCATCTGGGGTGATGGTGTCCAATTTGACAGCCAGCGGGTGTTTGGTCTCTTTGTAGTGGTCCAGAGCGTGTCCGTTCCCACCGCTGCCATCAAAAAACCACTTCCCGCAGAGCATGGAGCCATCCGTCAGGTTCAGCCACAGGTTCTCTCTCATTTCACACTTCTGACACTTCCAGCCACTGCCGGCGGGGAATGACATTGCCGTCATTGTTGTGTTGCCATTCATTTGACTAGATTGTTGTTTGTTTAAAAAAAAAAAAAAAGCTAAAAAAATCCCAACAGACAGGAAATTACCAGTATGTCAATAAAAATGCAAGAATGATGATCCAATGCCATATCCATTTTACTCTGTTTCCATCCAGCAGTCATAGTCAATCTGCCCATTTTTTTTTAGTCTTTGTCCTCATTTGGGTTGAAGGTCAGCTCGAGGCTATCCCAGGTAACTTTGGGCGAGAGTTGGGGTACACCCAGGGCCTGGTTGGCAGCCAATCGCAGGGAATCATAGTCACGTTCACACCTATGGACAATTTAGTCTTCAAAAAACCTAACATGCATGTTTTGGGGAAGCGGAAGGAAGCCAGAGTACCTGGATAAAATTAATACAACAATGTCAACTCCCCACTGGAATTCAACCACCAATTCTCAGAACGGCAAGGCAGATGTGCATACTTTTAGTGTACTGTGTCATCACATGACTACAATAGCAGGCTGTAAAAATAAATAAATACAACGGCTCACATAGCAAACTGAGGTAAGAAACTACTGTTATCTTTGGTGTATAGTTACCGACGTGTTGTCGCACACTAAAACTGAGCTGCCCGGTAACCACAAACAATACGGTCATTTGGAACACAGTGTACCGGAATAACCTTGCGCAAGGAACCACATGCTGCATCACCGTGTCTTAAGACAAAGACATGAAGTCCTGATCGCATATAGCAGCAATTTCTGGTAAATTGAATTGAATTGAATTGAATTGAATTGAATACAACTTTATTGTCAAATTGTTTGAACTCTTGATTTTGTTTTACAATACAGTCAAACCTCGGTTTTCGAACGTCTCGGTTCTCATCCAATTCGGTTTTCAACCAAAAATTTCGATTTTTTTATGCCTCGGATGACGAACAAATTTCGGTTCTCGAACAAACTGAGCGCACTTGAATGCACCATTTGACTCCTCTCGCCTTCCTTACACGAGGAAGTGACGCTTCCTCGGGTCGACGAGGAAGTGACGCTTCCTCGGGTCGACGAGGAAGTGACGCTTCCTCGGGTCGACGAGGAAGTGACGCTTCCTCGTGTTGCTTTCCATTGTGAGCAGACGTGTTCAGTAAACATTTTTGATTTTAAAAAGAGCGTGGTTTCGGTTTTCAAACAATTTCGGTTTTCGAATAGCCTTCTGGAACAGATTATGGAAGAAAACCGAGGTTTGACTGTACTTTAAAGGAACTTATATTCTCCACCACTGAAAAGGACAACATTTTTAGAAAATATGAGGGCTCGAAAGATAGAGAAGATCCCATTAATCCCTGAATGTGGTTTGGGGGTTGTCCTACCTCGGGGGGATTCGGACTCCATTGTCCAACTGTCTGAGGCTTCTGGCATGTCTGGATACCTGGATCTCCACCTCCCAGGATTCAGGCTCCTGCTTTTTGTAGGCCGACGGCGCATTGAGCACGGCATCACAGGCGATGGTTACCTGAATGGACCGGAGGAGAGGTGACGCCCCGTTATTAAGTACATATCACCTTGTTTCTTAAACAGGACATTTTGCAGCTGTGAAGAACAGCAAAACATAAAAACATGTGCAACGAGAAAAGATAGATTGTGTTGAAGCCTCATAACAGCAAAACCAGATGTATTCGACCACAAACAAAAACATGCAACACATTCAAAGTCTGACTCCATTCTCCGTGCACGCAAATCACCAAAGCAGGCCACTTCATTAGGTACACGAGTACAATTTCATGTGATCAGTACAAGAGCGATCAAAAAGATTGCCTTTACAAAGATAAGAATGAGTTTGCAGTATTTCACGTCTATTAACCTCTTCATCGAATTAGTATTAAAAACATCTCCGTATACTGCAGTGCGCTTTTACGCCGCCGTGAACAACAACCGCGGCAGAAGCACGTTGTTAATATCCCTCAATTAAAACATTTGAAATGAAATCTGTAAAGGCAGAATTATTGCTACAGCTCTTATATTGGATGCAGTTTGCACACAGCAGTGTACCTAATGTTATGGCAGTTGAGGGCATGCACATTCAGTGTCGTTCCCCCCCGTGCTTGCGTTCACATAACTCAAGGCAACCGACAAAGCCTGTGATACAATGACACCGTCGACATTTTAGAATGAACACTCACTGAGTGGGAGGGGGGGGGGGGGGGTATCTACTGAGTGCACCCTTCCTGTTGACATGCATGACAACACACCAAATTCACTGACCAGAGCGGGTAACTCCTCAATATTTGGTAAGGCGATCTCGAAGTGGTCTGGAAATATAACAAGCTTGGCCTCGTCCTCGTACTCATAGTCCTCACCGTTAAAGTCACGGTTTAGCTCTAAATCTTCAAAAGGAGGAAGCAAATATTCAGTTCAAGCCGCTATAGTGCCGATTTTACATTGTTCCTTTGAATCATACTTTCTTTGGTTTTATTCTGAAAGATTTTTAAAAGAAAAAGATCATCCTGAACTCATTCACCCCCAAAGACGTTTTTCAACGTCTTTTCAGACTTGGTCTAGAATTGGCTGGTACTGAATGAGTTAAACAGACCATTAATAAAGCTTTTAACCTTCAGTGACTGAATACCTTTATATAATCATGATGACTGCTTCCAGTTGGACTACTACATACTGTATATTTAGCCCACATCAGCAACCGGTGAAGAGTTACGGATGGTTTAATCAAATCCGTCCAACCTGGATAATGGAGTGGCCTTCCACTACATTTTAACCCAAAAGACAATGGGGATTTTTGTGTAATACTTTACTGAACAGTTGGTGGTTCAAAGGCATCTCATCAAAAAGACCCCAACCACGGCCTTTTATATAACACAAGAAAACATCTTTGGTAACTTTAAATTCCGGGTCTCACTCTAAGACAGTAGAATACTGATTTCGACAAGTCAATTAGCGCAAATATGAAAACAATGACAATTAAATATAATGTGAGGAAATTATTTCCTGAAATTGTGCCAGAATTGATTCTTTACTTACAATAAAATGTATTATTTTTATTATTAGAATAATTTATTTCAGTATTATAGATAGACGGAGCAAGAATTGTTACCTTTTTGCAAAGGGAATGAGACCATTGAACTCTCACCCATTAGCTGTTTCTATTTGTGTGTCCAAGTATTTTTGGTTCCTCTCAATAAATTCCCTTTTGGGGTGAATAAAGTATCAATTTGGAAATATACAGAAATTGGCAGCATGGATGGGGAGGCTGGGGGGCAGGCTTTGATTTGAAGTGAGATCCTTATTTGTTTAACTGGATGGCACACTCTGCAAATTGATACATGGCATCTCTCAGAGTGGAGGATATAATTGTATTTGAGGCCATACCGGAATATCATTTATAGGGGGTCACCGGTTAACGACAGCCAGCACCATTGTATGCAAGTCAGAAGTTGAGAACGCGCTGTACTCTTTCATGAGCCCAGTGATTTCCAATCATTGTATCATGGCACAATAACTATCCAATTTCAATTAATTGATTTTTTTTTAAACTACAAACAATAATAATGTAGCTTTGTTCATCTTTCTATGCTAACCTAAGCTTTGTGTTCAACTAAACAATAAGTAAATAGAGACTACATCAATAGGGCTGGGCAATTCATCAAAAAGGAATCCTGATTTTCGGCTGGTCACAATCTTAAAAACAATATAATCAAACAAAAAGGATGACTGTTCTCATGCCGCTGCGCAAACTGCATCATTGTGCTCCATTTCCAACCTTGAAACGCCATATGTTGGGAACCTCCTAAATTGAGGATCCTATGAGTCATGGTCAACAGGATCATGGAAACTTCTCAGCGAAGCAACAAACGGATGGACTGGCTCAGAGGACTGGTATGGCGCAGACCATTATCATACATACATAAATAAACTGGATGACAAAATAAATAATTAAAGAAAGCTTTGCTAAGAACGCCTATTTGTGAGGGTGCTGATGAGTTGATGTGTCCCGGTCATAATCAAGGAGATGGAAGCGCAAACTTCTGTCGCCGTCGAGGCCTTTGGGGTGAAGTGGAAGGAATTCCTGCTCTGAGGGGCCAGCGCAGAGAATGGGGGGGGGGGCTAGACCCCCGGTCCTTGCCAAGCAGCGTCATCGCGGCAATAGAAGTGTGTCAGCCCCCGAGTTGGAAGCAGGGTGGGTTGACAGGTGGCGGCAGCTGATGGGCCAGCGACACGAGGCGGCCCCACTGTAAACCAACTACCCTCCGGGCCGTGGCTGTGCATGTGCCACTTTGATTTAGAACAGTTACTAACCGCACATACACATAAATGGCCTATATTTAGAACACGGGAGGAAGAGGAGGAGGCCGATTAGAGCAAATATCTGACACCTAGAGCAACAAACAATGACAGCAGGGGCATTTCTGACCACAGAAATTTTCGAAAAGCTACGAAAAGAATATTTTAAGCCATCGTTCCATTCACTGTAAACATACAGCGCAGTACATAGCATGGCAGGGTATTTTCGTAAATCAATAATACGCTGATTTCATCCGGCTTAACCTTATACTGCTGATTTTCTTTCCTTTTTCACCGTGATGCCTGACACGGCATGTCTGCCTCGCACTTCTGAGACTCGGGGGTTGAAATCTCGGCTTCAGACGACCTGTGTGTGTTTTCTTCAACTATTATACTTCTGCTACATCTCACATTCCAAAAGCATACACGTTAACACGTGAATGTGAGTGAAAATGGTGGTTAACCTCCACACTCGGTGCCCTGCGATTGACTGGCAACCAGTCTAGCCTTTCCCCTGGAATCAGCTGGGATAGGTTGCAGCTCATCTGCGTTCCTAATAAAAACCGTTATGAGAATATGAATTGAATGGACAGATACTGGGTGAATACAGTATGAAATCCATTTAGAAAACATGAATTAACAAAAGAACACGTTACATCCCTCTGTATTCACACATTGTGGACAAAGGTATTTGGTCACCTGGGTAGTACACCAACAGGAAGTAAAATTATGAATTCATTTTCAACAGCATGTGTGCTCATTACGTTCGCATGTGAGCTGAAACCTTTCCCAGCTCACTTTGGGTGAGACATAGGGTACACCCTGGACTGGTCACGAGGTAATCTCAGGGCACATACAGACATATACTCACATTGGTATTATAATAACAATAATAATAATTATTATTATTATTATATTAAGATCTATGTTTTTGGAATGAAGGGGGGAGCCAAACTATCTGAAAAACACACAAGGTACACACAAGAAGGCCTGAGCTGACATTTGAACCCAGTACCTCTTGACGGTGAAGCAGATACGCAAACCACTGGTCAGGACAGAAAAATTCCTTTTCAATTTTTCTTCAGCCTTTTGACTGATTAACTGAACTTTTTTAAATAATTCTATTGTTCATCGCTTCATATTTTGGTTTAGGGACATATTCGTTCATATATTTAATTGAATATTACTTGAGTTGAAGTGACTTGAATAATCATAAATTCTGAGTTGTGATCATATTTAAATTATTGGGGGAGTTTATTATTTTGAAATCAAAATTCTTGAGGGCATTTTTTTTTTCATTTTCCCTTTTTCGCATAATCGCATGTATTTGTGTAGTTTTTTTGTAACTAGGTACACCTTTGACATTTGATTATTTGACACTAGTGTAAATAGAAATGCCTTAATCAACTCATCAGCAATGGATTCCTCACAATTTACAGAAGTCTGAACCAATTACTGTAACGGAATTGTAATTGATTACTAAAATCATCTGTAGTGAAAATGGAAGAAAATATGAAATTGGTCAACATCTTTGCAAAAACTGTCAAGCTCCATACAATTAATTTGCTGTGAAACAATGAGCTTCATGACCTCATGATCTACAGTCCTCCATCTCAAGCTGAGTTGGTGACACAAACACAACATACCCAAAAACACTTTTCCGTTCCGTCGCCTGGGGATGGCTCCTCCAGCAGCTCCTGTGGGTTTCTGAGGGAGAAAAAGAAGAGAAACACACATACATACGCCTGTGAGTGTGTGTGTGTGTGGGGATGGGGGGGTGGGGTAACCTCATTAAATGTGAGAGTATTGTTTACAAAGCATATGAAGATGTTTGATTTTGACATAAGGTGGTCACTTCAAATTTGGTAGTTGGAAATAGATGCTGGCTAGTCCAGTAGTTAGGTCATCTTACAATTCAGGGGAAAACCCCAACCACCAAGTAACAGGGTCACGGTCACAAAGCAAGCACAGTGTTCCCCCGCTATATCGTGGCTATACTATAATGCCCTCACATGAGAAAGGAAAGCCACAATCACTGATGTATTTCTCAGCAAATTACTGAATGCTGGGAGAACTGTAAAACGCAATTTGTACACTCACACAAAAGCTGCTGTCCAGTCCAATGTATACACTGAGTCGTCGACATCACACGCCACCTCGCCAACAGCCACGTCTTTATGACACATGCTTATCTAACACAACACTACAATATGCACAGCGTTTTCTAAACATTTTATGATTGTTTTTTTGTTTAAAAAGTGCCTTTTGTGCCTTCCTGTGTGGAATGTTCATGTTCTCCCCATGCCTGCGTGGGTTTTCCGCGGGTACTCCGGTTTCCTCCACCATGCCAAAAACATGCACGGTGGGTTTATTGATCACTTTAAATTGTATGTAGGTATGACTGTGAGTGTCTTTGTCTATGTTTGCCCTGTGATTGGCTGGGATCCAGTTTGGGGTATACCCCGCCTACTGCCCGAAGATAGCTGGGATCGGCGCCTGCGACCCTCGTGAGGATAAAGTAGTTCAGATAATGGATGGGTGGATGAAGACATGTTTTTATTTGGTCTCTCTCAAGCGTTGATTTTCCCCTATTGCAAGTGGGTCTGGAACAGATCCTCGCGGTAAGTGGTGGTTCACTGTATGAATTGAAATATTAAACTTCATTTTGAAGGGTTTAAACTATGTGTAGCATCACAAAGCGACATTTCGATTTTATTTTTATAAAAACTTGCGAGAGCACCAACGTACAAGTTACTCCAGGTTACAAGTCACTTGGTTGATTTTTTTATGGAGGCGTGGAACTGTCAACGTGGAGCATATATATATATAGAGAGAGAGAGAGAGAGGGAGGGAGAGAGAGAGAGAGAGAGACAGAGAGAGGTCAATACCCAGTTGCATTATTTGAAAAAATATAATGTTAGCATTTATTTACTTACATTTTATTCATATATATTCACTGTCTTGTCCTTTGTAATACATTTTCAGTCTGGAACTATTACTACATCTTTAATTATTCAACTACCTGTCCTCTGCTGAGTAGCAGGCAGGCATATTGTTTTTTTTAATATTCGGAGAGTAGGTAGTCCAGTGTTGTTTTTGTTTTATTGCTTAATAGGTGTGAGCCTCAGTGCGTAAATAAAAAAAAACAAAATCGACATGGAACATGAAACATGAGAAAACCCAGGAGGCACCAGCCTCTGTTAAGGTGTCTGTTCATAAGGCCGGATGGACGCAAACAAACTGAGGGTATGCTGACACACTTGAGACAAAAAAAAAAAAAAAAAAAAAAAACAGCAGACACAGGAGCCTGCAGAATGTGAACAGCTGTTACTGTTTTGAGATCCAGGCATGAAAATAGCAGCTCTTTACAAAGCACAGCTTATCTGGGAGCAATTAGAGCCAGTGAGAAAACACAGCGGAAACTAAGGTCTCCAGTGCTCACTACCAACTCATCAAGAGAAACACGAGATGAGAAGGGACAGTTTGGGTCCTAGAGTAATTACATTTTTAAATTTTTAACATCAACATACCAACACAAAACTCTGAATTTAACATTGGACAATAATTCGTGAATTAACTTAAAATGGGATACATATTGATGAAATATTCTAAAACACATGTAAAGGGCATCCGTCATGTTCACATGAAATCCTCTTATATTGCAGGTCAAATTGATGCGTGTTAATGTTTTTCTTTTACTGCTGGCCTTTTTTGTTTGTCACTTTTATTACATGCATTATTGTTGCAGGTTTTTTTTTTAATCCACATGTATTCATTATATCGATTAAGGAGGGCAGAAATTTTGGGATGGTTTAACATTCAGTGGGTCACATTGACCCCATGAACAAAATATCTAATAAATATTGTTTGTGTATAATGTTTATTGAGGTTTATACAAGCTCACGCTACGACTGCTGACCTCTGAGCCAAAGGGAATATACTCACTTCTTTAACGTGTCGCTTGAGGTGCATGTAAACACTCTGGCCTGTTTTGCGATAGTGTCTCTCCACGTGTTCTCGTCCAAAGCCCAGGAATGTGTTCATGCACACATACAGGCCTCCCTCAGATTCCTACACACGTGCGAACACACACACACACACACACACACACACACACACACACACACACACACACACACACACACACACACACACAAAGGAAGGGAAAAAGCAATTAAAATTAGGGATGTTCATTCGACTCAACTCCCCGTAGTTGACATTCGGGGTATAATGAAAACCGATTTGAATCAGAAAATCAGTTTGATTTAAAAGACGTGGATGCATTGACTTGAACCAAATCGTTAAACTCTAAAACATACCGAGATATATCTCGAATAGACTTTTATTAATTGATGCACACCTCTATTGTATTCATATAGAACGCACTGTACATAATCCCTTTGAAGGAAATGCCACAATGACAGTACTGACAAGTACAACTCATTGCATCAGACCCTCTTGCACTGAGATGCATCGAATCAAATCGTAATCCCACTGTGTTAAACCAAATCGAATCGTTTCACTTTAAAATGTACCGTCCTTGAATCATACAACCCCTGCCCCATGTATCAAGATTTGCATATTTTGATTCTTCTGATCTCAACAAGCAAAGGCCCTATTATTGGATTTATTTAAAAGACCATCCTGACTGTGTTGAGTGTTTGTTTAATGCTTCTCTCAAGTTATTCATAATAAAAGGACAAGAGTTTGTGACATAAAGTTACAAGATAAGCTAACAATTAGCCTAGCTTATTCAATTTATTCTATGGCTAGTCTTTTTCGTTCTTTATATTTGAAGACAGTCTGAATAACTTGTGGAATTTTGCTACCGCTAACAGGTTAGTCTTAGTATTACAGTAAATGACAGACAGCGAGTTTGGGGGAGGAGATTCGTGACTGTCAGTCCAGATATCATCATGTGTATGGTGTGCTGTGAGTACACCATTTAAAGATCGGTACGCACAAACTTTGGGGTCTCCCACGTAACTAAGATGTAAAAAAAATTGGGTGTGTTGTGCAGCCCACTTTAGATGGCAAATTACTTAACAGTTCCTCTCTTCAGACAAATATAAAATTCAGTTTCAAAATGTATTAATTAATTTTTTCATGTATTTGGTATTCAATTAACTCATTAAAAATAGTTAAATAAGTTATTGTAAATACAATTTAAAAACATTGGTAAAAGAAACTATTTCGCACATACATTAAAGGGGAAGTCAACCAAAATCTTTCTTTATCGCAATATGTTCTATGAAGCCACACTAACTAAACACAGCTTTAATATCGTGTCTGTGGAAATAAGAATTCATCAGCAAAATCCTCCAATTATTATCCATCTCAGGGGCGGTCATTTTGTCGCTGTCAACTGAAAATGACATCACAATGACTAAGGGTTCAGTTCACGACCACTCATGACTCAGCTTGTGAATGTCATATGACCAAGTTCAGAAAACAGATGACAGATAAACTGATAAAAATGTGTCAGTGCAGTTTAAGAAGCTGTGTGAAGTTCAATTGTAGGTGCCATGGCGATGGAAGCCTCTCATATATTGTTAGAAAATTACCATAGTGCCTCAATTTGTGCATTACAAAAGGCTGCAAATTCAGCGGAGTGTAGTAAGTAGCATGTTAAAGTATCTACATTAGAAGAAGAAAAAAAAAGTGCTAGGAAAAAAAATTGGGTTTTCTGGGAAAACAACAACAAACAAACAAAACCAAAACACAGTTGAAACACCACACCATAGGATAATCAATTTTGATAAACTTCAAGAGACACTCGACAATGGGGCCTTTGCTGACTTTATTCAGGATGGGGGAAATGCTCAAATTCAGCCCACTTATCAGGATGCATGTATCCCTAGCTTAAACCAACGAGGCTAAAACTAGCGTCAATCCGACAAGTCATTCATCTTCAAGTACTGGATGCATTTAAGATGAAAACACCATTATTGAGTCTCATCCTACTTTTTCAGGTCAAAATAAACCCCCCAAACACCCCAAATGTGTTCCATGGAAAGGACCGATGTGATAAACCTTTAAGTGGCCTAGAGTGACATTTGAGCTTGAACAGCACAAAGCTAAAAATAAAGCCATCCTCGGGCTAACATGATGAACTCCAGACAGCTGAGTCACCTTTAAAAACAGTTGGGTGAGCTTTGTTGTATTCTCAGCAAGGATGTTTATTCGGAATACACTTCAGTCATAGAGAATTATTGGGAGAAAACAAGTCTACAGTGTCAAATTGAATTGAACAGACATTGGTCACTTAAAGACACTAAAACAGGTGGTGGGCGACCTACAGCATGGTGCTCATTACAACTTTTAAAAACAATTAATCAGCTGTAAACATACATTTAACCCATATAACCATCCACAGAGACCAGATACACCCTGGACAGATCACCAGTCAATCACGGGGCACATATGAGCAAACAACTTGATCAGCACACATTCACATCTATGGATAATTGAGACGGGAGTCTCCAATTAACCTGTGCTGAGATTCAAACAGCAGACTTTTCATACAGCACCAGATCAACGTGCTACCTAACCCCATACATGTACTAGATAAATAGCAGCATCATATTTTCTCATCAGTTTAGAACGAAATGGCCAAAAATGATTACGTTGCCTACCCCTTATTTAGACATTCACTGAGCTGAAGTCTCACCACTTTGCTTTAAACCAATCACAGTAACAATTAATTTGCATTAAACTACTTTTGGGGACACTAGACGTTGGCGTACAATGTTGGTTTATGTCACATGGAAGTCACTTACTGTTACTGATATACTAACTGCATTTACAGTAATTTGATTGTTTCATATGTATAGCCTAGAAGTGTTTATCACAGTAATATTGAATGTATTTATTACTTTACTACTTCTTGTGCCTAGGTTAGTGATAGACTACAGCACACACTACACTAAATCCACGGGATTGAACATTATACTCTGAATAAATGTCACAATTACTTGCCATTACAGTAGAAACGGGCGGTGCTCCAAAAATCTAGATAGTAGGTCCACACTTAAGAAATGTAAAAATTACTTTGGGTCCAGCAGGAAAGACTGATGAGACAGATCCCGGTGTTGCTGTTTGTGAAGGTCCCATTGTACAAAATTGTCAAATTGCGAACAGCATGCAATGTACTAGTTTGTACAGTGGCATAGGAATATGCTGTTACTTAGCACAAAAGACACGTTGAGTTACCGCCATACAAACAGCTTTTCCATTTATAGCCTGAACGTGTTTCTCTACTCCAATATTTTCTGTAATCTGAGTTTAATGTGACAGATTACATCCTGTTACGATTTATTCGGGCTAGGTCTGCGCTATAGGAATGGAACACTTTTGGAACCCAAGGACACACCTGTAGATAAGATACTCGTGGCGTTCCACAAGCCTCTATACTAGGGCCCCTGGTTTGTGACTTAACAGGATAGCTACATAAATTCCTCGGTCTACATATGACATAAAATGTATTATTATTATTATTATTATCTTGATTTTATGAATGGTTATAAATATGTTGTCACACAGCTCAAAATGTCATGCTGAGTTATCACAGTGCTTATTGTTTTTTATTTGATTATTTTATATTTATGGCCTTGTCGTGTTTTTGTTCCAATACTTAATGCAATTAAGTATTTATGGAATAGACCACTGCTCGTTTTGACTTACTAACAACTTCAAGTAAGATCATTTTTGTAGAAACTTAATTACCGCGTAAACTGAAGACCGCCACTGCATTCGGATACCGGTAGTAGGTCCACAGGTTTTACATTTTACAGATTGATAGATACATGCTGTCCTTGGTTTACGATGGGCTCATATAAGACATTTGACCAGTGCCCATTTAAGTAGTTTGCAGTAGTGTCGATGGGAAAATATATACAGTATATAGTCACATGACACAAGGGACACTCAAGTACCACCAGACTTTTAATTTGGTGGTTGAATATTTGTGGCTTCCAAGTGTTTTGTACTAATATTAAATGTAATTAGGACTTTGTGTGATAGACTGATTAATTCAGATTAGATCGCCGTCGTACAAATTTAACTCCGCCGTAAACCGAGGAACCCCGTCTCAATTTAAACGGTAACCACCAGGCAGGTAGCAGCTACTTGCACCAGCCGTGTGGGGCCTGACATAGTCAAGGGAAGCCTCTCCATCCACTCACCTGTCTCCATCTCCTCAAATGTAAAAATCCATTCAGGTTCAACAATAAATGTGTTGCAGGTTCATCTTCGGCCCTGCGCCTCGCAAGGGAATAAAATGCGCACTTACCGGGGAGTCGAAGGAGAAGGCGCACTCGCTCTTGAACACCCTGTCTCCGGTCTTGGGCACTCTGATGGTGGGCATGTACGGGACCAGCAGCTCGCCGAGGTCTGTAGCCATGTTGGCATTCCCACTCCTCGCAGCACAGTGCAGGGCAGCCACCGGAGCCGCGCGCCCTCAGAGACGAGGTTTGCTATTTTTAAAGTGGCCAACCAACACTACATTCCTCCGGCCATTGGAGGGAGGGAGGAAGCAGGGTGCAAAGGGACGGCGACGGCGGCGGCGGGGGCGTGACGCTGGGAAACATCAAAATAGTATAAAAATGACGAATTAAAAAGACACAAGGGAGGCGGGACGGTATGCTACAAACACGGGGGTTCAAGTGATTGTTTTCCAGCGTGATATGGCATCGCATGGGAATATTTCTGCACAGGAGCCACTCCCACGTCTGGAGGTGATTCATGCAGACGCCCACGCTTACTACTACGCCGCGTGACGGCCAACACTGCAAGGAAACAACCAAGCATTTTACACCGTGCAACGATGAAAACACTATTACTCCATCTGTGGACACTTGATGAAACAAAATGCTCAAAACATTAATATTTTGCTAACAACATAAATCAAGGAATATTGATGCTTTGTCTACAACAGTAAAAATGTACACTGATAAATTCATTTAACTCAGCCCTGCCCCACAGTGGCCGTCGGTGTTACTACAACAATAGCTGGTCAGGGCAACCTGAAGATCAGTTTCCCAACCTTATTAAAACAGAAAAATATCACGTCTCTCAGCCCTGGAACCTTCCTTACACTTCATAAATAAAACCACTACAACGAGGCAGTTAAATGGGGCATATCGTCTATAAGCACAGAGACCACTATCTGATGTCACATACCGGTACCTGTTTTATTGTTTTTTTGGTTTTTTTTCATGGAATTAAAGTCAATAAACAAACAATAAAATCAAAATAATTTTTGGGAGTCTGACCGTGATGTAGTGCAGTTCACTACTCACTGGGGAAAATAGAACATTGTTAAATGAACCCGATTACACCTGCCCCATTATCTTTGGAAATCTTGAAATTTAATATGAAATGCTTAACTTTGTGACCTAGATGTGTTTGGGTTTTTTTGTCCTCATAAATGTCATTTTTTTCCCTTCATAAAGCAGTGAACAAAGCTTACGATACCAAAAAAAAAACACACAAATACACAATAGGTACACTTAGATATTTTTATTTAAGGGGGGAAAAATGTACAAACAGCAAGCCACACCAGCACAACGTACTGACAACAATCTGGTTCAGTCATCGGGTGTTGCCTTGGGGGCGGTGTCGATGAGCTCCTTGTTTGTGGTCTCAATGTGGAACCAGGCGCCGTCTCCTCTCTGCCGCATGTGTTTCCGCACCTCAAGCTGTGCCAGCCTATTGACCACAGACAGACAGAACACCGACTCAATAGACAGATATTGACAATACAGTCGCTCCTCTAAGGCCAAATAAAAGGCTTACTATAAGACTTTAAGTTGTTAACTTATTTGTATAATAGTATTCGTCTTTGTAGTTATATTCTACTGCAAATCTTAACTGTATTACCTCTTAAAATCTGTAAAATTCTATAAAAACAGAACTAGGTGTCTGCCACGTTCTAATAATTTACATTTATAAATTACAATTCTGTAGAGAAGTTACGTTATTTCACGCCTATTGTTCGATTAAAAATTGTAGATCCTTACATAGATTTGCTTAACATATTCATAAATAGTTCCTCATTTAAATTTTTATGATCTTGATAACTACTGACACTTTTTTTTTAAACTGAGAAATGTGAGTATTACATAGACAATTCAAATGTTAAAATGCCTGCGACCCTCGTGAGTATAAGCAGAACAGAACGCATGGATGGGTGGATGGATTGTATTAACTGAGATTCAGTTGACAAATAGCTACTTGCAAAACAATGAAAAATGGTGGTTCCGCCTACCTCATGTCTGCCTTCTCTTTTTGTATATGGATCGCAGCCATCATCTTTTCATAGTCCTTCACTGGGGAGTCAAATATGTTTCGAGAAATCCACCTAGTGATGGGGTGCTGTAATAGCAGGGGAAATAATGTTTACATGACATTAGATCATTACAGCATTCTGTTACATGATATTAAAGAATAACAGTAACTACAGTGACAAATCCCTGCCATGGATAGCAAAAATCTACATATAACTGGCGCGCCCCCATTTTTTTGTTGTCAATAATTGCCAATATGAATTGCTTAAAGCATAACTATAACACAAGCTATGATAACCAGAATACTTTAGCTTAATTTCAAACACATTTTACATTAACCTTAAACAAAAATGGCTGAGAGATTACCTGATTTCGAAACAACGCAACGCAATTGCAATGACGTTGGCATGTCGTGTTCCTATTAGCTGGGCTTTGGTGCCATCTTGTGGCAGGTTAGGGCATTGTAGAAAAAAGGCAAAACTATCCAGAGAACCACAAAATAAGCAGGTTTTTTTTTTGCAAATAACGTAGAATGGGTCCCAAAATAATTACGTGAACAAGTGAATTTACAAATATTGAACTATGCACATGTGGGGGGTTATTGTAAATTGAAAAAAAAATAATTTGACTACATTGTACATTATCATGGCTATTTGGAAATTCAATGTAAGAGTGGTAATACTAACTCCGAGTTAGGGTTTGAGGCTCATAATGTCAGCACACTTTAAAAATATCGAAAAACATTTTTTATACATTTTGATGAAATAGTTATACGTATACAGTAGTCCCTTGTTCATTGCAGTGATAACAACCCAGAACCCCTTGTGACTGACAATAATTGGCCAAGTCACAAATATATTACTCATACATTATGGTTTAAAGTCATGTTGGAATCGATTGTTATATCGATCACCCTATCATTTATTGCAGGTATTATTTTCATCCACAAATTATAGGAAGACAAGACCGCCACAATTTATTATGTTGGGGAAACAGCTACATACCTTGTAATATTCCCAGTGCTCAGGTTCATAACCCTCAGGGGTTTCCACCAGCTCCGCTTCACCTTCACAACACAATCACGCACAATTATAGTCCAGAATGAAAGTTGGGTTGAATCCAAGGTGTTGGATCACTCACCAATGAAGAGATTCACAGATGTGACAATTATAGCCACTGGAATACCAGTCAGCAGGATATAGTATTTCTAAGTGGAAAAGAAGAAATTGTTATTTGTGGTCTTCTGTATGAATATAGATTGGAAATTTGCCAATTTGGCAACAATAAGCAGTAGTAAACACTTGATTAGTCCAACACTCTGGCTCTGTTATCATGGAAATGAAAGCGTGGGACAAAATGGATATTACGTGTACTGTAAATCTTCATTCTCTGTGTGCATTTTGAGACAAGAATGTCAGGGACCTATCATAAGACACCTTTTGAATGGTGAAAATTACATAAAAGGTCTTCTTTAAACTCACCAACAGACGCAGAAATCTCTTGTCGTAGTACTCAGTTGGTTTGATGACAAACATTTTCTTCCCATGACCCCAACGGACAGCCACTGAAAAACACAAGAGTGTAAGTAATGAATACTGCGTGAGACTAGGCAGGTCAGTGAGTGCTTCAGTGTTCTGAGGCTCAGCGTTTGAATCTCTGCTCCAGCCACTTTGTTTGGCTTGTGGATGAACATGGAGTTTCTTAGACATCTTTCCAAATTCCAAAAACATGAACGATCAGGCCAAGATGTCCCCCTGTTCTCTCCCAAAGTCAGCTGGTGGAGGCTCCAGCTCAGTAACAACCTCATTGAAGACAAGCACTATACAGATAGTGAGTGGATGTGGGAGAATATTTAAAGTGAACTCAGACATGATCCTGTTTTAGTCTATTTTCTTTTCTTTTCTAAGACGCAAAACTCTTACTGACATAATGACGTTTAATCAAGGTACATTTTCAAGTCAGTTTTACAGATGTAGAAAACTTGGACATGAATTATGTCACAAAACATTTCAGGTGCATCTACTGATGTAATAAAGATTCAGTTGATTCAAAGTATTATTTCATATTGACTGCATTGCAAATTGTGCCAGCTAGCTATCATTAGCATGCTAACAAAACCTTTCGCAAGGTCACAAGAAGAAACGACAAGCTCTTCTCACAAAATTCCAACGGTTGACTGAGTCGTGATGTCACACACCTTTTTCCGTCCGTAGTACTGTTCGAGCAAGTAAATTTGTCGCCGCATTTCCAGTTTTCAGTGGACTCAGTCTGGCTGCGATTCCAGCAGCAGACCTGAGTAGACTCATACCCACCATGGCTACTGTGGGATGACGCCTAAACAAAACACGCTGTGATTCGCTGTTGAAAGACATTGAAGCGAAAGCCGCCATAATTAGAAAGGGCAAACACTGGTCACAGATTTTAATCACTTTTTAAATGTTGACTGTATTTTTAAATTGTTTCTAAAATTATAATTAGAGTTTTATTATAGTCACCGTCATGTACCTATAAATATAATATGTATTAAAATAGTATCGTACCGAAATGCATGCTGGGTAATCTGAGGATGACGGATATGTTGTAAAAATGGCGACGTCCTCTTCAGCAGGACGCGTCTTGAATCTTTGCAAACAGCTGCAGAATGCGTGTCGAATATCCTCGAAGATAAATATTCAACGATATCCCGCTAGTTTGCCAAATCTCAATCTTTATTTTTGCAGGTAAGAATCAGTTGTATATTTACGAATTTGGGCTAGTTCATCATTAGCTTCGTGTAACCCCAGATTTTTTTTCTTTGACCCCGAGACCTATGGCACGTTGAAATTAGTTGTTATCAACTCGGTTAAATTTATAGATTAAACCTTTAAGCTCATTTTTCATTGTGGGAGTGTAGCATTATTTACATTTCTCGAGGAACCTGTGGCTACACCAGCAATCAACACCCAGTCATGTGTCCTGCGTACATATGAGAGATGGGAGAATAAACATGTTTTCACCCCCCTAGGGACAAGTTGCCACTTGTTGCCCAGTGCTGGTACAGTCGCTGCATCTCTCTAGTTCAGTGTCACGCCTTTCACACAAGTGTTCACAGAAGGGGGCTGGATGAGTTCTTTGACCTCCCAGAGAATTGGGGAGAGAGCAAGGTGAAATCAGGTAAACCAGAAACAACCAACACATTCAGATGGTGAACAGTTTTTTATTTATCATTATTGTTCTTACTCAATTTTGGGGGTTATTGTATCACAGGTGCACCTTGGACTGCCAAACAACTGAGAACAAAGAGCAACGAGGACTTGCACAAACTCTGGTAACATTATATTGTTCACATTTTATCTAAATGTGCATTTTTTTGGGGGGGGCGGCAGTGTTTAAAGCTTCTCTCTTTTGTCAGGTATGTGCTGTTGAAAGAAAGGAACATGCTTCTCACACTGGAGCAGGAAGCAAAAAGGCAAAGGGTTCAGATGCCGAGTCCAGAGAGACTACGGAAGGTTGGTATAATGCTTACTTCAAGGCAGATTGGTCAATGCCCCAGGCTCTTTTTTTATTAATGAAAAAAAAATGCTTTTCTTTCTCCGAGGTTGAGCGATCAATGATCAGGTTGGAGACTGTGGTGACGGAAAGAGAGACTTCACTGCGTCTGCTCCAAACAGGCCAAGAGAAGGGCAGACCAGGGGCCTGGAGGAGAAACGTGTTTGGATTTGTCTATTGGTGAGAGCATGTGCACAAACACATTCAAAGTATGACCAAAGATTTTCAGAAAAAAAATGTACATAATCACATTTACATATTCATTTTATCAAGTCGATGCTGGTGTAAATGGTATGTACAGTAATATTTGCGGTTTGTCATATGCCTATTGGTCGATTTATTTTTCCCCAGACATCTACTGTTAAGTCACCTTTTAACCAAAAAAAACACAACCAAAAAAAAAAAGCCAGACTTGGCCCGTACTCTTTTGGAGTATATGCTGACTCCGTTAATTGATGATCTCAACGCATATGAATAACATAACATTGGTCTTTTCCTTAGCACATCTTCCCTGTGCTACATGATTGGGGCGTGACGAGTCAATTTATGCTCAGTCCAATTTACACATTTGTGACAACCTGAAAGAGTGGGCTAATTTGTCTTTCTCTCAACCAGTAAATACATGTTTGTTATTTGTCATTGAAAAAAAACGTGCTTTACAGTCTTATCTTTTGGCATTTATTGGCAATTATAAGCATTTTTGTGTGGGCATCGCTAAACTGTTTTCTGAACTGTGTGGGCATCACTAAAATAATCTGTGTTCTGGGCATCTAGGTATCGATTCAAAGAATATGCCATTCCTTGGTATATGAATAGAAAATACAAGAGAAAGAAGTTCTACACGCCCAAGTTTGTTGAACCGCACATCAGGTAGGATATGGTACACAGACAACATTCATGATGTCTTATAAAACTGTACATTGTACATTAAATGTCCCGTGTCTTTGTGCTACTCGCCTTGCAGGTTACGCATTGAGAAGTTCTTAAGAGAGAAATACAGGAAAGCAAACATGGAAAAGCAAAAGCTGGCCAAACTTCAAGCAAGGTTCCCCAAGATGAAGGTTCCAGCTTCGTAAAAATCTTCAGTTATTCTTGTCCAATACAAGTCACTGTCACCTGCTTCATTGAAGATTGAGTGAAAATGAAGACACAACTCATGTGATCATGTACGATAAACTATTACCTTAAAATGTGCATTTGACTTCTTTTCATGCAGTTTTGTCATAATTTCATAATAAGATGGAGCCATTGAACAGTAAACAATTAAATAGTTTTATTATTACTTCAAGTGAGGCAATGAGGCCTTTGTCAATGATGATTTCTTTGTACACAGAGGTTTATGCACCACAGACAGTCACTTCAATTCTAAGTTTAGACAAAACTCTCACTTATTATTCAAAGTGAACTTTCTCACGCACAAAGAGTTATGCACTGTGGGAGCCAGGTTTGCTGTTGGGTATGGTACACTGCTAAAAAGGAAGTGGGGGGGGGAAAAAGTAGAAAAATAAGATTTAGATTTAGTTACTGTGAGTTTTCTGTCAACCACTTGTCATCCAAAGATAAAGCACCAGACTGAACATTATGGCAAAGAAATTTAATCTCACTTCAACAAAATATTAGACAAAATTGTGAGTGTGTATGTTGCTACAACACATCCACAAACACGGTGTGTGGACAAACTGCTTAAAAAACATAATACAAAATGAGATTTATTTGTTGGTTTTCAGTAAATCAAGGGCACTTTCTGTCCACGCACTGCTTTCCTCCCTCCTCATACTCTTGTTTGGAGATCCACATTTGCTGAAAGGTTCCCTGGAAGAGAAGGAAGTCATGTGATGTGTCTACTCAGATAACATGTCAACAGCACTTCCCGTGTTCTTACGAGTGATGCTAGAATGGAGCCTCCGATCCACGCGCTAAACCTGCGCTCGACTGTGGTGTTGTTGGCGATAAGCTTCAGTCGCATGCTCTGTAAAGTCAAAAAGAATACATGGACAACATGTTCGTTTTTGATTTTTTTTTTTAGCCAATGCAATAAAATGCAGTTGTTGAGCACACACCGGCGGCGTTTTCTGGGACAATTCTCTGTTGAGGCGGTCAGTGAAGCCCTGAATCAGCGTGTTTCCTCCCGTCACCACAACACTGCCGTACAGACCCTGACACACAAGACAAAGATCTGCCTAAGATGGTGATCCCTAACTTCAAACATCTGAAGCTTTCATAGCACCAATAAACATGATCACGCTGAGCATGACTGTTTACTCACCGGCCGAATGTCAATGTCGCACATTCCCACGCTGGTTGTTACCACGTGGCCAACTCCTAACATAGTGTTTCCAGACAAGCCCTGACAGTGGATCATGAGACATTGTGACTACTTCCAAACACAGCACAAACATTTTAAAGCATTTTGTGTGATGTTCACTGATGTACATGGTCCATGTGCTATAAAATGAGGTAACGCCTACCTTGGCGTTAGAGGGGTCAAAAAGGCCCTCTGGTATTTTCAACCTCTCCGCCCCAAAGTCACAGTTGTAGCCATTGGGCAGCTCATAGTGCACTGTGGGCATCTGGGCAGCAACCCTGAAGGAAGAGAATTGCATTCATTGTTGTTTGAATCTACTTGAGTGCCTTTTAGCATGAAAAAGAAGGATTAGGCGTTCCTACTGTTCGTCATATGGCGAATCAGACACCTGCAGCACAGACGCCTGGAAGTCTTGGATGACACACTGTAATTCCAAAGAGGAAACATCTTGTATTAATACAAATTGTAGTATCAAATGGGCTGCCATGGCTTGCAGCTACTACTGACATTGCACATGTAGTTGTGCCACGAGCGGGTGACTTGAGGTAGTTTCTCCTTTTTCTTCCAGCTGGCCGGCGATCCCTCCCGCACTGGATCCTGGCATGAAAAATAGTGATGTAAATTCCAATTTAAGATTGTGCAATACACTTCAAGTGACCCCCCCCCCCACCCCCAAAAAGCAAGTTATTAAAAATATTACTCTGTTATCTCAATGTCAATGAAATACCATCAGCAAAAACGTGATATAAATGTTAGAATTCGGAAACGTGAGCAACAGAATACGCAGCCACTGTTTGTCCGATAATTACAATTCCGTACTTTGAAAGCATCATACTCAATATGAATGATCAAAGGTGTTCTACCTTTGATGAAATCATATAGGGTGGAATTATTTCAACGTTCAACTCTTGGAAGAGTTCTCGACACTGCATGCTCATGAAGTCTCCAGCCAGGGGCGACTTGACGATGCCTGTGCCAGAAAACAAATAACATTTGCAGTCACTTACACAAAACACACATACAGTAGAACTTCCAAAGACAAACGGCCCAAAAAAATTATACAAATAGGGCTTATCCCAAAACCTTCTGGAAAAATGAGCCCCAGAAGTACATTCTAGAAATGTGGGATGAAGTGGGAATAAAAACCACACAAGCCCAGCTCAACATGCATTAAACATTAAACTTTATCAAATAAGATGCGTAAATAAAAAGGAACAATTCTGAGTTACCTTGCTGCAGGACGTAGCCGTCATGCACCGGTATGGCTGTGGTGTGTGTCGCCCCACTGTCCAGGACCAAGCCTGTAGACCGCCCGTTGGCGAAGCTTCTCCAAGTAAAGGAATCGTACCAATAAATGTATGGCACGCATATGGACATGATGGAGCATCCATTTTCTATAGCACTTGGAGGTCAGGGGGGGTGTCAGACTACCTAGACAATTCCCACACAAGCACAACATGCAACCTTCACACACGCAGACGTGATAATCCCTTATCCACAGTGCTACATTATGGAGTACTGTAGTATTTTTATTTTTTTTTTATTTAAAAAGGTGCAAAGGATACGCAGACAGCACGGCTGATTTGCAAAGAAAGAAGGCGGGTATGTTGTAGTGCTCAAACATCAGTTCGGTCAGTTTCTCTCGTTTTGCCCGTGTGTTCCACTGTAGATAAAAAAACAAATCATTTGACAAGAGTCGAAAAAGATTCCATATGCACTCAAAATTCCAGCTTGCCGAGAGAGTAACTCACCGATGCTTCAGACATAAGGACTGGATGCAGGCTTGGTTCTGATTTGAAGTGCATCCTATATGTGTGATCCAAAATGGCTTGGAAACTGTCCCAGTCTTCAACTATGACGGACGCATGAGGGAAAAAAAAAAGCAAGCTGAATGTACCACATAAAGAACATGGGTCAGGGACTCATATTTTATGTGGCTCACTTTTAAAAGCCTGCCACAATATTTGATTAACTTCTGTTCAAATCTAGTCATAAAAATAAGCAAATTCCAGGGTGATTGTGGAATATGCTTTTCCTGCTTTATTCATAGTCCACAAATTCAATATTATTCAGAATCCCGTGTTTAGACTAGTGGGGGTGCATACAACATTATGATGAAAAAAAATTAGGGGGGTCAACTTCCCCTTTAATGATTTAAAAAATCATTCAAAAATGAAGTTTTTTTTTTAATTTGTTGCCATTTACACCAAAAGACAAGTAGTTTTTTATGCTTTCGTTCCCTTACTGTACTGTAAACTTAAGAGGTGCATACAACCGTGATTTTTTTTCTTTTGGGCATGACTGTAAACTGGACTGGACTGGTTATGGTCTAATAAGACCATAACCAGTCCTCTCAGGCCAACCATAACTACAGTACAATGTGGCCAGTGATAAAAACAACTGACACTTTTCATATGCAGACCACTCATAAAATTACCTTCCAAAGGATAAATAAAATAGCATGCTCAACATGCGCTGAAGGTCTTACTGCCTTTGTGTGTCACCGCAACAAAAAACATGGTTGTTTCATCATCACCGCCACCACTGGGTCAGTTTCATCAAAATAGAGCAATGGTGAGTTTTTATAGATCGTAATTTCAGCTACGTGCACCGATGTTCCAGGCCAGCTCTCTAAGGAAGGCTGTTTCACATTGACGCTCTGCTGCAATTAAGATTGGTGTCACAATGGCCTTGAAATAGTTTCATCTCTTTCATCTCATCCTGATGAACATCATCAGCTGGACCAGCATACTTTACATTTGTAGGCTCTATAATTGAATTTATTGGTGTAGCATGGCTGGATTTATGTCATATCACACATCTGTAATAGGGACAAGGCGATAAAGCCACATTTGATAAACCCTGAACTTGTAAAGTCAGCTTCCAACCGTACTTTGGGAAGGGAAAAAGATGAGACACACAAATACTCACTCATGCCGTTCTTGAGGGGAGACATAACCTCCATGCTCTCCCTCGGGACCCTCAGCTGGTTGGTGTCGATGTAATAAGTGGTGCCACTCTGCTTGCCTTTGTCGCCATCCGTCTCCATGGGAGTGGTGCCATCCTCTCGGTCAAGGGTCACACCGATCACCGTGGGGAAGTCGGCCTTTTGGGGAGGGGGGTGGTGCATACACTCCTTTAGTTTTCAAGATTTCAGTTTACTGCCAACAAAACTAGCTCATTTCACCTTGCCTGTAAAAGGTAGATTATATTGTCACTGTTTCTCAGGTAACTCCTCTTTATTAACAGCACTGACATGTAAAAAATAAAAAGCCCAACATTTCTACAGCTTGCCTTATTTTTGTTCTGTCCATTTTGTTTTGTATATTCTTTTCTTCAACTGTTTTTATTACCTTTTTTTAACGAGTGATGGTCACACCAACTCATGCTGTTCCAAAGTTTGAGAGTTTAAAAGGTTATGAATTACATGAGATTTCTGAGGCGCA
Organism: Hippocampus abdominalis; assembly: GCA_018466805.1. Lineage (NCBI taxonomy): Eukaryota > Metazoa > Chordata > Actinopteri > Syngnathiformes > Syngnathidae > Hippocampus > Hippocampus abdominalis. The sequence goes on along the minus strand of CM031701.1, from coordinate 9,905,769 downwards.
TTATACCATTTGTGACAGTTAAGAAACATTCAATTTTTACTTTAAAAATGTTATTATTTAAAGTTAAAACAGAGATGATTTCGTTTCTTGATTAATATTCACATATATGAAAAACCAACAAGTTTTCCATAATGATCTGAACTCGATTTACGTATGATGTCAGTCTCCTGGGTGACAGACCTCATTTCATCAACATACCCCGGAGAGATGATGAAGACGCAAAGAGGGGGGAAAAATAGACATTGAATCGGGTTATTTGAGAGGTCTTCTTACCTTGGGACAGTCTTCTCCTGCATAGCCAGCTCTCACTGTGTATGAGCCAATGTCGAACACCAGAGCTCCGACCTCATCTGGAGAAAATACAAGACAACACTGTAATTTCCTTTCAGAATCTATAATTTCTTTACCCTACTGTGCTGAAATGTACTGACAATGCACAAAAATACATAATTTTTTTCTATAACGAATGAGTACGCGCTTGAGATCATCCCATCTGACTTCAGGCAAAAGGCAAACTACACCTTGGACTGGTCACCAGTCAATCTCAGGGTAGAGAGAGACAAACAATTAGTTATACTCACATATACAGCATCCCTGAGTGGGAACTCAAGCCATTGTTACACATGTTGCATTTATGGACGCTACATGTCAAACTCACTACTACAATCACAAACTGCTGGTTCATTAATTCACCAATCTGGGTCAAGTTTACAAGACTATAAAGCCCGACATCATAATTTAACATTATGAGACAGGACAAGCAGAATATAAAATTACCAGATGTAAAGAATGATATGAAATACAAACATACACTATTTACCACATTCTTTTCCGTTGTCTCAGATGATGCCAATATGCTCTTAGTATTATTCTAAACTGCTACTCACAAGAGTCCAAGCAAAGCAGCATGGAACTATTAGAGCACAAGGCAATTTTCACAAAAGGTGTTATGAGGGCGTTATAACGGAATACCGGTACGTTTTTGATCACGCTGATTGAACGTTGCATTATAGTAATAATATATACCCGCAAAGCATTATTGTTCGATAACACGTGGTCCATTTACTTTAGTAACTACTTGCACTGTTTTAGATAGGTTTCTGTTTTGTCCTGCCCACTTTCATTCATTTCGTTGCGCTCAGACGGTATAATTCAAGAACATCTTAACCGCGTGAACTGCTACATAAACGCGAGCTTTGCGTAAATTAAGTAAGTGTAAACGCTTCTGTTCAATATGGTGCATATGGTTAGGTGTAATAAATAATAGTATATTCCAGCCACACAGCTAACCGGTAGCATGGCTAGCGCAGTTAGCCAGCTATGCACAAGGCTATAAAGGGGGACAACACGGGAAAGCGATTCCTTTCTGTGACCGCTGATTGCCACTCACCGCCCCCGTACACTCCGCCGCTCATGTTGGAAATGTTCACAGCAGAGCGTTTATGGGATAATGTGTCCTATTAATGCACAATCACAAACGATAGACTGCTAATCACAACAAAGGACTGGAGCTGCGGTAGTTAGCATAGATCTGTAACGAAGCGAGCGCCACTTGTGCGTCACAGCGGTCGTCCAATCAGAAAACAGCGCAGTGGGGGCGGCGCGGTGACGAAGATATTAAGAGACGACACTGCGACTTGCTCAACAGGGAACGTGGCCCTTCGTGCACACAGGAAAGTAAGTGAAAAAGCTGCAGGTATTTCTTAAACGGAAAAAAAAAGTTTGACGTTGATGGGTCAATGAAACGAGTTTCTACGTCTTAGCTGCACGACGGTGGCATTCTGTGACCATTGAATTCAAACCCTCGAGCCACAGTCGATTCGATAGCATATCACTGACCTCAGGGCAACCATGACACTTGTAGAAAGTGATACAGTATGCAACAAAACAGAGTGCGCACTACAGCATTTGGAGTTTGAATCTCATCGAATGTAATCAAATTTGGGTACAATTAGACTAAACAAGCTAGAGATTTCCACTTATGCACACAATTTGGGAATAATTGTGTGCATACCGTGGGGCAAAGTTTTCAAGTGTAATAATAAATAAAAAAGATAATGAGGATATTTGTTGGACGTCTAAAATATTATGTTTTTAATATTAACGCAAGAAAGAGAAAACCGTGAGACGCTAAAGTAAAAATTATTACGCATTAAATTCTATTTTTGTAGCTTGTTTAATGTCGTTTGCGACTGACATTTGATGACAAATTGTCATTAATTGTGCACCCACTCGCCACAATATCACGATGACCTGTAGAAGTGAATGTGATCCATGACAAGAGCTGTTTATATTACCAACATTATGATGTTTTTTTTTTTCCTTGCAAAAATTCAGGAAGAGGTGGTACTATGCTGATCATTCCAGAAGGGGAACTTAGCGGCTGTTTTCTTATTCTTCGCTGGGTTTAGGAGCAAATTTCTGGTTTGGGTACCTAAAATACAGCAATTGCAGTTAATAATGTCACTAAAGTAGTAAAAGAGATAACAACAGGTTTCATGATGTTAGATGTTGTAGCGCCAGCAGCGGTTGGAAATGAAGCAGAAGAACCTGGCCCCAAGTTTTGTATGCAATGCAAGTTGTACATCACTGAAAATAACAATCACATTTTCATTTAAGTGTGCAATTTGTTCAAATGTTGTGGTTGGTTACAAATTATAAGCGTGAGTAACTATTTTTTGTGTGTTTGTAGGACTCATGCAGCGTTGGCTCAACTTGACCATTGCCCGACACAGCAGGCTCCTCTTGAAGAATAAATTCCCATCTCTTCACCAGTCAGCAGCCATGTCAAGTCTTCTCATTAGTCAACCTAAATATGCTTGGCTGAAGGAGCTGGGTCTCTCTGAGGACAACCCCGGTGTTTACAATGGCAACTGGGGCGGCAGTGGGGAGGTTATCACTTCGTACTGCCCCGCCAACAATGAGCCAATTGCCAGAGTAACCCAAGCTACGATGATGGAGTATGAAGAGACTGTCCAGAAGACAAAGGAAGCTTGGAAGATGTGGGCTGATATTCCTGCTCCAAAAAGAGGGGAGATTGTGCGGCAGATTGGAGATGGACTGAGAAAGAAAATCAAAGCACTCGGGAGCTTGGTGTCTTTAGAAATGGGAAAGATCTATGTTGAAGGGGTGGGAGAAGTTCAGGAATATGTTGACGTGTGTGATTACGCTGTCGGTCTGTCAAGAATGATTGGTGGGCCCGTCTTGCCTTCAGAAAGACCAGGCCACGCCCTGATCGAACAGTGGAACCCTGTTGGTCTTGTCGGTGTCATCACTGCTTTCAACTTTCCTGTAGCCGTCTATGGCTGGAACAGCGCCCTCGCTCTTACGTGTGGCAATGTTTGCCTTTGGAAAGGAGCACCGACCACACCTCTTACAAGTGTAGCTGTTACAAAGATTGTAGCTGATGTGCTTGAGCAGAACAACCTGCCGGGTGCTATCTGCTCCATGACCTGCGGAGGTGCTGATATTGGTACGGCCATGGCCAAAGACGAGCGGGTGGATCTGTTGTCTTTTACTGGCAGCACTAATGTTGGCAAGATGGTGGGCATGATGGTCCAAGAACGGTTCGGCCGCAAGCTGCTGGAACTCGGCGGGAACAACGCCATCATCGTGTTTGAGGATGCCGATCTTAATCTGGTGGTGCCCTCTGCGGTGTTTGCATCTGTTGGAACCGCTGGCCAGCGCTGCACGACCACAAGAAGGTTAATGCTGCATGAGAGCGTCCACGATGCAGTGATTGAGAGGGTCGTCAAGGCCTATAAGCAGGTCCGCATTGGAGATCCCTGGGATCCCAGCACTCTGTATGGGCCTCTGCACACCAAACAAGCGGTGGAGCAGTATCTGTCCGCAATTGAGAAGGCCAAGCAGCAAGGCGGCACTGTCGTCTGTGGAGGAAAAGTGATGGACCGTCCTGGAAACTATGTGGAGCCCACCCTCATCACCGGGCTGGCTCATGACTCTGCGATCGTCCACACAGAAACCTTTGTCCCCATTCTCTACGTCCTCAAGTTCAAAACCGAAGAGGAGGCATTTGCATGGAACAACGAGGTGAAGCAGGGCCTGTCCAGCAGCATCTTTACCAAAGATCTCGGGCGGATTTTCCGCTGGCTCGGACCTAAAGGGTCCGACTGTGGCATAGTGAATGTCAATATTCCAACAAGCGGCGCTGAAATCGGAGGGGCCTTCGGTGGGGAGAAGCACACAGGAGGAGGCAGAGAGTCTGGAAGTGACTCCTGGAAGCAGTACATGAGGCGCTCAACCTGCACCATCAACTACAGCAAGGATCTTCCTCTAGCACAGGGAATCAAATTTGAGTGAGACCTGGTGCTGTTTGTTGTTAGTTTAGGCACTGAGCAGCACTTCATATGATATCATCCCTTGTCATTGCTTCCTTGAATTAGAAGAGGTCATCTTGATAAAGAATTAATAGTCTTAGATTATGAAGGTCTATGGTTTGAGTGATAGGCACTGGGATAGAACCAGAGATTTCTTGACACTTTACAACCCTGCAATGTTGAAATAATCTATCATGAGGCTCATTTGCAATTTTGTACAATCTCTTGCAAGTTGTGCTATGTGAGTGAATCAGATACTTCTCTTAAAATAAAAAAAAATAAAAAAATAAACTTTTATTCTGGCAGATACAATGGAATGGACAATGTTACTCATCAATTTCTGTTACATATTAAAACAGGCTAGGGTACATGGGGATCATCATTGTAGTTATTGCCCTTGCACCCCTTAAATGTTGACCTGATCATTTTCAGTCAGACGATTCTACATTTTCAGTCAGAGTTTTAATGTATTAATGTAGTTAAGTTACCTTTGGTAAACAATATGTCGGCTGAAATTAAAATCTTAAGTCAACATTTCATTGTGTATACTTAACGTCACAATACCCTAAAAAGTAAGCAAGTGGGTGGTCAACACACATGAACACCTGTTGCATGATCCATTATAAAATGATCACAAATGAAGTGACAGAATGTGGCTAGCAGGATGACAAATATTTTATAAATAATATTTATGATACACATGGTAGAGAGATGACAGAGAAACTCGGGGAGAAACAAAGTCAACATGTATTGCAAAAACAAAAATCTCAAAAATGCCCTGAAGGACAAAGATTATGTTTACGCGTGTATTTCACAACTCGGTCATTTTTTTTGGGGGGGGGGGGCGTCAACACAGCGCTGTCTGCTGCATTGTCATTTGTCCAATATCCTCGTGCAATATCGCCACTTTTCTAAGTTGTAACAGAAAAAAATCCATCCATTTTCTGATCCGCTTTATCTTCACAAAGGTCGCGGGGCGTGCTGGAGCCTATTCCAGCTGTCTTCGAGCAATAGGTGGAGGACACGCTGAACCGGTTGGCAGCCAATCGCAGGGCACATAGAAACGAACAACCATCCGCGCTCACACTCACACCTAGGGAGTGTTCAATCAATCACCCTGCCATGCATGTTTTTTGAATGTAGGAGTAAACCGGAGTACCTGGAGAAAGCACGAAAAAATATCCAATGAATTGTTCAATGTATGTATTCAACAGAAGTGGTTAATTCAAGAATCCATCAAAAGTTATAATCAATGTCAGGCAATAATGCAACTTCAGTTACCAAGTTAGATTGCGGAAGAGGGCGTTGAGTTGCACAAATGAGTCACATTATTCAGCACATCGGCATCTGCTGGATGTAGTGCTGCAAGACCAGGAACCTAAAGGAACTGTTAAGACATTTAATCACAAATAACGTTAATGGTGCAAATGTATTCAATTGTTGCATAAATGTAGTCTAACTCAAATGAAAGAAATAAACTGAAACCCCTGAGAGCGAAAACATTTCCAACTCTGCCTTCATGCAAAAGCACCACACATAAAGGCATCTACATTCAGATTCCTATCACCTAATATCATGAATTTAAGGCCAGAATACAATTGAGAACGTTCCCTCCCAACATCGTGCCTTTTGAAATGAAGGCCAACTTCTTTGTTAATAACTCTGGGGAGTACTCATTTTTAACAGTCCTTGACCTCCATTATGTCCAAAACACAAGATTCCCTTAACCTTGAGTCACTAGCACTCCCATACGAATATTACTATTCCCTGAAACCATCCACCATTGAATTTGAAATCAATTGTCATTGCGGTAATAACAGCCTGTCAGCCATTGATAACTACACAACACTGTACCTTTAATGAAAAAAAACCCACTCCATCTCTCATCTTCTGTGCCACCCATATGCTCACTCTCCCACACAGCAGCCTCATACTCCAGCTCGTCTTTGCTCTGTCTGTCTGTCTGTCTCTCTCTCTCTCTCCATGTACTGCTCCTCTCCGAAGCTTCACCACGCCGGCGAAAGGAAGAACCAAAATCACTGCACTCTTTCAAGTCCATGCCATTTAGGACCTACACAGAAAACACCCACTTCCTGTGCTGTTCTTCTTGCAATAGGTAGGAAGCCTCTGAAATTATTGTTTTATTTCCTGTTCATTCAGTACTGCATTTTTGGGCTTGCATTCCATCCAAAGCTTCTTGTACAGGATAGGGATGATTATTCCAACTCAGTATCTTTCTGGTATGAACCTCTAATTGTATTAGAACGTAACCAAGATGGATGGATATCTTTCCTTACTGATCATGTTTATGTCTGTGGTTTGAACACGTGCTAAATTCAAATGTCAACTCAAACTAATAGAGAGATCAAAGTCGTAAATGATCATCAATGTATTGCAGCTACGGCAAGAGCTTTTTTTGAAGAGGGTGACATTATTACATCTGCGTTGCTCAATGTTTCCATCAAAAGTGTTCCTGATGTGTGTGATTCACTTCTCTGGAAACGTAAGCGCACGTTGGTTCATGTTTAATGTTTGTTACAACTCTGATCGCAGAAGTGTAGGAAATTCCCCACAAGCTGCTCACTTCGCTGAACGTTCTCTCTCTCCTGTAGTTGAGAGGAAAGAAATGTCATCTGAGCTGTACATTTCACAATAAAGCTGACTTGAAACTCAAAATTTGAAACATTCAGTTGAAACAATTCTTCAAGGCCTGGACATGAATGATTTATCAAATATAAAAGAGCCTCTTTGCATATTTGATTCTTGTACTTCACAGTTACCCCTGCACGGTTGGTTGGATAACCTAAAGATATATTGTTGGCTAGTATCACCTTTGAGTTTAACATTCCTAGATTTTATTTCAGTTGTCATCAGTAGGGCTTTGGGTGAGCTGTGGGGCCAATTATAGCTGACTTCGGGCGATAGTAAAGGTGGGGTATACCCTGGACTGGTTGCCAGCAAATTGCAGGGCACATTTAGACAAACAACCAGACATTCACACCTATGGATCATATGTTTTCCTGCAGTAGAAATTTGAGGCGCAACGTTTGGCCTTCTGCAAACAGTGACCCTGACTTCACAATCGACGTCCGGCTCACCAATCTTGTAATTCCACCACATCACAAGAGACATTATCACAGAAATGATGAGGACACTTCACTAAACCTTTGCTCCGACAGTCTCTCGTGTGCCAACAATAGAACTGAGATTAGACAAGAAGCTCAAAGGGGGACAACGTACAGCAAGCTGTCATCTCTTCACCCGAATGAACGTGGCAGTGTGAACTCAGTTCGCTAGAGTAAATTTTTTATTTTTTTTTTTCCTGACCAGGTTATGGCAAGCTGGTGTTTCTGCAATCAGCAGCATGTGTTCTGACAATAACAAGGAAGTAAAAAACAATGAATGCAAAAGACTATGATAGTGCTATGTGAACTAAGGTGTCCTCGAGCAATGGTCCACTTGTCCTGTACTGTGCTACAGCCCAGTTGCCCCGCCCTCTACCTTCACACTGCACTGCGCTCATCCATATATCAAGCAAATTTACGAACACTATCATTTCATGACCACAACACGGCTTTTTTTGCAACCTTCCAGACTTCATCGCTTTTTCCACGTCATTTTGGTTGTTTTGATTTTGTGGAGTAGAGCTGCCACACTGGATGAAAAAAAACAGCAGAATCTTATGAGAACAAAGTTGTAATGTTTATCAATGAATGTCTAAATTCCCACCTAAAATAATACAAGTATCCACTGTCCCTCCAAAGACCTGTCATATGTTGTCAAAATTCTTGTACTAGATTCTTGTATTTTATTCATCCAGTTTTGTTCAATGCTGCACATTGCTTGCCTGGGCATAAGCAAGCACACTGCGCCCATGTCCGCCTTGTTCAACGGTGCTGAAGCCTGTGAAATATAATGCGGGCGAGTCAGGCATGGAATTCGTAATGTTGGTGCCATGTGTTCTTGAGCATGGTATGATCTGCCTAACAAAACAAGGGCAACAATATTCAAGACAGTAACTTTCAGGTTTAGATGACCGGAATCAATAGTTAAATCAAAATGAAAACTATTGTAGTTGCAAAGCATGTGACCCCGATATCTGGTTTTAGCACAACTCCGCGATAATCTCATTACCTTTCCCCAAACTCATATTCCACAAAATCTCCAGTGTTCACAAGTTTATGCATTTACTGGGGGCTTGAGGAAATCCTTGTTCTGTTCTGTGGTCAGCAAGATGCAGTGTGTGAATGAAAATGGTTAATTTTGTGTGTGTTGTCAGCCAACAAGTCATGCTTTAAACTGTCAACTTGAATTTACCTCAGAAAGAAGCCATGAGTCGAACACAACACACATATTTTAAGTCACGTCACACTCTTCAAGGCATTTTTTTTTCTTCAATAATCCATTATGCATAGAAGCTCTGGCTCTCCCTGATATTTCTCCTACCTTCTTGACGTCAGTAGCCATTTGTGAGGGTTGCCCTGGCAACGGCCAGCCTCCCCAGGCGATGTCTGGTGGATAAGACAGCCCTGATAAAGCCTTTTAAGGTCTTGCTGTTGCTACACCTTTTAATTGCCTTTGATACAGTGAAAGTATGAAATGGCGGTCATTTGGGTCTGGCACCGCATGTGAAGCAAAAAGAAATTGAGAGTAAAATGTCATGTTTCATGTTTTTTTTAAAAAAATATATAATAACAGAAATGTGTAAACCATATAAACTACACATATGTACATTGATTGGTAGGACACATTCACATTCATTGTATCAGATGTCAATGTAATTCGCCTTTATACAAACCACCATGAAGAATAAGAGGAAGTTTACCTGTATATACTATACACACTCACACGCAGCCTTCTCAGTTTTTGCTTAGCAAATAGGAGATGTTGTAAAGTCAGCCCATGTTGTTTCATCCACAGCCATTAAACTACCACAAATTCAAATCCTTCACCGTTACTCTGCTTGATTTTGCATTGATGCAAAATCCTGGCATACATTATGTGCTGCAGGTGACAATACAATTGAGCTACTGTACAACGTAACCTGTCCAGGCTCCCAGATACTATTTATATCCCAACTGATATGTGTGTCCCCCCCCCCCCCCGCCCTTCAGACATTAGAGCTATTGATGTTCTATTTTTATAGTATGAATCTGCCACCTCCCCTTTTGGTTGCCAAGCAAAGGACCAGGGGACCTAATTGGGAAAAGATGTGCCTTTTGGACACTGTCTCTGAATCTCACCTGGCTAATGCATTCAGCTGCTTTTCACCAGAGATAAATAAATAAAAAAGCAGAAGAGTTAAACTGTAGTATATTCTCTTCCTTGGATTATTTTCTGGTGAAGAATATGTGAGGGTGTTGCACTGCAGTAATTGAATTACTGGCAAACTGTGATTGCATCATATACTTTTTACATCATTCTTGTGTTGAGCAACTTCATGCATGATCTGAAAGAATATGGCACGATAATCTAGAAGGTTTCTGCTTGGTCTTGCTTGATTTGACCACTGTGCATATCGGCGGGCTTGGTATTAGTGATGACTAATATTGAGGGCATGCAGGTTTGTTTTTAAATGGTGGTTTTATTCATCCATAATGATGTTAGTCCACAATTAATCATGTTAATCAATAACAATGATTGTAGAAATAAAATAAAAAATCCCAGATACCGTAACAATAAACCAACACAACACAGTATCTCACTAATGCTCATTTTGTGTTTGGAGGCGAATGAGTTTGACACACCTTTAACTACTGCTGGGTGTTAATTGAATTAGACTTAATCTGACCCCATGCCACTTCGAAAGGAAACCAAGCGCTGGGCAACTTTCATCTTCCCTCGATTGATTATAGCTCGTGCAGAGATATGGAAAAGCCTACTCCACTGCTGCCTTTCATTGGCTCCATTAAAAATTCATCCGAACCGAAGGGAAAGGGATCCCATTCAATGAGCCAGATGCAGTCCAGGCGTGATGTGTATTTGGGAGACTTGGTACAGCTGTCTCCCAGCACAGTCCAAACCAAGTATCTGACCATAATCTTTTGAACCCGAATTATTTGGGTGACAAATTGTAATAAGATCATTTTAGCTGGTAGGTAACTTTAGTCATTCTAGCTCAAAAATCACACACTACAACTGTTCTGTATTGCTAAAGATGTCCCGCAACCACTGTAATGCTGTTTATACAGTACTGTATTTGTTTGGGGCAATTTAGGTAATTAAAAACAAATTAAAGGTGTCGCACTTTTTTCAGCTCTGATTCAGTGATTTAAGTAGCTTGTCGGTATTTAAACAAATCCGTGTCTAAAGTTGACTCAGTGTTGTAACCAGTTTTGTAAATTTAATATTTGCTTCCTGTATCCTGGTCGCTTCCCTTTTCACAAGGGGAGCTAACAGACTGTACCATTTTTCGACAGGGTACGCGTATATTTTTTATGCTATTTTCCTGTGTTCTGGGAACTGATATTACAGAAATTGGCTTGCGCTAAGTGTTAGAACATCATTAAGTGTGAGGAATTCCGATTGATTATGTGTTTTGGTTGTTTAGGAAAATCTCGACACACAATTAAACCCTACGCACCCCTTCAGCGTAGACTGTTGCCATGTTCCCACTTTCATGGGTGTGGTGATTAGCTCGCTTGGAGAAAATTTTGTCATATCTGGCCACTGTGGAGCCAGCTCCAGAAACAGGAAACCCCCAAAATTTGCTGAACACAACTTCAATCACAGCTAGGACTATGATCGTCGTGTGACCGGCCTGGTACGCACTATAAGGACGGGCAAGACTATAAAGGGGAGGGAAAATACTGTTTTTCAGGTAAGGACGTGATGTCTTGTCTCCCAACGCCGAGCCTTCGTTGTTTCCTGCTTTTCACTGGAGACACTTTAATCTTGCCATAAAGCGAAACAAAATGTCTTTTGACCACCGAGTAACTTGACGTAAATGTCCCTAGGATGCTATTGCCTCCTTTCTCTGGATTGTGTTTCTTGGCGAATTGGCAAGCGACTCTATCCAGGCGGCCTGATTCCAACCTGTCAAATGACACTCGTGTGGAAGTAAAACGATAGTAAACCCGTATGGACGCATAACGTGCTTGTGACACATAGCAGCTTTTCTTTCATGTACTAGCTCAACATACCGCGTCTTGTTTTGTGTGTGTTTTTTTTTTTTAACCCAAATCCGTTCAATATACCGGCGAGGCCACCCATCCAAGCCCGCTAGGGTGGCCAAGATTTTTTTTGTGGTTGCACTGTTTGCTTGGATGAGGAAATTCAGTCATTTCATGAGTAAATCTGCAATACCGTCCTTTAAATGCATGCTGTACATGGTTCCTTTGATGTGAAAAAAAAACCCTTCAAAGTGAGTGGTTACTCAACGGGGACATTAAATACTCTGAAGGTACAATTGGGTCATTTTGAATTTGTTATATAGTGCAGGGATTCTCAACAAGTGGGTTGTGGACAACTGGCAAAAAAAAAAAAAAATAGCACGTGCAGTGGTACCTTCTAGTGTTGTAGACAACCCGAGGCCAAGATATTATCGAGACTAGAGTATCCGAGACAAGACCGTATAAATCAAAGGAAAAAATCCACACAAAAAATGAATAAAATGACTCGTGTCTTTTTTTCTCCATTATGTTTGCAGCACAAACAAATTCTGCTATGTTGTTTTTGAAATTGTTCGATCAAACAAATCTCAAATCCAAGCAAATTTGTTTCACTTCTACTACAAGTTATGCAATCATACTTATTAAAACACAATTGTTCTCACAAGAAATGATAAATGTTATTTTACAAAGAAAAATTTCAGTAAAACTCATGAATAATGCTTAATTATTAAATGATTACTGATCACGGTAGCAGTGCCCTGGTCTTGATCACAAATCCAGAGTCGTCCTTGTCAGAGACAGACAAGGCAGAGTCAAAATGCCTTCAATTTTGAGATGAGACATAGATCCTTAAAAAGTAATACAATACTTCTGTCTTGACTTGCAAGTTGAATTTGTTCCTTGACCACGCTCAACTCAAAACACTTGTAAACATTGTAACAAATTTCGTGCAACAATCAAAAGTTGCAAACATCTTCTGATTCATGCCAACATTTTTTGCAAGAATAATAACTCAAGTCACTGTCAATCTTTACTGCGATATGCCATCTAATACTGTTACGGAGAATCAGGAAATATGGTATTGTGCTTAACTCAAATTAATTAAATAAATAAATAAAAATACCAACTGAGAAAGTTGTTAGCACGACTGCGTAAAGGTGGAAAGTTAATGTAGAACCCTGTTGTGCCAAAACCTAATTTCTGACTGTGACTCATTTTGCTATGCCAGGTCACTTTTTTGCATTAACATCATAAACTGTCAGCAACACAAAATATTACAGATTAAATCATAACAACAACAACAACAAGGATTGTCCCAATCCACTCCACATGATTGGAAATCAGGGCCGCTCACGTGATTTAAAAAAAAAAAAGAAAAAAAATTCAGCTGATCGGTATTTGTTGAAATAGATTAGATTAAAAAAAAATCTTAAATTATAAAGTCAACAGTAAAATATTTAAATTCTTTACTTGATTTGAACCACTGTTGATTTGCAGCCATATACGAAGGTATCACCTTGGATAACTATTATTAATATTTAATTTTTAATAAAATATAATTGAGACAATTTGGATGTGGTCATCTTTTGTCTTCATGGCATTGCAGAGGTATTTGATCGTGACGCAAAATCAAATGATTTGGATTCAGGTGCACAAAAAGGACATCCCTAAATAATACTATCCCAAAAATGATCAGTCAGGTCACACGCCCACAAGTAGATGAAAAACCTATTTGCACTCTCTCAAGCTTTAGCGGTAAAACAGCAGCACCATTTAGGGTGGAAGTCTGCAACTTTGTGAAAGTGAGTTGAGGTGTTTTATCTAGTACTTTGCTTACATCTTATGGAATGTTTGACAAATGGGGGTTTGCTTGGATTACTCTTTAAATGCTGCTTAGCCCATTTGTCATTTTGCGTTACGATGGCAGACTTGCATTGCATAATTCTTTGTTTTACAGTTAAATTCACCTGGGAGTGACAAACAGTTGGAAGAAAGCATATTTTCCCTCTCATTTGTAATTGTTAAATAGCTGTGGAACTGTACACAGTCATTCTCTTGGGTGGAGGGTAGTTTGGATTTGAAAGATCGAGAAATACTTTATTGTATTGTATCTTTTTGTTTTTGTTTTTTTTGACTGTGAGGTATTGCAGTACATTTTGACTACCGGTACACCATGCAGCCCCAGTCTGACAATGACGGTGTTGTTATTGAAAGATAATAAATGGCAGTATTGTCATAGCAGCTGCCGTGCAGTGGTCATTTCACAATGTCGCTATTGTTGGGAGTGTTGGGATTCCCTAAAGATTTTTTGGGGGGGTGATCATAAACATTGAGAATAGTCAGCTTTATTTAGATCATGTTATAATTTTTGTTTGTAACTACCCTTGAGAGTAAAACCGAGGCAGGAAATCGGATGCCTCTCTTTAATTTTGATGGTTATGACTTAAAATAAAAAATTGCTTCATTATTAGAATATAATTGATATATACTCTATAAATGACCATAAACAATTGGAGGATGCCCAGTGGTTAGATACATTGTGGTTGTTTACAAGTACAGTACCACTTTGGTTTTGACTTTGTGATGTTGAAGTATTTCTGTAATTTGTTTGTCTATTATGGTAAGCAAAGTGTGATGGTGGTGTTCATGCTAGATTTTCGTCTATATACTGACTATGCAACACAGGAATTTAATTTGACCGATTTTATTCAATCAGCTTCAGTCAAAGAAAAGCAGCCAAAAAAAGAATTTCACAGAGCCAACCTTACCAAAACTCTGTTGGGTGAAGCCGCAACTTTTTAAGCCTATGCTTTTTTTTTTTTTTTTTTTACAAAACAAGGCATTTCAATAGGAAAATCATTAATGTCATCACCTCAAAAATTGTCATGAAAAGTCCATCCATCCATTTTCTAATCCGCTTATCCTCACAAGGGACATGCTGAAGCCTATCCCAGCTGTTTTTGGGCAGTAGGCCGGGTACACCCTGAACTGGTTGCCAGCCAATCGTAGGGCACACATAAAATAACCTTTCACGCGCACAACCACGCCTCGGGATAATTTTGAATGTTCCAATTACCTGCCATGCATGTTTTTGCAATGTGGGAGGAAACCGGAGTGCCCGGAGAAAACCCACGCAGGCACGGGAGAACATGCAAATTCCACACAAGGATGTCGGAGCTGGAATGGAACCCTTTACCTCTGCACTGTGAGGTGTGTGCCGTGCTTACCAGTTGACCCACCGTGCCGCCTCATGAAAAGTCATCAAACGAAAATTATATACAGTATTTGTTTGTTGCACAAATGTGTTATAAGCCAATCAAGCAACAAAAATACATGTATACACTTATGTTTCCTTCATATTTTTACTGAGCACTATTGGGTCATCTCATCGCTGACTGAAATGAAATATATGATTATTTACTATGCATGTATTATTGTTTTCTGTTTGGAGTGATGAAACCAAAACAACGCACAAAGTCATATAATTGGATGTTTGCCAAATAGAGGTGTGTTGACATTAGTCCACAAGCATATAATGGCTTATGAGAAGTGGCAACTGGCCTTTCCGGAAAATTGACTCACTAGAAGCACACCAAGCATTTCTTCCATTCTCTGGATGTTTGAACAAGTCATGAACAGGTTATTTGAACATGTATGTCTACACCCGGTTGATTGAACCTACTGTCACCAGTTTGTAACCGACTCAGGCGTTGCGATTTGTGAACTCCTACTTGGTAGTCGGGACAGACTCAAAAGATCCTGACAAAAAAATTACCGGTATGTGCTGTTGTAGGACTATGTAAATTTATGCTCAGGCTGCCGGTAAATGTGACCCCAATCAGATTATTTATTTTTGCCCACATGTGACCTGTATCTGATTTAATTCACCTCAGTCAGGCACCTAATATATTTAGGATTTAAGGTTGTTTTTTTTTTGCTCATATTTATTCTCGTAAATAAATACCACAAGCCACTGTCTGAATGTTTTCTGTAAAATACTCTCGAGCAGTGGTTCTTCACCTTGTTAGAGGTACCAAACCCAACCAGTTCATACGCACATTCACCGAACCCTTAGTGAAAAATAAAAATCTGATTCAAGAAGTGTTTGTTCAGATTTGCCGGTGCAAGACTAGAGTTGCTCAACTTGGCATGACAAATCATGCAGATAGGATGCTGAGTCCCATCACGTTCCGTGATGCATGTGAATCCATGTGCTAAATATTCGTCCAACCACTTTTGTTTTTGTTTTTTTACTCGATGGCCAAGCAGGCGTGTCATAACTAATCTACATCTTGAGTCGGGTGTGCCTTTACCTCCATGGCAGAGGCTCTGTCGAACCCCTGAGACGGATTCACGAAACCCCTGGAGTTCGATTGAACCCAGGTTAAGAACCACTGCTCTAAAGTATTTTCAAGTGTGTGAAATATGCATTATTTAGCATGAGCTGGTTTTCCATGGAGACTTTTTGTCATTGCGATCTCTGGTAACCTGTTTACATGTGACGTGATCTCTTCCAATGTGTCCATTTACAAGCTTCGCTAAATTATTCCCATAAACCATATGACAATTGACATCACATGATTTGTCAAGGTGGAGTTCATTCATTGTTTTAACACTTTTGTTAAAGAAATATCTTGATAAAAACAGGTTGCAAGTACAGTACTTAAAAAAAAATGTTCTCCTGTCACACAAGAGCTCTGCAGCTCTTGCAGCGTACCGGAGATCTCGCAGCTCGGTATATGACAATGTCACTCCGCGTTTTGTCAAGACGGAGCATGCACAGACCAGACATGGCTTGGCAATTGAATTGCTTACATGGCGCTTGTTCGGATTGGCAAAAGGAATATGAATCCAAATGAAAGACCATTAAGACTCTGCCTTTGTATTCCGATTGAGGTGTTTATATGGAGCATTTTCAGGTTAACTTCTTGCTTGAATTAGATGTACCGGGGTACACTAGATTTGTTGAAGGAAGGGTAACTCAGCCAAGGTGGAATGACAAAGTATACCTAAATTGACAGTCAAAACCCTATGCCATTTGGGGTAGTAGAACTTGGTGCCCTTTGGTCACAGGTTACCTTTGTAACTATTGATTCAACAAGTGATGCACCTATCACTGAACTAATGAGACAATTTTAGCCTTGTTTACAGTATTTCTCACTGTAACATCCATGTCACAAGTCTGTTTCAGTCAGAGTTCTTGAATGAATTCTAATATTTGTATAACTGCTTTTCCACTAAGCCTCGAAAGAATTGTGTGCACATTAGTAGCCATTACGTTTATGTAAATATTTGTCTTATCGAGTGTCTACTGTCTAGCCACCACCATCATAGGGAAGAGATGTTTGAAAGTCTTGAATATTTTCAAGTAGTTTATATGTTGAAAATTCTGTCCGGTCATTTATCACCTCCACCGCAAGGTGTTGTGGATGACACGGTACTTTGAATGACATGCAGATCTGTTTATTAAGGTAATGCACGTCACAGGTCAGCCAGCTCCAAGAGCCTCTTTCTCTTCAGGGGAGTTGCGTCAGCCAGGGGGAGAGTGTGACGTCTTTCCTGGGCAGCTGAAACAATTTCATCGCTTGGCCGCAGTGACACGTCATTCCGGTCTGATACCTCCTGAGCTGAGAAAAGCCGGGCCATGCGTTCAAAAAGCAAGTTACAGAACTTGAAATGCAGCTTGTGTGACAGGAGTTGGGCTCCGTTCAGAACTAACAGCGGTTTTAATCCAAAGAAATAAACTTCTCACTCTTGACATTTGCTTGATTTCCAGCAAGGAAGAGAAAGGGGATGGATCAGCTGTAATTGTTGAATTATAGAAAGTGGAACTGAAAATTTAATCTCGGAGAGTTGTCTTAAAGTGGGGAAGCACTTTCTAAGTGCTGTGTGACCCATATTCAGGCTCCCCAAGGTAAAGAAGGGGGCTACATGCACACGAATAGACACACACATTCATGTAAAGATGTGTAGTCTGACACCAGAAATATTTTAGATAAAATGACTCACGCCTCCATCTTGTCCTAGTCACAACGAATCTTATTTGGACCAACTGTACTTGTACAACTCCTCATTTAATGGCATTTCTTTGGCCCATGATCATAGGTCACCTCTGAAGTTTCCTGGAAATCAATTACTGTTAAGTAGTCTTTGCATAATCTTGCTTTGCTATGTAACAAACAGTATAAGCCCCCATAAATGGAGAAAGCTTCAGCTTAGTCACAATCAACTCTAACTTCGATATAGCTGTGCTTCTTTTTCTGGCAGTGATGTTTTCTCTTCCTGGCTTCTTTGAAAAAGTGAACCTTGCCGAAATTTAAAGTGGGACTTTTATTATGGACAATGAATTACAAAACCACAAGCAAGGATAGGGAAGAGCATGTCATTCAAAACTTGCAATTATTAGTGTTCTCGCTTCCTTTATGTGCTGTGTTGAGATACAGGAGATCCCTCAAAACTGTACTGTACACTGTTGCATTTTAAACCGGATTTGGTGAACCAAGACATTTCCACAACTGCGTGTGCTTTCACACCGTGACACAGCGTCGTCCCTCAATTAGATGAGCGCTGATGTAAATGCCGGCACCTGGTGTGATGACTAAAATACTGCAATATGTATTCAACACCCCTCTTGTCATCCCAGCATTAGACTTCACACATTTTGGATTTTTGCGGCTGATCACCAATCACGACTTTAAATAAACCGATCACTCGAACAGGTAACATGATGGAGCGTTATGTCCTTTTAAATAGCCTGTTTATTGACTGTATAAACTTGTGGATTGTTTACAGAGGATCAACAAAAAGATTCTCAAGGATTTCTGCCAATGTTTAACAATCTTTGCTGCGCCCCAAGGAAGCAAAGGACGCAGAAAAACAAGTGATTTTGAATAGTAAATATTTATTTAACTGGTCGAACTTGATTTTTTTGGTAACAATGTGTAGCAGCCGTCAAATCATACAATACAAAAAATACAACTAAATACTCTTTCGAAATGATTTTAATGAAGAATGTAACTTGTGGGTTTATGACTCATAACTTCTGCATGGCAGAATGAAGTGAATTGTGCTGCTGACAAGGGATGGGTACAGAGCCCTGGTACTAAACTGCTCCCAGGGGTGAATATTTAAAATCCTTGTGTATCGATCAGCGCTATCCTTAATTGTCATGGAGAAATTACTCATTAATATTTATTTATTTAGTCTATATGAACGTTATTTTGCACCTCCTAACTGTATGATGTTGTTTCGAACTGGAAATAAATTGTTTTTCCTCTAAGATGCATGTTGACAGTCAGAGGCGATCCACCTTGCCCCACTGAAGCGCCATACTGGAGAAGCACCTTTAACTCCTTGTTTTTTTTTTTAAACTATTATTTTGATGTGTGGGTTCGGTTTTGGGGTACCAGTTGTGACTGCTGAGCCATCCAAGTGCCACCTACTCGGGCATCAAAGTCGCGCTGCCACCAAGTCAGCAGCTTTGAAGGCTCAGAGGAGTGAGGTTTTACTCGCGTACACTCATGCTAAGCAAAGTAAGTTGGCGTCTTTTACGTTGCGTTAGCTCTGTTGCTCGAGCGTTTCCTGTTGCACTAATGTAGAAATTTAGTTATTCTTGGTGGACATGCCTGGAGTGGGATGGAAGATTGACGTCTTTTGCCAGCTTCGCTCAGAAGTTCCTGATGACTGTACATAGGCTTTGCCTAAATTTGGAGTGATTATTAATTTTTCTCTCCTAAACGAAATTACACACTAATACAACATAAATAGCAGAGAGTGTGCTGTGACAAAATGGCCATAATGCTTGCTGAAATGCCATAGGGGGGATCGATACTGGAAAAAATGTTGATGCCTCTGATACCACTAAGGTGGATTCAGAAGCTGAAGAGGGGAAAAAAAAGAGACACTTTTGATCGGTACTGCATTTTCAGTATCGTACGGAACAAGAAAGCGGTGGCAGATGCACACAAGCATTCGAGCGGAATCTCTGCACAACAAAAGAAATTTCATATGTGGGGAAACACTGCACACTGCCTCTTTTACCAACTGTGAGAAAGGTTAGTGCCGTTCATACAGACGAGCAAGATGGAAGAAGGGCAGAAAAATGCCTACCTTTATGAAATTGTGAAAGGGCTTACTCTTTTGCTGGCCAACATGTACTGTATGATGCGGTACAGTGCAACAACCCAAAATGCTCAGTGTGTGTTAAAGGTCAGAGTGGGTCTCACTCAGATGGCCTTTTTGAACCATGCTGGGGGTGTTTGAAGAGCCAGACCGCCTGGCAGGCCTCAGCCCTGCTCCACCCTTTGCTGCTCTCCAAACAGGATACACTACATTTGTTTGATGGAAGGATGAGTAACTTTGCATGCGTCTGCTGAATTTAATTGTTACGTTCTCTTTTTCTTGCAGGTGTCTGCAGGCGAGAGAGTGCGGGTGTCCATCTCTGTCTGTCTTTGTGTGGGTGTGTGTGAGTGTGTATGCGAGAGAGAGTGTGCAATTTCTTCACGCAGTCAGCATTTGGTGTGGCTTGTGACCTGAAGACATCTGCGGCACAATGAGTGAGCTGGAACAGTTGCGGCAGGAGGCAGATCAACTACGCAATCAGATCCGGGTACGACAATACAGTATTGTGTGTAGTTCAATGCCCGGGTGCATTTATTTCAACCTCTGGAATGAGCACACCTCAAAAATCATAACTTGCTCAATTTGTTTTTGTTTGTTCAGTAGAAAATGTCAAATGATGCTACGATATAATTTTTTTTAAAAAGTCAGTTTGAGTTGAAAGTGTTGTCTTTGCTCAAAAATGTGTACTTTTAAGGAAATAGTTAGCTGAAAACCAGGCACCAGTTAACTGCATGAGACCCACATGTATCCAATATTACTGTTAAATGGATTACATATTGTAGAAATATGTAATGTTTTACACTGAATAGATTTTTATATACCATTACAAAAGTTATAATCATATAGCATTAATATAAACCCGAAAGTGCAATGGGGCATGTTAGAACATATATAATAATAATTATTATTATTATTTTGTGAGCTTGAAATCCTATGCACGCTCCTGCCTGAATGTGCGTATTCATCACATGTGAGCGACTGTCTTCACTGTACGCTATGACGCAAACACTTTCATAAGTGACAATGACACATGCCATGTGTTTGCCTTCCCCCCCGCCTCCCTTTTTTTTTTTTGTAACGTACGGTGCACGTGTTGCTGTTTGAAATTTTTTTTTGTTTGCTCACCGCAGGATGCCAGGAAAGCCTGCAGTGACTCTACTTTGTCACAGGTAAGTGGAAGTCAAGAAAAAACACACTGCGCTCCATAATTAAAAAACACATCTTAACCCCTTGTTAAGATGTGTTTTTTAGCTACTAATTTATATATAAAGGACAAAGATTTGAAAAATAAGAGGCAAATCCAACTTTTAATTCAAGTGCATGTATTCAGTGGGGGGGGGGGATCCCACTTTGAGAATGAGAGCAAATTATTTTTAGGGATGTCCCAATTCGACCATATGATCGGAAATCGGGGCTGATCACGTGATTTTCACCTGATCCAGTATCGGGTGAAGAAGATTGGGTTTTATACAAACTCAATTCCAATGAAGTTGGGCTGTTGTTTAACATGAATAGAATAAGATTAAATGCAAAGCATATTCAACCTGTATTAAATTGAATACCCTATAAACACAATATATTGAATATTCAAACTCTTTCACTTTGTTTTTGGCAAATAATCTTTCACTTAGAATTTCAGTGTCTCTTATCAAAAGGTCAATATCACAGAAGTTCAGATTTCCAGCTCTTTTCATGGTATGCACATCTGGATGTGTTAAGGCACTTGGGATAGAGCACCTTTTGTATGAAGTCACCTAGTTTTCAAGTGAGCAAAAGTCTGGGAACGGACATAATTAAGGCAACAAACCGTTTATCCTCACAAGGGTCACGCACGTGCTGGAGCCTCGCCCAACTGCTATGGGCCGGCCACAAGTCCACGCCATGACATGACCTCCACGATGCTTCACAGATGAGCTTGTGTGTTTTGGCTCATAAGCAGCCCCCTTCTTTCTATCACTTTGTTAGAGGTTCATCTTGGTCTCATCAGTCCATAAAAGCTTGGGCTAATTTCTGTACTTCTTTGCAAAATCCCTTCTGGCCTTGCAATTCCTTTTGCTGTGTGCATCGTGTGGTATGGCCTGTGTATTTCTTTTTTAAACGTCTTTATTGATGATGTTGCAGAATGAACGTCAAAGAACGCATAGACTGAACCCTCACTGAGTGTATTTAAGTCTTGCCAGACATGGAGCATGATTCCGGTTCAACTTGATTCAGAATATTTTGCTGACTCCTGAGGCACAATTTTCCCAGTAAACTTTGGTCTGTATCTAAATGTACAAACTGTGGGAAGTTTTTTTGTGGCTCATAAATGTACTGTCAAGAGGCATTCCAAGGTATACACAATGATGAACTTAAGAACATGACAGCATGTGGCACAAAAAGGCATGCGCAGTTGCTGTATTGTGATTCGATTTATTTATCGACATGGACTCAAAAGTGTTTTTGTGAATACGCCACTGATTCTGATTCCTGATGGGCTGTTCACATCCATTGTTGACGGATACTGTTTTGAACGGACCTTTACGGTAGAATCCAGTGGTGTGCGTTTTCAGCGATAAGTGTGTGTAACTACTGACACTCCTTCCTGTGTTTTGGCAGATCACAGCTGGTCTGGACTCAGTGGGCCGGATACAGATGCGGACGCGACGCACTCTCAGGGGCCACCTGGCCAAGATCTATGCAATGCACTGGGGGAGTGACTCCAGGTAGTGTAATTCTTCCTCAGACAAAGCAAATACTGTCGTAGCTTTATCCAACCTCTTGTGTTTATGCACAGCACATTTGAACCCAAGTATATTATGTCCATGTCTTGGGTGTGTGTAATCAAGTGATAACTACAGTATATGTTTGAGTATCAGTATTTTTGTGTCTTTGTACAGTATGTGTCTTAAACCTTTCTCTGTCTATCTCTCTCCCAATGCGATGCACTGGGCCAGTGACGGCAGTCCCAGGTGTGGGGCTATGTAGAGCTGCTACCACTCATTCTACTAATAAGACTAATACCACCATAAGTGAATGACACTGGCACCTCCACTTTTACTTATTAGCACAGACTTCCCATTCCTATCACACGGGTGGTGTTTGCAGTGCACGGACAGCGGCATCAAACACAGCTTGTTGAATACCACCTTGCAGATGCAGTTTGAGAACTTTTCCAATACTTGAATGATTCAGAAAGAGTCACAGTCTAAACTGGTGGTCCAACTGTGTTTGTGCACTTGGACTTTCCACATCATAAAAAGCATACAAACTGCGTTTTTAACTCTTGCACTAAGAATTATTATTTTTACATGTGCATGTAGTCCCTGCAGTGGCTTTCTATTTTTATGATGTGCATTCTGGGGGAATTCTACAACATTAACCTTTTTATCACAGGCAAATGTACTAACCATCTTTTAACATTATGTGGATGATTGAGATGGCAGTTTATCCAGCATGTGTGCACACACTGTGTGATCCAGCAGGGAGTTTATTTTGTACACAGCTACTGACATTTGTGCTCGGTGGCTCCCCACTTGATTGTAGCACATCCCCATCAAGCCACTTCCTGTCCCTAGAGAGCAGGAAACATGCGGTCGGGGTGTTTCCACATTTGCACTACGCAGGCATCGCTCTGTCTCCTCTAGTTCTCTCCGCCCCTTCTCATTTTCTTTCTACTTTAGATTTAGCATATTTGCAGTTTCTTTGGGTTTTTTTTTTTGGTTGTTTTTTTCCTCACTCATCAAGATTCCATTGTGACTAATATTACATGAAGCAGGACTGAGAAAGAAGGGAGCACAACATGGATGCATTCTGCCAGTACACCTTAAATTTTGTCTACACAGAGCACGCACGGTGTCTGCCTGTCATCGCTTTGAAAGCACCAGATGCATGCACCATAGTACAATATATGTACAATGCATGCACACAATGCCTTTTTTTTTCTTTTATTCTTTTTAGGCTTCTTGTCAGTGCCTCGCAAGATGGAAAGCTTATCATCTGGGACAGTTACACCACAAATAAGGTCAGAAAACCGCCAGACGGCAGTTAACTAAGATAGAACACTCTTAAAATGTATTTCACAGTTCACGCCTTTAATAATTTCTCGGCAGTGTTGATATAAAAAGGCGGTTGGTATCCACAGATGCATGCTATCCCCCTGCGCTCTTCCTGGGTGATGACATGCGCCTATGCTCCCTCTGGGAACTATGTGGCCTGTGGTGGCCTGGACAACATCTGCTCCATATACAGCCTGAAGACCCGCGAGGGCAGTGTGCGTGTCACCCGGGAGCTACCGGGTCATACAGGTGGGCAGAACAATGCTCTTGCATTCTTGTGGAAGAGCGTCGGAAAGCACTCCGTATAAGATGATTGAAGGTAAAAAAAGCTAAATACGAATTCTCTTTGGAGGTCAGTGAGAGAGACTTCCTGAGTTACTGATCTATTGTTTGATGAGGTAAACAAGTCTTTCGAAACTTATGTCATGTCTTTGTTTATCGTAGTTGCTTATTATTGCAATACAGCACGGCCTATATTACCGGAGACAAATTCTTTGTGTGTTTTACATGCTTGGACAATAAACATGATTCTGAGACAACGGAAATGTTAACATCTGGGTCCATTGTCATTCTCTACTGTATGTTGCGTCTAGTTACACACACACACACACATTGTGCTGGATGAGTTTGCAGAAGTGTAGTCAGAGCAATGTAATCATGAGTCATGTTAAATACATGTAGGCTCATGTAGGTGATGCATGAATCTCTTCTTTCAGGTTATTTGTCCTGTTGTCGTTTCTTGGATGACAACCAGATACTGACCAGCTCTGGAGACACCACCTGGTGAGTGTGCATCTACTCAGTAGTGTGCGGTGAGGTTCATGGTTGGTGAGGCACTGACTCCTTTAGTGTCAGATTTACAAATATATATCAACCAAAAAGGGTAGATTATTCAA
Organism: Hippocampus abdominalis; assembly: GCA_018466805.1. NCBI lineage: Eukaryota > Metazoa > Chordata > Actinopteri > Syngnathiformes > Syngnathidae > Hippocampus > Hippocampus abdominalis. The sequence goes on along the minus strand of CM031701.1, from coordinate 9,881,266 downwards.
TTGGCTAAACATGATATTGGCGACATGCAGATATACGGCAAGCAGCACGAGCCAGTTGCATGTATCAACCCAGTTTGTGATGATTCACCTGCCTCCCCTGACCGCACGTCCCTGCATCTACTTCATGATGTTCCATGCATAAATGTAGTTTTCATGAAAGTGTGCACAAAATCGCAGTTTGGTTTGTGGTACAAGACTGCCACTCGATATTGCGTATTACAAAGTGTTTGATAACAGTCTAGCATTATGTGGAAATGAAGCAGCCATGTCTGTTGCCTTATACTTTACACCAGTTACGGCTATATGGACAGGTCCTTAGGAAAGAAATTATGGTGTGAAGGTATTTACTTGAATATATTTATGTATGTTAAATACTAGTTACAAAAGCAACATAAAAAGGGGGAATAACAGAAGATATCCTAGAATTTAAATCGACTTTTCGGGCCTTTTTAACATGTGGGACTCCAGAGGCAGCTAACAGATACCGGCTGGCCAAGCGGTCGCTGAAGCAAAAACCAGGGCATGGGAAGGGTTTAGAGAGGCCATGAAAAATGACTTTGGGGCGGCTTTGAGGAAATTCTGGTCCACCATCCGGCGTCTCAGGAGGGGGAAGCAGTACACCATTAACACTGTCAATGGTGGAGATGGGGCGCTGCAGACCTCGACTCGGGATGGTGGGGAGGATACTTTGAAGACCTCCTCAATTCCACTGACACGCTTTTCAGTGAGGAAACAGAGCCTGGAGGCTCTGAGGTGGACTCTGCCATCTCTGGGGCTGAAGTAACTGAGGTGGTCAAAAAGCTCCTTGGTGGCAAAACCCCTGGGGTGGATGAGATCCGCCCGGAGTTCCTAAAGGCTCTGCATGTTGTGGGGCTGTCCTGGTTGACACGCCTCGACAACATCGCATGGACATCGGGGGTAGTGCCTCTGTAAGAAGGGGGATCGAAGGGTGTGTTCCAATTACAGAGGAATCACACTCCTCAGCCTCCCTGGTAATATCTCTCCGTTAGAGAAGCTCAGTCATCCGGAGGTTCGGGTTGGGGGTTCTCACCATAGGAATGAAAACTCCGAGCTAAACCGAGAACACATGTATTGATGCAAAATACAGTATGTAACGTTCAATTTTTTTCCTTTTTTATTGCTGAAGAATTGACCAAATGTTCAGCCCACTCACGGTCACATAAATCCGAGATGAAATTCAATGTCACAATTGAAACTATAACTGGGATCCGCTATAAAGATCATCCCATACCTCTTATGGAAATGGGAGTTAATGAAGATCCAGTGCTCAATCAGCATGAACACTCTTTCCCTTCCAGCGCATTGTGGGACATAGAGACAGGCCAGCAGGCCACAACATTCACCGGCCACACTGGGGATGTGATGAGCTTGTCTCTCAGCCCGGACTACAAGACCTTTGTGTCTGGAGCCTGTGACGCCACCTCCAAGCTGTGGGACATTCGTGACGCCATGTGCAGGCAGTCTTTCACTGGCCATGTGTCCGACATCAATGCTGTCACTGTGAGTCACACACCCATACACACCCACACATACACACACGTGAAGGAAATTCTTAACTAAAATGGTTCAGATGGCATTTTCTTTTTCTGATTGCCTGAGATGACCTTTAGGTGTCAGACTCAGACTGACAAATTATTTATAGTTTTAGTACTTGCTATCCCAGGATGGCCAGATTATTCTCTGGCGCATCCACTTTTGTAATAACGTCACAGTGTTGTACTTTATGCAAATATACAGTGATGACATAATTAAATACAATAAGGAATAAAGGTGTGTGCACCATGATGATTCGCCAGACATTGTGCTTGATGCTCTATCTGGAGTGAGCACCTTGGCCACGTTGGGGTGTACCATTGTAACATCATCACTGATTTGTCATGATGCAATCATAATTGATCTGGTAAACTGTCAGAACGACTGTCGTGAATGACATAAAAAAAAATAAGAAAAAGCTGGGTTTGAGCTGGGCATAATGTAAAATGTAACCTCCCCTGCAGCAAAAGTGATACTGTAACATCATGTGGACATGGGTTTCTTCAGGGGGAGAATCATGACTCACGGGGCCCTTATAAAATGTTATTTTTAAAATTTGAGGTATTGAAGGGGTGAGGAACCAAGAGACATTTTTTTTCCACGTGGCATCAAATCCCTGATGCCCCCACCCCCTTGCATATAGATAAACAGCCACTGAAGATGCAGATTAAGAGAATTAGTCAATCCTGCACAAAGACTTCTGGTGCCACTTTGAGGGGACTTTAAACTTGGATAGAACCAAGTGTCCTGTAAACAAATGTGATTGAACACAAAAAAAATCTACAAATCGTTTGATTTGCCCGTTTTCATCCTTGCTGCAGTTTTTCCCCAATGGCAATGCCTTTGGCACCGGCTCAGATGACGCCACCTGCAGGCTGTTTGACCTGCGTGCTGACCAGGAGCTGATGATGTACAGCCATGACAACATCATTTGCGGCATCACATCCGTGGCTTTCTCAAAGAGCGGCCGTTTGCTGCTGGCCGGCTACGACGACTTCAACTGCAACGTCTGGGACACTCTGAAAGGCGAACGGGCAGGTATGTGGAGCCTTTTCGTGGGCCAGACCCCACTAGAATACACAACTATTATATGACATGCGGAATTTGCAGTGAATAATCCCACAACAAGAAAAATACAGTCGTGAAGCTAAGTATGTGTGGTGTTTTTTGTACATTGATATTTCTAAGATTTTGTAGAATAAAAAGTACTGCCTAAATATTACTGGAGAAATGATTGTAATGCTCTATGTAGTATCACGATTGAGTCACAAGATGGCAGCAAACGACCACAAAATGGATGTGCGTCTATTGTGGCTTCACATAAGATGCATTTCTTTTCTTTTTTTTACAAGAAATCGACTTGTATCGGATTTGTGTGCTGGACCTGGTACAAAATTTTAACTTTAAAGGAAACGCTAAGTATTTTTCATTCAAAATTTGTTTGGAGATGTTTTAATTAAAAAAACGTTTTTTGACATTCTTTGGCTCAAATCAAGAAGGCGTTATAGCGCAGTTACAAATGTGTCACACTCAGTTTTAGGTTGAATTCGGTGTCATGCAAACACTGTGTATTGCTTTCATTACATGACCGGAGAATGAGCTAGGCCAATCATGAAGTGAGACAACTCAGTGTGGCAGACTCTTGCTATATTTAGTGGCCCTTCGAGTTGCTTGTTTTCAACAAATGTGATAAGCAATGCATCTAGTAGCGTTTTGTGTTGGTGGTGAAGACTTCTGGAGACCGAGACAGCTTGACTTACTTATTGTTTGTCACACAGGCGTGCTCGCCGGCCATGACAACAGGGTGAGCTGCTTGGGTGTCACGGAGGACGGCATGGCTGTGGGCACCGGATCCTGGGACAGTTTCCTGCGGATCTGGAACTAAATGAAGCCAACCTCCTCTGGGCTGTCCTCCATCAGCACCTGAATTACCCCCCCTCCCTCCCCCACCTCCCCCCATACCACCCTTCACGCAACCTGACTCATGCAGGGCTAGAGCTGAAGGAGTCATCCACGGTGTTGCCCTTGAAACAATCTTTTCGCCTTTTGTTCCCCCTACACAGCAACCTGAATATTTTCAAGCAGTCCAATCAAAAACAGTCAAGGGATAAATTGCTAAAACAAACAAAAAGCATCATCTTCTCTAATTATGCGTGTCATTTGTAAATTTATATATAAAAAGACGGTATATATGTAAAGGTGTGTGCGTGTGTATATATATATGCATCATGTATGCATATATATATATAATGTTTATAATTTTCATTTCCAATATTTTATTTTCATAATCATTTTAGGCTTTTGCGTTTTCTTTCTACTTATTGCCATTATGACACAGCCGTGTGGCATCAAACTCTCGGCCTGTGCTCCGGGCAGAAGCGCTCCCCAGAAAACACGATAATCAGTGACATTGGGCATCGCAAGTGTCCCTGCAAATGTCCGATGATATTTAGTGGAGGAGGAACTCTGGCATTCATCAGCACAGGAAGGAGATCGCCGCGCATGTTTAGAGGGAGTTTGCCAGCTAGTTAATGGTGAGCTGAGGTGGATCCGTAAGACTCCAAATGTGCCACAACAAACCAAGTGACGTCGATCGCTTCTAATTAATCACACGAATGTACATGTCAAGTACAGTAGGTTTACTGTACGGACTAGCGAGTGATGATGCACAAATAAAAATTAAAATTGAGCAAAAGTAATTTGTTAGTACTGTAGAGACAAATTGGCTCCAGCACAGCCGAAAGCAGAAGAGTGTCCAGTAAAAAGCAAAATGCCAAACAGTTGTCTTCACAAATGGCTAATAATTTCCCACAGCACCCCTCATGATCTCTCCCATCAGAACAGTGCCACGGCACACTGGCTGAGATTCACCGTCCCGATACTGCACCGCAAGAGAAAGCAATTTGTCACAGAGCTGCGAGAGAATTCGCTGGACCAAATTCCGACCCCCTCCCCACCTTCCAAAAAAAATGGTTCCACTTCGAGCATTCTTTCTGACAATTTAAATGGAATTGTAGGCCATTTTGGGCTCGGTTTGAGAAAGCCTGCCACATGAAATGGTGCTTTTGCCACTCAAGTCCACACCAACCAACATCCGAGAAAAGTTAGGCTGTGTTTGGGGAAAGCTTTGTCTGTGGAGCACACACAGTGATGTGGACCACCACCTACAAGGATTGCAGCGACTCTTGGACTTTTTCAAAGAAAACAAATGAAGGAATATCAAGTCCCGGTGTGAACTGCAAGGACCTAACGTAAGGTGCCACCCCCCCCCCCCCCCCCCCCACCAAAAAAAAAAAGAAAAAAAAAAGTCTTGGAACATTTTCTGTATTTTATGTTTAGTTTCTTAACCCATTTTTTGTGAACTGTTAATACTGCTCGTGGACATCGTGTCGAAGAGAAATGCTAGGGAATGCACTCACAAACTGCAGTTCACCAACTGAGCACATGCGACTTCACTTCCAACAGGGTTGGGGAACCTATCTGCTATAGTACATATAATAATTGTCACGAAAACTGAATTTTATCATAAATGATCATTGGTATGACACTCATAGCATGATGATAGGAAGGAGGTTCCCCACCCGTGATTTACACACAACCTTGCCCCTTTTTGCTTCTTCAGTGGCTTGGCCCAAGCAGAGCTTCTCAACTGGTCTCCTTCAGTTTTTATATGGCCATTAAGTCACCACCCACTTTTATACTTAGCCAACCCAGGACATATAGCCATCCGCCACTCCCCCCTCCCAAGTCAATTTGGAAAAAAAAAAAAAAAATGTCACAGCACACCAACACATGAAAAAAAGTCACAAAAAGTTATACGGTGTATACAGTATATACACTGAAATAATTATGCCATCTTAATTTTCTCCCAAATGCTCAGAGTGAAATCTTGTAGTTCAAGTTAAATGAGGCCACACTTAGAAAAATATAAAAGCTGTGCACCTTACATTGAGCCACGCTTGACCAGAGTCTTGTCGATTTTAAAATTAATGTACAAAAATCCCCTGTGTCATTTATCTTGCCTCCAATCCAGAGCGCTGATGAATTTAACATGCTTAATGCATATACCTGTATGAATTTTATGTAAATATCTGTATCTTATCAATGTAGTTTTTCAACCACTAGTTGAGAAGCACTGCAGTCTTAAAAAAAAACAAAAAACAAGCTGAACATTGAGTTGTTGGACCTATCATGTGTCATCTCAGGTGCCTGTGTCCAAACATTGGACACTTTCTGCCTTACATCCGCCTCCACCATCACCACGAAGCAAAGTCTTGAATAGAGGCACTTGTACCTTTCCACTGGCCCACTTGAACTGGCACACGGTTACACTCGTGAACACTAAGGCGCACTTGTTGTCTACAAACACGAGCCTGTGTATAATTAATTCGACTTCAGATTTTTGGTACAATATTCTGCTTTACGCTTTGTGACAATTCATTAAGGTTCAGTCAATGAACATACAAGGATTCTATAGCCACCATGTGTGTGTGTGTGTGTGTGTGTGTGTGTGCGCGCGCGCGCGTGTCCATGTGTGCGTGCGCGTGCGTGCATTAATGCAATGGTTCTCAAACTTTATTTCACTATCACCTAAAATAAAGCGTAGTTGGTAATCAGGTTTTGTTCCTAAAAAGTATTTAAAATTTAAGTACAACTGAGTCCTGTGTATGAAATGTGCAAAATCAATAAAGCTGCCTTGCCTTGTAGTTGGGCGCTGACTCACGTCTGCTACACTTTGAGGATCACTGCATTTTTGTTGTGTTGGAATAGAATGTGAACGTAATAGTTATCTTGGGAATCTCTGAGGTGTCGGATGTGATGTGTGAGTGCGTATGTGTATGTATGCGCTTAACTTGTTGATTGATTAATTTTGTGCCAATGTCATTCATGGACCTTGAGCTGTGCCAATTGCTGCAGGATGCTAACTTGCAACGGTTTAAAGCAGTGTTTCCCAACCTTGATTGAACCAAGGACATATTTTACATGAAGAAAAATGCGACACATAAAAAAAACAAAAAAATGTAAAAAGTGGACATGCAGATTAAATTCACCTGCCATTTAGTGGAAGTTTAGTTATTCTGCCTGCCGTGCGTGATACAGTACGTCACTAGCCAAGATAGTTTTGCAAAGATGCATTTCAACACAGTGCAACTTTATTTTTTTGCGAACTTGCGACACACTGGTTGGGAATCGCTGGTTTAAAAAGTTTTTGGGGGGGAAACGCGGTATGTTACTGCTGTTAGCTTGTAGCCAGTTAGCCAGTTTTGTTTAGCACAAAACAGCCTTTCACCCCTGCGCCTCTAAAGCTAACAAATGAATGTCTCACAGTGAAACCATCACAATTGCTGAAGTTGTTCCCATTTCAAAATCATTTGTTTTAATAAAATTAAAATTACTCATTAAAAAAAAATGTAACCGAGGGAACAAGAAGACCTGCTTCATGCTAATAAGCCTTCAGACCTTTTCTGACCTCACAATTCGTTCCATTACCTGCTCTATGGTTATCAAATGTACTTGTTTTGGTAGCACTTTGTGGGCATTGGACTTTGGAGAAAAATTGTTTAATTTTGGTTTTTAATGAGTGACTATTTCTTTACTGGCACAGCTCGCTAGCTAACCTAACCAGCTCATTTACGGTGATGGCGACAACACCAAGAAAATATTCAGGAGCTTAAAATGTTTCCCAGTTAATATCTTTTCCAGCTTTACTTTCAACTTGGACTTTGGCTTGAATGAAATTGGACTTTCTGAGCAATGCATCAAATGTAAATGGGCTCATTTATTACGTTTCCAGTGATGATTTAGCAAGCTGACTGCCATTCGAAGTAAACTGCTTGTACTATGAAAAGTCAATAACAAAAGGTGCTTGTTTTGATTTAATTTCATACTTTGGTATGTTCTCTGTGTTTCAGTACAGATTTTGCTTATGAAGCTGTTGCAACAGCTTGTTTGGGTGGGGTGGGGTGGGAGTATCACAGCCTAAACAACAATACTGTAGTTTTCTACGTGGACACGTGTCAACCTCAGTGCCAACATACAATAGAACTTTCGAGTTATTCAACATGACAAACGCATGCAGACAGTGCCATTACCCGCTACACCCATGGCCACCGCACTATCACGAACAATGCACTGCCTTTTTGATTCTACGTTGCTTTGTTATCTCCTGTCTATTGTTTCCTGTTCTACGCCAGTAATGACCAGGGACTTGGTGCCATGATCATTCTCTTACAGTGCTAGTGTGTGAAATAATTACAAATAGAATAATTTTTATAGTCTTTTTCACACCAGATCTTTTTTTTTTTTTTTGTATTTGTACAGTGGCTTGGTGATACTGATATGTTGCCATGAGTTATTGTCATCAATAATAATTAAAAAAAAAAAAGCTTTTGACAAAGAATTTAATACTTGGGATTTTTGACTGATAGTGTGACTTGTGACAGAATATGGCTGCAGGATTGTGATGAGGCAGCAGGGAAATGTACCAAAAAAAAGTGTGAAGTGGATGAGAGTGAGTTAAAGCTTGAAATCATAGAAAAACAAAAGCAATAACGTACATTTTTTTTTCAAACTTTCAATTGCAAGAAAATAGTTATAGTATTTCCTCAAATAGTGTCAGTGCTCCAATTAATGCATCATCCACTTGACCAAATGCCATATTATAGCCTAGGCATCATAATCACACAAGTACTGAGCAGACGTGGCATCGATAAAGAAGTTTAGGTTTGGAGTTTAAACACAAAGCGCTATGTGCCAAGGAGCATTCAGGAGTGGGAAATATAAAATGGCACTCAGTGCAGTTGACTAAATAAGCAACCCTTGGTCAACCTTTCGCGGAAATAGCTTTCATCAAGTGATGTATTTATACAATAAATGTGAACTAGATCACCAATATGTTTCATACTAAATGTATTTATTTTTTTCTTGCTAAAACGCATGTACAGTCTGACAGCCACAAAGAGAATTGGTTTCACAAAAGTTTGTCAAAAAAGGCATATTCACAGTTTGTAGCACATTAGTGTACAATATAGCACCCCATTAGTTAGTTGGTTAGTTCGTATTCTTTTTTTAATACTACCGTTAGACATGGAGTGGACAAATTCAAGACTTAAACAATAATAAAAATCAATTTATAATGCAAAACAGACAACAGAATCATATATAACCTTTATGGTTGTAAAGATTTGGAAAAATGCTTTTCTTGATGGATTGTTTGTGCCTTTGAGTGGAAAAAAAGTTTGGGAGGATTGACTTCACTGTTGAGGCTGCAGGTACTGCTTCGTAAATGTCTCCAACTGTTTCTCCAGCTCGCTGGCTTTGTGCCTGAAGTCCACACACACAACAGATGAGCAAGAGAAAAAAAACATCGAACTATAAGAATCAAGTTGGAAGAAAAGGTTTTAAAATTGTAATGAGAATAAGGCCATGGTATTAAGAGAAAATGAAATGGAAAAAAAAAACGTAAATTTTTTTGAGAACAAAGAAGTGAGGTCCTAATTTTACAAAAATGCAATTGTATAGTAATAAGGTATAAAGTTGCAATACTTGAATAGTAAAGTTTTAAGGAAAATGTATGGTGATCAAAGAGTTAAGATATTACAAGCAAAAAGTTTAAATTAGGTGAAAAGCTAATTTTACAATTATTTTAAGATAAAAGTATAAAAAGTAAAGCTATGATGAAAAATAAAAGGAAGTTGAAATTTACAAGAAAAAGTTGTCACTAAATTGTAATAGTCCAAATTTACCTCATAACAATCAAAATGTAGTACTATGACAAGAACCCCGTTTTCAAAGAAGGAAATTGCAATATGAGAGAATTCGCAAAAAGTATCAAATTAATTTATTCATCTTCCGAACCGCTTCTTCCTCACTAGGGTCGCGGGGGGGTGCTGGAGCCTATCCAAGCTGTCTTTGGGCAGTAGGCGGGGGACACCCTGAATCAGTCGCCAGCCAATCGCAGGGCACACAGAGACAAACAACCATACACGCCCACACTCACACCTAGGGACAATTTAGAGTGTTCAATCAGCCTGCCATGCATGTTTTTGGAATGTGGGAGGAAACCGGAGTACCCGGTGAAAACCCACGCAAGCCCGGGTAGAACATGCAAACTCCACACAGGGAGGCCAGAGCTGGAATTGTGAAGTCTACGTGCTAACCACTGGACTCCCGGATTTAAAAAAATATTGGGAATGCTACAAAAAAAAAATCAAGCCTTAATTTCGCAAGACTTCAAATCCACTGCTTATTGAATTATAAGTCGGGCTCGACTAATTTATTGACAGGCCGATTATTATTTTTTTGCTGATTTGACAATTAAAAACAATTATTATAGACATTGACAAATTATAACATAAGACAAAGATAAAGTGAAATTCACACATTCTCCTCCCTCAAAAATCAGCCAATTTTTGTCTTTTTCTCTGTGCTGTCATGATGAATATTTAAGGATAAAGTACTGAAAAAACGGTAAAGGGACCAAACCAAAGAATGTTATTTTAATCATTATGTATTTTAAATTAATTGGCTCATTAATTAATTATTGGAATTTTATCCTGCCAAATATTGGAAACGGCATGGGCCTGAAAAAAATCCATATTTGCCAGGCCCCACTTATAACTACCACAACACCAATGCTAGTTTTGTTAACCGTCTGTAGCATTTTGCATTGTGTGTTAACATTAAGCCAGCGGATTTTTCTGAGGCAAAGTTTGATGGTTTGGTTAAATGCACAATGTGTAATTCTCTTTATTTAATGTTTAGTTTTACAGTAAAATGGCTTGAACTCTCTTTGTTCTCCTTTTATAGTGACTTTTGTTTTCCTGTAAGGATCCAACTTTACTGTTTTAAGTTAATATATTAAATTAAATATAGTCACAGATTTACCGCAGACTCTTGGCGTGCCTCTGGACGCTCCCCAGCTGATCAATGTTGGCGCTCAGCCGGCGGATTTCTGCCTCGAGCTCCTCCTGAGTTTGCTCCACCTCATGACATAGGCGAGCGAAGGTGGTCGCCATCTCCCTGATAATGCAGAGACTTTTTGTTTAATTCTCAACACAACTGAACAGGTCACATAACAGTGGAAAAAGCACAGATTTTTCTTTCTTTTTTTTAAACACATCACAGAAACCTAGCAGTTGAAGAGAGGTGTGTCGACATATTCTATCCACAGTGTGCAGATACTTACTGCTGCACTTGGTGGCTACAGTTGGCGCTGGTGAAGCTGACTATGAGCTGCAGCTTGTCTGTGGCGTAGTCCACAAACTGGCGCTTCAGGCTGCGTTCCTTGGCTTTGGTGGTCCACGTGAGGCGCTCATACAGGTACAGCAAACCGTAGAGGGAAGCCATCATGCCGATCAGCCTCCAACCTAGAGTCTTCCACACCTCAACACGCACACAAAGTCCAACTGTGTTATAAAAGTAATACAAGGTAAGATGGGGGCTCACGCCGCAAACAACATACCACTCCTCCGACGACAATAGCGCTCATCGATGTGCGTGAGGTGAGGGAAGCGGCGTTGGTTGCCATGGCAACCATCAGGTCTTCCTGTCTCATCACGGCCGTCTCGTGGTTGGATGGTGCAGCGGTGGACGGGGGTCCCGAGGATGGCGTTGCGGCCGGGGGCAGCGCTGGTAGAGTGGCCTGATGGACACTTAATTGATGTTTACGTACACTCATCAAGGTCAGACTCATTTTTAATATCGATTTGATTTCAACTGTGAACATTGTACAGCATGATTGTTAATCATCTGCAAAAAAATTTTTCTTTAACAAGAATTGAGTATAAATTTACTGAATCTAATTTACAAAGCCCAAAAGTTGATCCCACGTAAAAAACAGTCATGCCTGTGATAAGTGTAAGCAAATTTCTGGATGCATTTCAAGCAACACCACTACTCCAGGCCGAACCTGCAATTTCTGGTCAACCAGTTTGAGGGCCCTCTCGGCATTGACGGATCCCAGGAAACGGTGCACTAATGCCATCCAGCCAAAAGAAAAGCGAAACTCGATGTCTTCCTGGAAGTCATTGCACAGCGAGGCACAGTTGAGGTCATAACTCAGGTCCAACTTCCGGTTGGGCAACAGCCTGTGGATTTGGCTCTGGCTTGCGGAGGGCAGCAAAGGGAGCATACTCTCTGTAGACGGAAGAGAAGACGTAGGGTGCTTGGTCGTCACCATTTACATGTTACAAGTGATGGAATTTCAGGACTGGGGAGTCCAAGCTTTTCTCTCAGCGGCCATACACAGAAAAATAAAAGAAAGAGGGGCAGCCACTTCACTTTGTTTTTTATGACACATACTAAAACCAATTCTTTATGTTGTAAAATACCATACGCTATGCAGCTAAATATTTAAAGAACGAAAATCTGTGTTATGGGTCTTATACCTCTTGAACAAAGATTTACAGTACAGTATTTATTGTTCTTCACAGAGAACACAGAATATGAGTTATATTGTCTGTCTACATGTGTTGCAGCACCATTTCTCTACAAATCTCTAGGGTTGTAACTCCGCAATGGACTGTCCCCTCCACAAGTATTGGAATGACAAAGTCAATTTGTTTTGGTTGTAAACTGAAGACCTCTAGGTTTCAACTCAAAAGATAAACATGAGACAACATTTGTAAATTCCAGCTTTTATTTCATGCTATTTAAATCCGGATCCAATTAAAAAAAGCACCTTTTGTTTGAAGCCACGCAGAGTTTTTAGCAAATAACGGAGCATAGACCCTGCCCCCTCCGCTCCCCCTCAAATTTTGTTTTAAAAAGGCATTAGATGAATTTGTGAATGTGCAGGGAGTGATTGACTGTACCTGTCATGAATCTCTGAGTGGACTGGACGGAGGCATTGACAGCGTCTGTGCAGCGGAAAGCCAGGTTCTTGCCCATCCCCTCTTCCACATGAGCCAACAGCTCCTGTCATCATATATATAAAATAAATGAATTAATCAATTTTTTTTAAATGGTGCCAAAGACACTGCATCCTAACTGGTGGTTAAAATGAGCAGAAGGGAGGCTTGGATTTGTTTTGCATGCAGCAATTTTCCAATAAAACTTTCGGAAGGCGGGGTAAACCCAGGACTGGTTGCTCAAACCTCAGAGAAACCAAAAAAAGGACCAAAATATTGAACTCACACACGCTCTTAATACAGTATATTACAATAACGACAAAAAGCACCCAAAATACACTCTATGGACACAAACGTGTGCTTCTACTTACAGACTTATAGAGCTTAAGGACGTGGGGCGATGGGTGGAAGTCGGCATGGAACTCGTCTACAATCACATGAAGACGGCAGATCTCCTCACTCATGGCGTTGGACACCTGAAGTAAGGACAAAAGTCAGCACAACACATCTTCCCGCAGCTGGGGAAGAAACACTGTTTATCTGATGGACAACTCGATGTTTTCCTAATGTTTGTAAACAGGAGGCACCACGGTACTTCCAGGTGGCAGAAAAGTGACTGACTTGAGCTAAAACTTGTGCTTGGGGTTGCGCCACCAGATATACCCCAAATAGTTTAGGTTTTTGTCAATTTCCTTCACAGGGATCGAGTGGGAAGCAAACCCTTAAAATGTTTACCTTTGAGTACAATCATTTCGCAAAATCTAATGGCTGGCCTGCTAGTAGACGAGTGTACTATCAATTTCACCAGGAAAAGAGCAGTATCCGTGCATTTACACAAACTACAGCAAATTTATTTCCACTTCTTTTTTTTTATCATCTCACTTGCGAAAACTGAAACGAAAGCAATCACAGAATTGCTCACGCGTAAAATTGTTTCGACCGACTCTGTAGCGACGCGCGCACGCACACACCTTTTGGCCTCAACCAATCAGTGCTGACGCAACGGACGTTACATTTCAAAGAGTTTTGATCTTTTTCATCAGCTCAGCTAGTTTAGCCACGACGAACAGCTAAGCTAGTGGAGTTGAGATGACACCACGCTCGAGGTCGGACGGACACGCTCTCTCGCCTTCAACTGTATGTTTCTCTTCTTTTATTTTTCTATTCAAATATATTTACTTTTCTACCAACAACAGCTGTCCTGTCCACGTCTTCTTTCGTCCACCGGGGTTTAGCCAGTGTATAAAGAGACCTAAAATCTCTTTAACTCTTCACACATTCAAACTCTAGCACTGGAGGCTGCCGCCATTGGAGATTGTTTAAGATTATGCCACCCAGAAGTACGTATGACATTGTGGTAAAAGTGTCTTTAAAAGCATTTTCATGATTGGTACTTCACATATTTTGCCTCAAATTACCTTTGACTCCACATCCTCACTGATGGCCTTGATCTTCTTACTGATGTCATCAACCAGGAGTCTGAGTTGATTCCTCACAAAGTCCAGCCGGTCTATTTGATATTCCCTGTCCTCCAGTGCCGCTACTCTAAATCCCCATCCGACAGGGAGCCATTTTTAGACACTTCTCTTAACAGTCAAAAGGCGCCATCGGACAACTCCTACCTCCACCTGAATTTTACATTCACGTCCCTCCCAAGCCGCAGCGGCAAGATCAATGTGACGCATGTAACTCACCTCTTCTCGGCCGCCTCGATGTTGATGGCGTCCATGATGCACTGGACTTTTTCTGTGATCTGCGTGGCCCTGATAGTATGCTGCTCAAACTTTGTTTTCACTGCTGACTGCGAGATACACTCCTGCGAGGCCATAACACACACGCGCGCGCGTTACTGTGACGTTTTTGGTCGGGGCTGATGATGGCGGGTGAAAAGACGAGACGCACACACATCTGCTGCTTTTTAACTTAAAGGCAAATGAAGGTGTGTAAAATGACAGCAGCAGAGTGTGCATTTCACATCCCGTGGCCCCGAAATAGTCTAAAAGTCACAGGAACGTGGCGGCAAAGCATCAGCAAAATTATGAAAACATGTTCGATGAATACAACCAAATATACAGCAAATGAAAAGGGACAGACTTTGAGGGAACATAATACAGTGCGATGTTCAGTATGTATGATGGTGACTGATTGTGTAAACTGTCATCTAAGTACATTAACGTGCAAGTAAATCTACTCAGCCTTTAAAGAGGCCAAACAAATGCATGGCAGAGAGCAACGGACAATTAATGTGTTGGACATTTTCATGCCAGTCGTTATGCGTTCAGCCACACTATATTTACAGAAGCACCTGGTAATAGAAAATACTTTGTGTATGCAATTGATTGAAATTACTGGATTGTTTCTAGCGCAATGAGCAGCCAGGTCATTTCTGGGTGTACTATGGTACTATATATAATTTCTTTGGGGGGTGGTATGTTTTTGTCCTTTTTGATGTTGAAGCAAAAAAATAATAATTGTGCTGAACTCCAATTTGTACCACTTTTGAGGTGTTCGGCAGTGTAGGTCACACATTATATGGTTTATGCTTACGGAGGTTTGCTGCTCTTGTTTGTGTACAAAACAACTCAATAAAGGACAACAACAAAAAAACATTTGGAAGATAAAAACAGAATCATATCAAAAATGGAAAACAAATCAATAGACGCCCTCGCCTTAGTGAATCTAGACTTCAACAATGAAGACGCAGATTGATGAAAAAAGTACAGCACGTGCTTCTAAAAGAAGATCGCTGGACCCTGTTCGAACAGACGCTTGATAGGAGAACGCTAACAGTGACTAATGTTCAGCTGCTTAATTCCTGCAAGAGATCATCTTCGACTTAATTAGACGAGCCGGGCCTTCTCACAACTGCACCGTTCCACTTTGGACCCTCACTTTTAACAGTAATTTTTGCACAGCAGCAAGCATGTCTTTTTTTCTAGTCTTAAACATCTGCTCAATAGGCTACAATATAGATGGAAAACTAGGTTTTGCATCAGCCTGATAATAGACTCGGAACAAAACACACACACACACACACACACGCATACAGACCTCAAACCTCCTTTCAAAGCTCTGGAACTCTTGGAGTCTCTCCTGGAAGCCCTCAGCCAGGGCACCACCTGATGAATGGAAAGAAGAAGTTCATGTCTTGTTTTTGACTCTAAATTGTCCATTGGTGTGTATGCGAGTGTTAATGTTTGTTTTTCTATATGTGCCCAGAGATTGAGTGGCGTGTTTCACATAGCTGACTATAACAAGCATGTGCCAATTTCGTACCAAAGCCCCATTCACAGTGACCGATCTGATTTTCACCTTCAGTCAACATGTTAAGGGAGCATGAATAGCAGGTTTTCAAAATAACAGATGGATGGATGATCAAACTTTTTTGGGGGTAACTATCCTCCATTATTTGCTTTTAAAAAAAGGAGAAGAAGAGGAAATCAGCCATTTGCAGCTTTCAGGTGAATTTCTCAGAGGCCCGGTGGTCCAGTGGTTAGCCTGTCGACCTCACAGTGCAGAGGTACTGGGTTTAATTCCAGCTCTGACCTCCCTGTATGGAGTTTGCATGTTCTCCCCGGGCCTGCGAGGGTTTTCTCCGGGAACTCCGGTTTCCTCCCACATTCCAAAAACATGCATGGTAGGCTGATTAAACACTCCAAATTGTCCTAAGGTGTGAGTGTGAGCGCGGACGGTTGTTCGTCTCTGTGTGCCCTGCGATTGGCTGGCAACCGGTTCAGGGTGTCGCCCGCCTACTGCCCGAAGACAGCTGGGATAGGGTCCTGCACACCCCGCGACCCTTGTGAGGATAAAGCGGTTCAGAAAATGGATGGATATATGGAAGGTGAATTTCTGTAATCTTTTTCTCACCTTCCAAAATGCCACAAAGCCCTTGATATTGGGAAAATAGTAATAGTGTCAACCGTCAGAGATACTTGATGCTGAAGTTGTTCATCTCGACAGTTATGCTGTTTTATGTCGGGGATTTAGACCAATTTGTTAGTGATTAGCAATAACTATTTTTAGAGGGGCATCAATTATCCCGGTATTACAATTAGTTCCTTTTTTTTTTTTTTTTTTTTGCTGTTATCCAGTTCTGTATTGTCAACCCAAGCGATACAAATGTTGAGCAGGGATCATTAGAGCCAAAGCCTCACCTGTCTCAGGCATGCCTTGTGCCCGTTGCATGCGGGAGTTGAGCACCTCTTTGGCGGAGACAAAGAAAATGCGGTTGGGTGCCTGGTCGCGGTCCACGACCTTCAGCTCTTCCACAAGGAAGTTCACACAACGATCTGTGTGCTGCTTTCTCACCTGCAGCATGAGTGCAGAGGGAAAAGATTCAAACACGGCAGAAGTATAACAAAAAAGCATAATGTGTCAGATCCATATTTCATCTGACTTATCCTCATTAGTCTCGTGGGTGTGCTGGAGCATATCCCAGCTGACTTCTGCAAAAGGCAGGGCACACCGTGGACTGGACAGGACTCAAATAAACAAAATACCATTCGCATTCACACCAAAGGAAATTTTGGAGAACGTAATTCATATAATATGCATGTTTTTAGAATGTGGGAAGAAGCTTGAGTACCCAGGGAAAACCCGTGCAAGCACAGGAAGAGCATGCAAGCTCGCCTCAAGAAGGCCAGAGCCTGCATTTGAACCACCAACCTCAGTACCGTGAAGCGATACAGCACCATGCCGCCCATGTGTCACATGACCCTCTTGTAAATGATACAAACGTAACTCACATCTTCCATGTATTCTGGTTCATTTGCTGAAGCATCCCAGCGATTGTTGAGGATGAAGATGTTGGGCTTTGACAACCGTTCGTTGACTTTGTGGAAAAAGTGCTTTTCCTAAAAGATGACAATGGAAATAAGGTGAAATTGTCACTTTTTATAAGTCCTACTTACTCTATCAATCTATTTTTGTTGTTGTTTTATAGGTCAAACTTAAATTTTAAAAAATGAAAATATTGCAAAAACCTTGTGTGCTAGGAAAAAAAGAGACATTTTTAAAATTGGTACCAAAAATATATTTAGGGGACACATAAAGATTACCCTCATTAAAATTTGTTGACGACCAGTTTTATTGCAGGTGCCATCAATGAAAGAAAAAAAAGAATGTGGTAGAATGACAAAATATAAGTGGTTTGATAACTAACTCGATGCAAAATAAAAAGGTGTCTTGGGAAGTTATATGCATGACCGGATTGCAAGAGGGCTATTTAGAGCTACAAAGCTATTTCGTAGAAGGAATGAAGTGTGTGTTCATTCCTCCAACCCATGTGAATCGCAGATTATTTGTGCATGGACTGAATGAAATAATTTACATCTCATGATTTCCTGCATACTAGCACAGTATAATTATTTCTATTATTTTCATTATGCTCTCTGTGATATCAACCCCAAAATGATTATTTTGGTGCATCAAACTCCCGTTTGACGATGGCAAGTTCTTCCAGTCTGTGCACTTGTGTGTGAGTTTATTATGAGTCTCATCTTTCCCACAGGATGGCAAGAGGGAGTAAGGTCACATTTACTCATGGTTACAGACATGAACCTGAACGCAGCCACAGCGCCATTACCGTGTTCATGAGCGTGGATTCAGAGTTGGCGACCAGCACGAAGACGTCAGCATCCAGGCAAAACTTGTCTATCCAGCTGTCCAACTCTGATGTGACATCTGTCCCCGGGCTGGTGAATATCACAGCAGTTATTTGATCGACCATTTTGACTGAATTATTGAAAGCGTGTACTGTATTCATATAAGCGGTGCATGAAGTTGTCATAGTGGCGATAGAGGGGGTAGACTTGTTTTTCGTGATTCCTGGAATTGCCACATATACACAGTGTAGCATAAAAATGCTGGGCTTTGCTCTCGCAGGCAAACAAAAGCCAGACTTGCCACTGGCCGAAATAAATTATCGAGTCACTCAGTTGCAAGAGGAGAACCTGCGGTTAATTTCGGGGAGACAAAAATGGGGTGTGTAAAGTTTGCGATAAGTCTTGGGGAGTCTAATGAAAGCATGTGAGCCATGTTATTCAAACACATTGGAACTGCTTTAAATTGTGAGAAAAAGGCATAATTTGCGTCCTTTAACTTTGAGATTTTGAAGTAATGCAACATCTGACTACTATTGTATACCTGTCTACAAGGACCAGGTCATCCCGAAGGAGGGCACACTTGGTCTTTGGCCAAAATACACGAACGAGGCAGCCGGCATCCAAACTCTCATCCATGTGGAGAGCGTGAGCCAGCTGGTTTACTGTCTGCAGGGTTTGTAAACACACATCAACTGTCAGCACTGGGATCCTCTTTCCGTGATTAAATTTCATTTGAAGAAATGTTCCAACATACATGCATGATTTGGGAATGTGTAAGTGAATTAAATGAAAACTTTAAGAACATTAGTCCCAGTTCTAATCATCTGGGATAAGAAACTGTGACGAACTGCTTCATCGCTCAAATAAAAACGTATTATTACTGAGATTTATTTGTGTGTTTGTGTAGGAATAAATGCATTTAAATGTTTGGGAACAAAATACCCCAACTACATAAAGGCACTGCTGACCTTGATACTTTTCTCCTCCTCTGAGCCCTCAGTCTTGAGGTAGGCCTTGTCCTCATCAGTCCCCTCCACACTCAGGAAGCAGTTGGTGGTGTGACCGATACCACTGGGCAGCACACGGTCCCTCAGCATGGCATTAACCACTGTGCTTTTACCGTTACTTGTCCTACAAGCACACAACAATAAATATCAAAACAGCAAATCTCTGAAAGAATTCCCCAAACTGACAGGTGAGGTTTTATGATCATATTAGTTTACCTTCCAAAAAATGCCACTTTCATGTGTCTGCGAGCCAGCACCTCCTTGATCACCGCAAGTTTATCTGCATACGCTTGAATCTCCAACTTTTGATCCAGACTTGCAATTTTACCAATGGCTTTATTCCCACATGTATCTGTTCAACAACCACATTTACGCAACATCAAATCTATATTGATTAAATGTGTGTCACCCGCATCTGTCCCCCCCCCCCCCAAAAAAAATCTAGGTCTATTATCTACTGTATTCTAGAATAAGAATCTACAATAGCACAACGATGTACTCCTCTATCAAATGTCATTACTTAAGATAAAACAATTGGTTATCAAAATTTTATCAGAAATGTATTCAAACATGGTAAACAAGGTTGAACAAAAACATGCTTCTATGAATACCGCTGCTATTGCTACGATCGCAAACTGATTTAATCACAAAGTTTATGCTACATGCTCAACTGAATTGTTTACATGTTTTTTGGAGGAACTACAGTTTGCAGATGATGAACAGTAAACAACCCATCATACCTTCCACAAACTCGCAGGTCTCCGTGACGTAATTGAGAAGCTGCTCAAATAGGTCACTTACGGTCTTCTTGGCCACCACAAAGTGTTTCAGGGGAGAAAACTCTCCCCTGGCTGAATCGGTACGTCGAAGTTGGGCAGCCACGGCCATGGCGACTGCAAACACACAGTGGTCTGGTCACAAAAGGTCAAGGTAAGTACACAATAACAGTTAGCCTGGATAGCAACGTGGAGCCATTGTGGTACGTGTGTAATCCAATTCTCAAATGTTCGGGAATCGTGTATGCAGATCATTCATGACGCTAACTCACATGTTGAGAATGCGAGCGACCTGTTACTTTATTTAGATCTGTTACTGTACGGGGCACCCGGTGGATGTAAACACGAGCAGCTCATGCAAACCCGATCGTGTTACATCGGATGCTTAAAACACAAGATATGTACGTGCCAAGCATCGATCAATTGAATACACGTATTATAAAAACGTTTACACGATCTGACACCTGCGCACTTGAGCTTGCTAGCCGGTTAGCAAGCTAACGCAAAGTGCTGCACGCAAGCAATTAGTCGTCAAAGCATTACGTACCAAACCTTGTGCTAATTATGATATCACCACGGTCCTAAAACATCCGGTGTCTTCTTCTCATAACATAAACACATAAATTGCTCCTCTATGACAGTGTTGTTAATCTCTGCGTGCGTTGGATGATCATTTACTGCTACTCTACTCTATTTAACCTTCTGTTATCTTCACGTATTGTCAACGACATTTTAACAGGAAATAAGGACAAAAATATTCACAATAAAAGAAATTCACTCAGGCAAATGTTGATATCGTAAAAATGCTTCAAACAATGTATAAACCTAACAACATTTAAAACTAATTCACCATACACTATTCACGCCCTCTCTTAATAAATTTACCTTGAAGGGATTCGGTTACACACATCGGAATTATTGTGAAACTTCAAAAACAACTTCTGGTCATGGTCTCGCTAAAGTGAGCTTGATGCAGCTCACAACGCTCCACAGAGTCAGCCGCCAATCAGACAGCAAAGAATGTATCCAACCCCCTATTGTGCTGGAATGAGGAGGAGCAAAAGGTTCAAACTTGTTACAACACATGCCAAACTAATATGATGGATCACCTCTATCCATAATAGTAAAGTGTTTTATATTTTGTAGTTATTTATGACTGCATGTGCTTGTGTGTGCTTGTGTGTGTGCTTGTGTGCGTGTGTGTGTGTGTGTGTGTGTGTGTGTGTGTGTGTGTGTGTGTGTGTGTGTGTGTGTGTGTGTGTGTGTGTGTGTTCACTAGTTGCCCATCTCTGGTCTGCAATGTAATCAGAATCAGAATCTTTTTTCATCATCATTAAATCAGGTCATTTGTGAGCGCTACTTTCCATTTTGCTTTTATTGAGTGTGTTCATGTCACCGTCAGTGGATGGAACCACTGACGGTGACATGAACAATGCAGGGGAGGAAACACCTCTTTGTGCCTACGTGTGTGTGCTTTGTTTGTGTGTGTGTTAGTCAGTGTGTGGGTCATGAATGCACCACTGTCATCAGCCAGAGACATTGAACACATCTACCGTGACCTCAAGCTTCTGCTTCGGCTTTGGGACCTTGAGTAAACTTCAAACTTGCCATCAGAGAAACGTGGAATTAATATCTTTCTGTTTTGTCTATCTGCTTGTTTTTATGTTATGGTCATTCGTGGACTTATAATGGAGAATTAAAATGGTGAGGAAGAAAAAACTGCTTGTGTTTGAGTAAGTATTGCTCCGGTTTTGTTCTTTGATGCCACTGTGCTGCCTTTGACAGCGGGGTTTTCCAAACATTTCCTACTCAAAAGACCACAGTTCAAAAAATTGTTCCTCAGCGCCTAAATTCATCATAAAGACAATCATCCTGATTCAGAAAGCTATTTGGCATGAAACTGTGTGCCTAATAGACAACTGAGGAAAAAACGGAGACATTTTCGACAAGTGTTTGGGAAACTTCACTGTTGAGATTTGAAGTGTGATATTTATTGATTTCTATTTGTTGTCTTTTGTAATGGGAGGCATAAATTACAGGGTGCTTTGATGCCAGTAATATGCACCCTTAATATATTATTAGCTTCACCATTCATCAAAATAACAAGCTTTCTTCTTTCAACATGGCCTCATCATCACATATTCATTAATAATGACGCTGCTACCCAGCAAATGGGACACTATTATCCACCGGAAGTGTTTTATTTATTTATTTATTTTTAAGATTAAGTTTCTTTTTTTTTTTTTTTGCATATCGTCGCTGTCCTGTGAAAAACTCATGTCAATTATTTAAACATTTTAACCGTCATGGGGTGTCCACGTTTCAGACAGCCTGCACAGCGACGGTATGGAAGTGTTTATCATGTAACATAAAATGGACTCAAAAGTATTTTTCTGCCGGCTTCCCCATTGTGTCAGTGTTATTGTGGCAGCGAGGTGTGTGTATTGTGTGCGTCTGTTTTGTTTGTGTGTGTGTGTGAGCGCTGAGTGGTATTGTGTGGTGCGTATGTACGAGTGACCTTTACGTGGTGTGCAATCCCATCTAGCATTCTCTATTCACTATTTCTTAGAAGCCCACTCTTAGACACTGTAGTACTATGCAAAAGTCTTGGGCCATGAGATGTGTTTTAGATGTCTCCCTCCTTTGACACACCTAATGTAAATGATCAGCTCATCAGACAGCTTTTCAGAACCCTGATTACAGTCCTGATCAGTCTTTGAATCAGGTGTGTTCACTGAAAAAATGATTTTCAGTCACGCACCTTTAAAATATGATAAACTAATACATGCCATTTGTTTATTTTTTAGGAAAACCCAGGAAAATTACATAGCTTCACCACATTGTAATCATGTGCAACCGATGTACTTGTTTCAATTAAGTAAATCCAAAGGATCTTTTTTTTCACTGTTGGAGGAGGGAGACATAAAAAACTGGATGGGGGGGCTTTTGAAGACCTGAATAGTTACAACTGGAGAAAAATAGCCCGAAGCATTATAGTATGGAGTTCTTTTGGTGATGAGAGGGGTTGGGTTTGCGCCAAAAATTGTGGCCAATTTATTTAACTTTGGTTGGTAACGTTCAAATGTTCAAAACATTCTTCCAATCTCCCTAACATATGTTGTTTTGGTCAGATAAAAACCAATGTTTAACTATTTATCACTAATTCCAAATCGTATGTTTTTTTATATAAGTCAAGACAGTGGTAAACAGATAAACTTCTCTTCAGTAGTAGCATTGCTGAAACAACACATCTAAAGTACTTCTTAATGTGATAATGACCTTGCAACATAATATTTTTTCAAATGGACTCATGGTGTAATTTTCGAGGGCTCCACAGTTAGCACATCACAGTGCATAGGTGCAGGGTTCAATTCCGACTCCGGCCTTCCTGTATGACGTTTGCATGTTCTCCCCGTGCCTCCATGGGCTTTCTCTGGGTACTGTGGTTTCCTCCCACATTCTAAAAACATGCGTGGCAAGTTAATGGAACACTCTTAAATTGTCCCTGGGTGTGAGTGTGAGCGCAGGTGAATTTCCGTCTATATGTGCCCTGTGATTAGCTCACAGGCCAGTTCAGGGTGTACCCTACCTACTGGCCGAAGAAGCTGGGATAGGCTACAGCACACCCGCGACCCTTGTGAGGATAAGCGGATTAGAAAATGGATGGATGGATGGATGAATTAATTTTTTGAGGATCGTTTGATAGTGAACCGCTTTATCCTCACTAGGGTTGCCGGAGCCTATTCTTCGGGCAGTAGGCGGGGGACACCCTGAATTGGTTGCCAGCCAATCGCAGGGCACACAGAGACGAACAACCATCCGCGCTCACACTCATACCTAGGGACAATTTAGAGTGCCCAATCAGCCTGCCATGCATGCAGCACCCGGAGAAAACCCACGCAGGCCGGGGAGAACATGCAAACTCCACACAGGGAGGCCGGAGCTGGAATTGAACCCGGTACCTCTGCACTGTGAAGCCGACGTGCTAACCACTGGACTACCGGGCCGCCCTCGTTTGATAGTGAAGTCTGTTTTTATTTCCTCATTAGGACTTGTGGAAGCATGTTGTGGGATGGCTAAACATCAACAAAGCTCTAGTGTAAGTTGCAATTCATGTGAAATGTCTTTGAACGTGATGTGAAACATCAACAACTATTTAAAGGCGCATCATAATAAATTCGAATTCATTCAACTCGTAGGAATATTCCTTTCAGAGCGCCAGTAACCAATCATTTACTGTATTATGAAAAAAAAAAAATATTTTGTTTTGTTTCTTATTCAGTGTTCTAATTTCTTGAGATGGTGAATTTCTGTATATGTATAATTATTAAAATTAGAGAATAGATTTTGAAAAATACTCAGTGTTTAGTGAACCTATGTAATGATTTTTTTTTCTTTTAGCTGAAATAATTTTTCGCAGTATTCAGACTATTTACTGAGATACACCTGTTGAAAAGCTATCAATTTAATCAAAAGTGAGCTATTGCTGTATCACATGTTTTTTTAAAGCACCGTGTTTCAGGTCTGCTGTGAACTTCAAAATGCTCAACTGTCTAAATTGTGTGTGTAGATGGCCTCGAATGACCCTGCTGATCCCTCTGGCGACCCCCAGCCTGGGGATCTCATTGAGATCTTCAGACCAGCCTATCAGCATTGGGCACTCTACCTGGGAGATGGTTACATCATCAACTTGACTCCTGTTGGTCAGTGCCAATCTTTGACCACATACACTGTAACTGTTTTCAGTTTTTTTTTTCTCTCTATCTTTCACCTGTCAAACATCAATCTGTCTTACCGTATTTCCAATAAATATCAAGAGTATATCAAACTTTCATATAGAACAAAACTGTACCGGCATGAAAAGGGCTACCCATCCACCGTACTGCAGCTGATCATGACAGGTTAAAAAAAAAGAATAATCCTGAATCCCCGAAATTCAGTTTTTAAATCATCCCTAACGTCAAAAAATATGACTCGAACCCTCTGAAGAATGTCATTTTGTTGTTTCTCATCTCATCAGCCATTGATGCTTGTCTCCAGACGAGAGCCAGGCCGCCGCCATGTCCAGCGTGAAGTCCGTCTTCAGCCGGAAGGCGGTGGTGCGCATGCAGCTGCTGAAGGAGGTGGTGGGAAGTGACTCGTACCGTGTCAACAATAAGTACGATCACAACCACACGCCCCTGCCCGTCTGTGAGATCATCCAGCGAGCGCAAATCCTGATTGGCCAGGAGGTGTCCTATGACCTACTGGGCAGTAACTGCGAGCATTTTGTCACCTTGCTGCGTTACGGGGAGGGAGTGTCTGAACAGGTGGCTTATACTCAATTTATGAGCAATCCATCCATCTTTTCTCATGCTTGTCCTCATGCGGGGTCGCAAGTCATCTGCTGCCTTCCCCAGATGAATTTGCGTGAGAGATGGCGTTGATCCAGCAGGACTGATTCGTGATGCAAATGTGCAAACCACAACACCACTGTGCTGCAAAATTAATCTTTTTGGGGGGCAACTAACAAGCTCACATTCAACAAACATTATATGGACGGAAGAATTTGGACATGTGGCCATTGGATATGAAAATGTCATGTGACTAATGTTGGGTGTGAGATAGCACCAGGCTCACAATATCAGACAAAAGGGCATTCAATCATTTTATGGTCAGCATTCTTGAGGTCCGCCACTCCATATACTGTTCATTCAACCATGCCTTTAAGAATTTGATGTGTAATCTTGCTGGAACAGAAAAGCACCTAACAGCGCAGTTGGATCCACAGAAAAAAATACAAATGGGAACCGGCCCAAACACTCACTGATTAAATGATTAAAGAGGAATATCCCAAGACAGTTGTCCAGATGGCAGGTGAAGCAAAAATACCACCAGATATGTTGTCATCTTCTACTATGCACGCATATTATATATATATATATAATCCGATTATGAAAGTAGATGCACATATATGCCACATGGTCGACACCAGTGGCAGCATCTGAACTGATGAATAGAATATTTGTTGTATGATGACATCACTAACAAAGTGGGAGAAATGAAAGCCAGGAGCTTCATCGTCACACCAAGATCCCATTGCGCAATAACATTTATATTGCTGGGTCCTTCTTGTTTTTGTGTTGATGCTTTTTATACCCAACAGCAGCCTAGAAAAAAAAAAGCATAAAGATGCTGGCTTGGTGTTTAAAAAAAAAAAAGTTTATTAGACTCCCTCTGCTTTCTTTCTTTTGTTGGCAGGCTACAAGGGCCATTGGAGCCATCAGTTTGGTCACAGCAGCAGCAAGCGCATTCTCTGTCCTGGGACTGATTAACACTCGATCCAGAAACAGGCCCTTCTGACAGCTTCGGTGCAGCTGCTGCGGTTCAAGATATTTGCTCCGGAAAGTCAGCAGCCGTTCTAGGTTGATGGTGAAAGGAATCATGAATAAAAACAAACGTATTACAGGACTGCTTGTGAGATCTTTTGAACCAGGCTGGTGGGGGTACACTTATTATTCTGTTGAACACATTTTTAAGTAGCTTTGGGCAAAAGCAACTGAGCTTTGTAACTGGTAGGTTATGGTTTGAATTCTGTTGGGGATATCATGCAGGAAATGTAAAACTAGTTGCTGGATAGATTCTTGTCTACTTCCTGACTACTGTTGATGTGCCCTTGAGCACAGAATTGTTATAATAAATCGAAATTATAATAAATCAAAATTGAAATACAGATTTAGGTGAGAGACAGGGTGCACCCTGGACTGGTCACCAGCTATCACAAGGCAAAAACAAGCAAACAGACAGACAGACAGACAGACACACACACACACACATTTTTCAACCTTGATGGGTGACACGACAGTGTGACATAGAGGTAGCTCAAGTCAACATATCTTGATTGATTGATTGATTGATTAATTAATTGAAGGATCGAATGAACGGGACATCAGACAATGCGACAAATTTAAAGAAGCAAGATTATCCCCTTTCAATGCCTTACTTAAGAGAATGATTTGTGGTGAACGCTTTGTGTCTTGTGCCAGCCTAAAAAACATGGGCTTCTGGTGTTTAAAAAAAAAAAAAAAAAAAACCCATCTCGTTCTAACCTGAAGAACAATACCATAGTGATGGAATCACATTGTTTTGATGAGATGAAAGCCTGAACCAATGATATGTACTAACCGGTAGCTTTTTGTCTTCTGACCATTTATGATTTTATTTATATATATGTAATTATTAAGAGGGAAACATTTTTGGCAAGTTATAAAATACATTAATATATTTTACAATAGTAAAAATAGATTTTTTTACTTGTGTCCTGAGGTACTGTACAGCTCTATTTTTCCTTTTTTTTTTTACTTTTACCAAAGTAAAATAGTTGAAAACGTACTTCTACTTTTATCCACGTCTTCTTTACAAAAGCATCTGCACTTCTGCTTAAGTATAAAATATGAGTCATTTTTCTAATTGCCACCACTGTTTATTCCTGTAATGGAAAAAGAAGAAACTTGGAACTCTGTAGCTTTTTGTCCTGGAAATGTTGACGCAAAGAGCAAGTGCAGCCAGCAAGTGGCGCTATTCTGCCTCCGTCCGGCTAATCATCGACAGACGAAGAAGACGAAACGCGTGACGTCCAATATATGCGCAGCAAGGCTCACACGTGTTTTTTTCATCATATGCTAGTGATTTCATTTTTGTTACTCCTTGGAAGTGTACTTGTGTTAATTTCCAGTGTAAAGCTGCAGTCAACACAAGAATGGGGAAGAAGCTCAAAGTAGGAAAGACCCGAAAAGATAAATTCTACCACTTAGCCAAAGAAACAGGTAGCGAAACGATCTTACAGAAATACAGTCTATCATTTTTCATTTTAGCAATAGCAATGTACCCATGCCAACCGGAGACCAAGAGTGCAGCATGAAAGATATTTCCTAATTCTTAATTATCGTGTCCTTTACAGGTTATAGGTCTCGTTCATCATTCAAGCTCATCCAACTTAACCGTAAATATCAGTTTCTTCAGAAAGCTAGAGCTTTGGTGGACCTGTGCGCTGCTCCTGGAGGATGGTTAGTCACCTTTCCACAAATTAATTCAAGTCATCCTTTCTTAAAATGTGATTCAGAATTTAAGATGTTATTTGTCATCTCTGCTGTATGGATTGAGCAATGAAATCATTACTTTGCCAGTCTCCATCCAATTCCCCCCAAAAAATATGGATGGTGCAAGAACGATTTTAAATAGTGTTAAATACTATAAATAAGTAAATGGGGGGCCAAGGCAAGGTGGATAAAAACAATTTAAAACTAATGACAATTTCAAAAAAGACAACATGATGATAAACCGTGTGTAGTTCGCTTTTTGCCAGAAGTCTGCTGCGATTGGCTCCAGCCCCACCCCGCGACCCTGTCAGGATAAGCGTTGCCAAAAATGGCAAATGACATGAAAATGTGATATTATTGACTTGTTTTGGCTGAATGATTCTGTATTCACAGGTTACAAGTGGCGTCCAAATTTATGCCTGTTTCAAGCCTTGTTATTGGTATGTGCACTTTTGATTTGACCCAGTAAATTTCTGTGTGTTTTTTTTTTTTCTAAGTGTACACATTCTTCTTGCAGGTGTTGACCTGGTGCCCATTAAACCCATCCCTAATGTAGTGACCCTTCAAGAAGACATCACCACTGACAAATGCAGACAGGTCAGTCCTCCTTGGACAGTGAAATGGTGAATGCTGGAAAATATGGCCTTAAAATATTTTTTTTCCTCACAAAATAAGATTTCTGATTATAACTCAATTCTACCATTCGCTTGGAGAAACAATAGATGGCACTGACATTCAATTCAGTCTATTCAGAAACATCTCCTGATACAAGCATTTTTTTCCCAGCTAGAATTTTCCCGAGTGTTATCTTGTATCAGCGTACCCAGGAAAAATAATTGAACTATGTATAATATATAGACTATCAATTAACTGACATTTAACATTTATACATGTTAACTCAAACAAACAAATCCTTTCAAAATTGTTTTGGAAAAAACTCAAATTCCATCCATCCATTTAATTGTTAATATCGACTGAGAGGCAAACAGCTTATTTTTCCTGGATTCGGCTGAATTGAGCTTCTATTCATTGGTGATTTTATGTTGTACGTGCAGGCCCTCAGAAAGGAGCTGCAGACCTGGAAGGTTGATGTTGTGCTAAATGATGGCGCTCCAAACGTAGGAGCCAACTGGCAGCATGATGCTTTCTCCCAAGGTATTTGACACTTGTCTAAATCAGCAGTGTTGGACAAATTGCCTTATAAAACTTAGAGTTACCTGTTTTTTTCCCAAAATAGTAATTCAATTAGTCACTTAACTCCTTCATACCCTTGGAAAGTTATTATGCATTATGTAAAAAATGTATGTAGCAAGTTTTTTTCAGTTGTGTACATTATCTTTTGTTGACCATCAGCCAACCTCTCAAGAGCTATTCGTTTCTTTTGCTACCAGCCCACCTGACCCTCATGGCCTTGAAGCTGGCCTCTGAGTTCTTGACAAAAGGGGGCACGTTTGTCACCAAGGTGTTCCGCTCGAAAGACTACCAGCCGCTGCTCTGGATCTTCCAGCAGTTCTTCAAGAAAGTTCAAGCCACCAAGCCCCAAGCGTCTAGGAACGAGTCGGCTGAAATCTTTGTTATTTGCCAGGGTCAGTATCAGATTTGGATGCAACTATAGTGTCTGCATTTGTAACGGTAAACAAATTATTCTACTCATTCATTCGCAGGTTTTCTAGCGCCAGACAAAATTGACGCCAAGTTCTTCGACCCCAAATATGCATTTAAAGAGGTGGAGGTGCAGGCCAAAACTGTGAAAGAACTGGTTCCGGAAAAAAAGCCAAAGGTACAGTGTTGTGTGGGTTGATTCAGTACAACAATAATGAATGCGGTTTACCCAGAATGAGTTTTTGGTCTATACGCATTATTTTTACAGTATGTTTTGTCTTCATAGAAACGCTGTTTTGGGGGCCTGAATACAATCACATTTTTAAACACTGACTTGGGTTATATCACTCGGGAATCTCATGAACACAAACAGGACACTGCTCCGCCTCCAGTTTGCCCTGCATTGGAAATGTTTTGACCTTAGATAGACTTTTAATATCAAGACATTTAAGCAATAAAAGAATCAATCTTGGCTGATAAGCATTAATGTGAAATGAAAAAAACCCCCACTAAATCGAAAGCCAATCACAGTGTAAAGCCTTGAAACTGACGTCTTGTGGGGTACACTGAGGGCATTCTTTTTCTGAGAGATTAGCCGCTTTTACGCAGTACTAGAATTGTGTTCCACTAATAATTCACCTAATAATTAACGCAAAGTCATGTTATTGTCAATTATCCATGGTCCGTCTTTTTACTCGGTGCTACTTGTGTATTTTGTCATAATGTAAGTCACTGCTTCTGTCTTTTGGTGGCATGATAATGGCTGTGCTCACAATTTACTGTGGTTTTGTTCTATTGGGGTGCCATACTCAATGGTCGGACCTTTACGGTTATAGTTTTCTGTCAAACTATAGATGAATCCCAGAGAATTACATGTTTACATAGCTTTAAGTACATTTAGCTTAATGCCAGTCAAACAGTGCAAAACTCCGTGGTTCTAATGGTTGTAGAGGTCATCTACTGACCCAGATTATCTTCTTGTACCTCAGGCCGAGGGATACGCTGATGGCGACCTGACCCTTTTCCACAGTTGCACTGTTACAACCTTTGTCAAAGCTGAAAACCCCGTGGACTTTTTGGGCAACGCCAGTGAGGTGAGGAGTCAGACTACACCGTATCCATCTACACGTTAATCTTTCGCGCAGACTTCAAGTCAACGTGAAGCGTTCCTCGTAGAGTGATGATATTTCCCCCCATTGTTTATTTCTAGATCACCTTTGACAACCCAGACCTGGAGACTCACAGCTCCACTACCGATGAGATAAAGGAGTGTTGTCGTGACATTAAAGTTTTGGGCCGCAAAGAACTCCGGTAAAACCTTTGTCCCCTGGTACCATTCCTTACAACTTTACATGTTACTACTTCCAAGGCACTGACAATTTACATGTGGTGTTATGTTTGCTCTCGCTGTTGTTCAAACCCAGCGCTTTGCTGAACTGGAGGACCAAGCTGAGGCGATACCTAGCTAAGAAATTGAAGGAGGAGGCCAAGAACCTTGATGGGGAAATCAGGTACTAGATGCCGGGATAAAATGTATTATTATTATTATTATTATGATGCGCCGTGTCTGCCCAAGTGTCTTAACTGCCAATCGCGTCTCTTCCCTCTTTAGGCTGAGTTCTGAGGAAGAGGGCGATGAATCAGATGCCGAGCCAAAGAAGAGCAAAGAGGTAGCAGAGGTGGAGGGTGATGACGACGAAGAAGAAGAAATGGAGAAGAAATTGGCCGAGCTGAAAGCAGAGGAGGTGTCTGATCTCAAGAGGTACGGCAATGCTGGTTAAATGCTCTCGTCCTAAGATTTCAAGTGAACCCTCACTATTTGCCGTCAGGAAAAAGAGGAGGCTGCTGAAAGAGCGTAGAAAGCAGAGGGAGAGGGTGGAGCTCAAGATGGATCTACCAGGTGTCTCCATTGCTGACAACAATGATGTCTGCTTGTTCTCCCTCCACACCATCAAGAAGAAAGAGGTGAGGGTCATAACATGCATGCGCATGCACGCACATGCACGCACACACACACGCACACATGCAATACCTTCACTTAACAGTGCCCCGACTTAGGATTCATTTTTTGTAATCAGCTGTCACTTGGTCGTTTGTCTTTTATCTTTGATTATGAGTGTATTTCAAAATAATTCATCAATGCATACCTGAACTTTGTTTTCTCTTTCTTTCTTTCAAGCCACACAAAACATTCCACACTCTGAACCACTTAGCTTTGCTACGGGCATGCATGGACAAATTAGGACAGAACAACACACACTTTGATGCAATTAATACACACCAACACAACACATCCTTATGTTTTATATATATGTTAGAATATATATATTTTTTGTTGATCATTAAAGCACTGTTGCAATACAATCTGATTTTAATTATTTTTAGTTCTTTGCTGACTGTGACTGTTGATGGTAAATTCTAATAACTAAACGACATTTCCCATCCCCATTTGGTTAAATATTTTGTTTTTTCATTAAAAAAAAAATGTTTTCACTGAACCCATCATAATATTGAGATATCTGACAAAAATATTGACATATTAAATTTTGGCCGTATCGCACAGCCCTACTTCAAACCGATTACATTTTCTGAGGTGGGCATTATCTTTTGTAAATCAGAATTATTTGATGCAGTTCATGCAGAGGATGTCATTATATTGGAGTAAGTAGCAATAATGTTACAGTTGGTCGGTGTACACAAACGAGTTTGTGGGTGATTCATTTGAGGTGCATTCTGATCATTCTTCTTCCACTCGTCAGGTGCTGGATGATCTTTCCAAGGGGGACATGAAGGCAGCAGACTTCCTAGCGGAGGGAGAGGATGACTTCAACCTGTCTGATATTGAGGAGGAGGAGGACCAAGCAGATAACATGTCCCTGGCCTCTGATTTGGATGACGATGAACTGGAGGAGGTGGAACGCAGACAGAAGGAGCTGGAGAAGAAAAAGAAGAAGAAGAAGTGAGTGAGAGATATGAGCAAAATGGAATGATTCTGCATTGATCTGTGGTATATTATGATACGCCTAGAAATGACGACGAAAATCCGACCTACACTATTGCGTACTCTGCTTGTCTTCAGAGTGACATTCACCGAGGAAGAGGAGGCGGACGACAACGAAGAGGGGGGTGGCGTACTCGTGGAACTTGAAGGAAAAGATGAGAAGAGAGAGCGTGAAACCAACTTGTGGTTCAGCAAGGTTTGTCCCACAACGCAATTCATTAAATGACCCTTTCTTTCCCACCTGTCGATGAGCTATTTTTTTTTTTTTTTGAGTGAATTGTTTGGTTTTTGTAGGACATTTTTTCTGAGATTGAGCTAGAAGGAGATGCTGAGAGCGAGCTTAGACAGACGCAGTGGATCCAAAACCAGCAACCAGGTAAATATTGTTGCTAGTTTTAAGAAAGAATCATAGAAGTGCTGTTTAGCATTTTTAATATTTGGAAAGTGCTTGTATTTTGTATGAAGTGCTTCAATTTGTAACTAGCATATCCTATATGCAGACATGAGAGATTTTCTCCAATTTTTTTCTTGTTCATTGTATTGTCCATACAAAGACTAAGCTTCTTGTCCTGCTATAACAACAACAACAAAAAACGGCAATACTATTTATTTATGTACATTTTTAAACCTATTTTTTTGTAACGCTGGTGACAGCTAGTCCCTTTTAAGTCTGAAATCAGATTTTCCAAAATTATGGTCCTTGGTTAAAAATATTAAATCTAAAGAGATCTTAAAAATTCCATGGACACAAACAAATAAATAATGCTGCTGTATTTTCTTTGGAAAGCTTTGTAAAGTATATTGTTGTTTTGTGTGATCAGAATAAGTGCATATTGGTGGCTGTGTTAAATGAGACCGCTCTAATGTCATCAAAGTGGTGTTAAAAAGGTCTTACATTTGGCTAAATGTGACAAAAAACTTTGCTATGACCTTGCTCATAGCATGTTCATGAGCTTAAAACATTGATAAAGAAACCAACATTTGGGAATCATGTCCAAAGCTTTGAACATAAAAGTGCTCAGTAATGCTTAATTTGACCTTGTTTATGATAGAAGGAGTTATGATCAGAGATTCTGATTTTACACCATACTCGGGTATTGACCACATTTTTAAAAACATTTCTTAGGAAAAGGCAAAAAGAGGAAAGCCGAGGAAGTAGAGAAATATGAGGAGGCTGCTCCAAATGTAAAAGAAGAGGCGGAGACTTCAAAAGAAGCGGTGGAAGACGGTGACAGCGACTCGGATGACAGTGACGATGAAGAGTAATTCAATTCATTTCTATTTTATTAATGTGCCGCTGGGGTTGCAAAGAGATGGAATATGTTCTGGTAAAGTATCCAGGAAATTTCCAGTAAAGCTGGGGCATTTTTTAAACGTATCAGTTCCGTGTGTGTCAAAAAGGATATGTTTCAAAAAGGCCCAGTTTCACTGCTTATGGAAATTTACTGTACATGCAGTTTGTCATCGAAAACATCCATGTTAAATATTATTAAGGATGACATTTCAACAGAATCACATGTACTGGTTCGTATAACGTTATCAATGTTGGAAGATTTTAATACAGATTTACATGTACTCATAAGTAGCACTGAATCAAGTTTTGACACATTTTAATAAACATTCAGTTCCGGAAAACAGCGATATGGAACTTTATTCACAATAAGTAGAGTTAGTTGTCATAGTAAGTCAAGGGATCATTAAACGAATCAATAACAAGTCTGTTGTTTCTTCTAGATTCATAACCAAGTTGAAACAGGCTAATGGCAGCACCGGGACAAGTGGTAGCACCGGGGCAGGTCTCGGCGATGACGATGACGACTTCCAGGTCGTTCCAGTTGAAAGCACCAGTGAGTCAATTTGGGCTACATAAAAACAACATGTGTGAAACAATCAGATTTTGAGTAATCCGTTCCCTGTTGGAAGTATACATGTTATTGTGCTCTGCGCAAAGGTAAGAAAGCCCGCATCCTGGATGCTGAAGGCCTCGCCCTTGGCTGCCAGATTGCCACATCAAAGAAGAAAGCCAGAGACCTGGTGGACAACTCCTTCCACAAGTGCGTGTGGACACTGTGTGCAAATGGCCAGTGAGGCCAGCCAGCTGATAGTTATGTTTTGCCTATTAGCATTAAGATATCACATTTGTGGGGGAAATGTATCTGGTAGTTTTAAAATCACAATATCTAATTCTCTTTTCGTGTTTAATTTGACAGCAACCAAACTGAAACTGTCAATCTCTAACTCTAGTATTTCAGATCTTTACTCAAGCAAGAATGTCGTAGAAAAACTGACAAGACAATGAACCGATTTACTCTTCAAAATTTAGAAAGTTACTCTTGTAGAATTATGGATTTATCCGTAACACTCATACTTTGTGAGTTTATAATATTATGACTTTTAATTACACATGTATCTTGTAGTACCATAATATAGTTTACCATTCCTGGTGTTTTGGATGCCTGGTACTTTATGTAGTTTTCACTAAGTAAATAAAATGAAATAAATAAATAAATGCCCCCTGCCATTTTAGCGAAAGCCACAAATTGCAACAAAAATGAAGAACACAACCGACATGAATGTAAAAAAAAAAACAGTCACAACTTTTATTCTGAGCATCAGCAACCCTACAGAAACAGATGTAGGAGCCAAATGTTTGGGGAAGGTAGGCTGAAGCACAGAATAAGGAATAGACAGAAGTGTCACCACAATAGGCACGCGCTCTAATTCGTGTGCCGCCGGTAGCTCCACCCTCCGGCAATCCGCCATCTTGTTTTGCTGAGTGAGCGTATTCTGTGTCGCGACTATGGTCGCGAACACAGTAAAAGCCACAGAATATTCCTTATTCTGTGGTAAAAGCCACACGTAGAAATTGCAAGAGTTAACGAGAAATCAACGTACTTTGTACATATTTACATTTTATTGGCACAGAGAATATGTACAAGAACCGGAACTGTACAGAACGTATAACTTTTTACCATACTAGAAATTGCAAGAGTTAACGAGAAATCAACGTACTTTGTACATATTTACATTTTATTGGCACAGAGAATATGTACAAGAACCGGAACTGTACAGAACGTATAACTTTTTACCATACTAGAAATTGCAAGAGTTAACGAGAAATCAACGTACTTTGTACATATTTACATTTTATTGGCACAGAGAATATGTACAAGAACCGGAACTGTACAGAACGTATAACTTTTTACCATACTTTAATTTCAAAAATTCAACTTTTTCGACTTACTCAACTCTGCACCCTTTTTTCCTTTCCTCAGACGTTCATTGAACATGCGAACATAGTGAAATATTCGAATATTAGAGTACAGTCGGAGAAATGCATCGACAACGTTCTCGTGAGCGCATTTTTCGAACAGTGGTTGGCATTTCGACAATACATTATGAGTGTCATAAAACGACTGAATCAGTGTAGCTCTGGGATGGTAACTAATGATAATAACTCGTAATAACTAGTGAAAATCGCACCCCCCTAGCGTGCCCTTGCTAAAATTAAACTACATTAAATAAACTTACCGATCTCGCTCTTTATTCGGATTAGGAAATCCATGCATTTTGATGCATTTTGCCGTTCTTTCGTCGATCGTGGTCGAGCAACTTGAACAGTTGATGACGCAGCAGTAATTTCCATACCACTTTTTGTTATTTGGTGGATTATCCATCGTTTATTTCGTGTACAGTTCTGATTTCTCAACAAACTGTAATCGGGAATCCATTTTTTTCTCACTCGGTTCTCAACAAAAAAAAATGGCGCCACGGAAATTGCCGAAGTTTACCGGACTCACCCGAAGGAGCCTATTGACGCTTCTGTCTATTCCTTATTCTGTGGGCTGAAGATAAAAGGAGGAGGGCGGATAAGCGAGCACACGTTTATGCTTTTGCAGGTTTGCATCGTCTGACGAGCCTTGGGAAGTACCCGAGTGGTTCCTGGATGACGAGATTAAGCACAGGAAGAAGCAAGTGCCGGTCACCAAAGAGATGGTGGAGGAGTATAAACAGAAGTGGAAGGAGATCAATGCCCGGCCAATTAAGAGAGTCGCCGAAGCCAAGGCCAGGAAGAAGAGGAGGGTAAGGACATTGATTTGGTTCTTTGATGAGACTACAGATTTCTGGGGTTCTAGATTGTGGGGGAAAAAAAGATTTGTTGGTTTCTAACTAGATGCTGAAGAAGATGGAGCAGGCTAAGAAGAAAGCAGAGGCCGTTGTGAACACAGTGGACATTTCTGAGAGGGAGAAGATGGCTCAACTCAAGAGGTTTGGTTTCTCATCACAAGGGAACAATGCAACAATGCCCACTTGACTAATGGTCTTATCATTGTTATTAATTCTTTCAGTATCTACAAGAAAGCCGGTGTGGGAAAAGAGAAGCGAGAAGTGACGTATCTCGTTGCCAAAAAGGGAGCCGGGAGGAAAGTGAGGCGGCCTGCCGGTGTCAAAGGCGCCTTCAGAGTGGTGGACGGTCGCATGAAGAAAGACATGCGTGGTATGCAAAGGAAAGAGCAGAAAGCAAAGGGTGGCAAAGGAAAAGGAAGACAGGCAAAAGGTGGCAAAAAGGGAGTGAAGACTAGCAGAGGGCGAAAAGGAACATAGATCAGAAATGGGTCCATGAACAGTTTGTCTTCAAATTGATTGAAAGAGCCCTAATCAGTTGCAACCATTTTCCTTTGGAGGACTTGAATGCTCTTGGGAACAGTAAACATTAATATTATGTGCTGGTCTTTCTAAGAACAGCGTTGTTTGTCTGAACTCTCAATTGCAGAAAGTTGGGGACGTCTGTCATTGAGAAACGTCGCCATTCATTTTTTGTAAATAAAATTGCAATACATTGGTTCTGATGTGCAGGAATTTGTGTAATGTTTCATGACCTTTGATGCCACATACTGTAATACGTGCAACTATGACACAAGGTTCCAAAAGGGCAAATAAGCGACAGAAGTTGCTTGGTTCACAATTAAATGAATTCAGTGGCTTTTAGTTTACAGTAACTTGTGAATGGAAAAACATAATTTACAGGATTGTGAGCATTTGTTTATCCTTATTAATTATTAATGTAGTTATTGGAAATAACATCACATAACACAACTTGATTATTTCTGACTGCATGCTATCTTCCTTCAGGAAGTTATTTGGTAAAGTGTATGAACCATTTAGATAAGATACTCCTATCTTTAAATAAATAAAGGAAATTACTCAGAAAGATTTACTGGGCGTCAGAATGTGATGAACCAGAACAACAACCAAAAAGTAATCGAAACCGGCCTTTTTAAAGTTCGCCTGGAGCACTTTGACGTCGCAACTGGTACAACCCGAGTGGGATAATTCCGAGTTTCCAATTTAGCCGGCACCAGATGACGCCCGCACGTACAAATCCGGCGCTGGTGGGTTGTCTAAGATGACGCAATAAAACCGCGACAATTGTTGACTTCAGAACTCCCTTGGTCCCCGGATGCGACGCCCTTTGCTACATTTGACGAAACAATTGTCGCGCCTTGCTGAATTTTGATTTGGATTAGGCGGTTCCCGCGAAGTGGAAGCTTCAGCACGATGCTCCTCATCATCCTGTTCGGCTACTTGACGCTGGCCTCTGGTCAGCAGCAGGACGACGACTGGATTGACCCGTATGACTTGCTCAACTACGACTCTGGCACTAAAACCATGAGGAAGCCCACTGAGGTTGAAAGCCTTCATATACCGACCTGACAAAAAATGCAAATGAAACACGATGGCGTAGTTGTTGAAATACATTTATTTAACCACGTTCGTTGTAGAAGCCAGCAAGGGATTTAAACGTCCCAACCTCTCGAAGAGGGCACATCGACTGTAACCAAGCTGAGCTAACCGTCTGCAAAGAACGGCTGTCTGATTTACAAACTCAGGTAGGTGTGTTCCCACTGTTGGGATATCGGTGTATTGTGTATTGACATTAACACAATGTTCATCTTTCTCGCTCTGTATAACACCAACATTGATTCGAACTATGTTGTGTATGTAAGTGCAATATTTGCGTTTTAATTTGACGATATTTTCATCCAAGTCAGGTGAATAGTGGAGGAATTATAACACATTTTATCCGTGCCTTTGTCGTTTTACGTGACCAAAAATAATTTGACAAGCGAACATAATCAGAAATCTTTTTAATACTTTTTTGCAAACCCTTGGCAATCAAGGTCTGAAGTCTTGAACCCATGAACATCACCAGATGCTCTGTTGTTTATGGTGACGCTCTGCCAGACCTCTTTTGTAGCTGTCTTCACAATTATTTTTGGTCCTTCAAAAGGTGTAGGCGCATATAAAACGTGTTGTAATTCCTACACCGTTCACCTGATTTGGATGTAAATACCCTCAAATTAGAGATCAGAGATTGCATGCAAAGCACACTTTGATTGCGTCATTTCAATCCTTTGTAGGATTGCACAGAGGTGGAAATTGTGTTTATGTCCAAATATTTATGGAGCTTACTGTATGCACAGACTGCTTGGATTGTCTGACGAGCCATCAAGTGCGAAATTAAACACCCTTTGAAGTCCTGCACCACCTGAGAGACAAGACATTTAATGACAGAATTGATAGAATCTACTGTATGATCTGCATCTCAAACATTACATTGCACTTTGCGTCTCTTCAGGTTGAAGCCGAAAAGAAGAGTATGAAGCATATCCCACAGCAGGTCACATGCAATCCTGTTTTTAAAAGATTCCTGAGCAGACTCCTGAAGGACACGCAAAGAATTGGAGTGGTACGTTGCCGTTGCATATTGTTGACGTAGGGCCAAACCCTATTTTCATATTTACTGAATTTAATATTTCTTCACAATCCAGTACTATAGTTTGTCCCCACAAGAGTACCATATATCATTGTTCTTACTATTTGAGTGTGTTGAAAATGGCCTGCTCTCTTACGATGCAATGTTAATGACTCAACAAACATGCCATTTTTTGGGGGCGGGGTGTTCCTGAAAAATGATGGCTTTGAAGATGCAAGGTTTTCGTTTTTAGGAACATCTCAGATGAAGGGCATGATAGACACATGAGTGCGAATGCTGGCTCAAGTGAGGAGTCTGTGTGACTGGGCGTGGGAGCCCATAGCACCTTTTTAATGAATGTGTGTCCCGTCACCGCCCTAGGCTAATAACGTTACTGAAGAGCCCCAGCGACTGTGTCATCCTTTAACTACAGGAGATGTTTGTCCCATAACTGACTACAAAAAAAAATCTAGTACACCAACCAGCTATTTCAGTATTATGGAATTGATTATAAAGTATTAATGGAGTGGCGGCCCGGTGGTCCAGTGGTTAGCGCGTCGACCTCACAGTGCAGAGGTACCGGGTTCAATTCCAGCTCTGGTCTACTACCAGTGTGGAGTTTGCATGTTCTCCCCAGGCCTGCGTGGGTTTTCTCCGGGTACTCCGGTTTCCTCCACATTCCAAAAATATGCATGGCAGGCTGATTAAACACTCTGAATTGTCCCTAGGCGTGAGTGTGAGCGTGGCTGGTTGTTCACCTCTGTGTGCCCTGCGATTGGCTGGCAACTGGTTCAGGGTGTCCCCTGCCTACTGCCCAAAGACAGCTGGGATAGGCTCAGGCACCCCCCGCAACCCTTATGAGGATAAGCGGATGGATGGATGGAAGTTTTAATGGATTTTACACGAGAAGGATTGAACGAGAAGGACTAAAAGTTTATTTACAAAAACAAAAATAAGTATATATTCAAGAAATGTACAGGAAAAAAAGTCAGTGTGAGCATTTTGAGTTGCTGTGACAAATCTCCCCTTCACCTGAACTCCGGAATTGATCAGGTTGTGCAAAATTGGAGCTGTGAGTTTCTCTCTCTGCGTAATAAGAAAACCACAGAGTAAACAAAGCAAAGTGGTTTGACCCATCTTCCTTTGTCCCACCTTTCACAAATATAGCCCAAAGACCCTGCAAACTATGATGCCACCATCCGACTGTCCAGACAAGCCGTGGCAGAGATTCAGACCTTTCTCGATGGTGAAGAAGGCTGTAGAACAGGCGCTCTGGACAACGCCGTCAGTCAGATACTGGTGGACCTTCGACCACATGACTACGAGGCCTGGAAATGGCGCTTTGAAGACACCTTTGGTGTAGAGCCTGACACACTTTTCAAGGTAAGAAGGGGGAAGTCCTGAGGAATCATTCAAGCCTAACTCTTGCGTCATTATCACACACTCGAGTCTCATGATGTCGTCAATGCATTCTTTGTGAACAAGCTGGTATTTAAATAGGAGAAGTGGCGGAGAAGGAATTGCAGTCAGTCCACACCGGGGAGGAGCAATTTCAATGATGCAGGGTGCCACCATTTTTCATCAGCGTTACCTGGGAGCCACATCAGACCGCACGTTTCTCAACTAGATGTTTAACAAAAATGCCATTTATGCTCTCGGTAGTTTGTTGAATGTGTGTGTTATTTTACATTCAGAGTACATTCATGTTGCACTTTGTTTTCATGAAACATTGACTGTGAGTTGTGTGCCTTACAGTGACCTTTTGTTCAGTCAGTGAATAATCCTCGAATCATTTAGCGACCTTGTTTGATTTAAAATTGTCCAAAGCTTCTCAACACTAAATATTCTCAGATTTCTGGATTTCTGTACTCCTCCTCGAAAGCATACTTATCTTTCTGTTGAATCAAAATACATTAAATGCAGACATCTGCCTTTACTTTGGAAAACAATAAGCAACATTTTTGCCTTTTTTCTGACAATACAGACCAAACCAGTAACTTCATCTTCATTCATGTTTTTTTGTGCATTTTATGCACTCTCAATTTGAGATAATGTCTTGTTTTTAAATATACGGTTAGCAATAACTTTGGAAAAAAATTAATTCATTCAATTATGGACAGATTTATCCGATCATAAAAACGATTGTTAGTTGCAGCTCGCGGCCCGGTGGGCAAGTGGTTTGTGCGTCGACCTCACAGTCCAGAGGTCATGCGTTCGATCCTGGCTCCGGCCTTCCCGTGTGGAGTTTGCGTGTTCTCCCCAGGCCCGTGTGGGTTTTCTCCGGGTACTCCGGTTTCCTCCCTCATTCCAAAATCATGCATGGCAGGCTGATTGAACACTCCAAATTGTCCCTAGGTGTGAGTGTGAGCGCAGATGTTTGTTCGTCTGTGTGTGCCCTGCGATTGGCTGGCAACTGATTTGGGTGTCCCCCGTTTACTGCCCGAAGACAGGCTGGGAAAGGCTCCCGCACCCCGCACGACCCTTGTGGGGATAAATCGGATCAGAAAATGGGAGATGGATAGTTGCAGCTCCGTGTGAATACCTAGCGTTGCTTGAAAGTGGCTCTGGATCTTCATCCGACATGTTCCACTGTGTGGAAGCGGTTATGTAAATTTACTCCGTTGTTATGTCCCGGCAAAAGTTCAAAACTCTTCCATCTAAAGCCGCTGACACTGTCAAGAGTGATACATGTTTTCATTCTTTAATCTCATCTCCACTTGTCATCCGCTAGCTGGCTCTGTGTACTTTGGTCTTCGTGGTCATTATCTGCACTGAGCTGTGGTGCGCCATCTCCTGGCTAGTGCAGTTTAAACGGCTGTTTATCATCTGCTTCTTCGTCAGTATTGTTTGGAACTGGTTGTATCTGTATCAGGTAAGTTGGAATACTTTCTGTCCACATTTTGAAAAATAACCTTCTTTTTTGGACTTCTTTTTTAACTCTACGACTTTATTCTGTCAGACTGCTTTTGCTGAGCACCAAAGCAACATTGTGAAGATGAACAGCGTCAACGACAAATGCATTGGAGTGAAGACGATTGACTGGCGCGATAGTTTGAAAGGTATGTTGAAACAACAACACAGCATGCGGCTTAGAAAAAGGTTATTTGGCTTTTGGGTGAAATTCCAGGGTGAATCTAAAATGCACTCACGTTTACAAGATAACTTGATCTTTTTTAACCCTTTAGTTGCTCTGATCCGGCTTTTCAGTGTTTCGGTATTTGTTGCACAACTTTGTCTTCTCTAACGAGCAGCTGAAAATAGACAACAGGCATTTCCTGGTTTGATTCCAATCAAATCCATCAGTCCTCTTCATCACACTGTTCATATCTTGACATCATGAGACAACATTGAGAGGCTTCAAACAAGATATTCTCAGAAGGGAGTGCCCACTGAGCCCAAAGTGTCCAGTGAGACTGGAAGAGGCACAGAAAACATTAGATCCTTGGAAACTTATTCAGAGATCAAACACCTGTTGTGTTTATTGCATTTTTTAATGGACTTTACCTTAAACATCCTCTCTAATGGTTTGAACATTGGTTCTTATTTCATCGGTGTGTCCTGAAAAATATTTCCCCAGAAAAAAAAGGCTTAATAGTAATTTCAGTCTTGTTTTCTGGTATGCTAACTGACTACTCGGCTCCAAACATGAGTTTATTCATGTTTGTATTCTGATTCATTCATTCATTCATTCATTCATTTTCCGAACCGCTTCATCCTCACTAGGGTCGCGGGGGGTGCTGGAGCCTATCCCAGCAGTCTTCGGGCAGTAGGCGGGGGACACCCTGAATTGGTTGCCAGCCAATCGCAGGGCACACAGAGACGAACAACCATCCACGCTCACACTCACACCTAGGGACAATTTAGAGTGCCCAACGAGCCTGCCATGCATGTTTTTTTGGAAAGTGGGAGGAAACCGGAGCACCCGGAGAAAACCCACGCAAGCCCGGGGAGAACATGCAAACTCCACACAGGGAGGCCGGAGCTGGGATCGAACCCGGTACCTCTGCACTGTGAAGCCGACGTGCTAACCACTGGGCTACCGGGCCGCCCTTGTATTCTGATTACAAACATGAATTACAAACAGCCAGACCCCCGGCTGATTTTCAGATTTTTTCATCCCTAGCCACTCTCATCCCTGGATCTGCGGCGGTCTAATCTTGTTGGCCATTGCACCTCGTTTTGCTATTGAGAAATGCTAATCATACGAATGTCATTTCCTCCAGTCGCTCATCCAGCCGCGCTAGTTGTGCTTACCAAAAGTGGTCCACTAGGCCAGTGTTTTTCAAACTTTTTTGAGCCAAGGCACACTTCTTTCATCGAAAAAAATCTCGCGGCACACCACTAGCTGAAAATGTAAAAAAAAAACAAAACCCCCGGTTATTTTAACAATTAACGTGTTATATTGTTACTATAACCGTTTTCAACATTGAAGAATGACGCTATAACAGCTTGAATTGGAATTAAATGAGCACAAAGAAAAAAGTATTTTATAATCTTTCATATTTATTGTTTCACTGTCGTCCTGCGTTCATGCGGCACAAATTTGCTTGTCTCTCGTGGTCGAAACACAAGGCAATTGGCTAGCTATAGCGGTACGGGATGGTACTACACGGTTACTTTCTGGGCCATAGACCACACAGGCATACAAATGGGATATTTTACCGCGGCAAACACCTGACAATGTCTCACACTGCTGTGCCGCGGCACAGGGGTTGAAAAACACTGCACTAGGCGGCTCGAACTCCACGGCCACACAATAAGCAACACAATTGTTGGAGCAGCCCTCGAGGCAAAAATTTCCCCGGAAGAATTAAGAGCGTACTGACAATAGATGTGGTGATCAAGTCCTTTTCAACACGTGAT
The DNA here is from genome assembly GCA_018466805.1 of Hippocampus abdominalis. Lineage (NCBI taxonomy): Eukaryota > Metazoa > Chordata > Actinopteri > Syngnathiformes > Syngnathidae > Hippocampus > Hippocampus abdominalis. The sequence continues at coordinate 9,837,175 of CM031701.1, read as the reverse complement.
TTGCATCCCTGCAGAGTGGTTCAGGAGCACATGGACTCTGCAGGATGATCCTTGCAAGAGATACTATGAAGTCCTCATGGTCAACCCTATTCTGCTGGTACCTCCCACCAAGGTACATCCTGCATAACACTCATTATCAAATTGTTATGAAAATTTCACTAAAGAGCAAGTTGGAGTTTCAACAAGTGCATAATGTGTGTGTGTGTGTGTGTGTGTGCGGAGGGGGGGGCGGACAACGAAGTTCCAGTGATGAAATGTGAACGTGCCTCATACAAAGTGTTTCCTTCATTTAAGGCAATCTCCGTTACAATCACGACCCTCATCACCGAGCCACTGAAGCATGTCGGCCTGGGGATCAGCGAGTTTCTCAGAGCGCTTCTCAAAGACCTCCCAATCACTCTCCAGATCCCCGTACTCCTCACGATTGTGCTTGCCATTGTGGTAAAGGCGCTTGAATTGTCCTGTTTAGTTGGGCGTTATCCGCCAAGTATCGCAATCTGAGAGGTTCATCGAGTGAAGAGGAATCCCGGTTAAGACAAATCTATTGTTCTTTTCAGGTATTCATGTATGGAAGCGTGCAGGCAATTTTCCAGTACGGCATCACTGCACCTCTACGCCGCCATAGAAGGGATCCGCCACTTCCACCACCGGAGCGGCCTCGTCTCCAAGAAATTGAGGACCGTGGCCACATGGAACGAGGGGACATGCTGGAGTCTCGTCCACGCCGCAATTTAGACGAGGCCCGATCGCAAGGGGATCAGTTGTGCCGCTCACGCACCAACAAAGCCAGAGAAGAGCCAGCTCAGATGTTTGTGGAGACCTTGCGCACCGCAGCTTCTTCCCACACGGAGCACGAGTTAGACGGGAAACGACCCGTGAGGCGCGTCGAGGTTGGGCAGGGGGACGAGCCTGACGTTCAGTCGGACTGTGACAGCCATGCAGAGGCAGAGGCGGACCAAAGAGGCGGCGTCGATGTGATATCCCCGCTTGACGCCAAAACTCAAACAAAAGCCAGTGACTGCGACTCGTCTCTGTCAGAACACCCTAAAGACGGCAACACCAGAGAGAAGACGACATCTGGGCTCCCACAGCCGCAGCCTAAAAAGGATGTGCAGGTAAGAGCCTCTTATGAGCGTGTCAACGGAAATACTTCTTTGTCTTCATCGTCACTGCTATCCTGGCTGCATCACAAATACAATACAATATCTTGATTTATATCGCACTTTTACAACAGCAGCAGCTGTAACAAAGTGCTTAACAAAACAGTTAAAGTAAAATAATGGACAGCCGTGCAGTCCTAACCACTTTTCCCTCATACGCTTTGTTGTTTAAAGCAGTTTGAGATGGAAGAGGAGAGAATCAAAGTGTCCTTTCACCAGTGGATCAGAGACGTCATGCTCAAAATGTGCACACGTCGGCTACAAGCTAGGTTTCAAAGTCAACAAGAAGCTGTAGCATCCACTGACGAAAAAAAAAGAGATTGGTTCACTTCTCCTGTCCCATGTAAATCCATTTCAATTCCAAGCGGCGACTCTCAGTTCCAAATACGCATCGGCGCTCCAATAAACCGCACTCAAAGCAGAGCAGACTCTGGGGGGGTTAAACCTTGACAGGCTCACTGATCAGTCTCAGATGACGTTGTGTGCTAATGCTGGCTGGAACAAGTTTCCTTTGTCCTCTGAGAAATATTCCTCAGGAAAATTATACAACTCGAGGAGCGGTTGACTTGTCTACTTTGGGACAAAATATCGAAACTGATAGTCAGGAATTTTATGACACTGTATTTTTATGTTGCAATATCTGCATCCGCAGGACTTGAAGGCCTCAGCTGGAAACTCGATGCCCTCCGCCTCTCTGATAAAGGTGGAAACAGTCGGCACCCCCGTTCAGGAAACGTTACAATGAAACGGCGCCCAGAGCTTGTGGCTTCACCGGTGACGTCACAGTGCCAAAAAGATGTCATCTCGGCAGAGTTGGCGGCTGAGCATCTCTAGCCCATAACAGATCTTTACTGTTGGACTAATTAGTCTCCAAGTAGAGACGCCGATGCTACAGTATGAACTGTATGAATATGATCATTGACAGCAGCCGACCAACACTTACATACATAAAGCACCTTCAGTGGTTGCTGATGTCGGACGTGTTAGTGACGGGAATTTTCAAGCGAAATTAAGGTTGTCAAGGAAGGCTGCGACGTGTTTAATTTTTTTACTTGAATATTTTTTTTTCTCCAAGATTTTAGAATCATTGTATTTTGAGAGCGTTCAAGGTGGACGATCAAGCATTTCTTGTATACATTTCTGGGTCCAAACATGCAGAGTCTACAAGTACTGTTCTGAGGGGGGAAAAAAACCTGCAAGTCAAGAAACTCTTGATGCCAAGCGAACGTTAATTTCAAGTTAGTCTCTGCTGTCACCATGGAACTCTGTCACGAGGCAGCGTCTCACAAGACCTACAGTTAATTTAACCAGGTACTTGAAATCACAGGTGATCAGGCACGGTCATAGTAAGGAGGACACAGGGACAACCCAAAAAAATTAGGATTGGAATTCGTGCTCGGGTGGACCTACCTGAGGGAACACACTGCAACATACAGTGCCACGAAAGTGTATTTCCACCCTTTCAGATTTTTGATTGACATGTTCATCACACTTCAAGTGTTTAAGAGCATCAAACTAGTTCATTTCACAAAGACAAGTTGGGCACAATGAAGTACTAAATATAAAATGCAGTTTTGAAATGCTGGATTCGTTTATTCTTAGCAATTGCCTCCAAATCCTAATTACTGGCTGTACTTGTGCCACCTTTGGCAGGAATAACTGACCTCAAGTGTTTGCATTGATGACAGAAGAAATTGCAATGGCATTCAAATCTGATCTTTGAGGTGGTAACTCTAAAACTTTATTTTTAAGCAATTAAGAGGTGGACTTGCTAGTGCATTTTGGGTCGTTATTCTGTTCTTTGTCTCAGATGTAATTTCTCAGCCGTGTTTCTTTGAGTTCAACTTTTCTTGTCAGTCCAAAGCAGTGAGGGACAGTGCGTCTGCTACCTGGAGCTTCACTGGGGACTTACGTAACGACTGAGTTCACCTCCTAAGACAATATTACTCTATGATTGTGGCTAACACTGTTTTACTGTTTGTTTTTATTTTATTTGTTTAACTATTGGGCATTAAATTGTCTTGAGATGTGTGCTTTACTCTTGTTGTTATTATCCAAGTGGCGGTTGTGCACTTTTAACATCTAAACACCTTCAAAGTGTCACACCTTAATGACACTTTGTCGATATTCAAAAAAATATCTGATCACAGAGGAAGTGATGGCAGAGATTTCTATTCTGTGGCTGGACCACATTTTCATTTTCTCCCTGAAAAGAAAAGACAAACAGCTACAGAGATCCACCGACATTGATAGAGCTCCAGACATAACACTGTATTTTTCTCATCAATGGCCTGCAACCCTAACTGTTTCAGACTGTTTATTCCCAGACTAAAAGAAAAAGCTATCTGATTACCGTATTCCTCATTACTGTATTCCTGTCCAGGCCACTGTCTCTACCTTTACCATTTGCCATTTCCATCAAGAAAAGGTCTCCATTTACTTACCAAACAGTGGCAAGGAAGCTACAAATTTGTATTAAATGGCCACAAATGAGTGTTTTGTTACTATGGTGTATAGTTTCCACAAGAACAAGTTCCATGATGCGGCCTCTTGACAACTTGGAGCGCCGCGCTCTTGGCGTATTTTTGTGCCTTCTATATAACGCCCTGAGACGCCACAAGAGGGCGCCACAGCCCAAAGAATAGGAAATATCTTTGTCTGCGAGGGCACCCAGATGCAGCAACCTCTGATACATTTTTTTTATTCCCCAAGAATCAAGTCATGTCTTTTATAAATTGTTTCCTGAGTGCACCCTGCTATAGATGGGTTTTTTTTGGGCTCAAAACGCCTTGCTATACATAATCAATTTATTTGGACCAGCATTTTTAGCTGAAAAAAAACAACCATGTATAGTAAGGCGTTTTTAGCCCAAAAAAACGACCATGAATAGTAAGGCGTTTTTAGGCCAAAAAAACGACCATGTAAAGTCAGGCGATTTTAGCCCAAAAAAACGACCATGAATAGTAAGGCGTTTTTAGCCCCAAAAAATGACCGTGTATAGCAAGGCGTTTTTAGCCCAAAAAAACGACCATAAATAGTAAGGCGTTTTTAGCCCCAAAAAATGACCGTGTATAGCAAGGCGTTTTTAGCCCCAAAAAACGACCATAAATAGTAAGGCGTTTTTCGGCCAAAAAATGACCATGTATAGTAAGGTGTTTTTAGCCCCAAAAAACGACCGTGTATAGTAAGGCGTTTTTAGGCCAAAAAAACGACCATGAATAGTAAGGTGTTTTTAGCCCCAAAAAATGACCGTGTATAGTAAGGCGTTTTTAGGCCAAAAAAACGACCATGTATAGTAAGGCGTTTTTAGCCGAAAAAAATGACCATGTATAGTAAGGCATTTTCAGCCCAAAAAAACGACCATGTATAGTTAGGCGTTTTTAGCCCCAAAAAAACGACCATGTATTGTGAGATGTTTTTAGCCGAAAAAAAACGACCATGTATATTAAGGCGCTTTTAGCCGAAAAAAACGACCATGTATATTAAAGGCGTTTTTAGCTGGAAAAAAACGACCATGTATAGCAAGGCGTTTTGAGCCAAAAAAACCCGACCATGTACTGTATAGTAAAACGTTTTTAGCCCAAAAAAATGACCATGTATAGTAAGGCGTTTTTAGCCCCAAAAAAACACAGTGTGTTGTAAGGTGTTTTTAGCCCAAAAAATGACCATGTATAGTAAGGCGTTTTTAGCCCAATAAAACAACCATGTAAAATCAGGCGATTTTAGCCGAAAAAAACGACTATGTATAGGAAGGCGTTTTTAGCCGAAAAAAAACGACCATGTATAGTAAGGCGTTTTTAGCCCAAAAAAACAAACATATATAGCAAGGCGTTTTGAGCCAAACAACCGACTATGTATAGTAAGGCGTTTTAAGCCATAAAAAAACGACCATGTATAGTAAGTCGTTTTTAGCCGAAAAAACGACCATATATAGGAAGGCGTTTTTAGACCAACAAACGCGTTTTTAGCCGAAAAAACCCACCATGTATTCTAAGGCTTTTTCAGCCCAAAAAAACGACCATGTATAGTTAGGCATTTTTATGTATATTTTTTTTGGGCTAAAAACGCCTTATTAAACATGGCCTTTTTTTTTCGGCTAAAAATGTCTTACTATATATACACTGTCGTTTTTTTTGGCTGAAAACGCCTTAATATACATGGTCGTATTTTTCGGCTGAAAACGCCTTACTATACATGGTCGTTTGTTGGGCTAAAAACGCCTCACTATACATGGTAGTTTTTTTCCGCAAAAAACGCCTTGCTATACATGGTCGTTTTTTTTCGGCTAAAAAGGCCTTTCTATACATGGTCGTTTTTTTCAGCTAAAAACACCTTACTATACATGGTTGGTTTGTTTTCGGCTAAAAGCGCCTAACTATGGTCGTTTTTAGGGGCTAAAAATGCCTTACTATACATGGCGGTTTTTTTGGCTCAAAACGCCTTACTATACATGGTCTTTTTTCCGGTAAAAAAAACCCTTATACATGGTCGTTTTTTTCGGCTAAAAACGCCTTACTATACATGGTTGGTTTGTTTTCGGCTAAAAACGCCTAACTAAGGTCGTTTTTAGGGGCTAAAAATGCCTTACTATACATGGCGTTTTTTTCGGCTAAAAACGCCTGACTGTCCATGGTCGTTTTTTTTCGGCTAAAAAGGCCTTTCTATACATGGTCGTTTTTTTCAGCTAAAAACACCTTACTATACATGGTTGGTTTGTTTTCGGCTAAAAACGCCTAACTAAGGTCGTTTTTAGGGGCTAAAAATGCCTTACTATACATGGCGTTTTTTTTGGCTCAAAACGCCTTACTATACATGCCGTTTTTTTTGGCTCAAAACGCCTTACTATACATGGTCTTTTTTCCGGTAAAAAAAACCCCTTATACATGTCGTTTTTTTCGGCTAAAAACGCCTTACTATACACGGTCGTTTTTTTCAGATAAAAACGCCTTACTATACACGGTCGTTTTTTTCGGCTAAAAACGCCTTACTGTACATGGTCGGGTTTTTTTCGGCTAAAAACGCCTTACTATCCATGGTCGTTTTTTTCAGCTAAAAACGCCTTACTATATACTGTATGGTCATTATTTTTAGCTCAAAACGCCTTACTATACATGGTCGATTTTCTGGGTAAAAAAACACCTGACTACACATCGTTCGTTATTTTGGCTAAAAATGCCTTGCTTTACATGGTTGTTTTTTTCAGCTAAAAAACAACCTGCTATACGTTTTTTGTTGTGAAAAATGCCTTCGTATACTTAAAAAATAGTTTTAAAAAAAAGCCTTCCTGTTCATGGGCTGCCATTTAAAAAATAATCCATCCATCCATCCATTTTCCGAACCGCTTGATCCTCACTAGGGTCGCGGGGGGTGCTGGAGCCTATCCCAGCCGTCTTCGGGCAGTAGGCGGGGGACACCCTGAATCAGTTGCCAGCCAATTGCAGGGCACACAGAGACGAACAACCATCCACACCCACACTCACACCTAGGGACAATTTGGAGTCTTCAATCAGCCTGCCATGCATGTTTTTGGAATGTGGGAGGAAACCGGAGCACCCGGAGAAAACCCACGCAGGCCCGGGGAGAACATGCAAACTCCACACAGGGAGGCCGGAGCTGGAATCGAACCCGGTACCTCTGCACTGTGAAGCCGACGTGCTAACCACTGGACTACCGGGCCACCCCCATTTAAAAAATAAAAAATAAAAAACTCATATAGTGACAATGTGAAATGCACATAACTAGCCTGGTAGTCAAATGGTTAGTAAAGCTACGTCTGAGTAGAGCGGTGGAGGGTTCAAATTCATTCATTTTTGGGCTGAAAACGCCTTACTATACATGGCCGTTTTTTTTCGGCGAAAAACACCTTCCTACAGATGGTCGGTTTTTTTTTGGAAAAACGCCCTCCTATACTTAAAAAATAGTTTCCAAAAAAAAAAAAGCCTATTCATGCTCGTATTTAAAATGTTTTTCTCATATAAGGACAATGTAAGCTTGACATCACTGGCCTGGTAGTCGAATGGTTAGTGCGTCTGTGTCCCAGTGCAATGGTACAGTGTTCGAAACTCATCTTGCCCTTCCTGTGTGTTCTAAAAAACAAGTATGCTCTTCGTGCTCACACTCACGCAGAGGAACAATTCAGAAAATGCTTTACATGGTTTCCTTTTTTTGGCTGTAAAAAACACCTTACTATACATGGTCTTTTTTTCCGGCTAATAACGCCTTACTATACATGGTTTTTTTTTTGGGGCTGAAAACGCCTTACTATAAATGGTCGGTTTTTTTCAGCTAAAAATGCCTAACTATACATGGTCGTTTTTTTTGGCTCAAAATGCCTTGCTATAGATGGTTGTTTTTTTCGGCAAAAAACACCTTACTATAATGGTGGTTTTTTTTGGGGCTAAAAACACCTTACTATACATAGTCGTTTTTTTGGGCTCAAAACGCCTTACTATACATGGTCGTTTTTTTTGGGCTAAAAACACCTTACTATACATGGTCATTTTTTTGGGCTAAAAACACCTTACTATACATGGTCAGTTTTTTGGGGGCTAAAATCGCCTGAATTTACATGGTCATTTTTTTGGGCTAAAAACACCTTACTATACATGGTCGTTTTTTTTTTTTTATAGCTAAAAACGCTTTCCTATACATGGTCGTTTTTTTTCGCTCAAAATGCCTTGCTATAGATGGTTGTTTTTTTCGGCAAAAAACACCTTACTATAATGGTGGTTTTTTTGGGGCTAAAAACACCTTACTATACATAGTCGTTTTTTTGGGCTCAAAACGCCTTACTATACATGGTCGTTTTTTTTGGGCTAAAAACACCTTACTATACATGGTCATTTTTTTGGGCTAAAAACACCTTACTATACATGGTCAGTTTTTTGGGGGCTAAAATCGCCTGAATTTACACGGTCATTTTTTTGGGCTAAAAACACCTTACTATACATAGTCGTTTTTTTGGGCTCAAAACGCCTTACTATACATGGTCATTTTTTGGGGCTAAAAACACCTTACTATACATGGTCAGTTTTTTGGGGGCTAAAATCGCCTGAATTTACATGGTCATTTTTTTGGGCTAAAAACACCTTACTATACATGGTCGTTTTTTTTTTTTTTATAGCTAAAAACGCTTTCCTATACATGGTCGTTTTTTTGGGGCTAAAAACGCCTTACTATACATGGTCGGGTTTTTTGGGCTAAAAACGCTTTCCTATACATGGTCGTTTTTTTCGGCTAAAAACGCCTTCCTATACATGGTCGTTTTTTTCGGCAAAAAACGCCTTACTATACCATGGTGGTTTTTTTGGGGCTAAAAACACCTTACTATACATGGTGGTTTTTTTGGGCTAAAAACACCTTACTATACCATGGTCGTTTTTTTTGGGCTCAAAACACCTTACGATACATGGTCGTTTTTTTGGGCAAAAAAAACGCCTTTCTATACACGGTCTTTTTTTTCCGGCTAAAATGCCTTACTATAGGTGGTCGTTTTTTCCGACGAAAAATGCCTTACTATAGGTCAGTGGTGTCAAACATACGGCTCGTCTACACGAACGACCACAGCTCAACGCACCCAGCCGTCAAACTCCCAAAGTTCCCAGACGACACCACAATCAACGGCCTCTTTAAAGACTTTGATGAGTCTGCGTATCGCCAAGAAGTGGAGTAGCTGACGCTCTGCTGCAGCCAACACAAACTTGAGCTGAACACCCTCAACGCTGTCGAGATGATCATGGACTTTATTTAACAGGCCAACAACATTTTAGACAATCCTTCTCATGTGCTACACTCCGAATTTGTGCTCTTAAACTTAGGAAAGAGATGTTGGACTCTTCTCTGCAAATTAAAGCAATATAAAAACTAATTCAGACCGCAGGCTATAAGCTTCAGTAAGAAACAATTGGAGAGGGGCAGACAGACAAGCAGGAGGACATGAGGGCAGTGTGGGGTGTGCATATGCCTGTAATGTTTTGTCCAATGTGTGTAGAGTATATATTGTCCTGTACTATATGTATTGTCCAATGCATCTAGCAGCACAGCAGACAGGCCCTCTCTGTCCTCCTAGACAAGATTCTCCTCCGGGAGACCAAATGAAAAGTAATATATAAATATATATATACAAACATACATATCCTCACTTCCTCACTACCATCTGACAGGAAAGCCCATCTCAAACACTATATTTTCACTATATTTTACGTTTGTGATAATATGCTGTACGGTTATCAACCCCCTCCCCTGCCCTCCCTCTCAAACACAAACACACTGATTGTTGGCAAGTTGGCGTAGATTGTGGTGAGACGCCCCTGCTAGTATCACATGATCAAAGATTATGGTGTTTGTAGTGATCAGATATTAAGTAAAGTTATCCTTCGCAGTCAAGTCAGCTTGGATTATTGGCACTGGAAAGTTTGCAGGTCATGGCAGAGTTTGTGACAACATTTGAGGTCAGGCTGGAATGACATTTTATCCCAACAGTGAAACCTGTCTGCCAAAGTTGTTTGTTGACTGCTCACGAGCATTTATAAGTATACTGTAGTTTGCTTTTTGAAATAATAAAATTTTAAAACAGGGGGCCCCAGAAAATTAGATATGAGCCACTGTGCACTTATTAATATTGTCAGAAAATGTAGAAATTTCAGTTACTAAAACCACAATACATTTATTATGTGCGTGTGTGTGTGTGTATGTGTGTGTGTGCGTGTGTGTGTGTTGTACAACTGGACTGCCACTAAATTAAAGATGTAGCTAATTCCGAAATACGAAATAAATTACTGCAAAGTACACCCACAATAATGATTTTTTTTTTTTTCTCCGTGTAATAACTCATCAAATATAACCTCAGCATTGCAGGTAATGTTCTGGATGGTTGTTGTATTTCAAAATGTAATAATATAACTAAAATCAAAACACAGAACTGTGATACTAAAATGTAAAAAGAAATTCTGTTTAAAGGAGAAAAGAAAAAACTTGAGACCTTCCAAAGGCAAAAGTCAGGTTGAGTTGACTCGTTTTATTTGTGACATCTTTTATTTGCCTTGTTTGCTTAACCACTGTGGCTGGGGCAAGATAACACCATTGACAGATAGATGCCTGGTTAATCAAACTTGGTTTTGGGCTTGTGTACACAGCAGAGAAGCGCCGTTATAAAGGAGCATCCGACATGGGTCAGTCACATCCATCGCCATGAGGGTGCTCGTGCTCGCCTTGGTTGTGGCCCTTGTGGGTATGTCTTTTTGCTGTTTCAACTTCAAAGTGAGAATTTTAAGAGGAGTTGTTTTTGCATTTACATGATAGAGAATTTACCCGTTGTCATCGCTTTTGGAAAACTGTTTCAAAATTTCTGGTTGCTTTTGAATGTATAATAATTCATCATTTCTGTTTTTGCTCTTCATTCAGCTGGTCACCAGGTCAAAATTAGTAAGTAAATCCTTACTAAAAATCGGGAAAATGTTTTTGATTGATACTCTAACTAAAAAGCATCACTGTGTCTTGTTGAAGCCCCAGAGTTTGCTGCTGGAAAGACATACACCTACAAATATGAAGCTCTTCTTATGGGTGGACTTCCCGAGGAGGGTCTGGCTCGGGCCGGGTTCAAAATTAGGAGCAAAGTTCTGATCAGTGCATTGACTACAGACACCTTCATACTGAAGGTAGCAACCACACTTGTGTCAGCCTAAACCCCTTTTCATAAGACAGAGGGCTATGTGACTACTTCGTCTCTTTCCCTTGTAGCTCCTGGATCCAGAGCTGTTTGAGTACAGCGGCATCTGGCCCAAAGACGCTTTCGTCCCAGCCACAAAGCTCACTTCAGCCCTGTCAGCTCAACTCAAGACACCGCTCAAGTTTGAGTACGCTAATGGCGTTGTAGGCAAAGTCTTTGCCCCCGCTGGCATCTCTACCTCTGTGCTGAACATCGTCAGGGGACTCCTCAACCTCCTCCAAATGAACATCAAGAAGACGATGAATGTCTATGAGCTTCAGGAGGTATAACTCATTAATGTCATTATTCATTTCATTATACGTTCACTTACCTTGAGCCTTTGATTGTGGTGGAATAGCCCGGCGTACAGGGTGTGTGCAAGACCCATTACGTGATCACTGAGGATGCCAAGGCTGAGCGCATCCATTTGACCAAGACCAAGGACCTGAACCACTGCCAGGAGAAACTTGTCAAGGATATCGGCCTGGCTTATACAGAAAGATGTGCTGAGTGTCAAACGGTAAAGTGCAAGTTGTCACTTATCACCCACACTGTGATATATTGTAGTGTTAATATCTTTTTTTGTTTTTAATGTAGAGAGGCACTGCCCTGAAAGGAACAGCCGCATTCGACTATGTCATGAAACCATCAGACACAGGTGCTCTGATCCTTGAGGCCTCTTCGATTGAGCTGATTCAATTCTCTCCCGTCAACATCCTGAACGGTGCTGCCCAGATGGAGGCTAAGTATGGACTTCAAAAAAAAAAAGATGTGTCCAACAAAAGAGCGAGTTCTTTTAATAAAGAGTGTCGGTCCACAGGCAATCCTTGAAATTCCTGGAGATCCAGAAAGCTCCAGTGGAGCCCATCAGAGTCGAATACATCCAACGCGGAAGTCTGCAGTATGAGTTTGGCAGCGAGCTCCTTCAGACACCCATTCAGCTCCTGAGGATTACCAATGCTGAGGCTCAGGTACTTCAGTAATAATGACGACCAGACGTTTTCTTCTTCACCCTGCAGCCACACACTTCACTTTTTGATTCACAGATTGTTGAGATTCTGAACAACCTGGTGAACAACAACGTGGCCAAAGTGCATGAAGAGGCACCTCTGAAGTACATTGAGCTCATCCAGGTGTTGCGTTCGGCCAAATATGAGAATATCGTGGCACTCTGGTCGCAGTACAAATCGCGCACGGCTTATAGGTAGCTACAACACGGACTAAAAATATACTCAATCTCGACCCAAATAATGACTTACTGATGATATTCCTGTCTTCCAGAGAATGGATCCTGAATGCCGTCCCTGCCATTGGCACTCATGTTGCGCTGCGGTTCATCAAGGAAAGATTCATTGCTGGTGAACTGGCCTTTGCTGAAGTGACTGGGTCATTGATGGTTGCCGTGCACATGGTGACTGCTGACTTGGAGGCCATCAGACTCCTACGGGCAAGTCACTATTCCATGCTGTCTTGAATTAATTGCGGCACGTGAAATTCAGCATTTGTGATGTGTTTTTTAAAAAATCTATTCACTTAATTCAGGAGCTGGCTGAGACTCAGAAAGTTATGGAAACTCCGGTTTTGAAAGAGGTTATTGCGCTAGGCTATGGCAGTCTGGTTTATAAATACTGTGCAGAGAACCCAACTTGCCCAGTGGACCTCATCAAGGTATGATGGCTTGGTACTTTTGCTTTACTCCGACGATATCTGTTGTACTTGTAACATCAGCATGATTGTATGTTTTTATTTGCCTCCACAGCCTATCCATGAATGGGCTGCCCGGGCTCTTGCCAAGAGTGATATTAAGGAAATAATTGTCACTCTCAAAGTTCTGGGTAATGCAGGACATCCTAGCAGCCTCAAGCCAATCTTGAAGGTCTTACCTCACTTTGGCAGCGCTGCTGCTGACCTGCCTTTGCGAGTTCACATCGAAGGTGTTCTGGCCCTGAGGAACATTGCAAAGAGAGATCCAAAAATGGTGACGATCTGATTCCTTTCAATAACCAAAAATCTTGGGAGCTATTTTGTTACGAGCAGCGGTGTGCTTGTGTGAATTAGGTCCAGGGTATCGCTGTTCAGCTGTTGATGGAAAGAGATCTTCACCCAGAGCTCCGTATGGTTGCTGCCATTGTGCTGTTTGAGACCAAACTGCCCATGGGTCTGGTGGCCACCCTTGCTGACGCAGTCTTGAAAGAACCAAATCTCCAGGTTGCCAGCTTGGTCTACTCTTACATGAAGGCCATGACAAGGTCCACCGCTCCTGATTTTGTGCCTGTGTAAGTACTTTAAAAGCGGTCCTATATCTATTGTTGCTCTTCAACGTCACTTGATTTGAAATGTTCTTCTATTTGCAGTGCCGCAGCCTGCAATGTTGCTGTGAAAATGCTCAGCCCAAAGCTTAATAGATTGAGCTATCGCTTCAGCAGAGCGCTCCTTGTTGACGGCTATTACAGTAAGACCTTGCCAGAGTATTAATGTACGCAGAACTTTTCCAACTCAGTGAGTTGTTGGTTACCACCTTGTTTCTGCAGGTCCCTGGATGGTGGGTGCTGCTGCCAGTGCCTTCTATGTGAATGACGTTGCAACTGTTTTGCCAAGGTCCATCATGGCCAAGGCTCGCACCTATTTGGCAGGAGCATATGCTGATGTCATTGAGGTAAATATAAAAGGCCGGCAGCTATCCCACAGTTATGGATTCTTGGGTGGCACATGATACATTGCGGCACTATTAAACCAATTGTAGTTGTTGTTTTTGATCAAAAATATTCAGCAGTGCAATAATATTCACCTTCTCAGGTTGGAGTGAGAACTGAGGGAATCCAGGAAGCCCTTCTGAAGATCCAAGAGCTTCCTGACAACACCGATAGGATCACCAAGATGCAAAGAGCTCTCAAGGCTGTAAGTTCCCATGATCTGTTGGATATCTTTCTATGGCACATGACCAGCACAGAAACCACATCATTCATATCTTTGCGCTTCCCAATCGCAGCTTTCTGAGTGGAGGGCCCAGCCATCAAGCAAGCCCCTAGCCTCGGCACACGTGAAACTTTTCGGACAGGAGATTGCCTTTGCCAGTGCAGACAAAGCATTGGTTGATCAGGTCATGGCGGTACGTGTCTTCTTACAATGCATGTTGGACGGAGGCCTCGTAATGGTCATACCACAAAGTGTGAAGTCTACGTGTCATATTTTGTCATCAGCTTGTCACTGGACCCGAAGTTAAGGCTTACGGAAGGAAGGCTTTCGATCAGGTGCGGGCTGGCATGAAATTTAATTACGCTCAGCCAACGCTGGTTGGTGAGGTTCGTCGCATCCTGCCCACTGTTGTCGGTCTGCCGATGGAACTCAGTTTTTACACTGCTTCTGTGTTGACTGCGGCCATTGAATGTAAGGTGGAACTCTCTTTAAATATCACGAATGCGGAAAACAGATTTAAAGGTACACTGACTCAACTTTTTTTTTTTCACAGTCCAAGCCACTGTGTCACCACCTATAGGTCAGGATTTCCATCCTTCCCAACTTCTTAAATCTGACATCAGCATGAGGGCCGCTTTTACCCCAAGGTAAACTGACAATACAAAGATGCACTAAAATGCACAAAACAACCCCACAACCACTAAACTCTAAAAATCTGTGTCTTGCAGCGCTTCCATGCACACCTATGCAGTCATGGGTGTGAATACAGCTTTTGCCCAGGCAGCTGTGGTCTCAAGAGCCAAAGTTCACACTATTCTTCCAGCGAAGTTCGAAGCGAGACTTGACATGATCAAGGGCAACTTCAAGTTTGACCTCTTACCTGTCCAGGGCATCAATAAGATAGCATCTGCATTGTATGCGCATCTTCCCGGCATATTCAACTGACTTTAATGATGTTTGTAATTTATGACGTTCTCTTTTTTGCTCCATCCCAACAGAGTTGAGACTTTTGCTGTTGCACGAAATGTGGAAGATCTTGCCGCTGCTAAGATAACGCCAATGATTCCAGACGACTTTACACCAGACTACTCAAGGAGGAGCTCATCCTGGTCTGCCAGGATGCCTTCCTCTATGGCTGATTCTAAGGTGAGTTTGAATCCTGGTTCACTGCGTTTAACCACCTTTCTGCAAAGCAATATTGTTCTCTCGTTTATGCCGTTACAGTCATCGGAGCTTATCACTGACCGACCAAGCAAAATGAGCAAACTCATCAAGGACTTTGAGAAAAAGCTGTGTGGAGAACTTGAAACCTTTGGAATCAAGGCATGCGCTGTGTTCAAATCTCGCAATGCGTCTTTCATCAGAGACGTTCCACTGTATGCCGTAGTCGGGAAACATTCAGTTTTGATTGAGGTTACACCAGGCAAGTTGAATGAATGAAGCCAACTTGTGCAAATGATGGTGACAAAAATTGCAAATGGTGGTTACTAAAAAGTCAATTTTTGTCTTCGGTTCTAGTTTCTGGACCGGCCATCGAGAAGGTTCAAATTGAGATTCAGGTTGGAAAGAAAGCAGCGGAAAAGATCATCAAAGTCATTGACCTGAGTCAAAATGAGGGCATTCTTGAGGACAGAAATGTCCTGATGAAACTGAAGAAGATCCTTGCTCCTGGTATGAAGAACCGCACTTCCTCCAGCTCCAGCAGCTCCAGTTCTAGCAGCTCTCGCTCCAGCCAGTCAACCTCATCCAAGAGCTCTTCGAGTTCCTCTCGCAAAACTCGCAAGGTGGCTGACATTCTCGAGCCGATTACCAAGACAAGAAACGCCTCTAGAAAATCCTCCAGCAGCAGATCCAGCCTTGTTTCAAGTAAATCTTCTAGCAGCAGTTCAAGCAAATCCTCCAGCAGCAGATCCAGCCTTCGTTCAGGCAAATCCTCCAGCAGCCGCAGCAGCCTAAGATCTTTGTCCAGTTCTCGTTCCAAAGTGAGACGCAAACAACTGAAAGCTCCACCACATTAAGTCGAAAAAGAAAACTAACAGTGACATTTTACCGTTGCAGCAGGAACTATATAACATGAATTTTACAAAGACCCACACCCACCAGGTATTTCCCATTGCACAAATGCAATATGAAGAACTTTCCTTCAGCCAAGTAAATGTTTTTCTTGTTTGCAGCATTCCCGCTCTTCAACTGCTCGCAACAGCAAGAGCAGTGCCCAAAGTTTTGAGGCCATCTACAATAAGGTGAGTCGCATACCAATACAGTACCAAGCACATGCATTCATTTGGGGGAAAAAGACGTTTTCTTACAACAAATGTTTGTGTTTTTGTAGGCTAGGTACCTCTCCAAGACTCTCAGCCCAAGTGTGACCATCCTCGTTCGTGCCGTCAGAGCCGACCACAAGGAACAAGGATACCAGATTACAGCTTACTTTGACAAAGAGACTTCTCGACTGCAGATCATTTTTGCCAATCTGGCCGAAAACAACAACTGGAGAATCTGTGCTGACGGCGTGAAGCTGAGCAACCACAAGTTGATGGTAACAGTACAACATCAGATACATTCTGACTCATGACTTTGAACCACGGCTAACTGGTGGCATCTGACGATTCCATTTTTTAGACCAGAGTTGCCTGGGGTATTGACTGCAAGCAATATGTGACCGAGCTCTCAGCTGAAGCAGGTATTGTTGATCAACAGCCAGCATTCCGTTTGAAGCTGACTTGGGACAAACTTCCGAAGAACGTGAAATACTATGCCCATGAGTAAGAGTCACAGTCGTGTGCATATTTCAAATGTTTTAGTTTATCCGAGGGGCGCATGTTGATATGTAGATATATATTTTTTTCTTTTCTGATAATGTTCAGGTGGTCTGATTACATTTCAAGACTCGCTCTGGAGGCTGGAATTAACCAGGCAAAGGTCAAGAATGTTCAAAATGAGATCAAACTAACAGTAGCGGTTGCTTCAGAAGAAAGCCTGACTATTGTCCTCAAAACACCAAAGGTACCGTCAAAAAAGTATTTTTGATCATGCTTTATCAGTGTCACTCAGATTCCGTATCACAACTTGTTTACAGAGGACCATCTACAAGAAAGACATGCCTATCCCCATTTCTCTGCCTATTGGAAACACCACATTGGAGCTGCTGCCGTACCAGGACAGCTGGGTTAACACCATCTCCTACATGGTCAGCAAGGCTCATGCAGGTAAAAACATCCTTTTTCCGTTTATGGGGCTTAGTTTTCTCTCACATCCACATTTTGTGGTTGGTGCTCACTTGATGAGTTTAATTATTGGACAAAAACAGTCTTGAAGCCCTGAAGCCCGAAGATCGAATTCAGCCAGTGGTTGTTTAACATATATGTTATATATTAAATGATTGTATTTTCTTACTTTTGTCCAGCTGAGTGCAACGTAACCGAGGACACTGTGGTCACATTCAACAACAAGAAGTTCAAGGCAGAGATGCCTCACTCATGCCCGCAGGTTTTGGCTCAGGATTGCACCAGAGAGGCGAAATTCATTGTTCTGTTGAAGAGAGACGAAGAACAGAAACACAACTTGCTCATTGTGAAGATTGCAGATATGTAAGCTGTTGTTCATCAACAAAAATGAACACGGCAAAGCACAAAGTGAGTATTACTTATTACTCACGTATTATTATTCTTTTTTTTATCAGTGAAGTGGAAATGTACCAGAAGGGCCGCGTTGCCATGGTGAAGGTTAATAAAGCAGAAATCCCTGTCAGTCAACTGCCATACCATCATCCAACAGGTTTGCTTTGTCTTCCTCTTGAAGTCATCCCTGTAACTCAACACTCAATGAGCAGTGGCTTTGGTGCGTTTGTTTCAGCTGACATTCACATCAGACGGAGCGGTGAAGGCATCGCTCTCCACGCTCCCGAACACGGTCTTCAGGAAGTGTACTTTGACGTCAACTTCCAGAGGGTAGTCAATTCAAGGTTCAGCGCAGCGACAACATACAGGAAAGTAACCTTGTTCACAATGTTCATTTGTCTAGGTTAAAGTTGTGGACTGGATGAGAGGACAGACCTGTGGACTCTGCGGAAAGGCTGATGGGGAGATCAGACAGGAATACCGCACACCCAATACGCGTTTGACCAAGAACGCAGTCAACTACGCTCATTCCTGGGTTCTGCCCGCTGAGAGTTGTCGGGACGCTACAGGTAAAGCCGTTACACTCGACTTGTCCATTAACCTCCTGGATTCTACACTAACCATTTGAGTCCATCTTGCTTCATTTGCCCCCCTCATGCCAACCTCTCCCAGAGTGTTACATGAAGCTTGAGTCTGTGAAGATGGAGAAGCAGATGACAGTGCACGGCCAAGAGTCCAAGTGCTTCTCTGTCGAGCCCGTGCTGCGCTGCTTGCCTGGCTGCATGCCGCTGAGAACCACCACCGTCTCAGTTGGCTTCCACTGCCTGCCTGTTGGTAAGTCCACAAAAATCTTTACAAGATGGCGATTTAAGGTTCTTCATCACCTTCACTCCTGACCACCCGCATACCGTTTCAGATTCCCGTCTGAACCGTTCTGATGGTATGAGCGGCATCTTTGAGAAGAGTGTGGACCTGAGAGAAAAAACCGAAGCCCACCTAGCCTGCCGTTGCACACCTCAATGTGCCTAATCAATCCAACAACTTGTATTTCCATGAATACGACTACTCCCAATCACAATAAAGTGTGAACTTAAACCGCAGACCTGTGTGATGTGTGGAATCTATGTAGTTTGCTGTTTATAAACAAGACAAACATTTGTTCACCGGGGTTGTTCAATCCACGTACTGTATCCAACCATCCAGCCGTAAGTGAGCTTGAGTCTGTCCTATTTGACTGGGTGAGATGTGAGGCAAACACTGGATCTGTTGCAAATCAATCTCAAGGCACCTACTGAACAGACAAACAACCTTTCACACTCTCAATTTACAGTCCTCAATGATCCTAACATGCCGCAGCACATCATGGAAATCCACACGGGCACAAGCACCAGGTGCAAACTCTCCACAGTAAGCCCCACACCAAAGTTTGAACCCAGAAACTCAGAACTGTGACACAGAAATGCGAAACAGTGTACCCTCCATAGTGCCCCAATCCGAACATGTTGAGGGTGTAATAATGGGAAAAAAAAAGATTACAAACAAAACATCAGAATGCAAACATGAACATTTTTCACTTTTCAGGTGTAGCAGTTTTTTCTTTCTTTGCTCACATTCTTCATTAATAATTTTAACTACGGTATGTGTGTTGATTGTTGCCTGTATATATCACTTCTGAAATTTCCTTTCCTTGTCTTGCATTTCAGACCAAAGTCTGTTCATACATATATACAAAAATTCTGACCATACTTTGAAGGTATTTGAATATGATTGGATGAACAAGTGTCTATCTATTCTACATTCAGTTGAATGGCTCGGGGGGTGTGGCTTGTGCAGTTTAGACCTAGTGAGCATATGCTTGGAAATGTGCGCAGCAATTTTCTTTCAAGGACTTGAGTGAGTTTTTTAATTCATTATTATTATTATTTTTTTTACACATCAATTATCCAGTTTGTTGCACGCACAGCGTGTTGAGACAGTGACTAAACTATTGTCACCTTATCGTGAGCAACGGAAACAAATCGAGGCATTCATGCCTTAATCTTCTTGTTTTGTAATTATCTTAAGAGTATCAAGTTATGTTTTCCCTTATCTGTACTGAGTAAGGATGATCGCAGCAAGTCAGCTTGAGAGTGAGCTCACAATCAGTCTTTAAAAAATGTCTTTAAAAGTTGCGCCCCATCTTTCATCGATGGCAGTGAAGAGGAACTACTGCACATGTCAAACTTTTACTGCGAGTCAAAGGCCTCTTGGAAGAGTCAAATCTAACCTTGAGGCTATCCAACCATCCATCTTCTTCTGCAATATCTGGGTCGGGTTGTGTGGGCAGCAGTTTTAGCTGGGAAGCCCAGATTTCCTTCTACACAGCCACTTCGTCCAGCTCTTCCGAGGAAATCCCAAGGCATTCCCAAGCCAGTCGTCATACTCGGGGCCTGTTTCCCGTGGGACGTGCCTGGAACACCTGACCGGGGAGGCATCCAGGAGGCAGCCTAATCAGATGCTTGAGGCAACTCATTTGGCGAGCCCGCTTGGATTCGGGGTCTTGATTTTTCGCTCGTGACACACAGTTCGTGACCATCGGTGAGAGTAATTTTCTAAAGTTTCCTAAAGGCTGTTGTGGGACTGTGTTGGCTGACATACCTCTGCAACATCCTGTGGACATTAGGGACAGTGGCTCTCACCGGTGGGGTGGCGGTACCCCTTTTGAAGAAAGGGGACTGGAGGGTATATTCCAAATGCAGGAGGATGAGACTCCGCAGGCTCTCCGG
Source organism: Hippocampus abdominalis (assembly GCA_018466805.1). Lineage (NCBI taxonomy): Eukaryota > Metazoa > Chordata > Actinopteri > Syngnathiformes > Syngnathidae > Hippocampus > Hippocampus abdominalis. The sequence continues at coordinate 9,817,008 of CM031701.1, read as the reverse complement.
TAAGAGGTTTTCAGTGGTTCTGGAGAGGAAGGTCTGGCAAAGCTTAAATTCCGAAGGAGCAGTGTGGGTTTTGTCCTGGCCTTGGAACTGTGGACAAGCTCTATACCTCCAGCATAGTCTACTCGGGTGTTTTCTTTGAGAGTTTGCTCAGTCTACATGTGTTTTACAGACGAGGAGAAGGTGTTCAACTGTGTCTTTTGGGGAGTTCTGAGTTGGGTGCTTCAGGATTATGGGGTACAAATGGTGTCAGAGTTTCAAGCTCAATGCCGGCAGGAAGAGTCAGACTCTGCCAAGACTGCCCATTGTCACTTCCCTCTCTAACTTTAACGTGGTTATATTGTGGGGGTTCGGTTTGGTGACCTCATGTGATTCAGTTGGTTTCATCAAGCCGCAGCCTTCAACTCTTACTGAAGTGGTGTGCAGCTGAGTGCAAAAAGGCTGAGATGAGAATCAGCTTCTCCAAATCTGAGACAACGGTGCTCAGTCAGAAAAAGGTGGAGTCCCCTGTACAAGTCAGGTAAGAGGTCCTGGATGGAGTGGCTGATTGACAGGTGAATCAATGCAATGTCTTCAGTGGTGCAGACGCTGTATAAGTCTGTCGTGGCTCAGCTCTTGACAGTTTTTCTTTATATGGGCGATATAAGCAACTGTCTCGGATGGCATTCTCCGAGGTGTGGCATAAATAACTGGCACCCTCTACTGGATAAGACTTGTAAAACCAGCACTCATTTTTTAGTTTGTTTTTTTCAAACCACATTCTTGGGCTCTTTGTACAAAACGACATGATGTCCTGTCCACTGAAGATTTTGTGGCTTACCCTCTTCGGATTTGAGCAATGCCCAAAACTGTCAATGCAAAGTCTCAGGAAAAGGCAGAGTTTGCTGTATTTTAAAAGATCTTTTTTTTTTCAAGACATTGTTTTATTCACCTAATAATATAATTTATACACATGCCCCAGTTCACGAAGGACAGATTACATAATATTTATACCGTTATGGGTCAAATGAGGATTTTGGTGGCAACCCATCTTCGTAGTTATGCAACAAGCACAAGGATTTAATTCTTCTAGATTTTTATCTGTCATAGAAGCTGTGATCAAGTCGGAACCTCTACTTATTATTCTTGGGGCATCTGAAGCCTTCAGGGCACTGAGCAAAGTATAACAATGTTTTCTCCCTTACAAGCTCATGATAAAATACAAAAAAAACAGATTCTCTCATTATGGATGATTGCAAAGGTGCCATCATCTCACACGTGTTTAAAAGGGATAACTAACACACTTCATTTAGAGAGAATAAGATACAAATTAAAAGAGATAATCAAACAGTTTGACAAAACATGGCCACGCCTCCAGCTATATTTTGACGGTCATGAGAGTGCACAACCTAATGGTTGGTTGGTTTCAGTCAACAGGTTATGTTACGTGTTGGTTTGTTTTGTTCAGTTCGTTGTTCTTTAAAAGTTGGTTGGATGTACAAAGCACTGAAAAAAGTGTAGACCAAATTTAGAGTGAGGTTTTGGGTTCAGATTTGTAATTGTAGTTAACTGTAAGAAACATTTGTTTTTGCTTGTTTCCCCTATCACTATGTTTTATGTTTATGCAAGGTATTTTTTAAAACTTCTCATGAACATATGTGTGATATTGTGAAACATTTGTATTCTTGTTATTAATCATTTATACTGTATTATGTTAGCCTAAAGAGTTTGCAAACTTAAAATGGCACTTCTTGACTTTGTTATTGTCTTGGAAAGCAAAGCGTAATGAACACATGATAATAGCTCTACGGTTTTGTACTTGGGGCTGCAGGGTTAGCGTTGGGGGGGGGGGCACTAAGTGTGGCTGCCCAGTCATTTATATCATAACCGGCATTCGCTATTATTCTAATTCTCATTTACCGTTTTTCTTTTTCTTTTGACTTAGTGTGTGATGCAAAGTTGAATCGAGGCAACTCGACCTTGTTGAGTTTTTTTGATTCAGCCTTTGCAGAATGACCTGGATGACTGAAAATCCACAAACTCATATTGCTTTTTTTGTGTTTGCCTAACTTTGTACTTGCGTAAACACCCGATACTTTTCCACGTGTGCTTCCCCAAGGCGTCAAGCAGATTTGATTGGTCCACGAAAGACCCCCCAATGACTGACAGCTGCCTATAGCGACAAGTGGCAAATGTAACCTTACGAGGAAGAAGAATCACAGCGATTCTGTTGGTCCACGTTACTCTGATGTATGTTCTTGATTTTTTTTTTTTTTTAATATTGTATCTTGTGGACTACGCTGACATTTGTGAAAATGTCATGTCATCATGGTCACACTGACCATATCAAATAAAGTGAGCAAACAACCATTGTCATTGTGTCCTGTTGGTGTGAACTTTGAAACCAAAATGCAACAATGTGACACAGATGTGACAGACAACAATAAATCATAAAGTTAGAAAACTCACAAATAAAACCACTTCAGTGTAACTAAAACATATTTAGTTCAATCAAATAAAAATGAGCTCTATGTTTAATTCTTTGCTGTGAAATAAATACACTCAGCTTACCATCCACTCAGTCCAAATGTTTGAGTATATTCAAATGCCTCTGGAATAAAAGACCCTTGTTGTGGATGAAATTGGTCTTTTCTTGACATTGATTTGAATAAATTACAAATCTATTGAGCGCCCCATATTCATACCCTGAACAAATTTTGACTTAGTGAAATATTAACTTTTTAATTACCTTCTATCTATAAGACTGAAACAAGAAAGTGGCAAACGTTTTTACATATCACTTATTTATCCAAAGCATACATCTCACACTTATCTAATGGATCTTGGTGACGATATATATATATATATATATATATATATATATATATATATATATATATATATATATATATATATATATAACTAAATCATTATTATTATTATCAGCATTATTATTATTGTTATTATTATTAGAATATTATTAGTATTACTGTATTTTCTTTGTGCCATATAAAGTCAGTGAATCATTACAATGGGAGCAGATAAGCATGCTTTTGATAGGATAACAATAATTTTGGAGTGAATTATTAAAAAAACAAAAAAACAGATCTAATTATATCCATTGTACATTCATTCTGTTATTTCCAGTGACAACAATAATAGACATTCCATCAATAAAATGAACTTTCATCAAATTTTGCCTGGAGCATGAATATATCATAAAATTCATGAAATATAAGTTTCAATTCCGTACTTTGTGATGGCTCAGATTCAAGAAGACAGCAAATATTTACAAATGATGCTTGACTTTGACCGAGTAAATAGGTGGCCAGCACAAGTTTTCGCTATAAAAGGCTGCTTGTGAGTGCCGACAAGTACGACCCATCAGCCATGAGAGTGGTTGTGCTTGCCCTGACTCTGGCCCTTGCGGGTAAGTGCCGGTGACATGTGCCAATGCTATCTTTCACTTTTTAGAAAGCATTTTTTTTCTATTCTGTTGTACCTCAAAGTTTGTCCATTTTAATGTTTTATTCTTAAATAATCTTTGCTTATTTATTGATTTATTTACCTTATATATCCATCCAACCATGAAACACCCATCAAAATTGGTTACTGTTAATTAAAAAAAAAAGTCTGCTTCATGTTTGCATTTTGAGGCCAATTGTAAATTTTGGTAAACTATATCAGTTGTGCATTTCTGTTTCGTTCATTTTTAGCCTGTCAACATAACTTCGGTGAGTATAAAATTTATTTTTTTCCAGTAGATCATCCCTATACTACTGATACATTTGTGAGAAAGTCATGTTCGTTATGTTTTGAGTGAATATAAATATAAAATATACGTATTATAACTAATGGAGAGATACAAGCATTTCATTGCAACGCCAATATATAACGATTGTAGAAAATGAGCTATCTTTTCACAAAAGTCAATTGTACTGTATGCCAATGTGTTGTTACCTGCGCATGTGCCAATCAACACTCTGACTCTTCAAGCTCCTGACTTTGCTGCTGGTAAGACATATGTGTACAAATATGAGACATGGCTCCTCGGCGGACTCCCTGAGGAAGGACTGGCGAGAGCTGGACTCAAAGTGAGAAGCAAAGTTTTAATCAGCGCCATTGAACACAACATGCTCATGCTCAAGGTGAGGTAGTAGGATACTCAAGCAACACCCGAGTGGGAAAAGCACAATAATTTACTTACATGTCTGTAACTGTAGCTTGCCGAGCCTGAGTTCTTCGAGTACAGTGGTGTTTGGCCAAAGGATGCTTTTACTCCGGCCACCAAGCTGACTTCGGTCCTGGCACCTCAACTGATGATCCCCATCAAGTTTGAGTACTCCAATGGTGTTGTCGGAAAAATGTTCGCGCCCGAGGGAGTCTCGGTCATGGTGCTGAACATCTACAGAGGTATCCTGAATGTCCTGCAGCTCAACGTAAAGAAGACACAGAATGTCTACGAGATGCAGGAGGTAAACCCAAAGAGGCAGCCAGCATTGCTTATGCATCCGTCACAGAGTTTTATAAAATGTTGTCTTTTGCCTTTAGGCCGGAGCTCAGGGTGTGTGCAAAACTTTCTATGCCATCACTGAAGATGATAAGGCTGAACGCATCCTCCTGACAAAGACCAGGGATCTGAACCACTGTCAGGAAAGGATTGTGAAGGACATCGGGTTGGCCTACACTGAGACATGTGCCAAGTGTCAGCGGGTAATTGCATGATCAGTCTTTGTCATGGAAGGAAAGAGGTTTCATGGAAGGAAAGAGGGTGGTGTGCTAAGGCTACCGTTTGTCTTCCAGGATTCCAAGACCGTAAAAGGTGCAACCGCATACAACTACGTTCTGAAGTCAATTCCCAACGGTATCATGATCTTGGACGCATCCGTGAATGAAGTCATTCAGTTCACGCCTTTCAAAGAGATGAATGGAGCTACTCAAATGGAGACCAAGTATGGAAAAGGAAAATCATATCAATGTCAAAATTCGGAGACTGCCAGGCAGTAAATTCATATTTTTATCTCACTATTTCCTAGGCAACATTTGGTTTTCGTTGAGGTGCAGAACAGTCCCTTAATGCCCGCGAAGGCTGAGTATCGTCAACGTGGATCCGTCCAGTATGAGTTCTCCACCGAGCTGTTGCAAACACCCTTCCAGCTTGTGAAGGTCACCAACCTCCAATCTCAGGTACCTATTTCAACTTCTTTGGGTCTGCAAGGAGAAATGGGATTCCTAGCATATTTGATGATATAACTTCATTTCTTTGTAGATTCAGTCGATTCTAAGTCATATAGTCGCCAACAATGTGGAAAGAGTCGATGACGATGCCCCTCTCAAATTTTGGGAGTTCATTCAACTCCTTCGTATGGCCAAACTTGAAGATCTGCAAATGGTCTGGAGGCAGCACAAGACAAACCCTGCATACAGGTAACATTTTCATCAACATTTGAGTGATAAAAAGACAATGCAACTTATCTACTCTTACCCTCCAGGCAATGGATCTTGGATACGCTTCCTTCCGTTGGAACTCCTGTTGCACTGAGATTCATCATTCAGAGATTTGAGGCTGCGGAACTCAGCACCGTTGAGGTCGCTCAAGCTTTGATTGCATCAGTTCATATGGTGACAGCCAACCATGAGGCCATTCAGCTGTTTGATGTGAGGAAAGCTATACCCCCGCACGCCTAACATTGTTCTTTCATGAAACATGAATGATTTACGGATCTGTCTTTTTCAGAGCTTGAGAGTCAACCCCAAAATCAAGACAAACCCCGTTCTGAATGAGATTGTGTTACTTGGCTATGGCACCATGGTTTCTAAATATTGTGTCGACAAGCCAGTCTGCCCCGTTGAACTGGTCAAGGTGAAATTACCTTAACATAAACTAGTTTTGCCTGGTTAGTTCTATTCCCGAATGAGAGGTGAATCAACGCTGTCCTTTTCTCAAACAGCCCATCCACACCCTTCTTGCGGAGTCTGTCTCCAGGAGCGACCCCCGGCAAATTATTTCCATTTTGAAGGTGTTGAGTAATGCTGGCCATCCAATGAGCCTGAAACCGATCACAAAGGTCCTTCCCATTCATGGCACAGCGGCTACAAGCCTACCAACCAGAGTTCACGCTGAGGCAATCATGGCCTTGAGGAACATCGCCAAGAAGGAACCAAGAATGGTATGTTGTCAATGCCTCACACACACACTAAAACTCTTTGACAAAGGAGTTGATACTGCCTGTACTTGAGATAATCTTTGAAGGTTTCATTCCGATTCTCCAATAATTAATAAAGTCTTCACAAAACGTACTTTGTACACGTCTACCCTAAATCAGGTCCAGGAAGTGGCTCTTCAGCTGTATATGGATAAGGCTCTTCATCCTGAGCTCCGCATGCTTGCATGCATCGTTATCTTCGAGACTCACCCAGCAATGGGTTTGGTGACAAGTCTTGCAAATCTTCTGAAGATGGAGGAGAATTTGCAGGTGGCCAGCTTCACCTACTCTCACATGAAGTCCCTGACCAGAAGCACCGCCCCCAACCATGCTTCCATGTAAAAGCCCTCTCAAGACACACGGTCAGATTTCTCTCGCACAAGCTAATGTTCATAAAATCCTGTTACAGTGCCGCTGCTTGCAGTGTCGGAGTCAAAATCTTGAGCAAGAAGTTGGAAAGACTGAGCCTCCGCTTTAGCAGAGCCATTCAGATGGACTTATACAGCAGTAAGAGCTATACGCTATTTCACATGGCCCAACATTCCTTATTTCTGCTAATTAAATGCATTTGTCCAGATCCCTTTATGCTTGGTGCTGCCGTCAGTACTTTCTACATCAATGATGCTGCCACCATTTTGCCAAGAACCATCGTGGCTAAGACCAGTGCCTACATTGCTGGAGCCGCTGCTGATGTCCTTGAAGTAAAATTCTGAAGTCCCCTTACTTTGAATGACTGGTGTATAAATTCACTTTGACATTGATAATAATTTGCTAGGTTGGAGTGAGAACTGAGGGACTCCAGGAGGCTTTGCTGAAAAGCCATGCATTAGCTGATGATGCGAACAGGATCACCAAGATGAAGCGTGTCATCAAAGCCGTAAGTTATCAACGCAATTCCAGATGGACATAACTAGATGTCATACATAAGGCAGGTGTGTCCAAAGTTGCTGAGTTTTGTTTTTGTGTTGCTACAGCTCTCTGACTGGAGGGCCCTGCCCAACAACAAGCCTCTCGCCTCCGTCTATGTCAGGTTCTTCGGACAAGAAGTTGCCTTCGCTGACATCAACCAAGACTTGATTAAGCAGGCCATTACGGTAGTGTTGTGTTGAAAGCTTGTCAGACTTAGCAACAGCAACTGAGGGAGTTTCAAGTCTTAAAGAAAGGTTTAACATTTTTACGAATGCATTTGAATTAAGATAATTTTTTTTCTGCACAGCTGGCCAGTGGGCCGTCCGTTCAGGATCTTGGTAGGGACGTTATCAGATCTCTCCTGTCAGGAGCCTCTTTCCATGTTGCAAAGCCCGTGCTGGCTACTGAAGTGAGGCGCATCATGCCAACGGCTGCTGGATTCCCAATGGAGCTAGGCCTGTACACTGCTGCTGTGGCTGTTGCAGTTGGTAAAAGTATGTAGTTCCTTTCAAACTATGCTATTTATTTCTGATGTTTTGTTTGTTGTTGTTTTTTTTAACCAAAGAGAAAAACTAAAACTGTACTTTCTGGTAGTCAAGGCAACTGCAACTCCAGCCCTGCCAGAGCCCATCCAGTTCCGCCATCTCCTGAAGACCAAAATTGAGCTTATGGCTGACATCAAACCAAGGTGCACAGGAAGTCTGACAATTGAATCCAAATTTATCCTTTGGATATTAACGTTTGAACCACATCCTCTCCTTCTAGCGTTGTTGCAAACATGTTTGCCGTGATGGGTGTGAACACTGCAATTCTCCAGGCTGCTGTCCTCACAAGGGCCAAGATCAACTCTGTTGTACCAGCTTCCATTTCAGCAAGAGTTGATATCAATGAGGGTCAATATAAGATTGCCGCTCTCCCCGTTTCTGCACCTGAACACGTTGTAGCTATTGAGTAAGACTTGACTTTCAGTTTTAACACAGAACAGTATGCAATTTGAGAGGGATAAGATAGCCAAAACTTTGATCCTTTGACAGGGTTGAGAGCATTGCTGTGGTGAGGAACGTTGAAGACATTCCCAATCCCAGAATCACCCCTCTCATCCCTGCCGAATACATGAGACCAACTTCAAAGGAGATCCTCAACTCAAAAACTTCCTCTGGGTCTGTTTCGGTAAGCTTTCAACGTTGGGCAGCAAGACGCGTGTGGAAAAATATAGACTGCTTTTACCCGTCTTTTCCTTTCAATAGGCTGCATCCTCAGAGATCCTTCAGGATATGGCAAGAGATGTTCACCCTATCAGAAGGAGAGCATTTTCTAAAAAGTACAGTTTCCAAATTTACGGAACTGGACTGAAAGGCTATTTCAGGGTTGCCACCAACAACGCTGCTTTTGTCAAGGACATTCCATTGTACAGAATGGCTGGAAATCACTCTGCCTCTTTGTCAGTGAAGAAGAGTAAGTAACAGAATTCTGAAAACACCGTACTTAGAGTAGATTTGATGAACATCTAATTTAATGTGAATCTCAGATGAAGAAGAATCCATTGAAAGACTGGAGATGCTGCTTCAAGTCGGACCAAAGGCCGCAGAGAAAATCATCAAGAAGATCAACCTGGCTGAAGACGAACTCATCGAAGGAAGACCAGTCTTGATGAAGCTCAAGAAACTTCTGAATGGCACCTCTTCATCCTCCTCTTCTTCTAGCAAGTCCTCTTCATCTTCAGTTAGCAGCCGCAGCAGACGCACCAGCAGCAAGAGCAGTGTCAGCAAAGGTAGAAGCAGCAGCAGCAGCAGCAGCAGCAGCAGTAGCAGTAGCAGCAGCAGCAGCAGAAGCAGCAGAAGCAAACGAAGCAGCAGCAGCAGACGCAGCAGGGTTAATAAGAGCAGCTCTGCCTCCAGTTTGGAATCTCTCTTTAGCGCCAGCTCTAGTTCCTCCCGTTCCAGTCGTCACACTTCGAAGGTAAAAGCAGGCCAAAAACAGACTTTTTGGTTTGAGTGGACAACTGTGGAATTTCTGAATTGTTTTCATCTTTTCCTGACAGCGAGTTAACAAGCGCACCTTCCAGCAAAACCACAAGATGGTACGTGAGCACGGTACATGGGCACAATGATGAAGATCCAGATGTAATTTTCACCATTTTATGTTATTGCAGTTCCACGCTGGCTCATCGTCTCGAAAGAGCAGAAGCAGTGCCTCAAGTTTTGAGGCCATCTACAACAAGGTGAAACTTTCGAAACATGATGAGCATTCATACCTCAAATCCTTTGGCTAAATGTTGTCATTTTTGTTTGATTTTCTTCTCAGAACAAATTCCTTGCCGCCGAAAATGCTCCTGCCTTTGCTCTCATCCTGCAAGCCGTGAGGACCGATGGCAAGCTCCAGGGATACCAAATCACTGGCTACGCAGACAAGACTAATGCTCGACTTCAGCTAATCCTGGCTGCCCTGGCTGCTGATAACAACTGGAGGCTGTGTGCTGATGGCGTTTTGCTCAGCAAGCACAAAGCCACTGTAAGAAAACTTCTCTTCCCACATTTCCAGTTCAGCGTCAACAGCTAACATGCTGTTTGTTGTGTCTTGAAAGGCCAAAATAGCTTGGGGACAGGCATGCAAACAGTATGACTTGACAGTCACCGCTGAGACTGGTCTACTTGGTCAAAGTCCAGCAGCTCGCCTCAGAATGACATGGAATCAACTGCCGGTTGTCTTCAAACGCTACGCAAAGAAGTATGGTAGCAACGCAAAGACTGTTTTTTGTTGTTGTTGTACCCCCCCTGTAAATATAATATCTGTTGTAAAATCTTCCACCACAGGACGTATGACTACATTCCTGCTTATGTATGGGACAGCTTCATCCGAAGCAGGGACAACAACAGTGTGGATCAGTTGTCATTCACAGTGGCCGCAACATCTGAAAGGACCTTGGATTTGATTTTCAAGACACCAACAGTATGATCAGTGCAGCGGTTCTGATTCGTTTCAAAAGACGATTCCTCACAAGTGTACTCTTCTGTTTACAGCGCAGCATCTATAAACTGGCTTTGCGTCTCCCCCTTGCTTTGCCCCTGGATGAGATAACAGGACTCACGCCTTTTGATGACCTGGCTGATAAAGTCCGTTACTTGATCTCCAAGGCCGCAGCAGGTAGTATATAAGTGCTTAAAAAAACTTGTGCCGCACTTGTTCAGGTACCAAATTGTCTTCTATTCTTCTTCCATTCAGCTGAATGTAGTTCCATTCGAGACACCGTGACCACGTTCAACAACAGGAAGTACAAAAACGAGATGCCTCAGTATTGCTACCAAATTCTGGCTCAGGACTGCAGCGAGGAAATGAAGTTCATGGTCTTGTTGAGGAAGGATGATAATGTGCACAACCATATTAACGTTAAGATCGCTGACATGTAAGTTGAAATAAGAATAGGTTGCGCTAAATGGTTGCGCTAAATGAGAAAACCCAAAACAACCTTACTTTCACTTTCTTAGTGATATCGACCTGTACTTGAGGGACACTAACGTGGTTGTGAAGGTTAATGGAAGGGAGGTGCCTACCAGCCATCTGCCATATCAGCACCCAACAGGTTAGTCATCATTATTACCGTGAACATTGTCACACTGCTCAAAGAACAAATACTCTCCAATCCTTTCACTGCACTACCCATTGTAACAAGGGAATTCTCAATTGTGTTTCTAGTTAAAATTGAGATCAGACCAAACAGAGATGGCATCTCTGTCTACGCCCCGAGCCTGGGACTCCATGAAGTCTACTTTGACAAAAATTCTTGGACGGTAGCTCATAGCTCATTTTAAGTTGATGATCACTAAATCTATTTTACAGATGACAAAATGGTTGATTCCATGTTTCCATGCAGATCAAAGTGGCGGACTGGATTAAGGGACAGACTTGTGGACTCTGTGGAAAGGCCGATGGTGAGATAAGACAGGAATACCGCACTTCCAACGGACGCGTGACGAGGAACGCCGTCAGCTTTGCTCATTCCTGGGTTCTGCCGGCTGAAAGCTGCCGGGACAACACAGGTAACATGAAACACTCCGCTGGCAAGGACAGAATTTGGCCTGAATTCAAAATAAATCCCCTAAAATTAGAAGCGACAAGCACAAGAAGTGCCTTTCACATTTTTTTTTGCAGAATGTCGCATGAAGGTGGAGTCTGTGCAGCTGGAGAAGAAAACGAATGTCCAAGGTCAGGAGTCCAAATGTTTCTCTGTTGAGCCTGTGCTGCGCTGCCTGCCCGGTTGCCTCCCTATCAAGACCACCGCCGTTACCGTTGGCTTCCATTGTCTGGCCAGAGGTGAGCGTTTAACAAAATATGCAGAAGCAGAAGAATTCGACAGTTTCTTATATTGCCTTGATCTCTTTGTATGTGCAGACGCCGCTATTCCTCAGGACTTTTACAACTACAGCGTGGATATGAGGGAAATAACCCAAGCCCATCTCGCTTGCAGCTGCACACCTCAGTGCGCATAACAACAATTACTCTGTCACTTCGTCTCAAAGTTCTCAATGTAATATTCAATAAAATCACATCGCAAAATGATTTTCATGCTGTGGAGACATCATTTTTCATGAATTTTCACGTGACAGTCAGTCGGCTGTTTATACGGCCTCGCGGTCCGGGGCACAGGCAAACAAGATTGATCATTAAAAAACAAGGTACAAATATAAAGATACGCCAGAACAGTCTGAAAAATATACTTCACATATTTTGAAAAAGAAAACACCATACAAGGCGGCCCGGTAGTCCAGTGGTTAGCACGTCGGCTTCACAGTGCAGAGGTACCGGGTTCGATCCCAGCTCCGGCCTCCCTGTGTGGAGTTTGCATGTTCTACATTCTGCATGGCAGGCTCGTTGGGCACTGTCCCTAGAGTGTGAGCGTGGATGGTTGTTCGTCTCTGTGTGCCCTGCGATTGGCTGGCAACCAATTCAGGGTGTCCCCCGCCTACTGCCCGAAGACTGCTGGGATAGGCTCCAGCACCCCCCGCGACCCTAGTGAGGATGAAGCGGTTCGGAAAATGGATGGATGGATGGAACACCATACAAGGGCTATTAATGGCAACAGCAACACCTACTCTAGATCTGGGACTGGAATCAGGTGGCACTTAATTTTCCAAGTAACTTTCCAAGTACAATTATTTCATTGTTTGAGTGATTCATTGGGCAGATACATTTGAAAATTAGATATCCAAATATGACCGGTAGTGTATTGACACTTGCACTTTTAAACAATTCACATGCACTACCAGTCCAACTATGAGTATCGAGTAATAATCTCAGGGCATCATTTTGGTTTATTTTCTGTAGACCAGACAGCTACTAAGAATATTTAAGATGAATATAAATATTTCCTGTCAAATAATTTCTACTAATCAGTGACCATCTCTGGATGCAAAAAGCCAAATTCGACAAGTTCATGACATAAGACAGCAGTTTTATTCTTTTCATCTTATCCGCTTTGCACAAGTTCTAATAAGTTAAAAAAAAAGAGTAGAAAAAAAAGCTGGCATTGGTTTGTTTAATCACCTGGTGATTGCTGCAACTCTTTCACCAGACTTGCTGAAATGTCACATCATCACTGGTCACCCTGACCATCCAGAACAATGACAACACGCCAAACTCCCAGCGTGTCCTTGCGTGAAACATGTCAACAAAGTTCGGAAGAGGCCCCAAAAATGTCAAATAAATAACAGTTCACAAAATCCACAGTTCGGTTTATGTGGTCATGGTTTTTTGGTACACGTTGACTGTTACTCAAATCAATGACAGGTAGTCAGGTTGAAACTGAAAGAAAAGACAGGCTGAGGTTAAACGTAGGTGAGATTCTGTCTGAGATCAGAGGAGATATTCCTTCGAATGTGCTTTTAATTTTTTTGGGCAAACAAATTTATCTTTTACAAATGCCTAAAACAAATACAGTAACTATTCAATGTCATAACTGTACAGTGGAATCTTTTGTGCACTATGGGCACAAAAAGCCTACCAAATAAAATATACCAAAAGTAGCCAAAAGTATTTCATTTAACAAAGACTTTTTAAAATAAACTAAATAAACTGAAGCGCCAAACATCTGAAAGCAAACCAAATCAGCACAACATTAATTTCCTCCTTTTGTGGTGACTTGAAGCAGCGAGTCTTGTTTTCTGTCGGGCATGGCCGCTTGATTTGGGAAAACAAAGACTGCAGTCTGGCTCATTGCCATGATTGTATACACTAAACACCCCAAAAGTTCACATCCAAATTTAAAAAGGTTTTGCATTGTTAAGGAATTAAACAAATGCCTGAGGTACAGAAAATAAATTGATCACACCAAAGATTTAGGGCAGCTACATAAAAACCATCGTGTTTTAGTTACTCACCAAGTGCAAAACCAAGGTCCATAGGGGTCTATTGTATCGTTCATCAAATGGTTCTAAGTTTTAATCGCCCTTCCGGCCACCATATAAGAACAGGAAAGCTTGTTGGCCCGTGGCAGTTTTTTTTTTTTTTAAATAGGCATATGGGGAAACACATTTCATACAGAAGTGTTTCAAAAATTTGTCTGCATTAGAATAGAAAAATTCACATTTCAAGTGTGAACACTAGTCTCATAATCATCAGACAAAAAAAGCTTACTATCATATATCCACATATCTACTGTGTCTCTAAACACAAAAAAAGAACATTCTTGTTCGAATGACACCCGTAACCAATGAGCCTTACATGGTTCTTTCTTGTACTGAACACCTCCAGGGCTTTAATATGATAGCTTAACAGTACAAGAGAAAACATTTTCCACAAAATCTCAATAGAAAACATCTGAATGAAAACAAAATGGCCACAACTGACCAGATCATACAAAATACCTCCAACATCCATCCATCTTCGATTGCTTTTATCCTCCCTCGGGTCATGGGTCCCAAAATTCCTGAAGTCTAAATACTTTGGTATGCACTGTAGCTCAGTGCATGGATATCGGCCTTTATTCTCAAATACAGCCGTTGTCCCGCGTGAGCGTGAGGCTGCTGTGGTCGCCGCCGCTAATCCACCATTTGTGCTCCGCCGCCAAGAAGCTGGCATCTCCCGCATCTTCGCTCCTCTTTGGTTTGGTGGAGCTGAAAGTCAGACCATCACAAGTCACCCACGTAGGGGAATTCTACAGCCAACATGAAAAGTCACTACCATAACACAGGTAAAAACATGTACCTGTTTTCACAGATGATGCTTAATGTGTGAAGCAGGTCCGATGTGGAGGATGAGACACTTGGTGCACATCCAGGGGTGGGGGAGGTGATGGCCCTTTCAGGAAGCGATGCTCTACCAGGCTCTTTTTCATCTACTGCAAAAATCAGGAAACAATATTAACCCTCACTAGGAAATTGCTTTATTGATCCCGGTTGAGAAAGTGGGAAGAACTGTGATGACAATCAAATTAAATAATCAATGTGTGATTGTGAGCCGGAATGGTTGTGTGCCCCGCGATTGGCAAGCAACCAGTTCAGGGGTGTAGCCTGCCTACTGCCCAAAGACAGCTGGGATGGACTCCAGAGGATGAGCTGATTAGAAAATGGATGGATGTCTTATACTGACTGCCCCCTGGTGGCCAAAGGGTACGCACCAGAATGATGAGTACAATGTGCAATGAAAGAGGAAAAAGTCACTCACGTGTCTGAAAGGCACAATGCGACTGTGGTTTCTTGGAGTCAGCAAAAGGGCTCGAGTTTAAAAACTGGTGTTTGAGCCACGTGGCGCGTTCTTCCTCAAAGGTCTTTCTCTGAAAGTACAAGATTAACTCATTCAATCCCAGCCATTTTCACTGGAGCAACCCCCTCAAACCCAGCGTTTTACTGGATTTTGACTGATCTTGCACGGCCCACAGAATATTTGGTTCGAATGCTATATAAACAATAAAGTTTGGACTCTCTTATTTCAGCAGAAAAATAAAATTTTGTTTCTATATTTTTCCATTCTTCAGCAATTGGCATTACAAAATGGCTACGTTTCATGAAAATGGCAAAAAACGGAGAAAAAGAGCTTTTTATAAAAGCATGCATTTCAAGCATGTGAGGCCCCACTACCACCTACTGGTCACTTTTTTACATGATTTACAATGCAAACGGCTTATTCTCATTCACAGATTGCATCATCCCCTCCTCCTCTCTATGACGCAAAAAAAAAGACTTAGACATACAAGTACGTCTTTGGTAGGCGGGGCCTAATTTTAAAAAGACATACAGGTAAGTCTTGTGGAGTTCAAGAGTTAATAAGCAGCGTGATCAGCAAAACACAATATCAACATGCATTTTGGTGGGCCCTTGATGGGATTCGATTTCACATCGATTTCACAATCACCTCTTCACTCAGTCGGATTGCTGCCTCTGTAAAGTTCCTCCTCTCCCTCTCAAAACTCTTCCTCTGGCCCTCGAGCGTCTTCCACTCGTCTCGGAGACGATCTTTCTCCTGGAACATGGGGCAGTCGGCCAGCATGGCGGACGTCTCCTCTTCACACTGAGCGCTCAGCTTCTGCTATCAGAAGAAAGGGGGGGGGGGGGGGGGGGGGGGGGTGGGAAGTACATTTAGAGACATTATTTGACAATCCTGCTGACACAATGAAATATTGTTTCTTACCTGCAGGAGGTGTTGCTGTTTCTGAATATAGTCTTTACACTGCCGGGCCTCGAGTCTGAGTTTGCCCATTTCCTTGGATGTGTCTTGGGGAACATTCTCTGTGTCTTCGCTGTCATCTGTCGAAGTCAACGACACACAAAGATCTTCACTTCTGCTGCTTGATTTCTTCGACCTCTAGTTTAATTCATCTTGGAAAATTCAATTTCTAACTTTGAGGGAACAGTTCGGGCCAGAGAAGACTACTTTCTTGTCCAACCAAAATATTGTCCCTCCTCGATGAACTGACTCCCCAAAAATCCTCGAGACACAATCTCTTTAAGTTTCCAATATGTATAAATATAAGTGTATGTTTTAAAGATCACTGACCTCATTTACAGTACCGCCAATCCTCCAAGTTACAGTACATATTTGACATCTATAGCTGGCTATGCTAGTGAATGGTGACTGAGCCTGAGAATGCCACTCTCAATGTAATCTCATAATGACCAATTATAATGAATCAGCACTATAAATTCAGTTGAAAACGTGAAGTTTGACTACCTCGGCTATCCAGTCTCTCAACGTGGGTCTTCAATTTTTTCCACTGACGCCGAACACCGTTGGTCAACTTCTCCCGAGCGTGAACACCAAACAGCTCTACACTCTCCTTACAGGAATCAATCGCTTCTTCTTCCTCATCAGAGTCCACCTGTACCCCCCCCAAAAAACAAAAAAAATAAAAAACAAAACATCCTCTTTTATCAGTACAGCTTAGTGATCATTCTACAGTTTATTGCGAGGACGCATTCCCACTCACAATAAAGACAATATTTCTTTTTTTTTTTAATCTTAATTATTTTTGCTCTCCCACACACGTTAACCACACATGAACTTAATATAAACACACTCAAGTATTCGGAAAATACACTTTTAAAACACACCGTAAACACATTTGAGCACACATGCAAAACTGCCAGCATAAAACATATTTGGTGGTGTCGGACCAAAAGTCAAAATTTGGTCAGTTTCAGAATTTTTTCACCAAATGATGCTCTCGGTCAGTCCCAAGATGGCGATGCAATTTTTACGAATTCATGACCAATACCGTATTGGCGCGAATATAAGACAGCCCTGATTATAAGACGACCCCCTTTTTTTCAAGACTCAAGTTTGAAAAAAGACTTTTTGAACACCAAATTAATTTTTATACAGAAAATAATTACAGTACATCTGAAACAAATGATTATAACAATATATTTGAGAGAAAGAGCAAGTTATTTTGCCTCATTTAAATCTAAAGTGCAATCACATTCGTAAATGAATGGCTTCTGGTTTTTGAAATGTAAATTACATCATAACTTCTCCACAGCTGCCGGTTAACCTGGCCAATCTTTGACCGAGTTTTCTCCAGATTGTCACTATGTTTCTCCATTTTCTGTTATCTCTTCTCTTTTCCTTGTTACCGCTATTTTTTTAATTTTTCTTCTTCGTGCTACCGCTATTTTGATTTTTATTCTTCGTGGCAGGAGTTCACTTTGGCCTGGGAAGTCAATGCTTCAATGATATCTGGCGCCATCTAGCGTCGTGAACGGGTATAATGTCTAGACCCCTAAAAAAAGACGACCCCCACTTTTTCAGTCTTATTTCAATGCAAAAAACACCGTCTTATATTCGGGCCAATACGGTATACAGTAAGTGATTAAATCAGCTTGCTCTATTTGACGGTGCAAAGTTAAGAGCGCGTTTTTGGTTGTTTTCCTGGAGTTGCGTTTCTGCACGACATCAATGAAATATAAGTACTGTATGTATTTAGTGTCTGTGTGTTACAAACAGTATGTGTCTTCAAAAGTGGGACCTGCTGGGGTAGCAGGTGATGTCAGTCAGTCTGTGTGCAAGTGTATAGTTGTCTGTAACTCTCCTTTCCCACATGCGAGGGCATTACAGTACTTTGTACACGTATGCTGTTAAACCCTCGGAAAGCGCCATATATAGTGAGGGAACACTGTATCCTATCCGTTGATTGTGTTCTACCTACTTCTTGAGCACCGTTGTCCTGTTTGTCTCCGTTGACATTTGGCTTCCTGGAACTGAGAATGCCCACCATCTCTTTTTTCATCTGCTTCAAAACTATTCTCAATTCAGCATTTTCTAACAGTAGCTCCTTCTGCCTGCTCTCGTAGTCCCGAAGCAGAGTTTTGTACATCTCCCCCTCGTGCCTGCGGAGACAAACGCAATTCATCCAGTGAAAGCGAAATGTTTGAACTGTTTGTTTCGGGTGAAAAAGACAACTTACTTTGCTACCGTCTTCTCAGTCTTCCAGAGGCTCCTCTTGCCGTCTGCCCTTCCAAGTTTATTTGATACGTCAATCGCTAAAAGCAACAGAAAGTCATCGTCAGCACAACATTCGTTCGTCGTACGATGATGGTGCAAATCAGGAAATCGAACCAAGTCTCTTCTCCTTTTTGTCGACCAGGAGCTGATTCAGTCTCTCTTTCAGTTTGTTAAATTCTCGCTCTTTCCGCTTCATTTCGTGATTGTACTGGCTAGCCCGGCTGGACACAATGTTCTGTAGCTTGTGAATCTGGAACAAAAAAAAATTGGAAGTGGTCAAGATCGCCGAGAGACTACGTACAATGCGAAACACATTTTGTAGTAGTCCATGTGTTTTGTCATGTGACTTTTTTTTTTTTTTTTTAATTGTGATTGATCCAGCAATCCATTTTGCATGCCACTTATCCTGTTCAAGGTCGCGGGTAGGCTGGACCTATCCCAGCTGACTTTGAGTGAAAGGCAGACTACAGCCCGGAATGGTTGCCAAGTCAATCACAAGGCTCATGAATGGGAACCGAACCCACGCTGCCTGCACACTGCACAGAGGTCAGGTGAGTGAACCACTTGACCATCAAGGACCGATCGGGTTTAAATTTGACCCAAAATGTGCAAAAATCAGAGCGCAAACAAAGTCTCTGTTAGCGGCATGTAACTGAACTAAGATGCCGATATTACCGTATTGGCCCGAATATAAGACGACCCTGATTATAAGACGACCTCCTCTTTTTCAAGACTCAAGTTTGAAAAAAGACTTTTTGAACACAAAATTAATTTTTATACAGAAAATAATTACAGTACATCTGAAACAAATGATTAGAACTATATATTTGAGAGAAAAGGCATGTTATTTTGCCTCATTCAAATCTTAATATCTGAACATTTAAATACATAAACGAAAGTGCAATCACATTCGTAAATGAATGGCTTCTGGTTTTTGAAGTGTAAATTACATCATAACTTCTCCTCGGCTGCCGGTTAGCCTGGCCGATCTTCGACCCACTTTTCTCCAGATTGTCGCTACGTTTCTCCATTTTCCGTTATCTCTTCTATTATTTTCTTCTCTTTTGTTTCTTACTGCTATTTTTATTTTTATTCTTCGTGACAGGGGAGTCAAGTTCAGCATTCGCTTCAATGATATTTGGCGCCATCTAGCGTCGTGAATGGGTATAATGTCTAGACCCCAAATATAAGACGACCCCCACTTTTTCAGTCTTATTTCAATGCAAAAAACACCGTCTTATATTCGGGCCATTACGGTATTCACGCTGACTTGATTTTGACCAGTGTGTGAATATTTATATGTTGCTTGTCGCTGTCTTTATTCAAGAGTGTTCAAGTGCACAATATAATTTGCTGTAGTCAGAAAGTGCGAACGTTTGAATGGGAGCTACATTTTGCGGAGACAAATGCAGACGATATGCATGAATAATTTCCTCGACAAATGCAAATGCAGTACAGAAGCCATTTACAGGACACGAGAGTTGTGTTTTGTTCTGATCGCTGCATGTCATTCAAAACATGTTTGTCACTCTTAAAGCACCTCTTCCTTTTCGTTTTTCAAGGAGTTCTGCAAACTCTTCACTTTCAGCTGGAGCTGTCGTTCCCGCTCAAGAAGACCCGTGTTCTCTCTTTTGGCAAGTTCAAGCTGCTCCTATAATAACAACATGGCATCAAGAGAGTAAATTAAAAAAAAAAAAACATGCTACAATACAGTGCAGTATGTAAAGGTTTTGGCATAATGAGACTTTGCCCTCCAGCAGAACAGATTTGTGTAGCGATACGATTGCTTCAACATGTGCGGATTTCATTTAAAAGCATGAATAATTAAAAATTGAGATCATTTAAAAAAAAACAACATTTTGAACAATAATAACAACTTAGGTGATTTAAATCATGCCAAGAAGAATTTAAGTTTTGCGTGAGAATGAAAATATTCAGTGCCAAGGACGTGATTTGCCGTTTGATCCATTTTGTTTTTCATTGGGAGATGGCAGAGTGTAGCGGCGCACCATTTTACATTTAAAATCACCTGTTTGCCAACTGTTTAATGTGGGAAGAGGACTTAAACTGTCACAGCCATGATGTCACACAACAACCACTTTTAGTCGGACAATTGGAAGCATACACTCGAACAGGGAACTTTAAAGTATTCCAGATTATATATATGCATTGCACGCACGTAAAGCCATTTCTGATTAACATTCAATGCTGGCCAATATAATGGTCGAACATAATATTATGTGGGTCTTGAAAAATCAGTCCAAGTGTTCTGAACTGACTGGCACTCAATGAGGTGTGATTCGGGGAAAAAGGCTGAGTTAAAAGCGAAGCTAAGCATAGACAAGAAAGTGACATGGTGTAAGCCACAATGGCTGAAGCTTGGTGTACAAAATGCGGCTTTACGGTATTTAGCACGGTGATGTTACCTTCAATCGCGTGATGGTGAGCTGCAGGGAGTCAACACTGTTGCTGGATTTCAACTGCTCCATCTCCATGTTCTCCACAGTTTGGAGGCCTCTGCGGTGGAGCTGAAGCAGCTCGTACACGCAGTTAAGTAGCGAGACAACATTCACGTCTGAGCTGCTGCCAGACTGCATCCAAACTGGTGGAAATCCCAGTGATAGCACCTCCTATGAATGAAGTGAGAAGCCAAAAGCCTTTTTTTTTTTTTTTTGGTAGTTTTTACATTCTCCATTCCAACACTGCATTGTAACGTACTGTGCAGTCCTGCATCTCACAAATGTGACACTGAACATGAGCACTATATTTCTTTGATCGACCATGGCGAGACGTGTTGTGTTAAGTGAAACTTGTTCTGTTAAGCCACTGTATGGTGTTGGCCACCGCGCTGTATCTCACTTTCAGTGTGTTGGCAATGTTATCGCCGAAGCCATCTTTATGGAGAGCAACGATTGTTTTTAACAAATACAAAGAGTTTTTCGCCTTTTTTATGACGCTGGAGAGGGAAAATGGCTAATTGGGCCCAATTTGGACATTTTCACTTAGGAGTGTATTTACATTTGTTGACGGCTGTTTCGACATTAATGGGTGTGTGTCAAGTTATTTTATGGGAACGGAAAATTAACGGCGCTGTACAAACTGTACACCGAATAATAGGAGCAGCAAGTGTCCTTTTGTCTGCGTGGCTCCATGAAAACACAATAGAATATGTATACAAATGTGAGCGGCTTAAATAAGGAAGTATGCTTATTTAAATACAAAAAATATTGGCACACCTGGTGAAAATGTCAGAAGCTGGTCCTAATTGTACCACTTCAACAGCTTCTCCCTCTGCTAAGATTACAAGACTACAAGATGTTTGTTTTTGCGCATAGTGTTACGGTCTAATCAGAGGTCACTAACCTGATTGATATGTGTGACACATTCTGGAACGTTGTGCTCATTGCAGAAGTTCATGTGCATGTAGGACATTCTGTGCAGAGTCAGCGGTGGCTGGTCCAAGTACCCCATTAGTGGGGGTGTGTGACATTTGATAGAGTTGCTGCCAACATCCTTGACATCTGAGGAAACCGTGTCTGTTAGAAGCATAGCATGCGAAGCAAGCGACTTATTTCAGGGAGTAAGATTATGTTGTGCAAGTACAATAATGAAAGCTGGAAGCAGAAATGACTGGACTCTCTCACTGCCTTTGTCACGGTGAATCCTCCAAATGAATCCTTCAAACTTTGAAGCTATGTGCCACCAACATTAGATGACGTAGGCAACCCCCGCCCCCCCAAATTGCAATTTAGTGTGTTATAATCTTTCTAGGGATACCTGCTTCAGATTTGGGGCTCATTTGGGCGAATGAATTCCTGTTATAGAAGTTGTGTCTGTCATTGACGCAAGAGAAAAGAACTGTGGGTAGAAATGAGCACTTAATGCAGTACTGTGTGCGCCATGTCGAATGGAGTAATGAAAGGTATAAGGTTCAATGAATTGAATTCCATGACAATCGGTTTGATAAATGGCTAAATAATTGGCACGAATATTTGCAATTCTAAGAATTCAAACACTATAGTTCAGCATCTTTGATTTAGGCCTTTCTAGATTAAGTTTAACCACTCAGGAAGAGCCCAATTTGATTTAGACCTTTTCAAAATGAGTGACATCAGAGGGAACCAGCCAGCGCATTAGAATAGTAATTTTAGGTTTAGCCACTAGGGGGAAATAGAGAGAACCACGGTCGAGATTTTGATTAAAATTGCAATATCAGAATTAGACACTAGAGGGCGCCATACTGCATTTTAAAAGTAGGCGAATTAAATACTGTACACAAGGATTACACACGAATTTAAACAATTAAATAAATTACACAATTAAATAAATTAAAACTCATTACACCAATTCAATATCCAAACATTAGCTTGCTTGCTGGCAACTACTTATTTTAATGGTGAACTGATCATCATTTTTGCCAATAAATGTATCCGGAAACAGTTTTTCTTGCAATGTGTTCAAGAGTTTTAAAGAGATTTTGGGTCTCTTTATAAACACATTGGCTAAACCCCGGTGGACGAAAAAAGACGTGGACAGGACCGCTGTTGTTTGTAGAAAAATATATGTATTTGGATAGAAAAGGAAACGAGAAGAAACATACAGATTGAAAGAGAGCGTGTCTGTCCGACCTCAAGCGTGGTGTCGTCTCAACTCACTAATTTAGCTGTTCGTCGTGGCTAAACTAGCTGAGCTGTTGAAAGAGATCAAAGCTCTTTGATCTGTAATGTCCTTTTGAGTCAGCGCTGATTGGTTGAACGTGTGTGCGTGCTCGCATCGCTACAGTTTTGCCTAGCCCCACTGTAAAAATCAATTAGCTGGCGCGCGTGCGCGCACACACACACACACACACACACACACACACACACACACACACACACACACACGCTAAGAATAGACTAAGAGCCTATAATTGACTTACAAGAAAGAGGTTGACAGTATCTAGGTGACTGTTCTACATTGGAGTTCCACAATTTATCGGCGAGGCAATTAAATCAGGCCGATTATAATGTGTCGTTGATAAATCGACATTGTTCAATATGTAACCGATGCATGATATTTTTTGCTGCATGGAGATTAAAAGTGTCACTTTTCCACCACTTAACCAGCCGAGAGAAACAAGAATCTTTTCACTACATTGGTAAGCTTTGTCAAATATAAAACTAGACTTTCATGCCACATGACAATAATGTCCTCATGGAAACATGCTGCTTCGGGGATATCAAGGAGAGCATTCTAAGGATTTTTTTTTCCTTATACAAATTTTAGAAAGCGCATATGTGCCCCTTTGTAAATTGCAGTTTCGGAAATAAATATATTGTTGATGCTTACAAGGCACAAAAGACTGCAGGAGTCACTGTTTGTTGTTGTTGTTTTTTTTCAAACTTCATACTGCCATCCAAAGAGAATTTACCTGGGCTAGATAATGTCTTCGTTTAAAATTATTTGGACAAAGTTCCACGTTATGTATTTCAGTAGCAAGATTATATCGGTTATCGGCTAAAATATCGGATATTGGCTTATTTTATCCCTGATTATCAGTATCGGCTCCAAATATCCTATATAGCGGGAATCTAATCTGTTTGTGACCTGAGTTTTTCATTTTCAACATTATGTTTTAGACTTTAGCTCACCTGAGGAGGACTCTGGCATGGTTGAAGTGGAGCCTCTGGCGTTTTGAAAATCCGCTACATATACTCAATACACTTGCACACGTCTAGTGTTCCAATATGTTCCTCATGCAGCCAGCACCTGAAATAGAAGCTCATATTAGATGACACAGTCAGGTAAAAAAATAAAATGTCCATAGATGGTTTTTTTTTTTTTTTTTTTTTTTTTAAAAACAGGTATGAAGATAAACACGATGTTGCTCTAAAAGGCGTTGTAACATCACATTTTCATTGCTCGCCGTTCATTACTTTGTCTGATGGATTAAACCAGTGGAAAGTTCTCCTGTTGCATGAAGAGAAAAGATTCAGCAACAATTTCATGCTCACTGTTAACTTGTCTGTGTCATTGATTTCACAATTACAAATGAAAATGAAGTGAATAGTCTGAAGGAATATTTTTGAGTGACAGAAAGGGATATGATTGAGTACATTGTGTGTTGATTCTGATAAATCTCCAGAACGAGCAACATAAATGTTCTCTGGGTGGAATGTTTTCGTGCTAGAGAGATGAAATTCAGTATCACAAACATTCTAATAGAATATTACATAAGGCTGGCAAGCTGCACACCCATGACTCTTGTGAGTAGGATATTATTGACCGAGTCTGCTCACCCCAGTTATACAGCAGCATTGCAATACGAATAGCGTGAAAAACTTCAAAGCAGTACTTTAATTCAAACAGTGAAACTCAAATATTTTCATTCACTACACACAGTTAAGTAAAATCATGATATTTGTTGTCATAATTGTAATTTGCAGTCAATCAAAACAAGCACCTGTGATCATCCAGTGATTTAGGCACCGTGTCTGGTGGTCAGGAGGGGTGAACCAGAGCTCCTCAAAAATTTTGAACAGAAGAAACAATCAAAACAATCCCTTTCTGCAAATACGTATTGTATACAAGTGTTAAATCAATCAGTATTATTATCTTCACTTTTTAAAATGGAATTACTGAAATGAATGAATGTATACTACAACAGAATTTCGCAATTTAGTGAGATGCACAATTTGGAGAAGTATTTCCTCTGGATTATAGCGGTGGTTTTGTGAGACCAATGTCACTGCAGCTCAAATGGGAGCAGCCTCTTATCTCAATGCTCTTTTGCTTATCTGATCAGCCTAATCCCAGACAGGCAATATGGTGTTTTTACTGTACAACAACATACTCATTAAATCCCACACATTTTATCTGTGAATTGTGTTTGTTAGATAGCCTTTTCGGTAAAGAACATAAAACATAATCAAGCTAATGCAGGGGCATTTGCTCAACAGTCTCCACAGTGAGGCTCATTGAATTCACATTTTCACAAGGCTTTTCACGTTAGATTTTGAAGTTCAAAGTATTAGAAATGCATGTCACTATAACACAACAATCCAAGCAGAAGCACAAAGGGCGGTTTCTAAATTTACCTTAGATGTCAACTGAAAGGTGTGCACTTGAATTTACAATGGTGAGCTGGTAAAGTCAACTACGGTGAAGATAACAAATGTGACGCATTATGCATTCGTTGGGAATGAGAGTGTGTCATGATCATGACGTGCTTTAACACAATGAGGGAACAAACATGAGGTAAGGACACATCTTAGGGAAATCATCACAAATTGGATTTATTCATAACTTTTAACCAGAGTAAAAAGGGCAATTTGAGTGAGGTCGCGGGGGCTGCAGGTGTCGGCGTCGCCTCGGTTACGACCCACCCCTTCGACATATGATTAGCCGAGATGTTTATATTTCATGCTTCAAATGCGAGAAAACAAATAAAACCTGGGTGCTGTACTTACGAAATGTCATTTTTCTCTCTCCCTCGCCGCACGACTCTCCACCGTCTCAGCTCGCCAGTCTTGCCTCTCCAAATTAGAGCACACAAGCAAAAAAAAAAAAAAGC
The DNA here is from genome assembly GCA_018466805.1 of Hippocampus abdominalis. NCBI lineage: Eukaryota > Metazoa > Chordata > Actinopteri > Syngnathiformes > Syngnathidae > Hippocampus > Hippocampus abdominalis. Next base: position 9,791,433 of record CM031701.1, on the reverse strand, counting down.
ACGCGGATTGGTTGACATGTCGCTAAGCAACGTATAACAACTCTTTGGATTGGCTCATAGGTTTCACGTTTCTTGGAGTGGCTATTCATTAAAAAAAAAAAGTTTCCATTTTATTTGAACGTGCATAGAACTGCAAAATAAATAATAAAGTGTTTCAGGTGGTGATGATGAAATTGGGCCGATATTTATTAATTTGCGTGCGATCGTGCGCCCATGAATCCTCGGTTACGACGCAGCGTTCCCGTGATTACGGCAGCGACGTAACTCGAATCCTTACGTAAATCTGTCACCAATCGACACTAACATCCCTACCAAAGTAATAAAGTCATAATTACCGGCACACATTTGTGTGAAAAAACATCACTAGGCCATTAATACCGAATAATTAAATGAAAAACCTGGCATTTCACTGACCGCCATCATGGCAAACCGATGACCCTTTCCAGTACTCTAATATATTACACAGCGCAAAGAAGGCAGGATACCATATGTCGAAATTGATTATTGTCATAGAATATCATCTATGATTGGCTGGCAAGCAGTTCAGGGTGTACGCTGCCTACTGCCTGAAGACAGCTGGGATAGGCTCCCGCGACCCTCGAGAGGATAAACAGATTAGAAAATGGATGAATGGATAGAATATCATCTTTGAACTGCTATAAAGGTTAAATTAATTGATACATTATAAAGAAAACAACATACATGTCTAAAATTAAATAAATACAGTACTACACACAATTGTACAAATGTGTTGAGCAGCATAATTTAATTTTGCTATTAAATCTTATTCACAAGTTTATACAGTACACAATCTAATGAGCGCTATCACATATTCTGCATGACTGAGATAATGAGTTATTAATTTAACAACGTGTTTACTACTGTGGTCGGGATAGTAGTGTACAACTGCTGTGTTTCGAACGTTAAAGTTCCCTTGTACAGTAACAAAGCAGAGTCTCGATATGATGAATGACCATCATCATGTTTTACTCTCATTATTAAATGATGTATGGTGCAGTGCAGAAAATTACAACCACTTGAATGAACATGTAAAATGACAAACACTGACAGTGTGAGCGCTATTGTCCGTGGATCGTTTCTGTGACAGCTCTTGTATTATAAAGTAGTACTGTACCTAATATTGAGGCAGTTGCTGCATGACAGGAAAACCACAAATATCTAAGTAGGATGTCGCTTGACATTGCCGCTACAGTGCAAGTACTGAACAGCGTTGTCACTACACTGACAACAAAGCTCAACCCTTACAACTCGGGTGACTTCCATGTAACACAGATTCATTGCACAACACAACATATAATCAATCACTGCACATGCTTTACATCTTGTTCAAAGCTTGGATATGTTGGCCAGGATCAGTCACTAACTGGCGCAGGACCTCCTATTAACTCTGATGTGCTGAGCAACGGATCCGTGCACTCGCTTCGCTTGGCCTCGAGCCACCATGTTTTCATCTCACCTTTGCCCTGGTGAAATCGAAAATGTGACAAATTCAGAGAGCATGAGAGGTCCGCAGGAGAAACATCTGTCCCTCTGAATTTTAAATAAAGCAATTCTCTTAATGGACGGGAGAGGGAAAGGGGTGGGTGGGTGGGGGGGGGGGGATCGCCAGCAGCAGCTGAGGCCATGGCTGAGCGAAATGCATTAAAGTTTCTGGATAAGACCCCTCCCCGCAAAGATCACATTAACAACACCCCAATGCCGCTCTGAGATCACGAGTGTAGGAGATGATTCAATGGGAAGGACACACCCAATATTTAATATCTCCTTTGAGGGAAAGTTTGAATTGAGTTACTTTCTCTCCTCCGCACCACAGACATGATATACAATGGATATAAGAAGTCAACACGCCCATGCTCAAATGATTTTTTTTGGGGGGGGGGGGGTTCTGAAATTCAAACCTCAATTGCAATGAAGTTGGGATGTTGTGTAAAATGTACATAAAAACAAAGTACAAAGATACGCTAATTATTTTCAACCTATATATAAACATATCTGCATATATATGAAACAAACATAAGATATGTAATTTTCAGACTGTGAAACCTTATTGTGGTTTTTTGGGGGGGGTGGGAATAAAAGTAGCTTACCAAACTGACGAAAAGACTGAAGATTGTCAACATGTCAACTTAGCAAAAGATTTAATGACATTTAAAAGTAAAGTAAAGAAATAAAAAGGTAGCTTTCTAAAATAACTTGAAAGACCAAACAATGAAATTGATTTAAAATGCTTTGAATGGCATTTATCAAAGGCATGGGGAAAACAAGCATAGTTTTGAATCTGGATTTAAAGGTTTTAATTTAATTAGATTATTTATGTTTTTTACATTTAAAGTAGACTTTGCCTGCTTATATACTTGAAAATATAATCAACATTAGAAAGCATTTTCTAGACTTTCAAGCACCTGTATGTACCTTCACACTGAGTGTCCCTCTGCAGGTTAGAATGTATCCTCTCAACATGTGAAGAAGATCAGCTGTGGCCCCGCTCACTTGGATCTTCAAGGCTTTCCAGATCACACAAAAAGAAAACATGCATCCATATGTGTGAACATTACAAGCCAATGTTTATCTGAAGGAAGTGGCTGTATTCAGATACACTATAAAACGCTAAATAAAAGTAAAACAAATTTGGAAAGTTGCACGCAAATTCTATATGAGAGTTTAGAAGGGGCCATATTATGGAAATGTGACTTTTTAATTGCTTGTATGCAAATAGTTGGGTCTCTGAACTGCCTGCCTTCCTATCAAGTGGGATAAGCGGTACACGCTTGATTGCTCGGTGTCCATGCAACACATACACACAGTGTGGTAAACATGCTTTTATTGCCGAGCTGTTTTTCACACTCTGGACACTTGTTTTGCAAGTAGAAGCTGCAAGTGTGCCTGTTTAATCCCTGATAGCTCCACCTGCGGTCATCACGTTGATAAAATCCGTCCTCACCATTGGCCCAGCAGTATGAAGGGGTGGTGTTTAGTTGCTCACTTGCATGAGACAAGAAAAGTGTGCTATAAATCTTGAACCTGAGAATATACTTTGATGGATACAGTTTTCAAAATGCCTGGGAATGGTTTTAAACTATGATTAACCCTTTCATGCACCCTGTAACCTGATAACATGGTAAACTGTCCACTCTCGTAACCGCTGTCCCTGAAAGGGTTAAAAAAAAAAAATCAGATGTGTCCTTTCAGGTGCTTCCCTGATTCATCAACCCTCTTTTATAAAGTCGTTAAAATCTAAAGTGCGTGCATGAAATATATTTTGATCTTCTTCATCCTTCTTTACCTTCACTGGTTGATTCCATTCGTGATGCCGTGTTGACAGTGTCTCCAAAAAGGCAGTAACGAGGCATTTTGGTTCCAACCACACCAGCCACAACAGGTCCTGAAGGGAAAAAAATATTTAAGGAACACACACGTTTTCTGTATGCATGCTTGTATGCATTAGCATACAGTGGAGGGAGTAACGTACAGGTTAACAAGTACCTGAGTGGATGCCTGCACGTATCTTCAGCTGTGTGTTGGGCTTGTGGGGGATCTTGAACGTGTGGCAAACGCTGACCAGATCCAAGGCCATGCTGGCTATCTCCCCAGCGTGATTTATGCCATTTTCTTGGGGGACCCCTGAGACCACCATGTCTGTGTCGGCCAGCCAATTGTTAGGGATAGTAAAAAAAAATGTTCAAGACAAAAAAATACTTTTTTTTTTTTCTCCAAATGCTGTACTTATGCCTCTCATTAAAGAGACTAGGGTACAGCGGGAGATCATTTGTGTCCGACAAGCTACACTCACCACTATTACAGACCATGGGAATAATAATCGCATCGCTATTATTCGGGAGTACTGTATAACCCCAAGCAATAAAGGTCAAATGTTATCATAGGGATGAGCATAATTAATAACACTTACAATTACTTCATTGCTAATAATTGTTTTTATTGTGTGGAATTGATTCTTAAGGTAAAATTGAGTGCATTATACTTTGTTACGTCTAACATGCTGTTCCATGTTTGATTGAGTTGTAAAACATTTTTACATACAATATAAATATTCATTGTTACTATTAATAGAATTCTGAAACAACACTTTCTTTCTGTGATTTACTGTTGTCCACAATATTTGATTGCTGCGAAAGTCAATGTTTCCCAAACTTGATTGAGCTGAATTACCTAATTTGCATAAAAAATATCTCACAGTGGACCACCCAACAAAAATACTGATCTCTTATCGATTTACTCACATTTTTTTTCAAAATTATTTGAATTTAAACATCCCGAGTCAAGCATAATATTGTGCAACCAAATGCCAAGCTCATTATTCTTGAGAAGTACACTTCTACACTATTTTGTTTTTTTTTCTTTTGTGACTGGAATACATGCCCATGATTCATCACTTACAAGCGTCGCCAATGGTCTCCACTTTATAAACGTCGTAATTGTCAATTATGTCGTCAAAGGTGGTGTAGAGCTGGTTGAGGAAGTCCACGACCTGATGGGGCGTGCTGGCCCCCGACAGCTGGGTGAAGCCCACAATGTCACTGTCATGAAGAGTCACTGTCAGACAGCCGCAATAAGTCACCTCGAGTTCACCAGTGACGTGAACAGTTCAAACCAACCTGAAGTAGACGGTAGTGTTGGAGAAGCTCTGAGCCTCTGCGGTTCGACCTTGGCGAAGGTCATCAGCAACCGGCTTTGGTAACATGCCTGCCGAGGAAAGAAATGATGTTGAAACTTGAAGAGTGTCCGGGATTTGGGCCGAGAGGTATGAGGAAGTGGCCGCAAAATCAAGTGTCTTCGCCAACTGCACTAAGCCCCTCACCCCCGCAATTAAAAAAAAATAAATCAATAATGATGTAATACATTTTTAATGACTACATTCAACACATCTTAAAGTGCACTTTTTTTCATGGGCATGGACAAGCACGAATATTGTTTCCTGGCTTGTTTTGTCACGTTCTGTTGTTACCTAGTCTCTGAAAATAGTGAGCAATCGTGACCAAAATGCACATGAACAGCGCTACCTATGTCTACTTCAACTTGTGAAAATATAAACGCGATCGGCACAATATTTCAGATTTTAAGATAAGATATCCTTTACTTGTCCCACACTGGGGAAATTTACAGTCTACAGCAGCAAAATTGGGGGGTAGAAAGAAGAAAAACAAAGTGTTTGCATGCACAAAAATAAAATAATTAAAAAATAAAAAATAATAATACTGTAATAATATTGACGTTAAATATGAGCTCCTAGGAGGAAAAGCCATTATCACCTCCACAAAATTAAAATATTATGCTGATTGTATTTATATTTTTACAGGTTGACGTGGACAAGAATAGGAATGTCCAAATGAATTTTGGTGGCGACTGGTTGGAGTTTCATTTCGCGACACTAAAGTTTTGCTAGACACTATAGGCAGTCAGCTATTTGTGACCCGCAGCTAACAGGCTAACACCACTGCCGCTGACACGGCAGCAATTAGTGTTTGGCGGCCAATATAGTAAAGTTTAGTGGTACGAAATCCGAGGAGCGGACTTCCAGCAGTGAGGCCGACCCTCTACCCTAGCGTGGCCGTTTAATTGCCAAACTGCTGCATTGGAGACGCAAAAAATAAATTACTGACTATCTTATAAAGATGAGAAAATGTGACAATTTAATATGTGAGACTGACTGTATAACAAGCGATCGGTCTTTTGTTTCTCTTGAAGAAGATCCTGTGTTCTCTCGGCAACTATGGCCTCCAGGTGTTTGCTGTACTTCTCCATCTGCAGAGTATGAAAAGTGATGTCATCATGTCCAGCTGGGTCAGATGGTAAGATGCTGCTCTTCCCCCCACCAACAATCTACTATTCCACAGTCTACCCTGTGCACAGTGCTAGAGGAAAGGTTACCAGGTTCATCATCATATCCACGGGGCTGACTTTATGTGGGTTCATCTTGTCCAGCACCTTCTTGACCTGCTCAAATGTGGGCCTTGTGGTGAGGTTTTGAGACCAACACTTCTTGATGAGCTGCAAAAGAGTTACGCAAATGCACCGTGAGTGCCTGTTGTTAAAGGACACAGCATTAGGTACACTTGCACAGTTGATTGCATGTATTTGGATCCTGATACTTTGACTCAAAGAGCAGCAAAGAAGTCAGAGTACTTCATGAAGCATTTTCGTGTTGAGCAATGCAATGTGGCAATACCACCACTAGGGCAATTGATGATGCCATCAGTTGGTGCACCCATATGAAAAATGAATTCTGCACAGGTGTGTAGGAACTTTGCTTGGATTTTAACCGCACGAACATAAAAGAAAAGATAAGAGAATATACTATAGACTACTGCAGATGTGAGTATTGTTTTGATTACAAAGTGTGAGACACTAAGTTCTTTTTTTTTTTTTTTTTTTTTACTTAACCTCACGCCATGACATATGGACTGAAATTGCTCCGATTATGATCAACCCATGACTGTTTGATGCCACAAACACAATTTTGCCATCAACATCAAGTTTCATCAAATCGTATCAAACAGCAATTTCGATCCATGGTGAATGCGCGTTGTAAATTTCTTTCACCGGCGTTATTCTTGAAAACTTGCCACAACAGTACTATTCTGATAAATGATATGATAACAAACCTCACAGTAGTCCTCTTGACTGGGGCAGTCCACGTCAGTTTTTCCTGCTTTGAGTTCGGGGAGAGGAGGGCGCCATGTGATATCCAACCTCACTCCTTCCGCCTGATCCTGTTCCCATCAAGAGAACTGCTCATTACAAAGTCAAGATCAAAGCAAAGCCACAGGTCATAATCTAGAGGGAAGAAAAAAAAAATCCAACATACTGAAATGAGGTCAGAGCGAGTGGCAATCTCAACCAGGATCATGGCATAGCTGAGAGGAAAGACAGAAAAGGTAAATACCGGTACAGTTGAGACCTACATTTTTTTTCCCCCTCATTGATAATAATAGAAATGGAACTACAAAGTAATCCACAGTCTAACGATTCCATCATAAACCATCTATGAACAACTTTGCAGTCACATCTTAACATTACTGTCATAAAAAGGGAATTTAAAAAATCCACAGTTTAAAATAAAATATAGAAAGAAATTGCTTGAAACAATTATAAATTTGTTGGCATCATTCAAAGTTGATTCTTGACGCAGATTCACCTCAAGTGCCATCGATAATAATCACACAAATGTGAAAAGAATGTAGCGTAAAATGTGAAAACAGTTGAACTCTCTTCTCTGCTATTCTTATGGCAAGAAAGTAGTGAGACTTTGCTACTTTGAAAACGGATCTGCTAACTGTTCAGTGAAAATAAATGTCATCTAAATTTGACACACCACTGAGAAGACGTCAAATACATCGAATACAAACAAAATGTGTACATGATGAAAAAAAGATTTTGTGTCAGTGCAGGGTTACAAGCAATCCAATAGACAGTGTGAACATGTGATATGTTCTCCCACCTCATCGGGTAAAATGTCTGACTACAAGTATATGGGTTACGATGTCATGCTTTTGCAACTAATGATAAAAGGACAAAATTATTGCAGTTCCTTTTTCTTCTTTCTGGAAGCTGAACACTCAAGTCAGCCAAAAGAAACCATTTATCATGGAGCTTGAAAATGTCAATAACCATAACTACTGAACTAATTTCAGAAAATGATGTGACACAAGCACTGGATTCAAGGCTTTAGGACCTGATAGCACGTAAGCCATGCCTGTTTTACCTTCCCGAAACCCAAAATATGTAAGATTAAATTGAATTACAAAACAGAAAATATTAAAGCACTAAAACAAAATCTGACAAACAAACCTCCTCATTCGTCAGACTCATTATCCGAATAGCAATTTTGGCACCCGTAACCCGATTTGCCGGGGGGGCATTTTTCGATGGCCCACTTTAGGCATATGAAATCTCAGAATTATTTTTTACGGGCTCTTTAAGTGGGTTACCGTCCTACCATTTTTTTTCTTCTTCATAACGAGTTGGTTCTCTCACACTTTAAAATCCGGTTTAGCTGTTAAAAATCCTTACATATCCACCACGCTTGACTTACGGAAAGTAACTTCCTAAGTATGCCGTTCTTCTCGTTACATGTTCATCACTACTCTGTTGCAAGGAAAAGCCACAAATACAAAAACTATAAATATTGCAAGAAATCGTGGATTTGGCTGATCGACGCCATTTGGAGACTCAAGCCACAAACTCTCAAGGCCGTCTTCAACTGATAAGCAGCCTGCCCAAACATCTGCTATCTCGACCTTCCCCTGATCTAAGTACGCATGGAAGCTAGTGCCCTACCATTACCCCCTCCTTCTCGGCCATAGACTGATAAGCCAGGACTGTCTCCATGAGCAGACCTTGACGCTGCAGCTGTGGTTTGACACGCACCACACAAACAGACAATTAACATTCGCATACACTCCCTTGTATCGCCGCCTTCATTGTTTGTCTTGTGACCTGTTGTAATTGTCATATGCTTTTTTGCAGGAGTTTTTTTGCCTAACTCAAACTATCCTCAAATTGAGGATAGTTCGAGCTTGGTTTTTTTTCTCCCCCTTTCTCTCCCTTGTGGTTTCTTCCGACTTCCGGGCTGAGTGAACGCTGGCGCGTCTGGCTGGCGCGTCTGGCTGCCGCTGCTCAACCCGTTTGGTGTTTTGTTGTTTTGTCTGATTGTAAAGTGTCCTTGGGTGTCTTGAAAGGCGCTTATAAATAAAATGTATTATTATTATTATTATTATTATTATTACACTTGTCTCAAACAATGTCCTGAATTCAACGTATGCTGTCGAATGGAAGCAGAAACCTGTAGACGTCTGCTGCCGGCGTCATGGCCGAGCTACTTCCCAGGAGGACCTCTGGAGCACAGTAAACGTGACTGACTTCGCCGCAAGTGAACCCATTACTCACTACATCAAAGTCCTCCTTTCTGTAGAGTGTAAGACTGTAATCTAGACAGGAAGAAAATGAAATGGGTTATTTTATTGTACCCTATATTTAGTTTGTTGTTATTTTTACCAGAGATCTTGCAAACCCAGCGATCGTCAATGACGCAGTTCCTGGAGTGTAGTCTACCATGAAACATCTTGTGTTGGTGCAGGTAGGACATTCCACGGGCAATGTCGGTAGCAAAGGACAACCTGTGAAACATCGCGTTACATTTGGCGTGTCAAGACCATATGTCAAGAATCTACAGATAATTCTCAGTTTCTGTTGTAGTTTATAGTAGGCTATCTTACTTGTAATTCTGTTACTTGATTAAGCAACACAAGACGTAGCACAGTTCTACATCACTGCAAATAAACAAATACTTCAACTGTTTTTATATTAGAGTCAAACCTCGGTTTTCGAACGTCTCAATTCTCGACCAATTCGGTTTTCGACCAAAAATGTCAAGTTTTTTATGCCTCGGATGACGAACACATTTCGGTTCTCGAACAAACTGAGCGCACTTGAATGCATCACTTGACTCCTCGCCTTCCTTACACGAGGAAGTGACGCTTCCTCGGGTAGACGAGGAAGTGACGCGTTCAGTAAACATTTTTATTTTAAAAAGAGCGTGGTTTGGGTTTTCGAACAATTTCGGTTTTCGAACAGCCTTCTGGAACGGATTATGGACGAAAACCCAGGTTTGACTTGTATTACCTTTATGAAGACGGAATTTTTATCAAGATCTTTTATTGGATCTCATTAGATTGTGTTGATGCACCTCATCACCCACAACATGTAAACTCCAGTTACATTGTTGGACAAATGAACATGCAATTTTTCTATTGTGAGGGGACCTAATATGGGACATTTCCTCACCTAAAGCCCCAGTTGATTGGGATTTCATCATTGAGGAGGACATCCGACAGGCTTCCTTTGGGGCAGTGTTCAGTGATGATGCCCACATACGGAACCTCGATGGAGCCCCCGATGAACTTGCAAAGATTTGGATGGTCCAGTTGTCTACAAGGGAAATGACCACCGACTTAGTGAATGCACCGCACAAACAAATTTGTGAGCTGCCAGCAAAAAAAAAAAATCCCAATGTGAATGTGCCACATGTGGTTTCTCTCACCTGACCTCTTTCACCTCCTTCCGGATACTTTTAGAGAGAGCAAAGTGTTTCTTTTGGATGTGTTTGACTGCAACCGTTCTGCCGTCACTAAAAGGAAAATGGTGGGAAAAAACGGGCATTTCTTAATAAAATAAAAATGTCTCATATCAGTTTATTTTATATTCCGCTTATCCTCATTTGGGTTGCATCTTAAATGCAGCCTATTCCAGTCGACTTTGGGCGAGCGGCAGCATGTCCAGACAACATGTAAGCAAACTACTATTCACATTCCCACCTCAAGACAATTTGGAGACTTCAATTAATTTTACATGTATCTTTTTGTAATGTGGGAGGAAGCCGGACTAGCCGGTGAAAACGCACGCTAGCGCAGGGTGAAGAAGACGACCCCACACAGGTAGGCTGGAGTTGATTATTCAACCCCCGAAACTCAGACCTGTGAGGCAGATGTGTTAAACGTGTCTACTACTGGGTGTGTTTTCAATTGCTGTTCCAAAATGTCATTAAAAGTAATTAAACCATATTTAATTACCACTGCCAAGAGCAAAGGTGTGTGGGTGAGAGGCAATGTTTTCCCCCGTCCTTTGCTGGTTACAAAAAAATAAATAAAGGAAAGAAAAAATACCCCCAAAAGGTTTTGGGAATTAAATTTGTCTTTTGGCTTTGTGTCCCAGCTCCCTTGTGTCAGAATGCAAATGATTCTCTTTAAGATATTGACTTGAAAAACAAGATACATCAAATTGAATTTCTCACTCACACTGGAGGAGTTTCCCCCACTTTCGAATTGAGAATGGTTCGGTCCTGCCATTTTATCTTCCACCTTATATTCAATGTGTGTGAGGTAAGTCAGATTTGAGTTAGCTTTCTTTGAACGACACCATATTATTTGGCACTGGGAGTAATTCAGTCGTTAATGGTGTGGTGGTACACTCATTTGACTTTGCTGGAGGCAGCGCGGGCCCAGTCTCCACTTGGTGACGATGTCAATATGATAAGGAACGGTTGTCTGTCACTATATGTTCCCACTGAAAGGTGTACGCTGTACTGAGTGCTATCCTCATTGTCTTACTAGATGCCAGGCTGGATGAAGCCCTGCTTGAAGAAGGTGTTGACGCCCGTGCATATGGTTATGTCAGTCAACTGACTGACATTGGAAGTGCTCTTCACATGCTGGGGGCTCGTTGTGCTGCCAAAGTCTGTCCCACACACTCTCCCTGCGGCACCAAATCGTCAGATGTTAATTTTATGTAAGCGTACACACCAGGGGTTGAACCATTTGAATGACTCGTTGACTTTACTACTCTTCCAACATGTAAAATTTGAAGTCAGGTAGATGCTTATTACATGTTTTTGGTGTCTTGTCTTGTAGTCGGCCATTGCTGGACTGCAACACTCTGTAAAGCAGCGAAATGTCCGACCAACATGCAACAGAGTCTTCATACATATGCGTGGGTCCAAGAATACAACCATAAGTTGGTGGTAGATGAGAATAATGGTTAGCATCTCAAGCTAGGCTATTCCGATTACTGATAGTATTTAAATATTCAAACCAGCTGTACCGTCAGACTGATGGCTAGCATTGAGGGCAGCTGCCCAACGTGTGATCACAAAAATTGTCTTCTTATGACAACACACACTCACTTCGCAACACTTATTTTGCTTCACGACACTGTGACTTAACAGTACCGGTAGCAAGATCACTTGCAACATGTGCGAGTCTATATTGAAATACAGTACAATAAAAACAACATTGAACATTGGAATTGAGATTTTGTTTCAGCCTGGCTACAATGTCACGTTTTATAAGCTATGCTATGCTAGCTATGCTATGTAAAGACTGGCCAGCTTGCTAACTACAAAACATAATTTGTTGTTCAACCCCTAGTCCATCAAATCATTCATTTCATATAGTTTTCCATATTTTTACCAAAAATGATACTCTTATAGTCAATGATCCAGCTTTCATCCCAAAACATCTTCTGTTTCTGGTACTGAAGCCACTGCAGGGAAGGGAATGAAGACAAATATTTAGGTCCTTGCAAATCTGTGTGGAACCATTTGTGTGTGTGTGTGTGAGAGAGCCTCTCACACACACACACACACACACACACACACACGCACGCACGCACGCACCACCATGGTTAGGATGAATCCGGCGCTGAAAAGTGCGACGGGGAGGCCGATGGACACCTTGATGGCCATGGACATGGGGCAGATGCCGCAGTCCGCAGGACAGTTGAGACAGCTCTCCTCCCCCTCACACACATCGTCCCCACACACTGGAACATTTCAGACATATAGAAATCAATGAACAAGCTGAATCATCTGTAGTATTGACAAGTTAATTACTCAACTGCGAGGCCAAGGGTTCCTTACACAGTATTCCTGTTGCCTTTTATTTCTTTTCGTTTTAAAGACTGAAATGAATGAATAAAAGCCTTCCCTTTTGTGTAAATAGGATTTTATCTAGTCATGGCTGCACTGCAGAAGTATGAGCAAATGCGGAGCACAATGCGGACTGACCTTGAGCACTTACAACAAGCACTTTGGATTCCAATGCCGCGTGCATTTGTCCAATTTTGATATGAGCAATAACTGAAGTGACACCCACATGGATCAACACCACCTGCATAGAAACTGTGTCAATTCTTTGATATAGTGAACTCCCACATACTCATGCCCATGGATTTGCATATTCACAGATTTTTATTTTATTTAAAAAAAATATATATGTATTGTTATGTATATCTGCATATGTTATGTGTACAACTTAGCAATAACCAAAAGTGTTTTTAACTGAACATTACACTTTATTATCCACTACCAGAGTATGTCCATGAAAGTACTACCGGTAATTACAACCTGCTGCCATCTGCTGTCAGGAGTGAAACATGTGAATGTGTATCTTTATACCTTTTATGGGTACAAATATTGTTCAAAACTAAATTTCAAAGAACTGCTTCTTATTAGATTTCTCTTGAGTCATATTCAGAAAAAGTATCTGTTTAAGGGTCCATCCGTTTTCAACAGCACTTGTCCAGACTCTGGTCACGGGTGAGCTGCAGCCTATCGCAGTTGACTCTGGGGAAAAGGTGGGAAGACTGGACCTGGACTGGTTGACAGACAATTGCTGGTGTCATATTGACAAACAACAATTCACGGTCATATTTAAACCTAAAGAAAATTGAGCCTTCAATGAACCTAACCTGCATACATTTGGAATGTGGGAGGAAGCCAATATACCCAAAGGACGCTTACAAAACTGCACCACGAGATCATCGTATTGCCTTCTGATAGGGTCTTCAAAAATAATTCAAGCACGATCCCCAAAACAGCCATGTATGCTCACCTTTGAGGTCCAGTATTTCTGGCTCATCTTGCCTGCTTTGGACACTGTATGAGTGACTATTTTGCCATCATCGGGAATCCACGGGCCGCAGATACCGCCTTGTTTCTGTAAAGCAACACCTCTCTCTTCTATCAGTTTTATTGAACATTTTCAATGTTGATTAATGTTTTTGTAACTGTGCTGCCCTTGACAGATTATTTGATCAGCTCTAAAATTAGCGCACGTGTGAAATACTTTGTAAAAGGACAACTTGGTACTTACTGGATGAAACTGCATTTGGCGAGATGTCACTTGTGTTGCGTAACACTCACCATGAGGCCCAGAGGACACGAGTGGATGTTGGCGTGGTACACGCAACAGTTGAGTTCATTGGCGTTGTTCCAGTTGGATGGGCACTCGTGATCATCGCAGAATCGCTTCGCCTCTGCAGCGTCACTAGATGCAAAAGGGAGTATGGATACGAGTAGTGTCAGTCATTGGGCTACCGTTCTTTCTAACTATAATCTTACAACACCAACCAGGAATTATTACAAACCCTCACAACGAAAAAAAAAATGCAATGTGGATCAACAGGATTGCTTTGTTTCTTTTTCCTGGTCACCTCAATGGCTGAATATTTGTCGATGGCACAGTGAGCGTATAAACTGGTTTATCTTGATTTCCATGCCTGTGCCAGTGCAAACCTCATTTTGTGTGTGTGGGAATTTGGCGAGCCAACCTTTGGTGAGCAATCTGGTGTGAGAAGGGCCTTTACTTTGACATCCGCCAAGCACACCTGACATTTTGGTGACTGAAAATTGATTAAACCTGACACCTGCTGGAAGCACGTCCAACTACTGGCGTGGGTAGTGTAACACGATGTCAGTGAATTTGATCAAGGTGCAGAAAGACAGATTCTGTGCTCTGTGGACATCTGTCGTGGATGTAGACAACAACATTCAAGGAACCTTCTGAATCTTTGCAGAAATCAATTGATATTATTTTTTGTAAATTATATTTAATTTATATAAAGCAAAATTACCATCATTGTTAAAAACCCAGTCTTGTCCATCCCTGTGCAGATTCAGATCGCACTTTGCACTAACTAGCACTGATCATGAAAATAGAGCCCCGAAGATGCAACGAGGTTTGTTGCTAGGTAGAATTCATAGGACACGATCAAAACATCCCCCATTAGGTCAATGAGAAAAACCTCACATTATTGCATCAAACCACAGAATGTCGTTGAATACAGATCAAAATTGCACAAGTGTTCTAGAGAAGAATGTTCAAGCTTTTTCTTTGGTTTATTTTGGTGGTGGTGAGGGGGTCAACTTCTTTTTATTCATTCCTTCATTTTCCGAACCGCTTTATCCTCACTAGGGTCGCGGGGGGTGCTGGAGCCGATCCCAGCTGTCTTCGGGCAGTAGGTGGGGGACACTCTGAACCGGTTGCCAGCCAATCGCAAGGCACACAGAAACGAACAACCATTCGCGCTCACACTCACACCAAGGGACAATTTAGAGTGTGCAATCAGCCTGCCATGCATGTTTTTGGAATGTGGGAAGAAACCGGAGGACCCGCAGGGGCACAGAGAGAACATGCAAACTCCACACTGGAAGGCCGGAGCTGGAATTGAACCCGGCCGGTACCTCTGCATTGTGAAGTCTACTTGCTAACCACTCGACTACGGGGCCACTTCTTTTTACACTTAATATAATATTAATAAGTATGACCTGCCATGGCAATCACTTTCAAGTTACACCAAAGTTATTTTGGTTAATTTAAGTTCCTGTATTAACAATAAATCCTTTAAGAAGAGCCCCAAATCCATGAGCTTTGCGATGTGCATTTGCGCATTTGTGCATGCAAAAATGCATGCATGTTAACAATCAGGGCACGGCAGACATTCAAGATTCCAGTTTATGAAACTCACTCACCTGAACTGGAAAATCTTGTTACGGACAGCGTAGTCGTAGAAGGAATCTGAGGCCGTGACAGTGTATGAAACATTGAATTCCTCCCCGTTGGTGACTTTCTCCGGGGGGCGCTGCACCCAAGCCATCTCCAGACCTGAGCCGACAACAATACACATGCGTGTGACAAATGCCGCCCCCCCCCCCCCCCCCCCCATTTCCCTTTCATAAGGCCTACTCACTGAATTCAAATTCTTTCTATAGTATGCAGCTTTGCACTTGTAACCCTTCTCAGATGCCCTATTTGGAGGAACTCTGCACCCAAGTCAATGTGTGAACCACATGCAATACTAAGGATGATGTACAACAGTTTCATAAGTGGAGCTGTCATATGAGTTGTTTGTTTTTTGAAGTTGGTACACCACTTTCGCAGATTTATGACATAATTACAGTAAATATTTGAATGAATATATAAGCATGTACGGTATATGAATTCTGCTTAGCAACAAGTGGTCTTCATATAGTTGAATAAAATGAAAGAGTAGAATGACAAAATACAAAGCAAGCGAAGCAAAGACAAATGCCAAAATGTGAAAAAAAAATGTTTTGGGGGGGAAAAAATAAATTTTTGAGATACTTTCTATTTTTGATGTTGTAGTAGCCTGTTAAGAATGTCGTTTTTTCTTTTTACCAGCAAGCCATTAAAAGGCAAATGAATGAGGATTATTCTCTATCAAAACTCTATTTCTAACCGGTACAAACGGAGCCACCTGTCGTACAATAACTACAGTTGCACCCAAAATTATTTACAAAGGCAAAAAAAAAAAAAAAAGCTCACCACACTATATAAGTGGCAACTATCAAAAGAGAATGATGTATTATTCTTATTATTATTATTATTAATGCACATTCAGCAAATTACTGTATTTAAAGCGAGCTTTGAAACATTTTGAGTGCAACTGGATGTCACTGTCACAAAACACCAAACAAAAAATTATTAATTAATAACACATACCACCACAGCTTATCATGTTGTAATCATTTGGATTGTTGCTGGGCCAGCAGTCATACTCAGTGTTGTCCAGATCATGCCAGCAATGAACACCCTGCACACATAATTTTATACAAGGGCATATATGTGTGTCAGCAGAAGACAGCAATACATTATTATGCATTTTTGTTGCCCTTCAGAGCGCAAGGAACCATATTTGGTTATTTAAATAAAAATGGAGGTAAGGTAATAGAACCATGAGGAGGCAATGTTCCACACAACTCATTCAGTTCAGGGTCCCCCGAGGAGCTGAAGTTTATCCTTGCAGACATTGGTCAAAAGGCAATTTACACCTTGGACTGGTCGCCAGTCAATCATGGGATACGTGACAGAGACAGTCCCCCATTCACACTGTCACCGAGTCGGCCTTCAACCCAGGTTGCATGCTCAAATGTATTTATTCCCTCCCTTAAAAGTTCATCACACCGAAGTCACCAAGAGTGAACTTGATGAATGACGTGCACACTACAAACACACTATGCCTATGAAATCATATTACACGAACAACCTTTGTTCTAATTTCACACAACAGCAAACATCAATTTTTTTTTTCTGTGTATGTTTCCTCCACCAAACGTTATTAAAATTGTTGATACCACAAATCCTGCAGAGAGACGACTCACCAAAGAGAAAGTCAGGAAGAAGGATGCTGCTGTCCACAGAGCCATGACCAAGTCTGCAATCGCTATAGCTGACTGAAGCGAGTGACCTCACATGCGTCAGGGGCATGTGGTCGGGGCAAGCAGACGAGGCTCCTGTCACTGACATCTCCACCCACCTGGCAGGGAGGGGGGGGGGGGGGGCACCATCTTTTCCAAGATAGAAGTGGTGCGCAGTGACCATCATGTACTGGTTCAGCCGCAAGATGTGCCTAAAACAGTGGTCAACTCACACTACTTTTTGCGTTCCAGAGAGCACCCGGGCCGCTTACTTGCCACCTGGCACTCCCAATTACAGCATCATATTGAGCTTTTTAAAATTCTTTCTTCCCTAAGCTTTCCCGGTGTAGAGTTCACCTATTTCTACAAAAATCATGAGGCATATGCAACAGCCCATCAAGTACAAAAAAAAAAAAGCATTATGGAGTTCTATGCTAAACTGAAGAAGCATGGGCTAAACTATTTTGGATGATTTATTTTATATTCAAGTGTCTATCAGTTATTAAACGCCCCACACGTCACTAGCGAACGGGCGGATGGGCATGACCTTCTCCACCCGCATCCACTCCTTTCATGTCCCCAATTATCCAATCAGACCAAGTGGCTCCCCAATCAGTATTCGGTCAGCAACGTGAGTTTTGAAGTGTGTGTGTGTGTGTGTGTGTGTGTGTGTGTGTGTATAAATGACTTCAATTGATTTGTCAATATGAATCAGCTTTAATCAGAACTAACATCATATTTATCTCTGGTAAACATGATTATAAGTCCATTTTAAATTTGGGCTCTTTTTTTTAAACACTGCAGAAGGTTTATTTAATTCACTTCTAATTAATAGCAAATTAAGGTAGCACAACAGCTTATAGAATGGGAGAGGAGGGGCCTTTTTTTCCTACAGGGACCATTTGTATAAATTCCTCTGAGCACCATAACGATTAAAAAAATGATGCTAGTACTAATTGTTCCTTATCAGAAATGATGGGTTATTGTGGGTTGTGTTTTTCGGGTGAGTAGTGCCCTAGTGGTTGACATGTCTGCCTAACAGTGAAGAGGTTTTGCGTTCGAACATCAACATAAAGATCCTTCATCTGAGATTTATTTATGTGCCTTTTTTTCCCCATTTTTGACCCATTTCTTTATTTAGTGTGAGATTAAAAGTAAACGGAAACACAGTGTCCCAGAAAATAGGCAGAATTCTTTTTTTTTTTTCACCCCCTTCAGAGAATGCATGATTACAGGACAGCGGTAATGTAAAGGCCTGCCACCACACACTTTGAAGTGGAGATGCCTCTGGCTTGGCAAAAATGCAAGTGGCAGCTAACAGCGATGCTGGAAGCTGAGGATGAACAATCCTCACTCTTTGCAAGAACCATCTTGTGAATGGAAACCACTTCACTTTCATGAGGTCTGAATTGAAAGCTGACTTTTTAACTACGGTAGTCAACTATGCAATCGCCCTTTCCAGCTGGTCCTCAAGGATGCATGTTCAGTTTAGAGGTTTAAAACAAAAGCGGTTTATACTATTTTATGGCCAGTTATCTCTTACAAGCACTTTGCAAGGAACAAAGTTCAGAGAATAGATTTACAGATTTGGGGACTTTGTTTAAACTGACATTCAATTTGGAGGCAGATCAGTTAGTGTTGCTCCCTCTCAAGAGTTTGTGGACCCACAGAGTGGAAGCAAAAGGTCACAAAATTGACTGAGCACTCCAATAGATCTTCTAGTGGCGGCGAGTGAATGTAGGATCTCTCAAGGAGTGGAGGTTTATTGAAAAAAAGAGATAGCGGCAGGGAATCGATTGTTCTAAATATCAATGCATTTTTGTTAAGTAACTGATTTGCCTCTTCGAGTTCTTTGGATGTTTGAGCACAACAGCGATTTTGGCAAAGGAGTGACAGCGATTGCATTTTGGCGTGCTAAAGAAACCTTTCTACTGCCCTGTTTATCTTTTCGTGATCCCACCATTAACTCATTCAATCCCAGCGTTTTACTGGATTTTGACTGATCTTGCAAGGCCCACAGAATATTTGGTTCTAATGCTATATAAACATGGAGCCAACCAAAATAAATTTTGGACTCTCTTCTTTTAGCAGAAAAAAAAAATGTTTCTTTTTCCATTCTTCAGCAATCGTTCAAAAGTTTCATGGAAATGGCGATTCCTGGGCAAAAAACGGCGAAAAAGAGCTTTTTGTAAAAGCATGCATTTCAATCACGTGACGCACCACTGCCACCTACTTGTCGCTTTTTTACATGATTTACAATGCAAACGGCTTATTCCCATTCACAGATTGCATCAGACCTCCTCTCTATGACGCAAAAAAAAGACATACAAGTACTTACTTGGTAGGCGGGGCCTAATTTTAAAAAGACGTAAAAGTACGTCTTGTGTAATGAAAGAGTTAAACAATGGTCCCCCACATATATTGTTTCAAGGTTACAAAGGTCGCAAGAATATGTCGCCATGCAGCACAAGAAGTCACGCTCAGGTACTGTAGGTGATTTTATATTTGTCTTTTATAAAACTCAAATCTCCAATATACATTTCTAGAAAGACTCATGCATTCTGTGTGATGCACAATACATGAACAAGTAGACACAAAACACGAAATAGCGACATGAGGAAGATTGAACCGTCAGAGTCAGCGTCCGCAGGCTGAAGGCGCGTTTGTCAGTTATTTATAGCACAAGCGTCTGGGAAGGAGCGATGCAGCCTACGTCAGTCATATCCTCCTAACTTCCTGCAGGTAAACTATTGTGTGACGGACCTCCAGCAGGAATCCAGTGTGTTACGACATTTTTTTTTTTTTCCTCTTTGCAAGCCTCTTGCCTTTGTTTCAGCAGAGCAGCAGCAGCCATTACAAGTAGCTGCAGCGGATGTGGGGAAATGCTACAGGGAGAACCAGTTTGCCTCAATCAGCAGCGCTAAGTCTGAGTGACTATTATCTTTCGCCGCAGGCAGAGACTGCAAATGGACAAAAAAAAACAACAACAAGCTATCATCCATACACTTGAAATTAATCCCCGAGCCCCCCCATCTTCGACACTCTTTGGGGAAAATACGTAACTTGACACTAGATTTGGTGCACTTGCGAAATCGAGCCAGATCTAAATATCCAAAGGTTTGCCTTTGTAAAGACAACAAATGTGTGGTTAGCGTTGACATAGGTAATCATTTTAAAATGTGGACTTTTGTAAAGAAATTTGTAGCTTGCCATCACCGCAGTAAAGCAGTGTGGCTCTGCAGGTGAACATATCGCAAGTGTACCTAATGTAGTGTCCAGAGAGTATGCATACATTACTTCGGTTTGCGTATTGTTCAATTGGTTGCACTATGTAATATAAAAATGACAGTTTGCAAAACTACAGTACTGTTAAGAAAATTGTCCTTAAAATGGCATACTCCGCACAATAGCTACCTCATATTGGCCAAATAGACACAAACAAGACCATAGCATCACCCTTGGTACGGTATTTCAGTGTTTTTCAACCCCTGTGCCGTGGCACACTGCTGTGCCGCGAGACATTGTCAGGTGTGCCGCGGTAAAATATCCAATTTGTATGCCTGTGCGGTCTATGGCCCAGAAAGTAATTATGTAGTACCCTCCCATACCGCTAGGGAGCAGCAACAGCTAACCAATTGCCTTGTGTTTCGACCACTAGAGACAAGCGAATTTGTGCCGCATGAATGCAGGACGACAGTGAAACAATAAATATGAAAGATTATAAAATACTTTTTTCTTTGTGCTCATTTGATTCCAATTCAAGCTGTTATAGAGTCATTCTTCAATGTTAAAAACGGTTTTAGTAACAATATAACACATTAATTGTTAAAATAAGCGGTTTTTTTTTTTTACATTTGCAGCTAGTGGTGTGCCGCGAGATTTTTTCAATGAAAGAAGTGTGCCTTGGCTCAAAAAAGTTTGAAAAACACTGCGGTATATTATATACTTTTTGGGGGGGATATAAAACCGGAAAAAAACATTTCACCAAGGTGTCCTTACTGTTTTTCAGCCATAAATAACAGAAAAAAAGAGACTGCTTTCTCCATTTCGCGACCGTTTCCAAAATGATGAAATTCCGACGAGTGAAAACAAATGTATCATGTTGCTACGGCAACAAAATGTTTTGAGTGTTGAGTCTTCTCAGCGCCACAAAAACTCCGGCTTTTAACTGACACGGTGAGCCTGTGCGGATACTCCTCTCCAGAGCAAATTTTCTTTGAAGATAAAGAACTGTTGACTCCAGTCTACGCATTATCTTCATGAAGCATTTCCATCTTAGAGTGAGCAGGCATTCCTCAAAGTTCAGAACAAATCCCACTCTCAGGTCTGGAAGATATCCTGCTCGGTGTTTTTTGTCTCTTCGGACGTAGGTGGGCTGTTGCCCGTGTCCTGGGTGGAGTTTAGCGGCCGGGTATTGGCTCGTGTTGAGCGCTGCCGCCGTGTCCCGTTGCCGATGCATCGCATCAGGTTCTTGAAGGTGGTCCACATGTCCTCGTCCTTATAGGAGTAAATGCACGGGTTCATGACAGAGTTTAGCACGGCCAGGAGCAGAAGCCAACGTTTGAGTTTCATGACGTTGCAGCTGGTGCAGTTGAGACCGTCCAGCAGTAGAACCACCAGGCCAGGAGTCCAGCAGATCACAAAGGCTCCTACAAACACAACAAATAGATTAATAAGCAAACACCACAGTCTTTGGTGTGGGGTTTCAGATCAGCCTGCAGTCGAATACTTCCTTTGCTAAGCAAACAGGTGGTTTGTTTGTTATCTCGTAATTCAGGAACAGGCAGTTCACCTATCAACCTCTTATTTGACCCCGCCGACGACAGTGAGCAGCTTCTCTAAGCTTTTAAACAACGCTGACGACAACTTGACAGCGATTTAATTTTCCATATTGTTGAGATTGATTCCAAAAAACATTTGGCTCATCAAAAAGATTTTGATGCAAGGACTTCAAATCAAAATTGTCCGCCAAAATCTAACCCCATTGACTGTGCTGATACCAAGAGCTGTTAGTCTGGTCAATTAATTGTGGATAGAAACAAATGGCATGCACATTCAAGTAAGACTGCAAACATTACATCAAAAACTGAAATACATTCAAAACAATCAATCTTAGGGCAACACGTTGGTCAAATGATTAGCACGTCGGCCTTGCAGTGCAGAGGTGCATCGTTCGATTCCGGCTATGGCCTTCCTGTGTGGAGTTTGCATGTTCTCCCCGTGCCTGCGTGGGTTTTCACCGGGGGACTCCGGTTTCCTCACGCATTCCAAAAACATGCATGGCAGGTTCATGGAACACTCTAAATTGTCCCAAGGTGTGATTATGAGTGTGAATGGTTGCTCGTCTCTGTCTGCCCTGCGACTGGCTGGCAAACCAGTTCGAGGTATATCCCGCCTACTGCCCGAAGACAGCTGGAATAGGCACCAGCGTGCCCGTACCGTAGTTGCAAGTACCACCTCGTGTGGAAATATGTTGGCACAATAATGGTGAGGAAAGAGTTCATTTATGACAGCTCTGTCCAAATGGGACGATAAAGTGCAATGCGTACCATAATAGAACATTTATGATCGTCAACACTAGGTAAGGTATCAACAGTATGATAGCCAGTTGAGTAATGTAACCTGCCAACTCTACACTTTCGTTTCTTGACACCAGGCCAAGCCATGTATTTGAAAGCCATACATACCTGTATCATGTATGGCAGAAGTAGTTGTTACATTAGTTGCAGCCCAACATTCGAGCAATGCATCCTCCAAATTATAATATTACGTTCAAGTAAAGATAAATTCAGAAGTGCAACAACTTTTTTTTTCTTTTTAGATGAAGTAAAAAGTTAGTGAAGCAGACACCGTTCCAAATTTTCTAAGCGGGATAAATGCACCGAAAAACCAGGAGCAATTCAAGTACCGTAATTTCCGGACTATAAGCCGCGACTTTTGTCACACGCTTTCAACTCTGCGGCTTATTTAATGAAGCGGCCTATATAAAGACTTTTTTAACGGCCGCCTGTGTACCGTCTTTCTTTGTAAATATCTCATGTAACATGGGCATCGGCTGGCACCTGCGGCTTATAAACAGGTGCGGCTTATGTGTGTACACAATGTTTTTTTCCTTTAAAAATGTAGTGGTCTATAGTCCAGAAATTACGGTATTTGTAAATGAGCACTGCTTGAATTTGCTACTCTTTGGCTAAAACGAAAACAAAATAGAGTCCATTCATGTTTATATATAGAGAAAAGCATCAAGTGCAACCAAGTTCAACTTTAAATGTTTGACTTTTTGGAACGATGACTCCAAAGTCCACCTTAGCGCTGCACGATGCGTTTTGAAGCCAAAGCACTATTAAAAGGCCCAAAGAATAAAAGCACTTTGGCTCTACACCAGACAGCCAATCTGCCACAGAAAAAAGCGAGTTCCAGCAATGCGCTGTTGATTTATTGTTGACTTTTAAGGTGCACATCAGCAGCTGTGTTGAGCTGTGCTTAGCCTGGCTGCGCTCCATGATGTGATTTTGCTTGTGTAGTGAAACCAGTTTGTATTTCCACATGAGAGGTAGTTTACACTCTTGTTTACGATTCTTAATGTGAGCGTAAGAGGAAACGTGTGTTGATGAGACTTTTCCTACGTGGGATTGCCACAGTGAGTCATTTGCATGATTTGTTTCGCCCAGTTTTAACACCCTTTCTGATACTTGGCATTTTTGGGCAGGTACGAGTGTCCAATTCCAGTAGATCTATTCCTGTTGACAGTTGCAGTGACTACACTGAAGCAAACAATAATACACACACAGGGCAATTAAATGTTACATAAACTGGATTGACTCTTTAGCCCATGGAGGGCCTTTTAAATCATGTCGAGTTTGCATTGACGGGGTAAATGTAATTTGTGCATTTATGCTGAGCTTGCATTGGCAGACAAATATTTTGAACATTTTTTCCATTCCATGTGTTTTATGCCACCAGAGTGCATTTCAGAATTGTGCCACTTGAGATTTAAAAAAAAAAAAAAAAAAAAAAAAGATTGGGCCACTTGGACCACGCAGTTTAAATCCAGCCGAACATGCCTGGGCACACAACTGGGCCGCTAAAGGGATTTTTGGCAACCACAAGTTTCAACTTGTCTCCACCAGCAATGTGTCTTTACCTTCAGCACGTCTACAAACAAAACAAAGTGTTCACTGGGAGACAATCATGTTTTCCTATCATGGCTTGAACAACTTGACCATTTTTAGATATTGCCTTTTAAAGTGTAAACGTTTGTCAGTTGTGGGGAGGGGGGTGGGGGGGCAGCTGCAGAACATGCAAGTAAATTTTCTTGGGACACACACACACATAAAAAAAAAACACAGCATGTTAAGTGGCATGATGTCAGTGGAAGCAAAATCCAAAACCCCCTTGTTCGACAGACTGACTAAATCCCCATTTGCCTCTTACTCATGCTGATCGATTTTTTCTCGAATGTCATGTGAAGTCATGCAGTACGTCTGCTCTCTGTACTATCCCCGCCTAACGACAGATCAAAAACTTACGCAATCTCTCATTCTAACTGGACCCAGAAAGCACACAGACGCCTCAGAACCGGTTTGTACAGTTTCCACTTCCACCCATCCGACTGGAGCAAGAGTTAACAGTTTAACTGCCCGACATAAACCATCCCCTTGAACCCGGCTGTGGACTTTGCGTGACACTCTGTCACCTTGTCTGCGAGTTCCACTTGCAGCCGTGCATTTGAGCTGAAAGATCGCATGAATGTGAAAGTAGGGAGACATTTGAATGCTGAGAGACTTTTCAAGGCTTGCAATACATATCGTAGCCAGAGGTAATGTGCACAGCGTATGTTTGTCTTATGTTTTCCTGTTTTTCATGGCTGGAGGGGGGAGGGGGGGGACACACTCATTGAAGGGTGTGCGTTTGGTGGACAGAAACATTGCACACGCAGAGGAGCGGAGTCCTTGTAGGATGAGATAACTACACGGCGGTTTGGAATACTTTGTGTACACATACAGTAATCGAACCATCTGGATGGACAAACGGCACGTGTAAACAAAGAACAATGACATATGATATCCAGCAATATTTTTTTTATCTGGGTGGAGTGAACAAATAAAAAACATAACTAAAAGGCAAAGTGTTCCAGTCTGAGTTTCACCTCAATTCCTGGTTCGACGTTAAGTCACTTTTTGGAACAACCACTACAACGGAACATGTGAGGTTGAACATTATTTCTTCAGTTAAAATCTTGCCCATCAAAAGCATGGCACTCTAAACTCTTTATGTAATGTATGTAGAAAAATAAGTTTAGGAATTACGAAACATATATACATAATGTACACAGCAATACATCTAGACACCCTTTGATGATGCATGAGCAAAGCAGAATATTCAAGGAGAGGCAGGAAACATCGCAAATGTGTTGTTTCTTCTCTCATATTGTTCTGAGCAGCAAGGATAACCAGGATACAGATTTTGCTTTCGTACCTATGTAACCGCTATGTCATGTACCATTTCGGCCCCTATGGTCAGTATGAGCACTTTTTTTCCCCTTTGTCATTGCATAAGAAAACAAACAAACAAAAAAAGGCACACAAAACTAAAGCACTGAAGTTAAACAAACCCCATCTCTTTGCTGATGATAACGGTTTGTCCAACAAGTTTTGTGCTACTTTATAAATCAATCCATCCATTTTCTAATCCCTTTATCCTCACAAGGGTCGCGGGCATGCTGGAGCCTATCCCAGCTGTCTTCGGGCAGGAAGCAGGGGAAACCCTGAACCGGTTGCCAGCCAATCGCAGGGCACACAGACAGGAACAACCATCCACGCTCACAATCACACCGTGGGACAATTTCAAGTGCTCCATTAACCTGCCACGCATGTTTTTGGAATGTGGGAGGAAACCAGAGTACCCGGTGAAAACCCACGCAGGCACGGGGAGAACATGCAAATTCCACACAGGAAGTGTATTTTTTAATTGTGGTTGGAATACATGACTTCAACGATAGTGTTCTGACTTAAGAGCTCCGTATTTAGTTTTAGTGTTCATAATATTTAGTAGGTGTTGAATTTATTTAGGGTGGCCCGGTAGTCCAGTGGTTAGCACGTCGGCTTCACAGTGCAGAGGTACCGGGTTCAATTCCAGCTCCGGCCTCCCTGTGTGGAGTTTGCATGTTCTCCCCGGGCTTGCGTGGGTTTTCTCCGGGTACTCCGGTTTCCTCCCACATTCCAAAAACATGCATGGCAGGCTGATTGACCACTCTAAATTGTCCCTAGGTGTGAGTGTGAGCGTGCTTGGTTGTTTGACTCTGTGTGCCCTGCAATTGGCTGGCAACCGATTCGGGGTGTCCCCCGCCTACTGCCCGAAGACAGCTGGGATAGGCTCCAGCACCCCCCGCGACCCTAGTGAGGATGAAGCGGTTCGGAAGATGAATGAATTTAACTTTTGGTCGTCTCTATTTTCATTTTTTTCTTTTTTTAAATAAAAGGAAATGGTAATGGATACTCTGACTCAATTGAGGGAGAGAGTGTTGCAAATCACCCACGCAACAAAGAACATAATCAACTAATCCAACTGGCTTGTCTATGATAAAAATACCGGAGAAGATGGAAGTTTCAAGCTATTACGTTTTCTAAAAGACATTAGTACCCCAATTGCCAACTATCAGGTTGAAGCTGTTGAGTTTTTGAGATACTTAATTTCCCCAACTCGTTGTGCATCATAAACATGTGCTGTGTTGTTAACCACAAATAGTTTGGCCTGTCCCTCGTATAACAAAACATATTCATACAGAGTATATCTGCCATAATAAAAAGCCACGATGCGGAGGAGTCCTTGTTATCAGGAAGTTACTCAGCAATGACTGCATTTCCCATAATTGAGGGTTATTTAGAAACCCTAAAAATGGACATAGAAGAACACAATAGGAATCATAACAAAAGGAGCAAGAGCAATATTTACCTAGCACCACCATGACTGTTTTGATGAGCTTGATGGGTGTCCTCTTGCGGTTAATGGAGCCACTGGTGTGCGGCGTGAGCAACGACGTCTTCTTCTTGACGTAGGCGTAGATCCTCATATAAATGGCCACCATCACCAGAAATACGACTAGGTTCGACACGGACCAAAAGACCAGGTAGCCCCTGCTGAAAATGGGGGCCAGCTGGGAACAGTCGTTCAGGTTGCAGATGCAGTGCCAACCCAGACTGGGCACGGCGCCCATGAGGATGGAGATACCCCACACCAGCACGATGAGCAGGGTCACCCTCCTTTTCGTAAGGTTGCTGTGGACTTTAAAGTTCATAATGGAGATGTAACGCTCCAGCGCGATGACGAGCAGGTTGGCCAGCGAGGCAGACAGGCTGATGTCCAGAAGACCTTGGCGGATAAAGTATCCTTTCACTGTCAGTCTCCGCGAGACCTCACCCGTGTTGAACATGAGGTACACGTACGCGATGCCCGCCAGGAAGTCTGAGGCGGCGAGGTTGGAGAGGAGATAGTAAAACGGGTAGTGGAACCTCTTGTTCGTAATGACCGCTGCGATGACCATGGCGTTGGAGAGCAGGATGAAACAGCAAAAGAGCGAGCCCACCACTTGGACGAGAATGAGCTGGGTCTTGTCCCATTTATCGTCAGCGCCGCTGTTGTTATAGAAAAAGCTCATGGGCTCGTCGTAATGGCAGGTGAGGTTTTGCCGCGCCATTTTTTCTACACAAAACAAAACAATGTTAAAATTTGATATTCAATTGTACTGTGAAAATCATTCAGTAAAATACATTTCTTTATTCCAGTGCATGAAGGTCAGATTAAAAATGAAAATGTGAAAAGCTGCATTGAAAAAACAATTTTAAATGAAAGTTGATCTACTTGGAAATAATGGATTTTACAGCTTTCATTCATTCCATGACCCCACTTGTCACTCGCTCTTCTCTCAAATCATCATCCCCATTGAAATTAGCAGAAACCCTATTAAGTCATTAGTGCCTAGCAAAAAAAATAAAAAAAATTGTCAGGTTTTTAAATAATGAAAACATCACTCGTTAATATATGTTATGGGAACATATAGTATAGTAATAACAATGGAAAATAAATAGTTTGTACATAATTATTTCATTGCGATTATGCGGCTGCTTCAAGTGTGCATTGTGATATACATGGAGAAAATAGTAAGATGGATTCATAGCTGTTTTTTTACAGCGGATAAAGAAGATATGCCAATGAGTAGTTATATTGTGTGCCTACTTGTGTTACTCCACCATTTGTGTTCAGATATCTTCAACTGGGAGAGGCATTAAATGCTCAAAGCCTCTTTTTTAATAATTCTTCACCATCTCTCAAACCGCTGCTTGTTATGAGGTGAATTGGGTTGAGTTCACTGGCACCAAAAAGCGCTTGTTTCACCAATTTGTGCTTGCAATTAAAAAAAATAAAATCTTTGCTCTCTAGCTCTACGCTCCTCTGTACTGTACAGTATCCTTCCTGTAATACCCTCACATGTAGAAAGCAGAGCCACAGTCACCGAAGCACTTCTCAGCCATTTAACATCAGGGGAAAAGTAAAAGACAACTACAATAGGCACACTCACGCAGGGGCTTGCCACAGTTCATGCCCAGACAATCAAACGCAGACTCACGAGCCACCCCAGCAGGCCCTACCCCTTAAAGCGACATGCATCTACGAATTTTTGCTAGCAGGTGTCTTCAAATGCAGTGTGATGCAAACAAATGCTCAAAATGGCTTGGTATACAGTTTTTGGAGCATATTTCAATACTGGATGAAGAATAAATGATGAAAATGCTGAATAGTCATCTGAAAAGTCGTTTGAGCATTTATTCGACAGGCTACTATTAATGAGTGCAAAGATGGGACTCCGTAGTACATTGCATGGACCTTAAGATCGGTATCAAAGATATGGAATTAATGCTGGGAATTGCTGATGGTGAAGTGGTACACTCGCCTGACTTGTGTGCATGGAGCGTGGGATCGGTTCCCACGAAGTGACAGTGGTGATGTAGGTGTGAATGGTTGTTTGTCTCAAAATGTGCCCTGCCACTGACTGGTGACCAGTTCAGGGTGTAGTCTGCCTTTCGCCCAAAGTCAACTGGGATAGATTCCAGCAACTCCCTCTGACCCTCTTCAGGATAAGCGGTGTTGAAAATGGATGGATGAAAATTAATGATCAAACGGCTAGCCATAAATGCATGCAGGTGACTGTTGGAAGACGATAGGTCGAGCAAATATCAATGTTGTCTGTGGTTCCTTTGCTAGTTATGGATATTTAACCTGAGAAGCAAAGGAAGTTAGTTACAAATTTAAGATGTATTTTTTGTCTTTTTTTCCAAGCAATGCGTCATGGTCAAAACATTACATACATTGCGTTTGGCACACAAACAAACAAAAAATCGTCAAGTCAATAAAGTCTAAAGTATATTTTTGTCCAAACAAGTTCGATCAAACTTTACAACCTGTTGTGCTCGGCTTGTCAACTAGAAACAAAAGTAGCGCTGAGTCGAGAATAGTGGAGCAGGGTGGAATGGAGTGTCGCCACAAGAGTATAGGAGGGGAAAAAAAGGAAAGAGAAAAGTCAGCAAGGTGAGCTTACCTCAGGTAAACGGCTGCGTCACGACACCGAGAGAACGGGAAAGTTCCTCCCCGACGACTCGACCATTTCTCCGCTCCAGTGGCTCGAGGCTTGCGCCCACGCAGCCGTGGACGGAGGGAGGCGACAACGGCAAGTTAGTGGAGCGAAGTGAAGACAGACAGCGAGAGCGAGATTGAGCGCCCTGACTGAGCCTTCGACCAGATGACGCAGAGGGCGTGTGCGCGCCGGCAATAGAACTGAATTCCTCCGCTGAACTGAAATCTTAATGCGCGTGCGCACACTTTCCCCGAGTTAATTGTTTATTAAAACTCACATATTTTACAGCGGAGGTAGCAAAAGTACTCACATTCAGTACTCGGGCGCGCAGTTGAGGGTATTCTGTCCCCTTTCGTTTACAGCCATTAAAACTATTAATTTCCTTTTGGCTAGAGTAGAACTATGTTGGATTACCACCAATGACCGCATCAAGACAAGACACATTTAGTGAATTATTCAAACCAGCCTCCTAGGGGCAAAAAAAAAAAAAAACCGTGCACGTCCACTGGCAAAATACTTGTGTGAACAGGTTACACGTTTATAACGCAACCAATTTATGTAAACAGGATTTTTTTCCCCCCGGCAGGTGCTCAAGTAAAAAAAAAGGCACCCGGCGCCAAAATTATTCAAAAGATTAAGAAAAACGCCGCGGGAAATAGTTTCTTGTGTTCTCACAACCAAAACAGTCAATAATAAAACTATTGCATAAAAAGTCTACACACCACTGTTGAACTATCAGGTTTTGTTTTATGGGGTGGGTGTGGGGAAAGATAAATCATTTCAAAACTTTTTAAAATGACAGTGACCTATAACTTGTACAACTCAATGAAGTGCCCCCGATGAACCCAAGACAAAGTTCAGCTGTCGTGGCAACAGGTTTTACTTGAGATTTTTGTCATCGCACACTATTTTCCACACAGAGCCCTCAGAGCACCAGGGGGATTTCATAGGTCAAAGGTATTAGTCAGGAGGGGACAAAAGAATTTTCAATTAAAATTATCTCTAACGGAACACAGTGAAGATAGTGACATTTCCAATAACTGGATGCCCCTCCATTGATGAAAAGAAACCAAGCAGCCAAGAGACTGTTTAGGACATATGACAACAGTCTCCGGTCTTATTCATATGTCTGTGATAAGTGGTAGGATGGCAAGAGCGAAGCCTTATCTAACAAAGAAAAATTGAACTAAATATGCTCCATTGACTAAAACAATGCAAAATCTAGGCCTGTTTAGTTGAACACAAAGCTAAAATACTCACAGCAAACAAACCATGACTTCTGTTGTATGAATGGGCAATGGCTAGTCGACAACTCTGAATTGAACCTAAATTTTCAGGAAAACCTCAAAAGTTACGCAACTGTGATGTGGGGTGGGGAAACATTGTGATGATGAACAGAACTTGTGACATTGTCATTGTGACAAAGTGTTAAACATGTCTCTGGCCTGTCGGTGAAACCCAAGTTGACGAACAATAACATGAATGAACAGAATGTAGACCAGGATGTGGTTTTGGTCTATGTCAAGAGACTCACCTCCCAAGTCCAACCAGTAATATCCCCCTATTAGACGCTGCACCACAGTTGCACTTCAGATTGTTATAATGACAAAGCGTTTTCTGATCTGAATGACAAAGCGTTTTCTGATCTGAAATCTCCTCCAACATAAATCCATAAAAGGATTTACTGGGACCAAAATTCGACCAGGGAATATTCTTCGTCGGGGGCCGGGGATTAATCGGCGATGGGGGCCGACGTCTTTGCACCCCTGAACCACTAATCCTAGAACCGCCACTGGAACAGACTGAGGTAACACTAACCTGTACATCCTACAAAAACTCAGTGGTGCAGCTCTGCTCAACTTTTAGCTTTGATGTCATATAGTTAAGTGGCCGGACTCAGTTGCTTGAAAGATAGTGAGAGTTTTACAGTTGTGGACATGCAGGCATTTCAGAGACCCAACTCTTTTTAAATTTCCATAATATTTTGTATGTCTTCCACAAGGATTTCATGATGGTAAAAGTTTGACATTGGAACAGCTTCATTTCATCTCAATTATCTTTCTGACTGTGGGGAGATTTGTGACTCATCAAATGAGTCAAGTTGAAGGAAATGACAGTAGAATGAAGCCAAATTGTCTTTTCGTCTAAACTTTGCTTGCTAAATGTCTCTTTAGACTCTAAAGAGACATTTAGCAAGCATGCTAATTTCATTTCACTGAGCTGATTTGGAAAGATTCTCATTAAAATGACATTTCGACGACAAAGCTGCTTGCTCCAAAAAGGATCCTTGATGGACATTCATTAGGCTGCACCATTAGACAACTAAATGTAACGGAGGCGGTACTTCCTTCCACTCAATTGAATGAAGACGGTTGCAGCTGCCGTCCGTGACATAAGAGTGAGCGGTGGAAAAAGGATGATTTCAAAACATTAACAGTAAGTGAAAATATTGTTAATACACAACTGTACTGGAATATTCACAAAGTGTCAATTCTGACGTAAACAACCTTATTTGTAGTTTAGCCAAGCATGCCATATATAATTGAATTGATTGTATACTGAATAAAAACATTTAGAGAACCTTTCTAGGAGGAGGTGGGGGCATTATAACTGTATAGCTTCTAATCAGCAATCTCTGGGTGTGTCTGCAAAGCTCCCAGCAACTAATTTCAATGTTGTCAGAGCAGAGGAGCCCACGCCAAACCTCAGAGCGGAGGGAACTCCACTACGTGGGTCGCTGATGACAGGAATGGGCTCATCGGATGAGCGGAAAAGTGCACTTTCAGATAAAATTTGTGTTTCGCTGTAGCAGCTGAGTGTAAGCACGCTAACTCAAAAGGTGCAACCTGATTCTTAAGACTCCTTCGCAAACTGATAATCAACTGCACAATGCTTAGCAGGAGGTGACTCACCAAGCAAGTCAGATGACATTTTCCCAAGTCTTCCTTAATTCAGCTTCATTCGTTTTATAAACTGAGCCACTTATTGCAAAGTAGAAGATAAGGCGAGTTGCGGTTGAGTCAAACCCAGTTCTTCAAAATAAGTGCACTCAAACAAATCTGGTTTCATACAGTGTTAAATTATTCAAGCATTACAGAAACAACCACATGTAATGTATCCGTTTCAGTGATGAGAGGAGCAAACATGATTGCAGATTGACTAGTGGATCACATTACAAACCAAATCAAATTGAAGACTAATCCATCCTTAAAGGATTGCATTTTTAAAACTCAATAGCGGTCAAACTCTATTATGGTAATACAGTAGAACAAAAGATGAGAATTATGGAGCAAAAGACCGTCTTAAAAAAAGGGCATAGTCTGCGCAGTGTGATAGCATCTAGAAACAACATCCTAGTACAGTACAACTCTGGATCCAGAACACTGAGCCTGAGGACGTGTGGGATGCCAAGTGCAGCAACATCCTCTGTTTATTCCTTCATATAAATACACTGAAATACAGTAATTGACGAGAAGGCGACACACAGAATTTTATGGGGAAGTCTAGCGTGACACAACTACTAGTTTGGTGACCACTGATGATACTTTCACTTCCTGTTAAATGGAAGTAGTGCATGTGTGGTTTGTTTTGTGTTCTGGTACTGCCATCAGGGTGCAGTGGAACCCAAGTCTCCCGTGAAGGATCGCTCGGAATGCTGAGGGATATCATAATTTGTCAGAAATCTTTACCAGCGACGTCTAGTGACAGGAAGAACATGTTTAAATACCATGTCATTACATGGCGTCACGGACGAAAACCCCGTGTATTGCCTCGGGACCATTTATATTTTATACAATGAGAAGTCACGGCTTTTGATGAGAACCAGCAGAGGTCGCTGTCGGACCACTCACCACTGTACTTGGTGACCAAAAAGAATATGACATGAATGGAGGTGGAAGACACAGAGAGGCATTGGGAAACCGGAGTTTAGAGTATTAAAACAAGTGTTCTAAAGATGCGCTTTTGGTGGAAAAATATTCCCCTTCATATTTGTTGATATGTATACACACAGTATATAGAAATCAGCGTTATATTAAAATGCGACAGACCACAGCCGTGGTGGCTTTGATTGGAAGTGGTCAAATGTTGTAGCTCCCAAAACTAAGGGAAAGGTTGGTGGCCCAAGTAATACTAAAATCTTTGCGAAGGAACTTGAAGTTTTAAATGTTCTTTTGGGTCAACTTTAAAGGAAGCATACCGGTACATGCAAGGGCATCCTAGGTCACGCTTTTGGTAAACAAACTCAGGAACCCAACACACCCTATTTTCATGTGATCCTCGCACCTCACTTTCCAGCCATGACCATTTGACCTATGCTGCATACAACTCGGCGTAAAGTTCCTGTGAAAGGTCCTAGAATTTCAGATGAACACCAAATTGTACAACAGATTTGAAGATTGGACAGGACTGCGTTTTGGTACTGCTTAATCACTAATTTTGTTCAAGACTCAGTCTGGAAGCAGTTGGGCTGGCAATTGGTATTCCACCTTAGTGATGGGAAATTTTTTTGTGTTTTTTATTTGAATGTACAGAGCTGAAGATATTCATATTACTCCTTCAAATTATACTCAATTTTGAGGCTGATAATGCATTTTATTTCTTTATATTCAACACTATAAGTCAGATCTGGAACAAAGATGCACAAAGACATAACGGGTAACTTTCTAGTTACTTTGCGACATCTCATTGTATGCACAAAATGAATAATCACACATTTACTGCATCATTCTATGAAGCACCAGCAAGTCTGGGAACATTCATAAATGCATTTGTGCACCCCCTCCACCAATCCCACCCCATGCTGACACTGTCACCCTGGTCGCCAACACACACTGTAAATAAAAACAACATTATATCTTGCTCCAAGACATAACTGAGTAAGTTCATGCTTCAGTAAATTCAACATGGGGACTCACGTAATGTCTTTGTATTGCACTACACAAGCGGTCCACAAGCAAGGAGTCCGAATGAGGAATATTCGCTAGTGTGCGTCAGACGTGTGAAGTCCTATTCCCATCGCTCTCTTCCCAGATTGCTTCAATCGGGAGGCGCAACATTTGTCAGCTGATGAGGGCGATGTCATCACTTTCAGAGACTCTGTTAGGATTAGATTCATGAAACAATGAGATTAGTCAAAGTGGTCTATGTTGTCGTAACCCGGGGCGGCGCCTGGGGGGTGGGGGTCCGGGGGGTCACTTTGTCTAAATGCACTGTTGGTATTTGACATACAGCATGAGTGGCTTCATCCTGAAAAAGGGACAATGTATCTTTTGCCTCGTTACAGATACATATTTAGGAATACTCTTTTACCAGAACAGCTATTGTGCAAGCTTCTGTCTATAAAACTGTATGAATATAAATATTTGCATTATTCTGGCAACATGGTCAACTACTGTACTGGCTAGCACATCTGCCTCACATTTCTGAGGTTTGAATCGCTGCTCTGGCCTTCCTGTCTGCATGCTCTCCAAACAAAAGTTTCTTCCCACATTCCATGAACATTTGTGTTTCTGAATTGACAATTCCAAATAATCCAGAGGTGTGAATGGTGGTTTGTCTATATATGCCCCATCATTGCCTTCCGACTAGTACGCAGACTCCAGCTCATCTGTGACACGAATGAGATAAAATAAGGATAATCTGATTAGTGGCCTTTTTTCTGAGCCATTGCAGCTACAAGCGCTTTTGGAATGGATGGTGTCACAGCAGACCCTTCAATTGTCACTTTTTATATTGAATTGAATTTCAACAACTTGGTTGCCTTGCAACAGTCCACAAGCAGAGACAGAATTATGTTCTCCTTTGTAGCTTCCCGGCATGATAAACTGAAACTCCTTCAGACATGTTTTTAAAAAAAACCTGCATCTTATTCCAAAAGAATGACAGAGTGGTTTAAGTAATGAGGAGGACAGCCTACGGAGAAAGTTGCAAACATGCATGCCAAACTGCAAAGTCGATTCAAAACCTCTGCCTGGCTAACCACTAAACTTTCATTTTCTTGGCTCAAATGTTGCCGTTGTAACCGGGTGCAGATTATAGTGTTTTTATCTCAGAGGAACGGAGCCATGGCTGTGTATCGGGGATGGTGGATATTCCCAGCCTCTAATTAGCCATTGCTGGGTGTGTAACAAATAATTTCCAATGTTGTCCGTGCAGAGGAGCCCACGCCAAACCTCAGGGTGCAGGAAGCCCACGCCACCAGTCGCGGATGATAGAGATTGGATCATTGAAAAGGAATGAGCAGGAACAATTAAGCGTCTTGCTAGAACAAGAAAGTATAAGCAATACGCTATCTGGAGAGTAAAACGATACGATGCGGTACTAAAATGGTTTCCAGGTCCATTTTTTAAATTCGATCAATTAAAAAACCGTGCAGCAAAAATTATTTTCTATATATTGTCAACAGACCTATTTTCTCGCCAAAGATCTTTTCAGTTCAGGTTTTGTTGTAATGAATGATAATGTTTGTTGTGGTCGATCATTAGTTTACCCGCGAGTAGTCAAGCAAATCTGAAATGCCATGTTAGTGAGAAGACACGGGATTAACTCCCCGTGTTTTGATTTTGGCTTTTTTTTTGTGATACCCCTGTAGAATCAGAAATTGAATGTATTTGCAACATAGGAAAGGGCCTCTCTACTCAATACAAAAGGAGCAATACAAACATTGGAGTTTGTCAGCATGTTACTTTCATTAATACAAAATAGCATTCAAACTTTTGAGGATTCCACACATTTGATGTTCATTAATTTGTTTGAAGATCACATTAGACCCCATGGTATCTATTGATTCCCAATGTATATGATGTGTGTTTGGCACGCAAAGACTAATGAGGAAGCATCCCCAAAAACTAAATGTGCATCTGGATTGGGAAGTTTTGTTCATCCCCTTTGAACGGAGAGTCGGTCAGGAAATTCTCAGCAAGGGGAAAAGTCACATAACTGGTAAGAATCCTGGGTAAGCCAGGTCTGACATGAACAGTTGACCTGATCTGTATTCAGATAAAAATAAACAGTTCACATAACTTCCTTTGCCAGTCAGCATACAAGGGTATGTTGTGCGTGCGTGTGTAAGCGTACGAGTGCTGAGCCAACGATGCATGCGCAACGTACCTTTCACAGCAGCAGAACACTGAGTAGCGGGTGTAGAAGTCTTGCCGTCTGCTCTCCTCTGAGGGAACAAAATCTTTCTGATCTCTTAGGAACTTTTGCAGGTCTGTCAGTGGGAATCCATTCCTCTGGTAATTCTGCCATTAAACAAAGGCCAAAATGCTTGAGTCAAAAAAGTTTTTTGAAGCTTTTACAGGAATGTCAGGCCCATTAGGAGAAAACTGGTGAAATGAAATGAATTCCAAGTAAGAGATTTGCTATAGGAGAGGTGGGTGGGAGGTTATTTATTTTCAGTTAATATTTAACCCCACATAGAAGTTCTTTTACACAGATCGTGAGGAAGTACCTTAATGGTCTCATAGGCGTCGGTGATGAGGGCGATGAAGAGCGACAGCACCATGTAGATGAAGAGTGAAATGAAGGAGTAGAGGTAGGCCCGACTGAACAGCCAAACCAGCGTGTTTTTGTCCTTCAGCTGGGCAAAGGTGGTGAACATGTCGTCGCCGTTCAACAAGGAAAACAGACACTCTGCCACAAGGCTCAGGCCTTCAAACTGGGAGAAACGAGCAGAAACAATACAGAGGAAGACCGTCAACTCTTTGTTCACATGCATGTGAATTATCTGATCGTCACGGTCAGGGGTGTAGTTGGCGTGGTACGCGGGGGTACGCCGTCCACTCACTTCTCCCGACGCCACATTCAATTTTAATTTCGGTTTTAGCCCTGCACTGTCTGCGGGTTATTGAAATGTTTGTTGATCATTGTTCTAATGCGAGTTATGCTCAATAACGTTGGCCTGTGATTATTTTGGAGTAGTAAAACATTACATTTAACGTTAGTTCAACTGGTGATGTAGCCTATGATTGATGTTCTGTATGTATATATAGTACATCCCAGAATCACGTACACCCACTTAAAAAATCCCCACTACACCACTGGTCACGGTGTCAAAGACTACACGATTGAGGCAATATCCCGCTGCACAGGGTTCTATGCAAAAGGGAAATACACCCGATTTTGTCGACTGCTGCTGATTCAGCCACGTCTGTGTAGAAAAAAATAAAAAGGGCTAAGAAGGAATGCTTATCCAGAGTGTGATAGCGAAAGCTAGTTTATGAAATGACCACTCTGTTTTGTTTCAAGATGAAAAAAAAAGCACTTCATTTAATTTTTGTTTGAATGACATCTGAAAAATAATCCTAATAAAGAAGTCTGCTTCTGTTGTCATTTGAGATCTTATGTCATCTCCGTGGCAGAAGATATTTTGAGGACAAAATAAAGGTCACTGAAACAAACGTCAGTGAGATTGCTGAAGTCAGTTGGACTACTAATGAAAGATACAAAAGTCAATACTGCCCTCTAGCGTTTGCAAACATCAACAAAAATCCCACAGTGGAATCTCTCACAGTCCATTTGTGATGCTGCTTTGCTTCCGAAGTTGTTTGAATTTTGTTTGCCTCTGGAGATTGCAAGATACTCATCGCTCATGATGCTCATCAAAGCTACTGACCTTCTCGTGGTACGGCCCCAGCACAATCCACCCACAGAAGGTGTAGCCAAGGTAAATCATGCCAGCACAGCAGCAGAAACGCAACACCTTCGGAAAGGCGGCCTTCATGGTCAAAATCAGCACCTATAGATAACAATGAAGCATTTATAAAACTTAGGGGGAAAAAAAATCTAAACTCCAGAGATATATAGTGTTAAAGATTCCAGGAATGGCACCAGGAATGATACATCTCAAATCCAACTACAAGGTTTTCTTTCCCCTTCAAAATAATCTCGTACTTCTTGCACACTGAACAAAGGAAATGGCGCACCATCTCTTTGTAGACATTCCGTTTGACCCACACTGCCGAAGAAAACTGATACGATGGGTTTAAAAAATATATATATATCTTTTGAAACACCAGTCCTGGGACCATTATGACACACCTTTCACAGTATGTGTTCCTCCACATCAAAAACAATTGCAGTTTGTCAAATAATGCGCTCTACTTAGTCCAACAAAGGCCAAACAAAATGTCAAGACTCACATTGTATTTCTGGAAGTAGCCCAGATAGCGAATCACGCTGACCCACACCAACAACGTTGACGTACCCAGAAATATACTGCACACATCATAGCTGGTTAAACTCTGTGGGCAAAGAAAGAGATAGTGGGATAACCGTGTCCAATTGTGATTGAAAATCATACACAATAAAAAGATTCACCACGAGTAAAATACAAGGCGACAGACAGATGGACAATCGCAGGACATAAAAATATGGAAATCGTCATACGTTAACATTTTCAGTCCGAAAGGCATTCCATATTTATACACACAGTACTGTAAAATTGGTCTCGGCAAGACCAACTGTCTATACTGTAACGTAAGAGTGTATTGAAGTACAAAAACTTTAAATAGGACAACAGGTCTCGCACTCAGGTCAACACACACCAGTCTTTGGGATTCCACAGCAAATGGGGTGACAGGTCAATCACTCAATTTCTTTCTTTTAATTTTTATTTTTTATTTTTTAAATACCAATGTCAAATTTGAAAGCTTTCATATTCTCTGAAGTTTACCTTTGCTTGAATTTCCATCTTCAGTATGGACCCAATTATGGTCAAGAGGTCGCTGACAATGACCAACACGTACCAGCCATTTAGGAACTCTCTCTGGTCATTCTCACAAATGTTTCGTCTGTAGTTTTCATAAAGGAACCTGGAGAATCTCTGAAACGCACACCGACACACAGAAATTATAGATGCGGTTATGGCGCAAGTTTGCTTGAATGGCAGCTGGTTTGAACTTGAAGGTATTCCAAAAAAAACAGGCTGACCTGCAGCAACCTGACGGCCAACACGATGGAACGGGTGCAGAGCACGGCCGACGTGAGGCAAACCACGATGACAAAGCCGTCAAACACCAGATGATAGTGTGTGTTTTTCTGAGCTGAAAGATAGCGCACGAGAGAACGTTAATCTCTCACATAAGCGCACCACTTTTGTGACTGATAACCACAACGGAAACCGCCTCTGTGAACACAACAAGCTAAGGTGCTCTGACACTCCTTAACTGCAAGAGTTTGGTGGCATTTCTGCAGCAAAAGCACTCCATTATTTGTATGGCTCATGTGCTACTAAATTATTTTGTCCATGATTTCATATGTACATCTCAGCGATGGCGGCCCGGTAGTCCAGTGGTTAGCACGTCGGCTTCACAGTGCTGAGGTACCGGGTTCAAATCCAGCTCCGGCCTCCCTGTGTGGAGTTTGCAT
This sequence comes from Hippocampus abdominalis, assembly GCA_018466805.1. Classification (NCBI taxonomy): domain Eukaryota; kingdom Metazoa; phylum Chordata; class Actinopteri; order Syngnathiformes; family Syngnathidae; genus Hippocampus; species Hippocampus abdominalis. The sequence goes on along the minus strand of CM031701.1, from coordinate 9,751,402 downwards.
GTTCTCCCCGGGCCTGCGTGGGTTTTCTCCGGGTGCTCCGGTTTCCTCCCACATTCCAAAAACATGCATGGCAGGCTGATTGTGCACTCTAAATTGTCCCTAGGTTTGAGTGTGAGCGTGGATGGTTGTTCGTCTCTGTGTGCCCTGCGATTGGCTGGCAACCAATTCAGGGTGTCCCCCGCCTACTGCCCGAGGACAGCTGGGATAGGCTCCGGCGCCCCCCGCGACCCTAGTGAGGATAAAGCGGTTCGGAAAATGGATGGATGGATCTCAGCGATGACAAAATGTCCAGCATTGTCATTAAATTCTACCTGTTCCAGATATCTTCCAGTCTCGGCATGTGCTGCTCTGTGCGTCGATGTCAAGAAATACTTTCACCTTTCCACTGTGACACTGGTTATCAAATGTTATCTGGTGGAGCACACGCACACACAAAAAAAACAATGTTATCTTTTGTAATTCTGTGTGGTTTGTGCCATGGAGTGTTCATCAATAAATTGCAACCTGAAAAAGGGTCAACTTCGTTTATTCAGATTTGGAATAAATGTGCAATAAGAGAATTTTTAAAAATGGCCATGGTGCTCAAGGGTCAAACTATTCCGTGATAAAACTTTATAGGCAAGATTTTTTAAGTTACATTCAAACATTAACAACGTGTCATGTAAGCGTAAAATAAAAGTTAATCATAAACTACCATCAATCCCTCCATTTCATACAGATTATCCTGTCCAGCGTCACGGGACGGTTGGCGCTTATTAAAACAAATGTAATACTCGCCATGTACACTGATGACACATGACAAGCTTGGGGAGGAAGGATTATGTAATTTGCCTGAGAGGAGAGTCTCTTATCAATACTGAACATTACCGAGTTTGCAATGTTCAATCAGTTTGTCTTATGCCATCATGCTACACTTCAATGGTGGCATCACAAAAATACAAAAGATTCAGAATCCACTCGATGCTCACTGTGACAAAGTTTCACAAGATTTGCTGACGACGCTTGTGGTCTACCCAAATTCCTTTTTTTGTTTTGTTTTACATTTTAATGTTTTTTCCCCGCCTCAGTGTTGCAACATTCAGCTTCAACTGTATTCCCATTTCTCTGCTTTCTGTACTCAATCATGAGCGAGAATGAGTTTGAGCCATACCGTGACAGAAAACGAGTAACAGTCAGGCAACTCCCGCGACCGCACCGTTTGCAGGTTGATCCCCTTTAAATTGAAGGTTATTTTCATGTCCACCAATCTGGAAATGAGGATAAGATTAGGTTTACCTATTCAGGTACAAAAATGTGCGGATGCGTGCATTGTGTGCCATGCTAAAAAGTGTCGTGGGAGAATACCTGTAAAAGTCCAGGTCAAAAAAGGATGTATTATGGGTTTTCCATTGGTGTGCGGTCTTTGGATCAAGTGACAGGCAAACTGGGGGTAGAGGAGAAAAGATGAAAAAAAAAAAAAAAAAAAGAAAGCAAGACCAAACAATAAGTATGAAACAATGCTTTGTCTAACATGTGTTTCGGACATCCATTAATGTAAATATTTTTTTTAATGACCAAAAATGGACATACCGGTACATATTTTTCGCAAGACAGCCATGATATGTAACACAAATGAGATTTGTTGATCTTCATGCCTCATCCCTAACAAATTCAGTTAATGTTGTAATTGCAAAAATTGGTACACAACAAATGAAAGTCCCTCTTTTGTTGTTTTTGTTTTTTACTGCTCATATTGTTCCTAGCAAACAGAAGCTAAGCGGTGTCGAAGTAAATTCATCTTCCTGACCAATGGTTATCATATTTTACCTCTTTACCAGAAATGTTGCCTCTCATTACATGCATCATTTGAAATATTTCAAAAATAAATTGGAAAAAAAATTTATTCCTTCCCAGTGTAGTTAATCCTGTACGCTAAAGTTGGAGTGACATCACATTGGTTGAATTTTCAGACATATTCTTCAACATTTTGGTTGAACTCAAATTTAATAACTTTGGAGAGTTTGACTTTGGAGAAGAAGCAATAATATTTGTATTTGAAGAGAGTTTTAGTATGACCATTTTTATTGCTTGTATTTGAAGTTCTTATGTGGAAATGTTCACCTCTCTCCAACTGAGCGTCTATGTCATAGGTCTCCTCCGAAGGCGCCACACTGCCTCTACTGTAGAGGCTTTTGCATAAGACCAGAGGCAGCAAGCCACCATCTTCATCCTCAGCATAACTGATGGGACCCACAGCAAGCCGGCCCAGCTGGCTATACTGTAAACACCAGCAGCGTCACATGAATCCACTCATCTGAGCCAAATTGCAAACAAACGTCAGCGTAGCACACTTGACTGGCAACACTTGCGCAATCAAACAATTATTTTAAACACCTATCCTTCATTGAAACGTCAATCTTATGAAGAAAGCATTTGGTTTTTTTTTGTGCTTTTTTAAATGATGATGACTGGTCAAACTTGCCTGATCCAGCACATAAAACAAGCTGTCATAGACACCTTGTTGTGAGTAGACTGCAACGCTGTAGTCGTCCTCATCCACGCCACTGTAGTCCTTCAGGAACAGGTTTTTCAGGGCCATGGCATTCTCCTGCTTGTAGGACACCACCAGCTGGTTGTTGAGGCCAAAAAGGACGAGCTGGAAGTGAAAAAAATTAAATATATGCCTTCACAAGTCACACATCGAGTAACCCTCATTGGTGACAAACTTAAATCCTAAGGGGCAAATCGAGCCTGCTACTGAATTTTTTAGTGGCCACCAAAAACAAATAAAGTATGTTGATTTCATCTTTCTTGTTAAATGACTTTGTTCTTTTCTCTCTGGCAGAAAATCTTGTTTGTTTACTGATCATACAAACAGAAAATGGAAATTTGACAAGTAGTAAAGGGAAGTAAAATTGAAAAAAAACTTTAAAAAATACTCATCATTCAGCACAATTTACATGTTCAAAGGAAGTAATAACGTATCTATTCCTACCCCTTGTTCTTTGTGAGTTTTAACATTGTATCTTTGCCAAATATATCTCATATCTTTACCAAAAGTAAACACGAAAACTCTTACTTTATCATTGGCTTTATTTTGGCTTTTTGTGGTACCACTGACAGCAAACAAGTAACTAATGGCGATTAAATTCAATGTCTTACGCAATTTATTGAAGTGTCTGGCTTCAGAATACGGTATGAGAAAAACAACAGAATCACAATTCACAATTTTCTGAACACATTTCCATCAAGGAGATACTATTGTGAATGTACTTACAATACACTGCACAGCACTTTGTGACTCAATGTTCAAACCTTCCTCAGGCATGCAAGCATGGTAAGCAAAGTTTACTTTGCTTTCCTTTTTAGTCTTACTTCATGCAAAGTGGTTATCCTTAGTCAAGATTGTTCAAATAATGCAGGGGTGTCCAACTTGTTTTAATTACAAGGCTGCATGACACTTTTAACAAAGATTCATATATTACCTTCAAACCATCCCTAAAGTATCACATATACTCTTAAAGGCGTAATGGTAAGACAAAAATCTGCCTCAACCACATGCTTCAGGCAGCTGCTAGTTTGCAGCATAAACCCACCAACTTTTGCTTTCAGCAAAGCGACTGTATTGTTAATGCCCCCCAAAAAAATCGACTTCAAGCTATAGCCACCATTGCAGAGTTGTCTATGCATCGACAAGTCAGTTCAACCTTAAGTACAAACAAGTGGTCGTGCCTGTCAGAGGTTTCAATGGTTTGAATGTACTTCCCTCACCAAGTATCACATTGGCTAAGCAAATGCAGTTCTGCAAAATATTTTTTTTTTGCTTTCATTTCCACTGGAAGAAACGGGTTCTCTCCATTTCCTCTAAACGTTGCAATAACTTAACCACAGGCAGCAGCAAAGCGATCAAAGTTCACATATGCAAGTATAGCACACTTATGTCATCACACAGCATTTAAACAGATAGCACATGGGACCTAACACAAACTCTCAACTTGTCATGCATGTTTATTCAACAACAAAAATCAAATGTAATTGATTAAGTGATAGCTTAAGAAACAAACGAGAATTTTGCAACGTGAGGTACATACTTGTGTGGTGATCATGACAATCTTGAGGATCTGCACCCCCAATTTCCAAGGGATGTGCCTTCTGGCCCGGTACTTCTCACATGGGCTCATAAAGTAGAACCTCAGGTCATCCCTCAGGTTTTCCTCCTTGACTAAATCTTGAGTTGTGGTCGAACTTCGGAACAAAATAGGTTTTCTCAAAATGGTATGGGTATTTTACACTAATTTAGCGCAGGATTGGAGTATTTATCAAGGCTCTTCAACACGCTGAACTGAGAACAAGACAGTGGTTACTTTCATGGCTGGAGCCGGAGTTCAGGAAGTTTAATATTTACTGTCAATATTTATTTTCAATATTACGAAACATTTAGAAGCAATTTTCAACGTGAATGTCGTCGTCGTTATATGTTAAGAATCGTGTTTTCCTACTAAATCATTATTTTAAAACACACTACGCGTTTTTATGTTCAAACGTGACGGAAAATGACACTTTTAAGAAAACGAAAATATGGTGAACACAAGTCAGAAACAACCTCAGGTATAGAACTCACCTCACTGAATTGCTCCGATCAAGATAGCGAACCAAGAGTTCCATGATGGACACACTGACAGCCCACGGCAGTCACTCGCCAAACGTGGCCATCAGTCTGCCAGCCAGCAGCTGTGCTCTCCGCGAAGGCGCGTGGATCTTCAGAGCGCCAATCAGCAAGCCTCTTGGGGGCATGCCAAAAATCTTGCCAGTGGTGACCACAAGGAGTCGCTGTGTGGAAGTTCCCCCCCCCACACACACACACGCACACACATACAGAAACATGCATTTGAGAGATTTTGTCCCGTGACAAAATGTCATTGAAGGGCTTCCTAAATATTACTATAAATACCAAATATAATTTCCTATACTTAGATCAGGTTTGTTTGCTATTGTTCTGTTGAAACATCGTCCTTAGTTGTAAATATTAAAATATGTTTTTTGTTTTTAATCACAGACAATTTAAGTAATAGTGACGCTCGGGAAGTCGTGTCACTCAACGTACACGTAACAAACTTGGTTAAACGTGTTTAGCCATCTTGAGGAAGAGGTTGAGGAAAAGGTTGAGGAAGGGGTGTGGGGGTAGAGCGAGCGCCTACACGTCTCCGGAGAAGCGACATTAAATGATTAGATTACTATGTTCTAATCTTGGGGGTTTGAGGAGCTCGAGTGCATTTGCTCAAATTGTCATCAGATGTGGTAATCCTGCCTACACTGCACTAACAACACCGGTTCCCCAAATTGGGATTCCTTTAAGGGAAGATGTTTTTTTGGTGGATTTGATCATCGTAATTCCAATTACCATAATACACTGTATACCATGATTTACTTTCTGGATTTGAATAGAGGACGTAGACAGTGGTGTAGTGGGGATTTTTTAAATGGGTGTACGCGATCCTGGGATGTTCTATATACAGTATACATACAGAACATCAATCATGGGCTACAACACCAGTTGAACTAACGTTAAATTTAATGTTTTACTACTCCAAAATAATCACAGGCCAACGTTATTAAGCATAACTCGTATTAGAACAATGATCAACAAACATTTCAATAACCCGCAGACAGTGCAGGGCTAAAACCGAAATAAAAATAGGATGTGGCGTCGGGAGAAGTGGGTGGACGGCGTACCCCCGTGTACCACGCCCACTACACCCCTGGACGTAGACCTATGGTCTGCGAATGGATTGACTGTCGGAAGTTTGTCCCTCATCAGCCACCACAGAGGACGAACCTTTCCGAGTGTTCTTCGTCTTTTATCGGAAGTTCTGTTTTAAAATGTCACTCTTCTTTCTCCTGTTTTTACCGTCGTTAATGGTGGTTAGCTGGGCCGAATCCTGTCCGTGTGAGAGACCCGAATTATGCCACCAGATACGCGACGAGAGAGATTTCGAGGTACAGTACTTTGGCTGGAGCTTCTAACTCCTAACAGAATAAATCCTCTCAATGAAGCACTTCGTGGGATTACAGTGTGATTACGATGTCCTCAGTACTGTACATGTTTTGACACATAGTTCGAATAAAGCACTCAAAACTCTTAATTTTTGAGAACGTTGTTCTGCTTTGTACACGGTATTGATGTTGTTTATTAGTTTCCCGAGGTTCCTCTTTTTAACAAATGTATGTGATTATTTCCTTATTAACGGGTCTTTTTTTCAAATCAAAATCAGATCATTGATGATCGTAGCAGTGCATGCAATATTTGTTAAGATCATGTAATATTTATCCAGTTTTTAAAACGTTAATACTGTTGTACTATCAAGTGTATTTTATATTGCACGATATTTTCTGCTTAGAAAAAATAATCAGGAAGTTCTCGATGTACAATTTAGGACGTTACTGACGGTTACGACATGTATTGATCATGGCACGCTCAGTTAGCGCACGATACTGTTTTTCAAAGTGTATTTTATATTGTCTCTCTCCTGCGTTTGAGTAAATTAGTAATTGACGACCCACATTCAGATTTACATACAATTCGGGGGGCCTGTATATGTTATTGCATTCCAGTGGTTGTCTTAAAAAAACACTACAAAACCCAGTCCCAAAACAACACTGGTCAGACAAATGTTTTCTAATTGCTGATTCAGAATCTGGCCTCGTTTTTTCTTCTTCAGCACATTAGGTTTTCAGAATAACAATAATAACAACATAGTCTGTAATACTGTATAGGAATATATTTAGCAATATTAAGGTTCAGCAACAGATGGAATTGTTTTTCTCAAACGTCATAGCTATAAATTACAATGCATGGTCAAATCTATAGCAATCTTTTATTGGTCAAACTTAAAAACAAAAAACTGATAAGATCTCCAAAATCTAGAAAAAAAGCTTGGGGGAAAAAGTAAAGACATTTTTTAAAACCAGTGTCAAAAAGAAGAACAAACATTAAAACTCACTTTTCGAGGGGTTTCTACTTCCTGATTTACCCAAAAGATGATCATATATTCCCCAATGTAAAAGCAAGTCCAAACTTATGACTGGCATTAATGTTATTATTATTAATCTCATTCATAAAATAAAAGAAAAAGTGTATTTGCCCGTTTGAGGCGGGCATAAGATTACATTCGAAATAGTTATGCACCAGTTCTTATGTATACAAATATGGACCACGCAGGGAAAGCGTACTGTATATCCAGTTCACTAATTATTGCATACATAAGTGAGTAAAACAGACGTTTTGGTGTGTGTGTGTGTGTGTGTGTGTGTGTGTGTGTGTGTGTGTGTGTGTGTGTGTGTGTGTGTGTGTGTGCTCGCAGGTATTTGTGTTTGATGTGGGCGGGAAGACATGGAAGTCGTACAACTGGAGCGTGGTGACGACGGTAGCCACATTTGGGAAATACGACACAGAGCTCATGTGTCATGCTCATTCCAAAGGAGCACGGGTTGTACTAAAAGGTACTGATATTAGTAAGAAATGCCAATATGCTTGCTAGAATTATTTTTTTTTGTGTCTGGATAGTTTCTCGGTCATACAGGCCATTGTAATCAGCCAAGGTTGAATCAAGGCAACTGGTGTCTTGTTTGTTGAATCACACATTTGGTCGTTGGAACATAAAAAATGGAAAAAAATGTGAATTTATTTTACAACTCTAAATCTGACATTGCTCGTATTGAACAACTCAAAATGTGTATTGGCCTGAGCTAAGGCAGCTTCATTTTTTTGTATTGGAACTCCTCCAAGTGTATCCTGATGAAATATTTCATGTCAGTCGATATTGATATATATTGAATATTATTTATTTATTTGTTTGTTTGTTTTTACTTTTCAAAATAAGGTCCAGAGGGAAAAGGCTGCATTTAGGGACTTCTATTTTGAAATATGATACTTAACCTTAAATAAGAGCTTAAAACAATGATGGAAAAAGTCAAATTAACTGTCAATTTAAAGATTTAATAAACATCATTTTAGACAATGTATACAGACAAAATATAACTTTTCTTATGAGTTCAATGAGTATATTTCATGGTAGACTCAAATTTTATGAAGAAGAGACAGCCAGTCTTAGATCAATGTGCAGGAATTTTTTTTCTGCTGATTAAATAAAATATATTTGACTGTTAATGTTGGCCCCCACGAGAGCTAATGCTAGCAAGCTAACGATTTTTCAGTGGAAATCCACGCTTCTGGAAATTGAGAGCTCATTCGTGCACGTCTTTCATCAAGGTGACGTTCACCTCGCTGACATCGTGGACCAAAACAACAGGACAGGTTGGATAACGGAGAAGGTCAAGTTGGCCAAGAGTCAGTTCATGGATGGGATCAACATCGACATTGAACAAGCAGTCGAAGAAGGCTCGCCTGAGTACTTTGCCCTCACAGACCTGGTCAAAGAAACCACCGAAGCTTTCCACAGGGAGATCCCCGGTTCGCAGGTGACCATGTTACTGTTCCCCGTGTTACACCGAGAACCTCCCCCGCCGACCCAAATCCTGCTCTTTAGGTGTCCTTCGATGTCGCCTGGTCGCCCAAATGTATCGACAAGCGCTGCTACGACTACGTCACCATCGCCGAATCCTGCGATTTGCTTTTTGTGATGTCCTACGACGAGCAGAGCCAGATACCGGGGGACTGTATCGCCATGGCCAACGCCCCCGTCCCGCAAACTCTCCACGGTTGGTGGTGCGCTTGTGTGTCTGTGATGAACCAAATGAGTCATGATGACCTCTCATCTTTCTGTCTGTCTCTCTCCAGCCTATGATCAGTATTTGAATTTGAAGATAGCGCCAGAGAAGTTAGTGATGGGTGTGCCGTGGTACGGCTATGACTACCCTTGTCTCAACCTTTCACAGGTAGAATATGACCCAGCATTGTTTTAACCAAGGCACATATTTTACATTTGAAAAATGTTATGCCACTCGAAACATTTCAGTGACTTCCATCTAATTTAAGAGCGTATCCCAGCTGCCTTCAGGCAGTCGACGGGGGACACCCTGAACCGGTTGCCAGTCAATCGCAGGACACACAGAGACAAACAACCTTCCGCTTTCACATTCACACCTAGTGACAATTGAGAGTGTTCCATTAATGCAGAATATATGAGGTACAGTCAAACCTCGGTTTTCGAATGTCTCGGTTCTTGACCAATTCGGTTTTCGACCAAAAGTTTTGAGTTTTTTATGCCTCGGATGACGAACAAATTTCGGTTCTCGAACAAACTGAGCGCACTTGAATGCACCATTTGACTCCTCTCGCCTCCCTTACACGAGGAAGTGACGCTTCCTCGGGTAGACGAGGAAGTGACGCTTCTTTGTGTTGCTTTCCATTGTGAGCAGACGTGTTCAGGAAAAATCTTTATTTTAAAAAGAGCGTGGTTTCGGTTTTCGAACAGCCTTCTGGAACGGATTATGGATGAAAACCGAGGTTTGACTGTATTTAAATAAATATGGTGATGGTCAGCCTCTGCTAGCACATATCATGGCAATGATATGCCTTTGGAAGTGCGTCAAACTCTTCAGAGTGAAGCATGAAATACGAGTGAAGCATGAAAAAAAGGAAAAACTTAACTGCACGCCGCAAAAGCAGTAAAACAACCTTGTCTGGTCAACCCTCTGTTATAAGTGTTGCAAAAAAAAACAAACAACAAAAACATACAATTTTCGAGTTAATCCTTTGATGCTTAACGTCTCATGTGACATCACAGCAGTACGAACGCTGAAAATGTGTGTGCCTTTACAGATACATTTTATTGCAATTTCCGAATTGTAAGACCTCAGTCATTTGAATTTAAAAGGTTCCTGAATTGACATGTTTTTGCGAAAGGCTAACCGTATCTTCCCATTCACCAGGAAGGCATCTGCTCTATTGCCAAAGTGCCGTTCCGGGGTGCTCCATGTAGTGATGCTGCTGGAAAACAGAAAGCGTACAGCTGGATCATGAAGCAGGTCAACAGCTCGTTGTCAGGCCGCTTGTGGGACGGCAAGCAGCAGGCGCCCAGCTTCAATTACATGGTATGTTTTGGCTCTGCTTTAAGGTGTTTTGATTTTGCAGCTTGAAAAAAAAACACTTTTATATTCTTAACCGATGCAAGAGTTTGTGAAGGTTACACGTGGCCAAGAGAAAAAATTGACATATGCGGTGTACTCCAGAGTACCAACCCATCTCACCGTGCCAATATCTAGCCATAACCTCACTGGTAAATAGTGAGTCTCCTCCTGCAACCGTGAAGTCTGCTGGAGTACCAAAACTGACCTGTAGGAGGCGGTACGGTGCTACAGAGCATCCAGACTGTTGGAAAACATAAATAAGAGAGAACATTAGAAGAACAGGCCTTCAGGATAATCTTTCAGAAATATCCAATGATCAGGCCCATGCTGACTTGGGGGTGAAAATAATAATTTTGAGCCTGATTATCAGTGTGTTAGTAGCCTGCTTGAGAAAATACAGTAAAACCTTCCCATTGAACGTTTTCAAGTTAACCACAAACTTTTGCTCTCACTTTGCAGGACCCAGAAGGTCAGATTCACCAGGTTTGGTATGACGACCCGGAGAGTATTTGCCCCAAGACGGACTTTGTGAAATCTAAAGGTTTGAGAGGAGTGGGCATGTGGAACGGCAACATCTTGGACTACAGCGACGATCCGGTTGCTAGGCAGCAGAGCGCAGTGATGTGGAACGCTCTCTTTGGATGTGAGTTAGTCTAAAGTTTACAGCCCCGAGACATTTACAGCGGCTGCATTGTGGTTGCTAAGTCAACAAGTCCCTTTGTGAAGGAAACGCAGTCCCAGTTCTCAGACGCATGCTTGCACCTTAGGCCTTATTGTTGCTTTTTTGTTGTAGTTTGGTCTCAGACATTCCACTGAACTGAACGAGTCCACTGTGATTCACTTTTTGTGTTGTGTTTTGTAATTACGACTGCTGTCCAACTCTCAGATCTGTGTACTATTCTGCATTTAACACACAACATCCACCTTTGGAATCAATGCAATGAGGATGGGGGGAAAAACACACACACACGAGTGATTCATAGTCTACTTGGATTCAGTCATAAAATACAGAAAATCTCAACATTTCTTATTTTTTTGTTGTCATTAACTCAATTACCTGTGATTTGTATCTTCAGAAAGCTGATGTTGCTCTGTAGTACTGCAATTTGACAATCGACAATAAAGTTCTAATTTTGCAGAAGTTTATCTCTTTGATTTGATGCATTCGACACATGCAACACAGTGAAAACGTACTTGTGATTTGCATCAGAATATGAGCTGCAAGAAGAAAAAAAAAACAGGAGATAAATGGCTTATAACGGCTGTTTCTTCATGAGACAGATATTTTAAAAACCCAACAAAAGTGTTACAAAAGGATGCAAGTTGGTGGGGGGAAGAAAATGGCGAGTCGACTTAGGGAATGGATCAAGACAATGAATAAGAAATTTGAATAAGAAAAATAGCACTCTATACTTCATTAAAAAAGCAAACTAATAAGAACATTAAATGAATGTAAACAATGAAACAGTTTCATTGGTCCGCTCCTTCTGGTGTGCATGCCTTGCCCACTTCAGGATACTACAGAAACAAGGCACAACTGACATAGTAAACTGCACTAATGCTAGTCTTTTTTTTTTTTTTAATTGCTTAGGATAATGCACATATGCATAATTTTCAAATGCCGGTCTACATGTGTTGCTGCACAGCTTGTGTTCAAATATCTGCTGCTTCAAGGGTTACAACACTGCAACACCAATAGAACTCGTTCGCCAATCTATGGCGTTTTGTATTGTTTGTCAGCATCAAGCCAAATCAACTGTTGTAAGGCGAAGCTTTGGAGTTGTTTTAAACGTGTAATTCTCAACTTTAATGTTAACTTTGACAGTAAACTTCAGCCGGTAGTGGCATTCAATAATGCAAAGGCTCTTTTCCTGAGAAATTGGTCGATGTTTCGATTTTAAATTTTTGCTCGCAAGCCAAAGCTCCCCCAAAAATAATCACAATAATAAAATCCCCAGAACGACAGCTCGTATCTCGAGAAACTGGTCAGGTCGTTTGCATCTCAGGGCCTTCTCAGTTGGAGTTGTTTTGGATATTTGCTTTGTCTCGCGTGTCGCTCACAAAGCTCAGTGATGCCACCGGCACCTGATGTACTGACTGACTCTTCTTCTGGGCCAGCTCCGCCTTCAGTGCCCTCAGTTCAGTGGCAGCCTGTTTCCTCAGCTACAGCAGCGTTTGTTGGAACACACGACGTTCAGTGAAGGACCTCCGGCGTTTCACTATACGGCCGACTTTTGCTTTTGAGATTTACCTTTATCTCAGTCAGCAGCTTCATCTTGGCGTCTTCCACCTTCCTCTTCAGGTTGTCGATGGCGTGGCTCTCTGTCAGGATCTGAATGATGAGCTCATTCTAAACACATGTTTTGCCAATTAAGGAACGTAGTAAACAATGTAATATTCATCACAATTAATTTGCGCGTACCTTTTCAGAGACTCTTCCTTGCTTTTGCGGCTTGCTTCTGTGGTCTCTAGCGTGGAGTTGTTGCAGGAGTTTGTTATAGAATGTCTCCAGTTCTTGCCGCACATTTCTCAGTGCGTCTTCCAAAGGTGCGGTGGCCTTCTTGGTATCAAAGTACTTTTTTTTCCAGCTGTCACGAGCTTGTAAAATCAGTGGGGGGGAAGGGGGTGGAGAAGTTAAAAAAAAAAACTTTTCCAGTTTTACAGTCCGAGCATTTTAACCTGCTCTTATTGAAGTCAACCCTTGGCAAAGTAACAAATAGTATTTTAGACACAGAGCCTTGCAAATATTAATGCTCTGAAAAGGTCTTCGTATAAAAGTGGGGTTCCTCAGGGCACAAACAGGGCCGCCTTTTTACCACTAAATAATAAAACACGGGCCACTTCTATTATCATTATCATCTATTTTTTGCAAATAATCAAAATGAAATACAATTATGATGAAAAACAAAATATTTGATCTAACACATTTTTTACTCCACAATGGTAAATAATTAACTTATTATATATTTATTTGCATCTACATATAGTATTTGTAAGATACAGTAATGTATTTGATATATATTTTTAAATTATGAAAATGATATATATATAAAACTATAATATTTTTGTTGATGTCATTGGTTTTACCACATTTTAAAAAAATCATTCAATTCATATATGGTATTGAATTTAGATGATATTTTAAAATGTGAAGCAAACTAATTTGTATTCATAATTGATTGATATTTGATATTGTAAATATTAGTTTGTTTGATTTTAATATTTTATTCAAAAACATGCAATGAGTAATCAGATTATTTGGCTTTGCTGTTGTTACGACTTTCAGCAAGTCCCAACAGCAGTTGATTATTTTATGGCAAACTTATTGTGTCATTGTTTACATTCCATTGAGGCCACACTCAATCAAGAAACTTGATAGATTTTGAAAGTTTGTTTCATTGGGATTATCTTCTTAAAATGTCCACCACCTTGGTTCCTGCGGTGTCTGTTCTGGGCCAACAAATCTTTCCCTTTCCTGAGCAACTCCTGCCTTTTCCACTCTAATTGCTTCCTTTCCTCCTTCACCAGCTTGATTTCTTCGATGAGCTCTTCTCCTGGAGGAGACAAACATTGTTTGAAAATGCGAGGTCATAATTCTCACTTGAGCCATTTTCCTGACGGGATGGCTTACTATTAGTCGGGATGAAGGCGGAAACAATGGGCTTGTGGGTTGTCATGGTAAGGTCTAGACCAGGAGGGGGAGAGGTGCAGCGGATGGGTCGGGATAACACAACCGTGCTCTCTGTCACCTTCACAAACAAAGTGAAACAATGGATTTTCACACATTTGCGTGCACAGAACATCCTGTTTTAAAAGCTGCATTTCAAACTTTACCCCATTTGTTGTTTTCATCCCGAGAGACTGAAATGTGTGCACATTGCATGATTTCCCGAGCCTGCGGATAGAAGAAAAGGATATGTGTCTCAAGTCTCTCGAGAATAGGTACAGAGTGCATAGTGAAGTGGGAGCTCAGCTCACTGCCTGTCTGATTCTTCATCCTCCACCCACTCCACAGCTCCGGAATCTTTGGCCACTCTGCTTCCTTGCAGGTAATGTTTCTGCTTTCTGCATGTTGTTTCATTCTCCTGAGGATGATCCTGCACCTGAGCCAAGGCGCCTTTACACAAAGTGCATATCAAGGATATACTGTACGCATCTATTTCTCAATATTTTTGGGGAGCACAAATGTATAACTCATTTTGATTACAGTGAAACTCCTCTACAACGAAATCTACATGGGTGAAAATACCCCCTAGTGTGAAAAAAATCTTCATGCATTAACACCATGCTCACTTTCCTGTTTCAAATTTGCTACAGTGAAAAACCCCCTGTTGTGAAAAATTTCTTGCTGCAAACATGATTTCGTTGTAGAGGAGTTTCACTGTACTACTGTCTATCAGTTGGAATGAAAAACAAATACAGTGAAACTCCTCTACAACGAAATCATGTTTTCAGCAAGAAATTTTTCACAACAGGGGGTTTTTCACTGTAGCAAATTTGAAACAGGAAACTGGGAATGGTGTTAATGCATGAAGATTTTTTCACACTAGGGGGTATTTTCACCCATGTAGATTTTGTTGTAGAGGAGTTTCACTGTATTTGAAAATAAACAAGGATAAAATTAGCCAGAATCAACACCATACTCTCTCTCTCTCTGATTTAAAATGACATGCAGGACAAACATTATGTGAATAACATTGGCATTTTGAGTGAGTTAATTTTGGGGGGAAGAAATGCTCAAAATGAATTCTTGCACTGGTGTGCTGTGCAGCAGTTTTGTGCTGTCCTTTAATGGTATTTAATGCACAAGAGCCCTGTGCTAAAAATCACAGGATGTGTTGGTTTTTTTTGGGGGGGGGGGGGGGCGGTTGGATTGTTGAAACCCTTTGGTGGATCTTTTATAAATGCATTGAGAAATGTATTTATCCATCCACTCAGCGATCGTCCACTCAGGGTCATGGGTGTGCTGGAGCATATCTCAGTTGTTTACGGGTAATCGGCGGGGGACACCCTGAACCGGTTGCCAGCCAATCGCAGGGCACACACAGACGAACAACCATCCACGCTCACACTCACCACGCGGGGACATGGGGAGAACATGCAAGCTCCGCACAGGAAGGCCGGAGCTGGAATTGAACCTGGTACCTCTGCACTGTGTGGTCGACGTGCTAACCAGTCGACCACCGTTGTGCCGTCCACCATTCTGGCACTCTAATAGGTAAGCTTCCACAAAAGTACCAAAAAGTTGCCTTGAGTTCTTACTACAAATGTCAAAGAATAAACATTTCTTTTTACCTTTATTACGAGCTTGATTGTTGGACTTTCTCTGGTCAGGCTCCCCCCTCTCGTGCCTCTCGATCTTACTGCCAGAGAGAGCCTGCTCCTCTTCTCCACCGTGTCCTCCCACTGAGGAGCTGTAACCCTGCTCTTCCTCTTCCTCATCGTCTTCCTCCTCCTCCTCCTCCAAGCTCGAGGTGGGAACAAGCTGGTGGGAAGACTGGGCGATGTGGGGGAACTTCAAAGGCTCTTTCGTCTCGGCTGGCGAGCTCCATGTCTTGAGGGGGTAGTAGGTTGGCGGGTCCAAGGAACTGCTGCTGGTTTCTGGGCTGAGTAAATTGGAGGAAAGGCTGCTCTCGTTCTCCACTGTGGGCAGCAGGTAAAGCTCCGGCTGGGCAGTCTGGAAACACAAAAATAGTAATAACCTAATTTAGTAGAACAGAGGGCGGCCCGGTAGTCCAGTGGTTAGCACGTCGGCTTCACAGTGCTGAGGCACCGGGTTCAATTCCAGCTCCGGCCTCCCTGTGTGGAGTTTGCATGTTCTCGCCGGGCCTGCGTGGGTTTTCTCCGGGTGCTCCGGTTTCCTCCCACGTTCCAAAAACATGCATGGCAGGCTGATTGTGCACTCTAAATTGTCCCTAGGTATGAGTGTGAGCGTGGATGGTTGTTCATCTCTGTGTGCCCTGTGATTGGCTGGCAACCAATTCAGGGTGTCCCCCGCCTACTGCCCGAAGACGGCTAGGATAGGCTCCGGCAACCCTAGTGAGGATAAAGCGGTTCGGAAAATGGATGGATGGATAGTAGAACAGAAGGAAATTAACTTAGTTTTTTCTTGATTGTTATTTAACAGTTTTTTAAATTAGTTTGGCATTATAGCATTTATGGACTTCGCCAAGTCGACTACACACACCTTCATATATTTATTTTTTTGAATGCTCTCAAACTCTATTTCAAATGGCTTTGGAAAAAAAATAAGAAATTTAGCAAAATACCAGCAATAACAGATGGAAAATATGGGCACAAAAGATAAAAGACTGAGATAACCACGTGAACTGATGGTGGCCAGATGTTGTGAAATTTCATCATGTGCACAGGTAATAATCACGATCAGGGATTGTTCAAAAGGCAAAAATATGGACATGACTCGTCGTTTTATACATACATACGGTGGGGCGAATGTTTTCGCTTTCAAATCCTTCTCCTGCTTGCTTTTGACCTGACACGCAACAGACAAAAGCAAAGGTTAAAAAAAGATGTTAAGCCCCAAACGCAGACTGATTGGCACCTGTAAATGCCGTTCCATCATGTGACATCATCTGGACTCACCAGAGCCAAGCTGCGGCCCACACACTTCAGGAAGGAGAATTTGTCCAAGCTCCTCTCTGTGCCCAGAAGCTCCCCCAGTTCACTCCTCAGAGCTTTCAGGGTGACCTCGGGGTAAACTCTAAATTTGCAACATTTGTTTTACAGCACACACATGGGACTGGCAATAACCACATTAGTCTGGGTTCCTTAAAGAAAAGTTTTTTTTAAGCTGAAATGATTTTTTAAACGTATGTTTTAGTGAATTGGAAATACAACAAAATACAGCATTTGGCATTCATGTATACTGCAGCAGTAGGCCCGGAAATGCATACAGGGAGAATGAGTGAGAACAGATTAAAGTCACTCCACCAAATTGTGACAAAATCTTTTTTTTCACCTGCCTGCAATATTTTGATACCGACCATCATTTTTACTCTTAATGTGTGGGATTTCTTTTTTTTTTTAAACAAACATAATATTTTGACTTGATTCTCCTAACCTTTTTCTTAAAACTCAAAATACTGACATTGTTTATTCTGTCCCCTGACTTTTCACTATTTCTCAAAACAAGCGACAGCAAACTGCACTTGCAGTTTTCATAGCCAAGTTGAATAATGAAAAATAAGTCAATTGTAAAAGTCAGAGAGTTTTTTTTTACCACTTTGATGGACAGTATTGGGTTTGGTGATGTTCAGTCACAACCATTAGAATACTTGTGGCATGTTTCATAGTTAATTTGATCAACAACAACGTGACAATTAAAATTGTGATGTTCGTGTCAACATTTGTTCAGGAACGTTGCTGCCTCTTTTGGGAGATGGAATTCATTAGATTTCAAAGCTGAATAATGATAAAAGAAAATACAAAATGGAACCATCAATAGCATTTGTGGATGCTTTCATTTGATGAATTTTCTCTTGATTCCATGTTTAAAAAAACAACAACAACAAATGTGACCTGATGAAGCCTGCTGATATGAAACTCTCCGTGGCTTCTGCAGGAACTTTGTTCAGCTTCACATTCCACTGGTCGTCCGGCACATAGAGAACATGGAGCTCCACGAACTGAACGCGCACACACACACACACACACACACACACACACACACACACACACACACACACACACACACACACACACACACACACACACACACACACACACAAAACAATGAAACAGTGCTCCAGAGTGCAGTCAGTGATCATTTGTCTTTCATGCATTGTGAACATACCTTGCAACTGATTGGTCTCCTATCCGCGGTATAAGCAGATTCACACGACAGCTCCATCTTCATCAGTCCAGTCATACATATGCTTGCTCCTCGCACAAAGAAACGCGGCGTTTTGGTGACGCGTCGTTTGAGCCGGCGGAGGCGTGGACAGTTGTGAGATGACTTGACGCAATAGTGGCTCCACACATACTCAAGATTCTTTTATGAGGGTGCCAGCATCGGTTGCTTTGGTTGCAGAGGTAGCAAAAGTAGTCACACTCTCTGTACTGAAGTAGGAGTCTTGCTTTTACGTAAGTAAAATAAAGTACAGGACTATTTTGACAAAGTATGGAGAAGAAAGTACAGATACAATGGCCATAAAAAGTCTACACACCCCTGTTCAAATGTCAGGTTTTGTTATAAAAGATGAGACTAAGATAATTCATTTCAAAGTTTTCCCACCATTAATCGGACCTACTGTAGAACCTGCACAAGTAAAAAATAAACTCTTTTAAGGAGAGTAATTAGAAAAACAACAATAATTTACATTAATCTGGTTTCATAATTACCTTCAAACTAATACTTTGTTGGCGCACGCAGTCTTTTGAGTAGAGTCTATCAGTATGGCCACTTTACAAAAACGCAGCCCTCTTCAGATCATCCCATAGATGTTGGACAGAGCTCCAACATGCTGCGAGCCTCGTGAAGCTAAGTTTACCAGATAATGGCTGGATGATTCTATTTGCAGAACAATAATAGGAGCCTGTCCCTGTGAAATGTAAGCCTAATATCTCCAAATTGCCATTCTGATGTAACCAAGCAGAAAAGATACACCTGCGATTCCACATTGGGGGTTAAAGGTCAAATTAGTGGTGGGAAAAAACTTTGAAATGATTTCGCTTGGTTTCAATTTTTTTATTCATCCCCAAAAACTGTGGGGGTGGGTGGGGTGGGTTCTTTTTAATCCACTGTATGTTTTTCAATGCTGAGAGTAAAAGTAAAAATACGTCAGGAAAAATAAATACTTTGGGGTAAGTAGAGATAACTGAAAGATCTACTTAAGTACAGCAACAAAGTACAGTAGTTGTACTGTACGACCACACTGGTTGTTGCTGGTTGTGGCTTCATCAATTTTAAATGAATCATTAATGCAACAGTATATACTAGGCATTTTTAATTGACGCCCTAATTATTCACTAAGACTTTGTAAACATACATTTAACACAGGATTGTTGAGATAAAGTCATTAGTAATGTACTGTACTCTGTGAAATTCTGTCGCTATTTCTACCACAAGAGGCAGCAATTGTCGTCCCGTTCCAAGTGTGGCGTTCACGTATTTATGGAATTGTGGTAATAATTTAGACGCGGACGATCACGTTCTTTGAAAAAAAAGATCATAGTGAAATAAATTTAACGACAGAGTACATATACCGAACGACAATCTTTGTCAATGATGACTTATTATCCAGTGTTTTTGTCAACAACAATTATGGCAATTCCAACAACATTTTAAAACTATGAAGGCACCACTAAAAGTACGCCTCCCGACAATAACCGGAAGTGTATTCGTCGCTCGGTTGTCAACAAGTTTTTGGAACTAAATTTAACCAAATTTTCCGACACTATAACCGATCAATACATACTAAACAATGTCGGGGTCATCCAGCATCGTAGCGATGAAGAAAATTGTCCAACAACTTCGTTTTGAAGCGGGAATAAACCGAGTAAAGGTAAAAACTGAGCCTAACGGTAGTTGTAGGGGCGTTTCTCGAGTTCTTGTTTCGATTTGACTACAGATTCCGTTGTTCCGACGCGGATTACTTAATATCCAGTTTTGGTTCTCATCAGGTATCCTTGGCCGCGGCTGACATGCAGCAGTTTTGTCTTCAGAACGCCCAGCATGACCCGCTGCTAACCGGTATGTCGTCCAGTAACAACCCGTTCAGACCGCAGAAAGTCTGCTCCTTCCTATAACAGCGAAGCCATGGCCCTTGTAAGTCCCACTCTGCCTTCTTTCAACATGGAATAATCTTTTTCCAAGTACGTATTCATTCACGCTTGTGATCTTTCTACAGGTCTTCGGGGTGTGGTACCTCGTGGAGATGGACTCGAATCGCCTCAGGAGTGTTCGGGAAAATTGCAACCTAGGTTTTTTTTACATCTGTAAAAATTTCACCAGTAAACATTTCCAGGCGCTTACAAGAAATTTTTCACAATTTTATGCATGATTAACACCAATTTACTTGGTTTAGGGTGGTAACATCATTTCCAAATGTTAGAGCCAAACGCAACCTTAGCAAGGGCAGTCAAGTCATAATTACAGTAAATATTCGCATGAAAAACAGGTCTAGCCTACAAATATAAAACAAATGAAAAATGGTCATTAGAACAATTACACAAGAGGCCCTCCTCTTGGGCTTCGAGACCTTGTATTCTTACACGTCATATATAACCTTGAAATTTCATAATTACAGTAAATATTTGTATGGAAGACTCCTCGGCCATAAATGTAAAACCATCATATATTTAAAAAAAATAAGAGTGTGCCTTTAGGTCGCTGAGATTCTTCAATTGCCTTGCAGGTTATAACCTCAATGTCACTGGGTTGTGAGCATCATCAATTGTAAACCTTCTGTACTAAACCCCCCCAAAAAAACTAACCATACCCTCCACCCCCAATAAATGTCGTTTATTGTCCAGTTGTCATGGCTGGCGAATAATAAACACATTTAGCTCTTGGTCTCTAAAAATTATTTTTTCATATATGTTTTGCAGCCAACATAAATCAGAACTCACTACTACAACAGTTATGTCCAAATCTGTATTTACGATTGTACGTGTGAGTCTAACAAACGTACAGTATACAACAGCAGCACGTGCTGTCTCACAAAAGAGTTATAAACAATTGTAATACACAAGACAGATACTTTATTAATCCCGAGGGAAATGACCCAATGTAATGTTTGCTATTTTGGGACATGGTTGAAGCAAGGAGCCACCTTTTCAAAAGGGTCTGAACATCTGTAAAATACCATTCACACATTGTTGTGTGTTTAAAAGCACAAACAACAAAATCTGTTTTTTCTGTACTGGGTTTGTGAACTAGACTAACTGTCTGACACAAAGTCTCAAGATCCACAATAAGCACAATATATTCATTTGGAATGAAACCGCAAACTGTGGGATTAACAGGGGTGTTTGCATAATTACAGGAGAGATGATTTTCCCTTCACAGTTGAAATTTACGCCTGCAGGCATCCATTTCATGGCGCTACAAACAGAAAGAAAACATATTAGTGATAAGGCCGAACAATAACGCCTGGTGCTCATTTGTGAAGCACAACTACATTTTTATGTGCACCGGTGTTTATTAGGAATAAAACTGATCAGAGATCTTCCACAGGCATTTGATTTAACTGATAACTCAACTTTCAAACAACCAATGCTGTATATAAAGTGGTGTACATGGAGAAAAAATAAATCATATAATAACAAACAATAAAACAGTAAATGAATACTGTACTGGTAATGAAGATGCTAATGTTTGGAAAAAATGTTGCTTTGTTTCATTGAGTGAGACAGCAGCATAAAGATAGACAAGTAAACGCAACTGTAGGACAAGGTGTAAGCGGGGAACTGCCATAGTTAATGTGGCATATACTAATGAGATGAAATGCAGATGCTCTCACCTTGAGGACCCACTCATACTCGCCAAACTTCGAATCAAAGGTGCCTTTCTGTAGAGAGCGAAGCTTCAGAGTGAAGCGAGGGCCCAACTCCTGAATGCCGGCCTTCTTTTCATTCTTGAAGATGTATCTTGACATACACAATAATCATTGGAAAAGCGGCCTTGGTGACTGGGTGTGTACGTTCTCATCAGACGCTCACCTGTGAAATCGGAAAAAGACGAAGTCTCTCTGGTTGTGGAAGGTGGCCACTTGCCGACCCACAAACTGGGGGTTTTGAGGGAAAAGAGCAGCAAACATCCGGCCAATGCTGTGGCCCAAACGTGTGGTGAAGTTGTTCAAGATCACCTCAGGGGTGTGCTCTGTTGGCTCCTTACCTCGTCGCTGTGGTCACAAAACAGCACAATCGTGTTGGGAAAATACACACTCCCCAATTGCGCCCAACAATAGCCGCAATGATAGAACCATCAAGCAAGAACATGATCATTTTACAAACGATTGAAATATATATATATATTTCTACAATTTGTATCAAGTCTCTATGCCATGGGTGTCAAATTCATTTTTGTCGCGGGCCACTTTGAAGTTACGTCTTCCCTCGGAGGGCCGTTAGGACAGTGAAACCACAAACATGTTTCATTGTCTTATCACATTATTACTTGTACACGACAGATGAATACATTAATAGTTTTGAAATCAGTCAATTATAATAGTTTGTTCTGTAATTGCTCAAGTAAGTGTAAACGGGGTGACAATTTTTTTGCATAATCGACGTGAAAATTTCGGTCCCGATTTTAGCAAAGACACACTTGATTTGGTTTCGCAGGGGCCACATAAAATGACGCGATGGACCATATCTGGCCCCCGGGCCTCGAGTCTGACATCTGTGCTCTATGCAGTCCAGACGATATTACCGCCTGAAACGCTGAAATATAAACCACTTGCCTTCATCTCCTTCCGTAGTCGAACACTGCTGACCTTGAAGTGTGCAGTGGGCCCTTCAGGCAGGTGACAAAGAACCAAGCCATCTTAGAGCTGGAGTTAAGAAAGCTGAAGAGAGCTCCATTAGACACATGGAATATTCTGATTTTATCCTCTGGTTCTTTGGGGCATGTTTATGCACTAACGACAGTTAAACTAATGTGTTTTTACGACGGCGTTTTGTTGAAGTTTTACATATATGCGAGATTGTTGTCAAAACAGGAATATGAACATGGAAAAAAACTGCAACTTCATCCTTGTTGGCCTTAATGCAATAGTAAAGGGGAAACATATTGCAGGAATGACAAAATTATCAATTTTTGATCTTGTGTAAAAGAAGGGCTTGGTCTTAGCAGTCTGGATTCTTTGCCCTTTTCTAATAAAAAGCGCATGCGTTAGGAACGTCGCTCTCGAGAGAGGATACTTGGCACTTTGCGGTCCTCGTTGATGACGATGAGGTAAGTGAAGTCTCTGGCGACACATTGGGGAATGATCCTCTTGAGGGCCAAGCCTCTTCTATAGTAGACGTGAGCGTTTGGGATCACAGTGGCCAACTGCCTGCAGAACTTCACCGTCCTCTGTGAGAAACACGGGAGCATCATTCAGCGTTTGAAAAACAAAATTGGTGTTCAAACAAAGCACTAATTTGCGCTCACCCCCCTGGGTCTGTCCGACGTTGTGATGAGCACTTTGGGGTTCGTCAGCCCGTTGAAGTAGGCAGAAAATTCATCTGTTGCCTCATCGAACGCAACCTAGACGAAACTCAAAACGACAGGGATTAAGCCAAATTCATCCTATCGCCTATCAAGAGATGAATAAAAGAATCACGACGACACCTCTTCATCTTCTGGATCAACTGTTGTTTCATCATACACTCGCTGGTTTTCTATCGTCTTGGGAACTTGCTTAGGCGGGGCCTTCAAAAGAACAAAGAATTAGAAATAGCACCAAACATCAATTACCTTACTATTACCACTTGTTTACATTTATGTACATTCTTTTGATGGCGGCGCGGACACCCGCAGTGGCTCCTCTTGTTTTATGTTGAGAGAGAAGACATTTCATCTGTGCTGTATGTTACACATACGTACAGCACATGTGACATTAAAGTTGTATTCAATTCAATGTACATTCTTTAAAAAAAACATTTAATCCCTACACATTTAAACCCATTTCCCAATTTCAATAATTTTGAGCAACATACAGCTCTGCTATGAACACTTAAAAATTACTTCACACAAAAAACAGAATACGTTTTGTGCAAAGGTTAATTTCCAAATAAGAAACTACATTACTAAGCATTAATACTGTTTTGTGAAATAATTCGAAGTACGTAATACGTTTTTACTACGAGCACATTTTTTCCCCAAGCAACATTATAAACCCTCAAACACGGGAGAATTATTCTTTAACAACAGCAATAAAAGAAGCAAAAACTCACCTTGTCACCCAACAATTTTTCCTGTCTTTTCCTCTTTTTCTTGAGCTCCATTTTTTGCTGAAATACAAAGACAAAAACATATTGGCACTTACGTAACTGATTAGGATAACCGGCAATGTTATTAAAAGGGTGATAGAACGTCAACATACAGCTTCACTCATCCTCATGGAACGTAATATTTAGTTACTGGACAATTGGCTAAGTCCCACTCATTGTTTCACGCCTCACAACAGCTTCATAATTAGCACTTTTGCGGTCCGAAAGTATCGTTTACCCGAGTCATTATTCTTACATAACAGTAATCTTGAATATATTTTTGGGCTACTCTATCAACCTCTACCAAGTGGTACAATGGCATACAAATAAAAGTAATCAATTTCACGATATGTCCAATACAACCGTGTCATATCTGAATGCTCAGATGTATTCTTACGCTGCGGCGTTCACATTACCTCACGGTAAATCTATTTCTCATAATTGTCAAGGCCTGCTAGAACACCGGCGATGTGACAAAAAGCGATGGAGTCATGTTAAGGACTTTACCTTTCTTTTATCCTGCTTCAGTTTCAAAAACAGTAAGTGTCGTCGCTGTTTATTCTTGATGTCTGATACGCTGAACGCCGGTGGGAAACTGACGGTCTCCTCAGTCTTCTCTTCTTTCACCTCCACGTCGGTTTCCATCTTGGCTGGTTGTTCCGTGGTCTTTGTCTTATCACTTTTAGTCTTCTTTTTCTTGCCTTTACCTTTCTGCGTCACGGGAACTTCGGTGATATCCATCCTCTTCCAGCAGTGTTTACGAAGACGACGAGTGTCCAACTTCACGTGCGTGGCTATTGCTGCTTCCGCTCCTTCCGTTCTTCATTTCCGGTTCACACGATTTGCTCACTTGTTGAACACATACATCCCCTAGTGGCGAGGAGGACGTCAAAAAAACAATGAACTGGGAGAATCAGTTTCACAAAATTAGATACAGTACCTGCATTCAAATAATACAGGGGCGGTGAAAAAAGTAGGCAAACATCGAATCAACTGGGGGAATCGGTTTCAATAAATTAGATATTCAAATAATACAGAGGCAGTGAAAAAAAAAAAGTAGGAATACAGTAGCATCTTTTCTTTAAATATATTTAAAAATATTTTTAATTGTAATCTTTTTTAAATATATTTTTAGAGGATTTAAAAAATAAAACAAAGAATGATAAAAAATAAAATAAAATGACAAAGTTACTACTGTATACCTATTTTTGCACTCTCCTGTACAACACTGTAATCAAGTTGACCTTTAATGTGACCGTGCCATGTGAGCCTCTTATCGCCTGATGACCCACCAATTGGCCTCCCAGAAAACTATTTTTGTCACATAAGGCAAATTAATAATCAACGTCGAAGTGTGCAAAGACATACAAATTTCAGATTCCTTGCTAAACCATGCATGAAAAAGTATATGACTACACGGGATAGGCTTAATCATCATTTATTATTCATTGTGAAGTACACTGTTGATTGAATTGATCATTGATGAATCAAATTTTAAAGCAAAAGAGGCAAAATATAGTGCATTACTTGACTGCAAACAGCAGAGGTGCTCTTGACTCAGTTTGTGAACAAAAACAAAACAAAACAAAAACGCAATGTTGACTAGCAATGGGGAGCTAGCAACCAGAATATAGCAATATTCAGCTTCATCCCACAACTGCGTGAACCCAGGACGTCACACCCTTTCGAGAATTTTTCTTCATTTCAAAACAATATTAAAAATCAATCGATCAATTCACAGAGCAAGCTCAACAGTAGGAAAGTGAGGGATAGAAAAAACAAAAACTCTGGTTCTGCGAGTGTTAACTGGTAGGTCATAATTCCGACAGACCATCGATGACATCTAGAGAAACATCTGTTCGATAACAATCAAAAGAATATAAAGTTCAGCATCCAATGTACCAGTCCACCACCTGCCTGAAAGCCTTGTAAATCAAAGTGTTGTAGGAGCACAGTAGCCCTCCACCGCGCCACATTTGGGATACCTCCCTGTTCAGGTCTCCCAAGCAGGCCAAGTGCTTCTGATAAGCCCACGATATGCACCACTTGGAGTGATCGTACTTAGAATGGAATGGGACGGATCCGGGAAGACGGATCCTCTTTATGTTCATGACGTGATTGGGCAGGGAGCAATTGGAAGGCAGGTCATGGCCTTGTTTCTGCCAGGTCTCGACCAGCAAGTTCGCATTCAGAACCTGAGCCACCCAGCCAGTGTAGATGTCTGGATGAAGGACAGTCAGAAATGAATTCAGTTTCCCCCCGTAATTTTCTGAACCCCTAACTGTACAGTATATGGCACGGCATGATTCAATTAAGACTGTTTAAAAAGCTCATGTGTTAGAAATTGCATTCATTTAATAATGCATTTGACAATACTAATATTTGAAAACTACAAAAAAACATCGACTTAATGATGACAACATATTTGGTAGAGAATGGTGCCATTGACATCTTAGTGTTGCAAGGGCAGGGTCAGGTTGATTCTATCTGTAGTATGGCGATAGCGTTTCTGCACTTGATCATAGGGCATTGATCATTCTTACATGTGGACAAATTGTTGGTACCCCACTGTTAAATAAGGAGACAGCTACGACGATCACTAAAAATAGATTGAAACTGACTACTGTAATAAAAAGAAATTACTGAAAATTAACCAATGAAAACCAGGCATTGTTTTATTTTTGTGGTCTAGCAGTATTATCTAAAATAATATTAGCAATAATAAGAAATAAGACATTCTCAGGTTTGAAGATTGCCTTATCCAGACTGAATATTTGAGGGGTACAAACAATTGCATCCACATGTATGTCTGAAGTTAAACAAACAACAACAACAAAAAACCCAAGATAAAGAGCTGCAGTTCTCTGTTTTTAGTGTGCAAAAGAAATAAAATGTACATAAAACTGACCAATAAAATTAACTTACCATCCACAAAACGTTCAGATTTGGCAAAAGTGAAAAACATCTCTCCCTGTAGGGAGACGAGCTGGTCCATTTTCTTATCTGAAGGCGCTTCTGGCCTATGGCCAGCACATAACTGGGCCAGCTGAGGCAGTTTGGTAGCAAATGTGGAGGGGACAGAGCAGTTGTAAAACCGTGGGAAAAGATACACCAGATGCTGTGCTGTCATTGGGGAAAATCAGAGATACCCAGCATTAGAAAAAAAAAAATCATTTAGAAGAGAGAAAACATTAAGAGTGTGTGCATGCATTTGAATATAGCAACAAAATTGTACTTGGTTTTCAAAGTCATGCATTCTTTTGATATCAGTTGATGTATTTTGCATCTCAAAGTTTTAATAGGCTGTAATCAATAAACATACCACATATCAATGTGATTGACTTTCTGTAGACATTATTATTATCCTCTCTAATGATTCACATTTTTGAAGACCTAAACATGAGTGAAAACCCACCAAACTTTGCACACACATCGGGTGTGGTGAGAATGTTTTTATATTTTAATGTATTTATTTACAACTGACTGAACCTGTGTGTGTGTGTGTGTGTGTGTATTCATTGTTTTGCATTAAAGACAAGAGAAGGCCTTCTCTTTGTTCAGGGTTCACTCACTGATATGGAGGAACTGGTCATAGTGGAGGCTCACACACAAAGCTGTCTGCCCGTTGACTTTGCCAGAGGATGGGTAGAGGTAACCCATCTCTGGGAATGAAGGGAAATGGGGGATGCTGTGGGACAGCCAGAAGCCCTGGTATAAGTCAAATAGCAGTACCCCTGTTGGAAGGCAGAAAAAAAATAACACTTTCATCCAAGTGTGTCAAACGTAGGCATGTCTCGCTCATTTTGGGGTTGCTCAAGCACCACTAAAATAAATCCAAGCAACCCCCAAATTTTAAGAGGCTGAATATGTTGGGTGCACATTGCCGCATGACGTCTTTGCTCCACTGGTGAAAAGGACACTTTGATTCGCTCCTCTTTCATCTATTACGGCTTCAAACAACAAAGTGTATGCAGGAAAGTGGATAAGATTGCACAATTGTCTGTGTTTCATGTGATGTCTTGTATTATTTTGTCATTTTTTTGGTCAACTTTTCTTTTGATGGCGGCGGGGACACCCGCAGCGGCTCCTCTTGTTTTATGTTGAGGGGGAAGAAATTTAATCTGTGCTGTATGTTACACATATGTACAACACATATGACAATAAAGTGTATTCAATTCAATTCAATTCAATGTTATTTACTGCATGTCCCCCTTAAAAAACAAAAACAAAAAAAAGGTACAGAAATGTCCATTGTTATTCAAATTCCTAATTTGTGCGTGCGCGCCTGCAGGTTTTTGAGCGGTAAAATGTGCAACCGTAAGGCCCCCCCCACCGACCGAATGCCACCATGTTGTATGTGCTCTGGCAAAACTGTCAGCACCTCCAAACTTAGGATCTGAGGATCACACCTGGTGTGAACCAAAGTCATCAGACGTTTTCAGAAGTCTTTCCTGCCCTTTTTTCCCCTGACACCAGTACATCATATTGATCAATTCCGCTTCTAAAATGTCCCTGCATTACAAAGGATGAGTATTGGTCAAGAAATATGCGATATATGTATTGCATGATTTATAATGAGCTGTTGCCTAATAAAGGCACCTGCTGTATGACCTTTCTGGATTTATCTTCATCAAATTTTAGGAGTAGGTCATTTAGTTGCAACTCAATAATCCTGAATATAAAATGTATGATTAGAGGAATACTGTATAAGAAAAGCCCTTCAACAGTGACAGGGTTGATATGTTTATTGTGTTTAAAGTTACATTGCCAAGGGCAGAGCCATTCGTCCAGTCCGGTTTTTGATTTTGTGGCTAAGGTACACACAGTAGCCTGGTCTAAAATTTCCCTCTGGCCTTGCATAATATACTCCATGTTGGTCCAGTCCAGGCTGATGACTGCATGTCCTGCAGTGACCCCAAGGAATTGGTTATCCCATCTTATGCTTAATTGTAGCATCAGTATCTGTGATAACATGTATCAAATTTGCATTGAAATGCAAAGATCAACGGTTGAAATGCAATGATAACATGGCTGACAACAATATGGTCATTTTGTATGCACCACTTATGAAAACAGCCTTTTGTCTTACAAATCACAACACTCCAATTTTTGAGGTTAAAAAACAGCTGATGTTACAGCTGGTTAGGTAACAAGCCAAATAGCTCAACATTTAGTTAGGGTAACGAAAACATATTCAAACATTAACGTTAGAAAATCCAACAGGAAATGAAACACTGTGCCATGTACCTTGAATGAGCTGTTCATCTGCCTCTGCCTTAAATAAAACTTCCAACAGGTGTGGTGTTAGTATTGTGCCCGAAAGAGCTGGTCCTTGCCCAGATACCAAATTAAGTCTATCGGTAATTGGGGCCAAAATGTCTTGCATCAGAAAAAAAAGAAAAGAAAAAAGAAAAAAAATCCAGTTTTAGCTTCTTGACTTATTTTAGCACATTTCGGACCATCATTCACAGTTGCCTGTGTCTGTCTCTCCAGTTGTCATTTTCATATAATTTGATTAAGGGGGAAAAGGTTTGTAAAACATTTTTTTCAAATTGTCCACCTTTTTTTTTTTATTTTAATGCCGTCTTGGTTTAATATGGGTAAATGTCTCCTATGGTGAAACAGCCAAGATTGAAGTCCTATGATTCAAAAGGTTATTCATTTTAAATTTTAGGCCACAATAGTAAAGACACGAGCGAGAAATACAGTGCAGCTCAGTGTAATCTGAACAAGAACTTTTAAATTGTACGGGAAAAATCAGAAACAATGCTCACAATTTAAATATTGCCACCAATCTTGTTGATAGAACCCACTGACCAAGCAAATGATGATGGCCCACTGAAATTCACTTCTTGACAACAATAATGACAAAATTGCATAATTGGTAAATACAGAAAGTGGATGGGTGGATGGACGGATGGACATGAACGGCTTCAAAGCAACCACATTTCGATGCTTTGCAAACTCTGCAGATGACAGTGTATGAATGATCCTTAACTACCCATTACACCTTTGTCATTCAGAAAACCTGCAAGACATGCAATTGCTCCGACACTTTGACAAATTCATCAATACCTCTGAAATGGGGCGGCCCGGTAGTCCAGTGGTTAGCACGTCGGCTTCACAGTGCTGAGGTACCGGGTTCAAATCCAGGTCCGGCCTCCCTGTGTGGAGTTTGCATGTTCTCCCCGGGCCTGCGTGGGTTTTCTCCGGGTGCTCCGGTTTCCTCCCACATTCCAAAAAAACATGCATGGCAGGCTGATTGTGAACTCTAAATTGTCCCTAGGTATGAGTGTGAGCGTGGATGGTTGTTCGTCTCTGTGTGCCCTGCGATTGGCTGGCAACCAATTCAGGGTGTCCCCCGCCTACTGCCCGAAGACAGCTGGGATAGGCTCTGGCACCCCCCGCGACCCTAGTGAGGATAAAGCGGTTCGGAAAATGGATGGATGGACCTCTGAAATGACACCTCTGTTTTGTGAGTCTGCTATTTGTTGAATGCAAAATGCCTGCCACATTCTGGTACTTCACATCACAGATCCCTATAGTGTATTGCAACAGTATTATGAGGCTACCTCCAGTGGCATGAAAAGGTAAGGCAAAAAGACGAACCATTTGTAAAAAGAATCCCCTCAAAAAAGTTGGACGAAATAAAACGAGTCATCATCGAATCAGCTTATGTTCAGCACGGTAGAACAAAATTCCCGAACCTATAGTCCACACTGTCGAGTAAATACAGTAAATTACCCCTGAACTACATTTAGAACCCTATTAACATGACTGGGATACAATAATCCTCAAAATGATACAAGCTACTACAGACAATTCCTGTAGTTGAGATGTGGCAACATTTACATCACCTATTGAACAGCACCCACTCGGACATTCGCCCCAGAAGATCATAGCTTCTTGACTACTGTACCTTTGGTGTGTCCATATCCTCGGAGGTATTTGAGGACAGGCGGTGAATCATTGTAGAGGGCATAAGCAGAGCTGCTAGACTGAGGAAAACACAGCACACTTTCAGAATATCAAAATATAAATCAAAATCATGCTGTCGATAAATTCAGATGGAGTATTTCATTACAGACAGTGGTAACATGCACAATTATGCTGAAAGCAAACGGTACAAGGAAGTGCCACTTTACAGCAGAAGTTACAGTTTCCTGCTGGAAAAAAAACAAAGCATCCTCCAAGATATAAAAGTGTTTCTCGAGTGGATAATGCAGGAGAACGAGATAATTACAAGCATCACCTTGTTAATGGCTTTGCTGTAAAGCTGGCTGAGGGTGTTTCCGATGGCTCCTTGACTAGTGTTAATCATGAATTTACTAAGTTGCCAGGACTCAAGCGAGGGGTCCAGGTACATGTAGTCCACTCCACTGCCCACTTCACCAATTTTGTATGTTGGCAGCTTGTAGATGATGAACCTGCAGCAGATCATACAGTGAATTCATGACAAAACGTTGCGGATATGTAAAACATGAAACGTATCGAGTGACGTTTATTATTCTTGTCTGAATGCATAAATCAGCTCACCAGTCAACAGGCTCGCCAGCTTCATTCTGACAGGAAATCGCAGCATCACACACAGTGAAAGCCAAAAGCACAAAAACACATAATGCTAAGACCTGTAGGTGTCTACAGCTGAGTGGACCCCAAAAAACAAGTTTCAACCTCTTCTGTACCGATGACCGCTGAGTACCCATTTTGAAAGTGGTCAGTGCTCAGTCACAACGCAAAAAAGGAAGTGATGCGATAGAGTCCCATGACAGTGTTTTGGCTGAGTCTGTCATAGTTTTAACACTCTGGGAGGTGTTTACAACAATTCATTAGTATCTGTGAATTTTTTTTTTTCCAAAATAGAGCTTTGGCTGTTGATGACGATAATGTATCCTCCCTTTGGGCATCTTCCAATTGTTTATGCATTTAAGTATCATGCGGTGCTTTGGGGTTGGAAAATGTCTGGTAAATTTCCCAAAACTTTTGACGTGAAGATTAGCTGCAGAACATTTAAAAGTTTTGACTTTTAACAGTGTTAACACAAATTACAGTAGCTAGAATTGTGATGCTAATTTATACAAACTGGATTTTACACAAATATAACATTGAACACTTTGTTTTGTAGACATGCTTAACCCATAATTTCAAAAGTATTTTTACATACGAGTGGCACCTTTATATCTTGGTAAAAAAAAGCACGTCGGCTGGTTGGTGTCATTTTTCAGTGCAGAGGTACCGGTTCGATCCTTTTGAGTATAAATCAGCTGAATGGATGGACTCCGATTAAGTTTGGCTGTTGTGTAAAATCTAAATAAAGAGAATTTAGTGATTTGCAAATCCTTTTCAAACTCTATTTAATTGAATACACTGCACAGATAAGAGATTTAATATTCAAGCTAATAAACCTTACCTTATTTTTGGGGGTGGTGGGCAAATATTCACACATCTTTAGATGCCGGGTGCTCCGGTAGAGACCTCTTTACCTGTGTTAAATCCACCTGTTCCACTCAATGAGCGTTTGGGAACTGAGGACAGTGGTTTTCAGCGTTGCCATTTATGTGCAGAGATTTCTCCATATTACCGGAATCTTTTGTCCCTAGGTAAATGACTAAATTCATTGGTGTGAGCGTGGAAATGGTAAACTGTTCCTTATGTTGCTCAAAAAGTGTGCCCTGCGATCTTCGCTTTTGGCAACCAATGAGCCTCAGGGGATGCTCTTTTTACCCCGATCCTACTGTTTCCCTGTTCAAAATGTGGAATCAAACAGGTGGGTTTTTTTTGGAGTACTGCTCAACTAAACACCTTTGGTTTCCCTTCTCCCAGCTTTCTAGGAATGTGTTGCAGGCATGCCATTCAAAATGAGCGTCTTTTTGTAAAGGAAAAAAAAACAAACAATGTTCATCAGTTGGTAAAATGTCTTTGTATACAGGATGATTTTCAAACTATTGTATTTTAAGTTTTTATTTTGATCTTCTACAACGTCCCAACTTCATTGGAATTATGGTATGCATTTCCGGACAAGGAACAATGCCACAGATATTTGACCACTATCCTGGATCACTAAGTGGTGATGAGCCATGTACTTCTTTGTTCACTTACTAATTGGCAATACTGCAATGGATTCCTCTCATATTCCAAAAATGTGTATGTTTAGTTGAATTGAATACAAATTGTGCATAGGTGTTTATGTGACCGTGATTATTTGTTTGCCGATGTGCCCTGGGATTGGCTGGCAATTGGTCCAGGGTGTTCACCACCTCTCGCCTTGGTCACCATGACCCAAGTTTTCCAAAACTACTATTCTTATGAAAGTTTCAGACCATGAAAATTATTACGGAAAAAAATATTTGACATTATTATTTGTATAAAGTGTATATTCCAATCTATATAAAAGGAAGGTTATTGAAATAACTTGGTCTAACTCAACTATTTGAAGATTTTGCAGACACACTCGTGTTTAAAAAGTGTGGAGGCAGTGTTTCACAGTTCTGGACCTTGCCTTGTTTCTTAATGTCAGCCAAAACCATAAAAAATAAAATAAAATAAATAATGTATTTACAGTATTTGTGCAATGTGTGAATGACATTTGTGCTCGGATTCAAAATAGCTCCAATGGCCATGGGCTAATGTGGAACCTCCCACTCTACAAATCCTCCTCTACCTGTCTGGCAACCTTTTTTTTTTTTTTTATGGGGCCATTGCTTGAAGAACAGTTGAGCGGAAGACAATATGGCAAGCGGCTCCAATCAGGTAATCATTTAGTACACAGGTTAATATTGAACGACTGTCTACCAGCTTTCGATCTATTGTTGTTGTTCCTGTTAAAGAGAATCTTCAGTCGCATACTGCTTCAGCCTTACAGTAGATACGTTCAATGACCGCTGTCGTTCACATGTGGCAGGACGTCGAATTTGTGCGGACGGGCTACGGCAAGAACACGGTGAAAGTGTTATGCATCAGGAGACAGGGGGGCCACCATGACATCATCGAGCTCAAGACAGATGTGCAGCTCACTCTCAAGTCCCGCAAGGACTATCTCACTGGAGACAACTCGGACATCATCCCAACTGACACAATCAAGAACACTGTCCATGCCTTGGCCAAATTGAAAGGGGTAGGTTGTACCACACGACCACCACAATCCATACACAGTGAGAAGTGATACATATTAATTACATGTAATGCTAATTATGCAACCAAGATTGGGAAATGTGCCAGATTGACAATGTATTCCTTTGCAATCATCTTTCTACTTCAAGCAGTGCAAATTTAGTCGTGATTGGAAAGATTCCCAAGGACAATTCTATCTTGAAGAAACGCTGCAAATGGCCAAAATGACTGCTATAACCCAAAGTGGCAGCATTCCCATGTGTATTTGGGCATGCTTTCTTGCCATTTGTGGATCTACTCATGTTTTGACAAACAAACTGAATTCCGGGTTGCAAACTGACAAGCTTAACTGGCCTTGCAGCCTGAACGTCAAAAAAAAAAAAGGGGGGGGGGTTGGAGAATGCCACCCCTCCCTTTTTGGAATGCAGTTTTTGGGGATGCAGGTGAGATTGGGGGAAAACCTAGAACCACAACCTCTATCAAATGTGAATTTTCGCCAAGATGTACACACCTGTAGAATTTGGTGAGTTTTGTACCAGTAATATACCGGTACATACCGGTATACACTGTAGTACGTAAATATTGTGTTTGATCTTTTTGTCATGGCATTATGTATTACATACTGTAGATAGAATTACAGAGTTTTGTCATAGTAGAGTACATCTGATTATGAAAGTATTAGAGTATGCGAGTATTTGTCAGGCAGAAACTGTGTGTACGGGTATATCTATCTCCTACCTCACAATGTATTTTGTGTTCAGGTAAAGACCATTGAGCAGTTTTCTTTGGATCTTTGTCACCATTTCCTGACCTCTTTCAACCACGTGTTGAGGGTCAAGGTTTACATGGAGGAGGCACCATGGAAAAGGCTGGACAAGGTAAAAAAAAAAAAAAAATAGACCAAGGTTAACGAAGGATGTCTTTCTGTTTTGATCATAATCCCGAGCCACATTCTTTTTTCAACACTGAGTAACTTTGGCATTATCAAAAAACACACATTAACTCGAGCCTTTCCAGATGAAGGATTTTGGGACCGTTCTGGGTATAGTTTTGAACATGGACATAATCGAAATGTGGTTAAATAACAACCTTCTATGGCAACAGTCATGCAATTTTAGCTCAACAATTCGACACTGTACTTGGGTACGGTTTGAACACATCCAAAGATATCACCGAGTGAGGTTGGGAGTTGTACCATTTCCATTGTAATGAACGGGAATGCGAAATAAACTGGAAAAACTCACAAAAAGGAACATTAAGATATTGGCTAACAACAATCAAATATAGCGCAAACCCAGATTTCAAACTTGTCTGGTGCGTCTTTTCAGTCCCACACACATGGCATGGCCAATGCGACCCCACGTTCATGTTATTGTTCCAAGGAAAAAACAGCCAACCATTTTTGTACAGCACTTGTCTTCATCAGTGCCATGGGTGAGTCGGAGCGCATCGAAGCTGACTTTGGCCAAGAGGCGGGGTTCACCTCGGACATTTGTCACTGGTCAATGTACGACCACTGCTCATGTTTTTTCTTTTCCTGTTTCAGAATGGAGTGGAACATGCTCACGCCTTCATTTACAACCCGGAAACCATCCGATTCTGTGAAATCGAACAATATTTGCATGGTACTGCAATCACCTTTCTGTTGTATTGCCTGTTTGTGTGGTTGGCACTCTGCGCACGCTCTCTCTGTCCCTTACTCAGGCATTCCGGTGATCCACGGTGGACTCAAGGACATGAAGGTATTGAAAACTACTCAGTCTGGTTTCGTGGGTTTCCTCCGAGACCGCTTCACCACACTGCAAGACGCCACGGACAGGTGTTTCTGTACCACTGTCTGTGCCAAGTGGCGCTACAACAAGGTTCAAGATGTCAACTTTGACACTGTATGGTAATGACAAAATCCAATTCATTAGCCTTACACACATGTGTGGTCGCAGCGATGACAAAGCTGCAATGTTTCATCTAAATTCACCCTTGTTCTGGTAGGAAATGCGTCAAAGACACAATTATTGAGAGATTTGCAGGCCCCTTTGATCAGGGAGAGTACTCACCCTCTGTGCAGAAGACACTTTATGATACACAAGTCCTCGTCCTCACTCGGGCTCCTGAGGTAAGGGCAGAACTTTATCATATTGACACACCACCCATTAAGAATACCGCTGTCACGGGGTAGTATTTACAGAATTACTCTGCATATGATTAGCCATTACACATTCATTATACGTTAGTGGCAGTGTTTTGTGTTATTACCTTTATTTGCATGCAGTATTTTCAGTTGCCGATTTTGATTCTCTTTCTTTTGTTTTAATACGGCACAATTTTAAATTCATTCACATACTCGTCATCATTTGCCATCATGAAGGCAAATTCCTTGCTTTTGATGCAATCCCCTTCTTGGCAATAAACCAGATTCTGATATTCCATGTTATCATAACCTTTCTTTGTTGGTTGGCGATGAGAAAGCACATGGTTCCGTTGCCATTTAGTGAGACGTGTAGCTGTATGTAGGAAATCAAAGAGCTACGGTCAGTTAATGCATCCTAGCTTATGTGTGTGATGATTTACAGGTGGATGAAATTGAGATCATCATGCCCAACAACCACTACTTCAACATCGACATGACAAAAATGGGCATTGAGAACAAAGCCGAAGTAAGTTCAGTTATCGTCAATTGTGATGTAATTTATTGACCGAAATGTTTTTCTTACTGTCACAGGTTCTTCTTCCCGTTGACAGCCCGTCAGGAATCATCACAGGGACAGTGCGTAGAAAGCACGCCAGGCTGTGAAGACACAAGTGCAAATACAGAATGATTGTGCTATAGCAACATCAATGATGCATAATAGCACCTTAGTCTCAGTACCAATCACCAATAAACAGGTGTTGTTCTTTGGTGAGAAAAGAGCACCCTTTATTGCAAGTCTTTGAGTGAAATATTCAAATTCCAGTGTTGCACATGGTTAAACACACACACACAAACACACCTGATTAGTTGTCTTTTCAACCAAGTTGAAGCACCACAGGTAGTAGGGATATCATCATTATACACACATTTCTATTTCCAAAAAAACAAGCAATGCTTGTTTTATCTGGGAAAAGTAGAATACTTCATATTTGCAGCAGAGTGGTAATGCATGGACTCAGTTGCGAAGTACAGAGCATATACATCTTTTTTTTTTCCAGGCAAATTCAACAGTACCGCATCTGTACTTTCTGCCATGTCAAAGTGTTCCGGTGTTTTAAATCATATATCATCTTATGTACAAAATACCATTTTTAAAACCATCACTGGTTCATGACACACACCCACACACACATATAGCACAATTCACACAAACAAATCACACTTCTTTTACACCATCATTAACAAGGATTCTTGTCTTAAATAAAACATGAACAATAAAATATAAAATACAAATCTGAAGCAGCAGACATAAGAACAGCTAAAAAGGTAAACAGCTCATGAGACCCCATAGGTGCCACCCATGTTTCTAAAAACATATTGAAATTGATCCTGTTTTAAGGTGCCATGCGGCCAGAGGAGTCTCTGCCTAGGGACAGCTGGTTGGGAGTTGTCGATTGTCACTGAAGCGGTGGAGTAGCGAGCTCCTGGTGACGTGCTAACAGGCGTTGCTCTTTTGGTGTTGGGTTTGCAGTGGCTTCACGTGATACTCGTAGATCTTCAGCGCTGGGCCCAGCTTTATGGACAGGCCCGTCAACACGTCATTACGTGTCATCAGGAGCAGTGACTTGCCATCGATTTCCTGTCGAGAAGTGAATCAATGTTATTGCCATTGCCACCCACATTAGTTGCCTTAAAGTCAAAATGAAGGCGGGTAGGGAGGTCAACCTGATCTTGGAATGCTGTGGCTTGCTCCTCGAACCCTGTTGCTTTAAAGTAATTGACGACATCAGCAACGGCCCAGTTGGCTGGATCTGGAAGCTGGCCGTTCTCCACTGGGCTGCGGAGACAGTGTATTGTTCATGGTAAGATTCTAGACTTAGCATAGTCTTAAAAACATGCAGACAAATGCAGCATCATTGAGTACAGTACTGTGCAAATGTCCACCAATGGACAACTTGGGGTTGCTGTTAAAAAAAAAAAAAAAATTAAAAATGCTAACTATACAGTATGTTAGCGAGATGCAAGTCTTCTTTCTGACTACTGTCGAGATACCTGCTTGCACGCCCCATTATCTCTGAGATTTCTGATGCGATCTAGTACTCGGTGTGGTACGCAGGGGCATCACATGGTATTATGGATTGGGGATTGGGGGGGAAATCACAGGATGTGAGCGAGTGCAGCATGCGAGCACAATGTTTCACAAGCAGCTAATAAAGACTGATCATCCTGTGTAAATGTTTACAGTTAACATTAGATTTGTAGTGTTATTTCAGTCTGTTTTGAAATACATTACACAAACACAGGAAGTGTGTGTGTGTGTGTGTGTGTATGTGTGCGTGTGTGTGTACAGCATTACCTGCACAAAAACAAGTTCTAACAGTGTGCAAAACTATGCAAACAAAGGTCAGTGTGGTGTGACCAAGTGATCACTTAACCAAAAAAAATAAACAAACCAAAAAAAACAACAAACAAACTGTGGTGGTCTTGAAAATATCTGGGACAGGCCAATTTGGCTTCTATTTACCTCGTGGCTCTCTCCACTTTCTAATAATTAATTTTAGTATTTTTTAACTATGGATAGTTAAAAAACATTACATGTACAATTACATTACAGTACAACATTACATCCACAATCTATTTTCCCTTGTCTGAGTTCTTTTTCATATTCTTATCTATTTGACATTCATGTGCTATTTAAAAATAAATAAAATAAAATTGAAGTTACTCATTACTTAAACTGTGCTTGAATCTTCCAATGAATACTTGGCCTTGCTCGGGAGACCAAGTTTTACGTTTACCGGAGTTAGAATATTCTAAAGGAACAGCACTCTTTCTTGAATATAGTTTTTGGCAACTCTACCCACAAGTCTGACTGTAAACATAACAAGGATACTCTTCTCAGTAATCTGACATTGTACCTTTTGGTGTCAACAGAGCCATTTGCCTTTTCTTCCATGACGGCTGCAAAAAAACAAGTGGGAAATTATGAAATATCAGTCCACTCATAAATGCTCTCAAACTTGAAATTAATGTGCATAGTTCTCAAACAATAACTACACCATTTGTCACAAACATCAAGTAAAATATGCAAGCATAAGCTAAACTCACTCTGCTATTATTAAGCTTTTCATTCGTTGGGTAAACTACTAGTCAGCAACATGAACGCCAATGTACTGATTTCTACTTACAAAGTAACGCTGCAATTAACTTTCATCAGATTTTTTTTCGTGTCGATCTTAAAGTACGGTTGGTAGGTTTAACATCCTTCTTTTTGTAGTCTGGCAACGACTCGACGTTTCTGTCGGAATAAAAAAATGTCAGAAACAAGTGCTCAGATGCAAAATGCCAAAGTAAAGACAGGCAAACGACATGCACAAGGAAATTGATTGGGAAGGGCATAACAAATCTGCTATTATGCCAGTAACTAAAACACGCAACTCGAGATGCAATGCGTAAAAATGACGCCCTTAAAGTCAAATTTCACAATTGATAGTTGCATTTAAAAAAATAAAATAAACTCGCGTCAACACAAACCCTCGCGCTTTTCAATGGGTGCCGACGACTAATTTTCATAGCAAAATACAACGTGGCTCAAATGGTAAAACAGTCACAATAAACAGAAAGCGAATATCATATACTGTCGCCGCCTTCTATTTATCAAGCTAACACGGACAGTTAGCTGGCTTTGCTAATTCAAAATCGAACACATTTTGAATGACTCTATTTTTTGACAATAACGCGCCGTA
Source organism: Hippocampus abdominalis (assembly GCA_018466805.1). Lineage (NCBI taxonomy): Eukaryota > Metazoa > Chordata > Actinopteri > Syngnathiformes > Syngnathidae > Hippocampus > Hippocampus abdominalis. Next base: position 9,711,412 of record CM031701.1, on the reverse strand, counting down.
CAAATCAAACAACTTACGGGTGACGACAAAAAGTTCCCGACTTCCCGTGGTGTTTTGCCAGCAAACAACGAAAGATATTCATTTGATACTATCAAAAATTAATCAAAGCCAACTAGCTGCTTTTCGTCACAGCTTCCCTTTCCCACGTCAGTGAAGAATCATGGGAAATGGAGTTTATTCATCCATGGCGCATGTGTTGTATTTTTTTGAATCAGCAAACATTGAATCAGTCGGGGGTTTTCTAATAAAATGCTTTATTATTGTGACATATTCTTTGTTACATAAAATCTGCTACAGCAAAGAATATTCCCTTTGCAAACACAAATAAAGTTAGATGAGGAAAAACGTGTCAGCCATTTGAATGCTGTGCAAAACGCCCGCAAACTAAATACAAAGATATGTCAGGAATATTGAGCCCATACTGGCATATGTGACTAGCTACAGAGAGAACCCAAACGGCCTTGTTTATTCAGGAGTGAAGAGGCTTGGGAGGGGGCATTGTTTACATCACACATGACAAACATCATTACACACAGGATCTTAAATGACGCTGAAAGAGCTGTGGATTTCACACAAAAATAGTTTGTGACACACAGGCATTTTGGATTGAAACATGCTGAAGATCATCAAGGTGTTAATTAGCAGACATTGTCCTTGTGTAAATATCATGGACGCACAACATTCCGCGTAACCCTTTGTGCCAAACTATGGATACAAAGTTGAATGACACGCACGCAAAAGTAAAGCAATTCAGCGGAAGGAAAAAGGACTTCACTGGAATGAGAGGCATCGGTGTGGAATAACTTCTTAAGTGTCAATACAAGTCTTCAGGGAAATGGTTGGATCATAAATATGATTAACAAATATGATTGTTTTTAATAAATATAAGAAAGGACACAAGACACAGAACCTTATAAATAAAATATGAATAAAATAGTCATTAAGTTAACCTATGAAAAAATACTGTGGCTGACAACTTCTTCCCATTTTATTTAAAAAAAATGTGTCCAATAGTCAAACTAAATCAGGCCGCATTTTGTCTCCTTTCCAGGACATTGAGCACCATATCATTGAAAACATTGGAGAACTAATGTGAAATGTTGACAGTTGCTTTAATTCTTCTAACAAAGTGTGAAATGTAAGAACATAAATAAAGTTACATTTCCCCAAAACTGTGTTTGACCTGTAGGAAAACGGCCTCGCTTGTGAAGCAAGACAAAGCCAAACCTCTGAAAGACTTCCATGGTTAACTACTGCGGTGGTATGAAACACTCCATAGAGCTGCAATGTTGACTTGTGTCACTCTGGTGGGTGGTGTGCAGAGGCAAGGATTTCATTTCAGTGATGAGATACCTTGTACAAAGGAATTCCTCATGAAACATACAAATAAAATCTTAATTTGTCATCATGGAGAAATATAACTGTGTGAAGAACAGGAACAGCCAATGCCGGAAAAAAGTTGACTCAAATTTTGTGTTTCATACTTTTCTGCTTCAGTTTGTGATTCACATAGCTTGGATGCTGTTGTTATAATTAGTTTGATTTATTTATTTATTTAAATTAAAAACAGAAATTCTCAAGAATATTGTAATTACTGACTCTTTCTTCACATTTGGATCCTAATTGAAGTCTCTTTCCTTCAGCGTGACACACTATTTATTTTTTTCATGCTGAAGCTACATCGGTGAAACACAAAAATGTGTCTATCCCCACACTTTGCCCAAAACTGTACACATTTTTTTTTCACTGATATGAGCCATCTGAGACCATTTTCACACAAAAAAGACAAAGCAACTCTATCACAGTGTACAACTTGATGAACAAAGATGCAAATACTATGCATTATTACTGCAGTCAGAAGGATGAGAACGTCTGGTTTGCTGTTTCGCATCAATTAATACTTGGCGTGTGTGATGATGCAGGGAAATACCACACCAATAGGAATAATACATTCTGCGCTAAAATGAAACAACTGATAAAATATAATAAATGATCGGAACGGCTTCAGTGCACTGTATCTTGACAGTGGTGCGCAAACGGGCGGATGGATGAAAAAACAAACCAGGGTCAGATATAACATACAAAAAACAGTCAAAGCAAACTATGACAGTGACATTATTTCTTGTGACTATGTTGCTCCAGCACAATTAGCATTCAAAATCAGAGCAAAAAGAAAAACTATTCATTCAGCAACATTTGGGAAAATTCGGCATCAAAGATTTTGGAAATGTTCTGGATGTGCGGAAAATCACAAGCTCCTTCCTTATCCCCCCCCCTAGCTCAAAAACATAAAATGTACCTTGAGAGTATATCATTCAATTTCAGTCATTAAATATCACATCAGGTCTGAAGTACAGTTCAAGGACATGTCCAATGAAGTGATATGGTTGTAACAATGCTACAAATGATGCACTACAATAACATCAATAGCAACGTTTTGCTTCATATTCATACTTCAATGCCCATCCATCTGCTTTAAAACTGCCCAATGGAAAAAAACAAACAAACCTAAACATAAAAATAAGAATAATAATGTCATAAACTTTCCCTTGCCTCCTCAAATATGATTTTGCCATCTTGTAACGGCCCCACAAAAAGTAGGAGTACTGTATTCACAAAAACACATTTATACGCCTAAAGAGGACAATGTTTGGAGTGTAGCTGTCGAGCTGGCCAAAATCAAGTGCATCTTTCTAAAGCTTTAAGAACAAATTAAAGCTCCTTTTTTTGGTAAAATTCCAGTGATTAACTGAATAAACATGTCCAATAGAATTACTTACAATACACATTGTGAGTAAAAAATTTTCAGCTCAAAATGAGCTTGTCATGTAGCCATAAATGTGCTTCTGTATAATGGACAAAGCTACAATAAACAGCTAAGTGCAGTGCTAGCTCTTAACTGCTTGGATTGTTCTTACAAAAAAGTGCTACCTTGAGCCATTCACTCAGTCAGTAAGTCAGTCACAATTATGGTACTAGCTCAATTCAATCTTATTTAAGGGAAAAAAAAAAGGCTTCATTGCAAATGATACGTCCTATGAAACTGCTGTGGTGCAACCTTGATGTAACACACACAAGAACTTTAACCGAGCAGACAATGAAGCCTGCAGCGAGCCCGACTTCGATTTCAGTCATGCAGTAGACAAGGAATGATTGGCGGCTTCTGACCAGTCGTACGATAGAATTTTTGTCGGCCGCAACAGAGATGACAGAGTTGAAACAGAGTTACGATTATATCTTATATTGAGTTTACCTTGCTCTGCACCTGCACAGAGTTGATACACAGCTTGCTAAAAATCATGGAGCATGTGAGCGGTAAGGGATTGTTGGCTTTCGGGGGAAATTTCAGGAAAAACTGTTAAGGGAAGAGGCCAATGAGTGGAGAGCATTACTTTGTCATCAGAAGGCTGCAACTAGAGCAAAAAAGAGACTGGAAGAGTCACAGAAAGGCATACAAGTGGACGTTGTTGGAAAGTTCCATCGATCAAAGACTTGTTTTGAAATTTCCCAGTTTGGCTCCTTGTGGGGAACCGCAAAGAGTACTGAAACATTGAACAGTTGGAAAATAAGTTCACCTGCAAAGATTCATTACAGGTTCTTCCTAAAATTTCACCCGGAAGCCAAATAAACATAACTTTTTTGTGAGTAGACTATAAGAAAGTTTCTGTTTCTCTCTCTTTCCCTCTTTTTTTTGTTTGTTTTTGATACAGATAAAGGCACAGAAGATATGGGAAGCACATTGTATTTTAGCATGAACATTCCAAGTCTACAGAAAGTTGAAACTTGCAATTTTCTTCTTGATTTGTTTGACAGTCAACAACAACGTGCATTACTGATGCCAACAAGAGTTAAATGGACAAGTCACGACCTGAACCTACAGTGTGGGCACTTCAATTGTTAAGGTTTACTAGGGCCCAGTTTAAGGGTATCATCCAAGCAAGTCATTTTTATTTTTCATACAAGGGTGTTGGTCACTATTTTTTTTTTTTTAATCCAAGCCAATTTATATGAAGGTGCAGTTCAGCTGTTGGGGCCACAGCAAACTTTTCCACATTGGCAAATTGTTCCTAGAGTGGTGACAGTTCACTTGGCAAGCACTGCATACCGGTAGATGCGCCATGAATTTGGGGCCCAGTAAAAAAAATAAATAATTAAGCCCACCATTTTAATGTAGCAAATTGAAAACACTATTTTCTAGGGTCCATGCCTCAGCTGACAATACTATGCCCAGGAATCCTGCATGTGTGTACATTTGGCCTATGTTTATGTTGTATGATGTATTTTAAATAACTTAGACATTTATAAGAACAATAACTTGTAGCTGCGTGTGATGCACAACGGTGGTGTTGACTTCTCAACTTTCAGAGTCAACTGAACTCACTTGGAACATTTTAACATTAAAACCAATAAGCAAGACATTTCCCAGAATCCATTCAATCCACCGGAACGCTGAACAATGGAGTCCAAAAGAATAAGAAATACGTGCAATATCAGATGCTACCATGTATCATCATCAGTCACACATAAAAATAATTTTGAATGTCATGTTATTTCACCAAAATAACAATTCTAACTGAAGTTGGGAAAACTCTCAGAAAGAAATTTCACAAAAAAGGGCCGGAAAGTTAAAAAGGTGGTTTCATATAGTCGTGTTGCAACACAAGGGTGTGTCTGCATAATGTACCTGTGTGCGGGCTTGTGTTCTGAACAGCACATAAGATCATGGCATAAAGGACCTCATTCAGCCGTGTGTAACAAAAGAACAGAGCATTTGTTTTGGACACGTCAGCCGCAGTTCCACCATAACCCTCTAGGAGAGTGCAAATATCCTGAAACGTGAACCCTGATGGGACTCTCATTCACTGACTAGAATTCAGCAAACTCTTTAGCACACTTTTCTGTTTGTGAGACACGAATGTCCTCCTCTTCGTAGTCATCAAAGTTGCTTGTGTCTCCTGGTCCTCTGCACTTGGGTAAGAACGGAGCTTCAACCTGACAGAGACGTTCGAGTTAACTAGCAATGCACAAATACACAATGTAATACTAACTTTACAGTTCCCTGAAGGCAAACGGGGGAGAAAAATCAAATTACCTTTCTCTCATATATGGCAATCCAGTCTGTTGTGGAGAACCACTTGTGATTTTTGATGTCATTAACGCCGTTTTTAAGATTTCCAAATCGCTTCGTCAAGTCCACCTGAAGCAGATTTCTCAGCAGATCCTTCAGGTCGGAGCTGAAGTGTGAGGGGAATCGTACCTACAGGAGCAAACATAGTGAGCACCTCTAAATGTCAAACTGGTGCAAAAAAAAAAAATAAATATAGTCAAGTTGATGTGACGTTCAACTCTTGCACCTTGCCAGACACAATCTTCTCATAGATCTGAATGGGCTGATCAGCAAAAAATGGAGGGTAACCAGCAGCCATTTCATAGATAAGGACTCCGAGTGCCCACCAGTCCACAGCTTTGTTGTAGCCCTGGAAAAGAAAGAAAAAAAAATAACTCATACAACTACTGTATATTTCAGACTGTAAGTCAAACTATTTTTCATAGTTGTGTCCGGTCCTGCGACTTGTACTCAAGTGCGTGCGACTTGCACCTAAAATCCCTGCTTCTTAATTGTGTTACCGCCGGTAATGTACCAAAAGTATTTGCCAACCGCCAAAAGAAACAAGAAGAAGTAGAAATGGAAGACAAAGAAGTAGTAGTCTTCACAACGAATGTGTGACATTTCGCTAGTTTAGCAAGGGGGCTTCCTTTCGCCACAACACGGATTTGCAGCACCAAAAGGCACAAGAACTGACCAGGATTCTACTTTTGGCCACAGAGCAACACAGAATTCTAGTTAAGGTAAGGCATTCTGTAACTGAAAAGGAAAACCTTTCCATATTTGCAAACGGAAATTTCATCCACCCGGAACTCCTTTCCCGCCATCAACATGGGGTGTTTGGAAATTTACTCGACACTAAGACCCCGCTGAGAGTGGGTGTGTTTGGAGAGGCAGAATGCTTTGATTCTGCAAATTGGAAGCGACTTATAGCTGAGACGCTAAACTTCAGAACTTGTTTGTTTTCACTTACCAAATAAAATATTCAATACAATTTACCTTGCTGAGGATGATCTCTGGAGCCAGGTACTCAGGAGTTCCACACAATGTCCAGGTTCTGCCTTTGACTCTTTTGGCAAAGCCAAAGTCTGTGACCTTAAGGTGGAACAACAGAAACACAATGGAGCCCACAGTGAGATTGCATGATGTTCTTGAACCACAATATCCATATATTCAGACGTGCTGTTGACAAAATGCCGTACCTGAATGTACCCATGTTGATCAATGAGGAGGTTTTCAGGCTTCAGGTCTCTGTAGATGAGGTCTAAGGAGTGGAGGTACTCAAAGGTGAGCACTATCTGCGCTGCATAAAATCGTGCATGGTTTTCACTGAAATAAGGAATGGCAGACAGTAGGGTGAGTCTCTTCTAATAATTGCATTCAACCCAATTGTTTACTTATAGTAAGTTTCATCGATTTTTTTTTTTTGCATTACTGACAGGACATACTGACTGTTATAGAAATGGAGGTAAATAACCTAATACAGGGGAATGTTCTGAAGTTACAGTGACGGTATACTGTATACAATTTTCACTCAAGTATATTATTGCTATGACAGAAAAAAAAATAGCAATAATGGCAAAGAGAAAAGATGTGATCATGACCATTTTACAAGAAACTGAACATTTTAGACAGAGGAAAGTCGAACAATGTCCTTGACACAAAAGATGGGTGACTATCGACACCATGCATCAGTATTTAGCCCATACCGGCCTTATTTCAAAGTATTGGGGGAATCGTGCAGGCTACCGATACCAGCCATCGACACCTAAGGCAAACAAATTTAATATTGATTAAGTCCTCCTTGGCAATAGTGGGCGCTACACTGAGGCCGTTTGACACATCGTGAATCTGCATATGTGCCATAACAAAATAAAGGTCTTTCTTCTCAATTATTTATGTATAATCATTTTATATATCAAAAGTACTCGTGGTATCGGTACTTTGTACTGGAATCGCTGCATATTTAAGATGGAATAATCATACTGATACTGGTGCGATAAAATATTGTATCTAACATCCCTCGTTGACACCAAGGCTAAAGAAAAAAAAAATCTGTAATCTCTTACTGCATGTTCATTACCACGTCGGTCACTCAAGGTTGAGTACACTTTTTTTACATTGCATTGTTCATCGTGGTTGACATCTTTTTACCTTTGTATGAACACTGAAGATTATTAAGTGAAATGCATTAACTTTTTATTCAAGTTTTGTAATCCACTTACCCATACATGTAATTAAAATTAAGGTTGATCATGCTTTTGCTTGTTTTTACTTGAAAAGTGGCCCAATTCTCATGAATGTTAAAATATGTTCTATGAGGTTCCAAACAGTAACTGGAACTCCATGACCACGTACCTGAACCTTCCAATGCGCCTGAGGTGTGAGAACATCTCTCCACCCGGCACATATTCCATGATCATGTAGAGGTTTGAGTTGTCCTGTTGACCGAAAGAGAGAAAACTTGAGACTGAAAATGTTTATTTTGTAGCATCAACAGTGGCACAGACAAGCAGGGTAAATAAATGCTTGCATGGAGAGGTCAGCACCCACCTTGAAAGCGTATTCCAATCTGACCAGGAAGGGGAAGGAGACTGCCTGTAGTATTCTCTTTTCATTTAGCGTGTGTTCTATCTGTTTCAATTTCACCACCTGCCAAACCAAGAGGCAACATCACGCATGCATCACAATTGAAACTACCATCAACAGTTACTTTTAGCTTTCATTTGAGTTATTCAAAGTCGAATTCAAGGACATTTTAAGTACTTTCAAATAATGTCTTTTAAGCTTGGCTACCAGGTATGGTACGTTTTACCAATAAAATATATGAATACTTGACTCAAAATGTTTACAATGGCCTCTCAGACACTATGGCGAACAAACTTTATTCGGCCAAAAATATTGTCCAAAAGTCAAAGAGAAGAAATGAACATGGGAAATGTTTAAGGGGTTGCAATTGACAAAAGTTACCTGGATAACCCCACTCGAAGTAATAATTTCTCATTCCGTGATGATCAATTCAGAAATGTTTGAAATTGTGACAAATCAAGCCGAAAATCTGTCTTGAAGAATCAGTGGACCTACTTTTTGTTTGTCCAAGACCTTCATGGCATAGAACTGGTTTGTTCCTTTATGCTTTACCAGCAATACTCGGCCGAACGAGCCAGTTCCCAGAGTCTTGAACCGATCAAAGTCGTCCAGGCACGTTGTGCTCTGCGGAAACATGCAGTTAGTGTAATGAGATAAAATGCTCCAATTCTAAGTAAGTTCGAGTCACGCATAAGCTGATGGGTACATACTTTTTTTTTTTTTAACACTCCAAATAAAATTATGCAATCTGCTACAATTCAGTTACGGTGAAATTTGCACAACAGGAAGTAGATGTGCACTATCGCTCAAGGTCTCTTCAAAGATATGATGATGCAAGAGAAATGTAAATCTGATTAAGTTATATCTTACCTGTGGTGGACACTCCCATTTTCTTAAAAAATCTTCTTTGGCTTTAGCTAAGAACTCTTTCACTACAAAAAGACAGCACAAAATAAATGGTGTACATTAAGCACCCACACGCTGTCAGTCAATATCAAACAACATTTAGGGTAAAGTGCAGTTTAAGGTCAGACACGTTTCAGGTACTGAGGAGGCACGACTACTTGACAAAACGGGGGAGGGGGGGGGGGGGGGGACGACTCCTGAACAAAACCACATAGCAGCTCAGCAGGAAATGTAAGTGATGCAAATAGCTTTGGTAGGCTTGACAAGACTGGCCAAATTTAAAGTGAAGCAGTTCTGCATCTCTTTGGGAAAGAATTGAGAGTTAATAATAATATAACAATGGGCAGGCTGGGACAAAGAGACAAAATGCAGACCGCAACAGAGACCACAGCACAGGCATTTGAAAGAAAGGTTATGGAAGGTCAAATCAGACATGAGAAATCGGGAGTCACAGAGTAACTGAAGCGCTGCCAATCAAGAGTGTAACACACTACATCTGCTCTACAGGGTTAAGTTGAACCAAGCATCCACTCTGTGACTGAGGATGTCTCAGAGAAGGGTGAGCATACCAAAGGTCTCTACAAGATCGCCAAGTAGTTTTCGGGAACATTGAGCCACATGGATGGAAGTAATGAGGAAGAAAAAGAGAAGGAGAAACATTCATGAAGTGTCTGAAACAACAACATTTGTGATTCAAGTGGCTTCAATGTAACACAAAACAGAACGAGAAAAGACAGCATACACAGTACATCGTCTAACACCTGCCAAGACCGGAAAAGACATTTTTTCTCTCTCAGACCTGTGGGAACATTCATTACAAAATGTAGTCCACAGAAAATTTTATGTAATGTGAGAACAATTATTGCTTCATTGTTTCCACATTACAACAGTCGAACATTTCAGACAACAGGGTGTTTTATAGGTTGGATTAGGTCAGGCTTTTATCAGATTATAGTCGGGGGAAGAAAAAAAAAACTAAGAACGAAAAAAAAAAACCAACCTTCAAAACATCACATACAAGGAAGACAGCAGACATTTAAAACACATTTATAGGTCCAAAACAAACAAAAAAAGCACACAAAATTGACATTAAAACAGTTGACATGAACACAACGAACGTACCACGATGTGGACTAGACCTCAGGTTGTACACACTGAAATGTGACCCATAATATTGCTCTATAAAGATTTACAAAACTTTTGAAAAGAAAGTTTGTTCATTTTATTTTAAGCTGATTACTTGCATCACAGTTTCACTTTCCGCAAGGGGTGGGACATGATGTCGATATGGCAATATATTGCAACATTATCTCTCACACAATTAAAAGAATTATCCAACATCAAAATTGCCACTGACGCAAATACGCAAAATCTGTGTTAATTGACAACCATTGAAATGTATCGGCAGTTTTTTATTTGCCGATAAACCGCCAATATGCAGTTTCCACAGAAAACGGGGGATGATGTTTTCAAAATCAAATTTCCTTCTCACAAAAGCAAGAAAGCTGATCCAGCTCACATCTTGAAATGTTGCAAAGGATTCATCTGACGTGCGAGCTGCGGAGCACTTACTCAACTTATCCCACACGATGGTGAACTCAGAGATGTGCGGCACCTCACTTTCGTGTCCTCTCTGCTCTTGGCTACTTTTACGACATCTGTGAAAAAAGCGGCTGGCGAACGAGTGATCCTTTTCATGGGCCATCAGGAGATTATTTCTTTTTTCTAAGCGTAATAGTATAAGAGACGCACAGGCAAAAAATACACTTTCCAGACAGCGGACTAGATGAGAAATAGCAACTTCCTGTATTAAGTCAAGTTCTCTGCAACACTTGGCTAACCACATAATGTTAAGCTTCCTGTTAAAGCACTCCTCTTTAGTTTCATTGACCATCCCTATGCATGTTTGGGTTTTTTTGTGTGACACTGTGTCCTCTGCACTGAATTTGAATTGAATTGAATACAACTTTATTGTCAAATGTGCTGTACGTATGTGTAACATACAGCACAGCACTTGCAATGCACATTCTGATATAAATTGTTCAAATCACGATTATGGTACAACGGCAATTAATCGTTCAGCCCTACTTCAGCCTTGGGACAACATGCATGGATGGACTTTCTGATGTGTTTCTACCAACATTATCCCTTTGAGACACAACAATTCAAAAAACATACAAATTGTAGAGTAGTGATAGGAAAATGAAGCTTCAAGATGCTTCATTAACCAGTTGTATTTTTTGAGCCCGGTCGACCAGGGGTCCCCAACCACCAGTCCGCGGACCGGTATCGGACCGTGGCCCATTTGGTATTGGGCCGCACAGAGACAGGCCAAGATTTTTTCTTGTTTGTTTTTGTTTCTGATAGGCGCCAGTGAAAAACACCACCGTAACTAAAAAGAAAATGTTTATAAACATGACACTTGATCACTCAGAAAAACACTTGTTTTTAGAGAGCCTGTCCTTGAGCCACATCCTTACAGACAACTCCCATATTGTGGGCCTCAATCTTAACATAAACATACTCAGATGGAGTGTGTTGTTTGCATAACAGCATCATTATACCATTACACACAACAGCCACAGCCACCAAACAGGAACTACTGGTGTTTTCAATGAGAAGCAAGCAAAACTTGCATGCATTACTGCCAGTCAGAAAGCAGGTCAAGATCAGTACTCAGTATAAGAAAATAGCCGATAGCCCTTTACCAACTGTTTACTTATTAGTGGAAGGCACTTACAGGTGCAACTATTCCAAACATATTTTATAACAGAATTGTGAACCACAAAAATGAGCGATGGCAGGAAACAAAACAATACATTTTCACATTTTGTTCACTTGTTCAATGCAGGTTCAGCCTTACCAGTGGGGGTGTTCCGATCACAATTTTAAGATGACGATACCAATACTGATAATCCGTGAGTGTGATCGGTTGATACTGATATTTGATTATGTCAATTTGGGATAAAATGTTCAATTTTAGAGTTATAACTACAGATTTTTTTAAAGAATCGATTAATTGGTTGATTTTTATTTCATTTAATTGATGTATCAGTTCGTTCTCTTTCTTCTTAAAAAAAGGTATTGTTTCAAATAGACATTGCAAAAAATGTACAAACAAATTATGATTCCGTTACTATATTGGTCTGTAAGATGTCAGGAAGTGGGGAAAATGTTATTTGCCCCAAGTAAAAGCAGCTGTTTGCAAATGTCCTACTCATGTTTGCATGGAAACATGTATTCCAATTAGAATGAAAGCAAATCACCAATCACGCACTTTTTTCCCCCCACAAATATCGATCGATAATTATCAGCCACCGATCAATCGGAGCATCACTACCGGTACTTACTAAGCATTCATGAACTTTCAATCTACTTCAGGTATTATGTTATCTTGTAATAAAGGATATAAGGAAAATAACATTTGAAATAAACAGGCATCAAACAAGGTGACTTAATTTTTTTGCTAACCATGTACAGGCAGGTCTCATTGCATAGTGGGAGTGTAATTCAGTGCTTCTCATCCACATTAGTTTTGTGAAAGATTTTCAGGCTTTCTGTGGGAAATCACCCAATTTCACTTGATTAGAAAATTAAAGCATGGCAGCCATAAAAACAGCATATTTTCAATTCCTGCTACTGTCACAGTTTTGGGTTCACCTAAACAGACCCCAGGGAGTGGCAGTTGCATGGTTACCCCATCCGCCTAACAGTCCTGAGATTGGGAGTTCAAATCTGGGTTTCAGCCTTCCTGTTTGGAGTTTGTGTGTTCTTCCTACACTTGTGTGAGGTTTCTCCGGCTTATGCCCTTTTTTCTTTTTTGCCCTTTCTGAACATAGAAACAATCCACATGCACATAATGCCTCCGTCAACATGATTGACAGGTGTTTGTTCCGCCTACTTGACGAACTTGTGCTGATAGACTGAATCTTGTCAGAAGCACACACGGGCAGGGTCTGGTCAGTGACGGACTTGTAGTATGATATCTCGCCTGGTCCAAGATACTGAACAATATTTATTGAATAGTCTGACAGCGCGACCGTCGTAAACGACAAAGAAATCATGCCGTTTGAGAGGGCCATTAGTCAGCCAGCACAGGCTCCATTTCACCCACAACTCAAGTGAAAACAGGCAGTGCAGAAAATGGATGGATGGATAAACATGCCCAGATTTCACATATATAGTATGTAAATTGAGGCAAGAACATTATTATTATTTCAGTATATTGATGGGTCGTGTGGTCCTAGGCTGACCCCTAAGACCGTATGAGTAGAGCATGGGCCTTTCCTCAAACTCTGGTCCTCCTTTATGTGAAGGGAGCTACGGTGAATTTAAAATGAAGGTGAATATTTTGTTTTGATATTTATCATTGTCATATTGTTTTTATTGTATTTTCTATACAATGCTTGGTACAGCTGCAGTGGTTGTCAAAGCACTATATAAATAAAGCTGCGTTGAGTAAAAATAGCTCACTAGGGATCAGACATCTTGATGTCCTAATAAGGTTGTAAAAGTCATCATTTGAAAACATTTGTAAAGATTTTTAGAAATACAGGGTTACATATTCATATGTGTGTTTTTTCTTTTGTAAAACAGTAGAAATGACATGTAACAAACTGGTTTCCATTAGCATTGCTCAGTACCCAAGAAGAGTAGTACTTCGTTTTGAAAAGGTTGGCGACCCCTGGCATAGTGTTCGTGACATTGTAAAGTGCAAATTGGCAAGTCCTGACTCAATAAAGGTTGGGAAACATGCAATTGAGCTACATTTGTAGTGGCGAACACTCAAAATTGTATTATTGCGGTAACAAAGTAGCTGTACATTACTCATTGAATGCACCGATGCACAAACAACGAAAAACATGATCATAAGTAGAAGAATTACGCACTATTTGTGTATTAGTACAGCATAAACACCCGACTGGACTATCTACTGACAGAACATGCCAATGCCCTGCCAAAAAACGATACTCAGTTCTGGTCTGCTCTGTAATGATAAGAGCAGTGCAGCATCAGCTAACAAAGCTGCTCATCGCACACATTACAGTACAGTACAGTAGGCGCTGTCACGCTGAAAAACGCCGAAACAACATCTAACAATAGGGGCGGTGTTAAGTGGACGATGCTTACCGCTTTCTTGTTCATTGCCTTTCTTGGCTGTAGCTGCGTTCCCCATCGCGGGCAGACCGGGCGATGCACAGCTGGCTACGAGCGACGATGGACGCGGTGACGGTGTGGCTAGCTAGAGAGCGAGCGAGCGGCTCCTCCTCCTCCGTTAGCTAGCTAACAGATTTCAACGAGCTCGGCGAGCCGCAACATCAATTTCCCCTCGTTGTCAACAGAGGACCGATATGCTCTGCAAAGGGCAGTCGTCTTAATAGACAAAATTTCTGCTCGCATTCAAGTAGAACTACGCTGGAATAAAAAACATGATCCAGGTTTTTACCCTGCCTGCTGTCGTTGTATGCTGCGTTCAGGCTGTGTGGGAATAGCCTGTGATAACCAATATGATGGGTGAAAAGCTGCCTTCATATTAGTCGAATATCGCACTTTTCAAATCGTTTCCTCCATGCAGCCGTTCGTTTAACATGTGGCAACTTTGTGAAAGATATATTGACTAAATTAGCACCATTGCCATGCAATTTATTTTTGTAGCTCAGTCACTTCGCATCATTTACACATCATGTAGTACAGTATTAGTAGACTAATATGCACACTTTGTATGCTATTGTTTGAGGAGCCCCTACAGTTTGTACACTACTTAAATGCACATTTTACCAGATATAAATTCCTTATATGTTTTAACATCCTTGGCCAATAAATATGATTCTGACTGATAGTAAACAGAATTATGCACAGCAATGGCAAACCAGGCACTGTACTGTACTGTACTGTGAAACCCATCCATCCGTCCATCCATCCATCTATCCATCCCTGGAGACTGGAGTTTGTCATACTTTGGAGAGTCAGAGTACACCCTGGACTGGTTGACAGTCAGTTGCATGGCACAATAGACAAACAAACATTCACAGTTAAACCACACTCACACCTCTGGTGTATTCAGTAACGAGGCTGATACATGTGTTTCATGTTCTGTATTATGAACCGGGAGCTGCATACATATCTAACGAAAGAGGGAACCATAACTATTCTGGCACATTCCCAAGAATGCACAGTAGACATTATAACAAGGTACAGAAACTGTGAGTCCAAATAGAATACAGATAATCACAGTGGGCAATCCACCACCTTACCTCCCCTTAGTTTAAAGCTAAATTCCACAGTGCATTAACTGTAATTTCAATTGGCATAAACATCAACTAAAAATACCACATTGACATTACCATACCATCATACTGCATAACCATTTTTTTCAATAATAAACTCAATTGGAAGATCTCCCTAAATTACAATATCACAATCAATCCTTGCAATGTGAAGGGCATTGTGTTGTATGTCCTAAGCGTTTCAAGGTTACTGTCTCTGGGGCAAGCGGCCCAGGCAAGTCCAGCAAAAAAAGTGGTGGTGCAGGCACTGTGGACTCCGGTTCACCAAGGTCTCTCTCCTGCTCAGATGACTGAGTCACACCTACAGGGCACAGTTGATTTCCACGGCCCCTGTGTACCTGGTCAGTCGTCTTACCCGCGCACTGTATGACATCGGTCCAGTCTGTATTACTACCCTGGGGATCCATTTGTATAATTCTATTGTGATACGGTATTGCAGACAATAAGTGCTAAAAAGTACCCACTGTACCAAATGCTTGTTAATAATCTGTTATAAAAGTTATTCTTTGTGGTTCTGAGAAATTGGGTGTAATGTTTATTATTATTCTTATTTTAATCAGAAAACTGACAAACATTACTTTTTGCAAAGTGAATATAGCATGGGATTATATCTGCCTGTTACATCATCTTTCTGGTAATATATAGAGAAGAGGGGAGCAAACGTTTGAGCTCAAGGGCCACCTTTAATTTGTAAACAGACACAATGGTCCAGCTGGCCATATGAGATGAAACATTTTTCAGGTAAAATGTGTATGTAAAACACCTTATTTTATAAGAAAACAATTAATTGAATGCTTTAATTATACATCAGTATTTAATAAAATCAATAAAAAGAACATTGAATGTATATATACTGTATGTATTTTATCACAAGTAAATTAAACAATTTAATCAGATAATGAATTTTAAAAATACTTATAATACTTATAATTTTATAAAATAAATAAGTACATTTTGACTAACAATTTTGGGCAAGGGATGCTAAATAAATTCATCAAATATTTCACTACAGTTAATAATGCAAATGCTTAAACATTTCAAGTCAGTGTAACATTTCGCACAGTTCGAACATTTAATTGAACGATTCTTTCATATCCTATTATAGCACGGGTGTCAAACTCATTTTTGTCGCGGGCCACTTTGGAGTTACGTCTTCCCTCGGAGGGCCATTACGACAGAAGAAATGTTTAATCATCACATCGTATTATTACACACACACACACACACACACACACACACACACACACACACACACAAAGACGGATTACTAGTTTTGAAATCAGTCAACTATTTGTTGTTTCTTAAATTATTGTTCAAGTGTGTGTAAACCAGATGATAAAATTATTTCGGTACAGATTCAAGCAAGTATCATGGAAGTTGACACGTAATTTGCTTTTGCGGGCCACATAAAATGATGTCGCGGGCTGGATCTGGCCACCGGGCCTTGACTTTGACACGTCTTATTATAGCGTTAACACTGTACACTGAAAAAAAAATCCTTTGTAGATTACTTCATTTTAACAAATGCATCGGTTGAACATGATTAAACTGTGTTAAGCTGATGTAATTTTCCTGTGTTTTTTTCCCCTCACAAATAAACAAAGGATAAGTGTTATTTTAATACAATTTAATCACGTGCAACCAAAAATGTATTACTTTTTTTTCGGTATACCTCTAGAGGTCCTCTTACTACATTTGGATAATCACTACTCGATAGAATACAGCCATTCCACAATTTGTACGCAGACGACTGAAAGGGCCTATCACCTTGACTTTAGAATTTCCTGTCGGGGACATTAAGTAAAGGTAGTTACTTCAGTAAACTAACAGCACACTAAAAGTACACCGCCTCCACTGTAGCTTGCCCACCGAGAACCCCATCGGAGACTCTAAACAGCATTAGTAATACAATTATTACTACTAATAATTGTAATTAATAACAAATACATATGCTTGGCGTGCGGGGTAGTGTCACAATATCAATTTAAATGGACCTAACGATAGCTGGAGATATACGATGTATTAAGATGTGAATGACAGGTCAATGACCTCTGAGTAGGACGCGCCCATGACAGCAGAGTTGATTTTAGCACCATGGTCAGCGACACTGTTGCTAGGTAGCTTCCAGTGTTTGCATTTAGCAAGAGCAATGAGGAAGAGCCACGATGCCACTTCCCATATTCAAACAGATTCTTCGAGTAAATTGTAACTTTGAAAAGACTCTTGTGTTTTCTCCGAGTTATTGTTAAACTATTAGACACGTTTTGTGCTAACCGGGAAAATCTAATTTGTGATTTCCAAACTTCAGGTAGCTTCACCCCCGTTCGCACCGTAAATGGTTTTGCCCATGGATTCGCTCCAGCGCTGATCGCGCACCACCGGACTTCAAGACACAGATTTCCCCCCACCCCCGTGTGCATCTCAACTAGTTTTTGTGTTTTTCTGCACAACATATACACTGATGTGTTCTTGAAAATAGTCTCTGTATTGGGCGGTTTGTCTGCGCCTGCGCTGGGACGCAACCAAGCTAGGAGCTGCGCTACCAGTGACTGGAATTAATAAGGTAACGAGCTACTTCGCCCCTCAATCATTCCTTAAGAATATAATAAAATTAAGCGAATTGTTCACCCTCATTGTCTTTACTGCATCATCAGATAGACGCGCAGCATTTATTCGCGAAATTTATTGTTGTGTCGTTGCAAAATGAAAACAGTGACGCTTCATTTTTAGCGTACCAGCTATGCTGTTCGATAGCAGCACTGCCTGGTTGTTTCTTACAACGAGAGCCCCCAACCGGACCTGCACCAGTCAAAGAGCTTGATGGCTATAAGAACGCTAGCGACTACAATAATCTATTCCTCAGTACACCTGCTTAATTTGTATGACATTGGCATTTGGACAGACGCGGATTGCCCGTGGATAGAAGGCTACAGTGACCAAACTCAAATAATAAAACGCCCAATAATAATTCTGAAAGACTTTAAAAGGGCATGGCCCTCAGTAGTTGCTGTGCAAACACAATCCTCATCACTGTTTTCGTTAGCTTAGCCTCTATCTTGCTTGGCGAGGACCCTTAAAGTGACCTGCAAGATTATCAGGATGCTCAGTCCCTTATATTTTTATTCAAAATATTCTGGCACATTCTAAAGCAGGCGTAGTAGACGCTATAACACACAGGATACAGTGTGCGTAGGAAACATACAATGTGCATGTCCACAGGAACAGTCTGACATAGAATCTCTGGATAGCATTATATATTTTTTTCTCATGTAGCCTCTAGATGAGGGGTAGGGAACTCCAGTTCCTCGAGAGCCATATGCTACCTGTTTTAGATCTCTCTCTACTTCAACATACCTGATTCAAATGATCAGCAAGCTCTATAGAGGCCTGAAACGATCAATCAAGTGAGTTGGGAGTAGGGAGGAATCGAAAACAGGCACAATATGGCTCTTGAGGAACCGAGTTCCCTACCCCTGCTCTAAATTATATGTGCCGTATTCCTCATGCTCCCAGGACCATTTATTTACTCAACTGGTAAAAGTGTCTATTGGGGGTAAGGCATTTCCACAGATAATGTTTTGATAGTGTAAGTACGGAGACGAGAGTTTTACAATACGAGACTTATGGTGCCATCAAGCTGTTGCAGGTGTGCATCCACTGTAATGTACGAAAATCTTTGTAATATTGTGCTTACAGGATACATTCTGATGGAATTTGCAATTATATCTGAATGTTGAAAATACCATCATTTAAGACAGGATTTGCCTATTTATGTCATGGTCTGGACTGCATTGTTCACCTCATTACATTTTTAGAATTATGTAATATGCTTTAAGGCTTCAAAATAGTCTGTAGTGGGGTTAATCTTAGTGGCAGGCTTGTGTTTATTCATAATTCAGTTAACATTTTAGTTGTTTTGTTTATTGTCTTTTCTGTACATATACGGAATGTTGGTGTGAAACTGCTTCACTATTTAAATTTACTGTACGATGAAAATAATTTGAATCACGTCCATATTTCCAGTGGACGGTATTAGCTAAGCATTCAGGTGTCTGTTGGAGTATTTCGGTGTGGTGTGGGCTGGGATCTCCCACACTTGTTTCTCCTTGTTTGTGTAAGAAGGCGCAAAGCAAGTACACGACATTGGTTTTCTCTTCTTACAAAATAACTCAAGAACTCACCATATTGTTTGAGATGATCTGATTTGAGGTGATCAAACACTTATTGTAACCATTTTAAGACCGTTTTTCCCCCCTTCCTGCATCTGCTGGAACTTTGTTTTTAGCATACATGGATTATTCACCGTGAAAGCAAAAAAAAAAAAAAAAGGTGAAAAATGGACATGTCTTTAAAAGAAAGAAAATGTCATGGCTGTTAACCTTTAACCGGATCTATTCTGTACAATGTGTTAAGCCCTTGTTGCTCCCCAAAGGGAACTGGTTAAGTGGTTTAAAGCTGTTTAATCCCACTTATTAACAAACAAGCAACAGCAGTATTAACACATTTGCAATACTGTAGTAATAAACATATTTATACAATTAATATTACTCATTTGTATTTGAGCGAAACTATTTTCTTTGCATTGCCTCAATCAAGCATGTGCAATAAAATTAAATGTTTTAATTAAGTTGTTAAATCTGTTCCATGCTGATGGTTGAACTCTGATTAGTTTGGATGGAAAAAAAAAAAGAAAATAATGGAAATAAAATAATTTGCTCCACAATCAAACTGCGGCCAATGTAAAACCTTTACTTTAATTAGTAAAATCGGTTATGATACAGTACTAGGTAAACCCTTTGTAACAACGTTTCTAGTGATGCTAGACAAAAGTATTGGAACAGTCTTAACACTCCTTGTTGATGCTGGTTCTTCTTTTGGAATAAGTGCTGGAAAAAAACCACAGAAAAATAGTCAAAACATGCGCAGAGTTAATCCTTTAGTGAGGTTTACTATGTCTTATTTCCCATGAAATATGTAGGCAAATTCCAAGGCCTTTAGAGGTTTTAGTCAATTCTCTACCGGTACCTTTTGAATAGCTATTGCCCCCCCCCCACACACACACACTGATCCAGTGAAAGAGGGGAATATCAGGGAATGTTATCAGAATAACACAAAGCTAAATGTTTTTTCCCCCCAAGCTTCTTTTTTGTTTCTCTTGTTAGAAACTCACTGCTAAGATCGAATTTCATGTGAGTCGAGCAAAACATAAAACAAACCCCTCGGGGATGTCCTTCTCATGTAGACTATGACACTGCTGACAGAGGTGACTGCTTCAGTTCGACTTTTTCTTTGTAACACTTTCTGTAGAGCTTCTTGTAATGCGTTTATTGTGGAGCTGCCTCTGTTCGAAAGATTTGCCACAGCCATATGATGATGTCTTTGAACATATCTTAACAGGCTCCGTTTAAGCCTCTGTCGTGCAGACACACATACACGCATGTATTTTCCTAAAGAAGAAAGAAGAAACATTGAAATGTTTAGATTACGTGCGTGTATATGATAGATAGGTAGACAGTTGGATGTGCAGCAATATACAATGGGATTGTGTTTACATCTCGTGCAAAGCAGACATCTCAGCATTACAACATCCTGTAAGACAAACATTTATTTGTAATGGATATGTCATGGCCTGTGTGAGAGAGATGCTTATGGCAGCAGGGGGAGATAGCTCTCAACAATAAAGCATCTGTGTTGAGGCTGAGGATGTGCAGGAGCTCAGGATCCATAAGGCCTCTTTCATTACACTATTTTTTGTGACCCTTTATCGCCCTCTCTTGTTTAAATTGAGTTGTTGCATCATCTTCGGCTCTCGTAGTATAAACAGTAGTAGTGGTTTAATGTTGAAATTCTTACGACTGGACGTACTGTGATATTGCACAGCTTTCCTTTGCAATACCACAATATTAATCTTCCACCACTTCATTATAACCCTTATCTGACTCTGAAGGAAAAAAACAACAAGATGACCATAACTGTGTCACTTGTTAAAGCAGATTGTGGGAGCTCCAAAATATTATACTGTAGCCAAAAGGAGGCAACGTTTTGTTGAGATTCACAATTTCTTTCGCATGTAAATTTATATAATACACCATACTCCTACGCAAGCACAACAAATTGCCAGATTACCATATTTTCCCATTTGATGTGGTACATTTGAATAGTTCCCATGTGAATTACATCCGCAAATGAGACTTGAAATTATAAATATGGAAGTGTGGGCTGGTTGCTGGAATGTGGCCTGTGCCCTATCAGAGTGATGCGTTGGTTCCGTGAGCGTGGCATCAAACCCGAACTTGCTTTGGGACGCGGCAGAGTTCTAAGGCCTATCCACTGTGTTATCTCTCACCCATCCATCCATTTTCTGTAACACTGGCTCTCATAAGGTTCATGAGTGAGCTGGAGGCTATCAAGCTGACTTTGGGTATGAGGTACTCTGGATTGGTCAACAGTCAAAAGCAAGTGTAGATCAACAACCACTGACACATTCTGTGACGTGAAAAATTTAGAGGCTTATTGAAAAAAAGCACGTCTGTTTATAAGCTGCTACTGAGTGAAACTTACTCCCATCACCTTCAGAAATAGGCCTATATTCGATTTAAGTTCCAACTAATGAAATAGTTACTTGATAATCAGAATCAACACTAATAACATGACTTGCTCGTGCTGTCCCTCGCTAGCATCTTACTTTGTGAATGTTTTTGTGTTTGTTTGTCCAACTGTTTGTCTGTTGTGACTGAAATGTACATTTTAGCCTAATAGTACAGTACTTTTGATAAATGTATTGTTAATGTTATGTACTACAAATACAAAGTACTGTATGCAATTTGAGCTAAATAGTGCTTAGAGTAAATGTATAATTATTGATATCTATCCATCCATCCATCCATCCATTTTCCGAACCGCTTGATCCTCACGAGGGTCGCGGGGGGTGCCGGAGCCTATCCCAGCAGTCTTCGGGCAGTAGGCGGGGGACACCCTGAATCAGTTGCCAGCCAATCGCAGGGCACACAGAGACGAACAACCATCCACGCCCACACTCACACCTAGGGACAATTTTAGAGTGAGCAATCAGCCTGCCATGCATGTTTTTGGAATGTGGGAGGAAACCGGAGCACCCGGAGAAAACCCACGCAGGCCCGGGGAGAACATGCAAACTCCACACAGGGAGGCCGGAGCTGGAATCGAACCCGGTATCTCTGCACTGTGAAGCCGACGTGCTAACCACTGGACTACCGGGCCACCCTATTGATATCTATTATATTCTTATTCTTTTAGGGTTACAATTACCATCAGTCGAGGGACTGCAGAAAAATAGCCGTCTGGCTAACTTTGGCATATTTACTTATTTGTTTATTTATATGTACTGTTCCTGATTAAACAAACAAAAAAAATAGAATAAATGTGGGAGGGAGTCAGTGTACCCAGACAAAAAACAATGAAGCACGGAGAAAACATGCAAACTCCACATGGGAAGGCCGTAGCTGAGAGTAACATTGCTCCACTACCCTAATGGTGGCCATAATGTAATACAAAGCAGGTGTGGTAACTGCCATACACAACAAACTTCCTTACACTCCAGCACCATCTGCTGGATCTTGACACCAACAGAAGAAAAGGTGGAAGTCCTCGACCATGATCTCAATTGAATGTATTCTGCCCAGACTCCTGTGCGACCCCTCTACAAACTTTGATCTCACAGTGATCAAAATATGAGTCCACATATAAGTACAATCGCTATAACCTCAACTGACAACTGAGCATTCAGCCAGGGATGGTGCCACACTGGGGCTATGGGGGGGGGGGGGGGCTTCAACACCATCAGAAATATGTGCAGCCCCAGTTAAAACCCTCCAGCATTGCATATAATATTCTAAAAAGAAAGAATCAATAATATGATGCCGTTGCTCTCCGAGTATGGCAATTTTGTGCTTTTTCGCAGAAGGCCAAAAGAGAAGTGTGTGATTTATGTTTGATTCTTTAGGTCTTTGTTGTATCACGTGGTAGTCATATAAGGCCGGTTCCTAAGGGGGTTTATGTGGCACCAAGGTCCGGTTGTTCTCTTGAGTCAATGTTCCTCCCCTGCTGACAGTACAGGATAGTGCTGGGAGGTGGGCGGGTGTTCTTGTCAACAGCACAGCTTGCATCACTTCATCACTCGGACTGTTGTTGTTTCGCCCTCTGCTAAACTCATTTCAGCCTCTGTCTTCCCGAAATCGATGCCCCACTCGGTCAAAAAGACCAAGAAAAAAACATAAAACTCTAATGAGTGATGGAATAATGCACTTTGATTGTTTCCCTATTTTAATTTGTTCCGTGAGTGCACGTTGAATCAATGGGGGCAGTGTGTGAGTGTGTGTGCGTATTCTTTAATGTGTGTAAATGGTTTCGAATTGTTTGGCTATGGACAGGAAAACAGTTGCAAGAGGAGCATTCTAACCGCTAGAGAGCACTGTTGGTCTCTGTATGAAACTTAGCACAAGGACAATATTTTTTTTGTAAAAGGAGCTCATCTATTCTGTGCTATGTAAAACCTATGAGCTCATTTGTTATAATTTGATGACAATGTTTTATACGTTCAAATTTGTTCAGAAAATTGATCGGGTTGGTGTATAATTCAGCCATTGCACAACAAACTTAGTGATTCACATGATCATACATGACTCGATTGATTTCGTGGTATAGTTATCTAAACATAAATATGATTAGGTCATGACATTTATTCATGTTATCAGGCCTTTGTGAGCAGGAATGCGTTGTGTGTTTTCTTATTTTGTTTTTCATTTCATCTGAATCATTAAGGAAGACAAGGGTTGGGACATTTTTGCTTGAGAATCAGTGTTCTGAATAATCGCGAACTTGAAATCCAACAGCCATCAGCAGTTGTGCTCTGATAAAAAAACAAAACAAAACAAAACAAAACAAAACAATACATTAAAAGTATCATTAAATTGAACCGCTTTCCTTAATTTTATAGTTTGTATGCGTTTACCTTTTGACACAACCCATTTTACACATTATCAATTAACCACTGTGAAACACTACATAAAAATTATATACAAGTTTATTCCAGTTGGCACCTGCGGACAGTTTGGGAACCCGTGTGTGCTTGTCTTTGGAAATGGGATCATTTGGACAGAGAGGATGAGCACAAGTCACAATGTTTTCTGAGCCAGCGGAATAATTAAGTGAGAGAACATCTCAACAATGGTTGATAACCGAGGGGAAAAAAAAGAATGGCTTGTCAGCCCACTCGCAGGCCATTGCCAAAGAATAACAGAATTTGGCATGCCGACTGGTGTTAATTCTTCACATTGTTCATTGCCTGAAGTGTCCATTTTACAAACTACTGTGAAAGTGCCATCTGCTTGAATGAGATGACCTCTCAGCCATACAGTGAAATCCAACTGGCACAAGCATGAAGACAGAAATTTGCACGAGGGCTTTACCAAATACCATTTAGTCGAGTAGTCGTCACACAGCTTTAGATGGCTTTATTTCCGCAGTAATAGAATGAAGATTTGATCATAGTTTTCATGAAAACCAAATTAAATATACAGTATTGGAATTAAAGGTGCGATATGAACATATTTGAAAATATACTGGAATGAGTTGATAAACCTATATGGCAATAAAAGCGACTATATGAGAGTTGATGAAACTCATGACTTCTGAACATGGAAATATACAGTCATCAGAAAAAAAGAATGTGAACCCTTGCGGATTATCTAGATTTCTGCATAAAGTGGTAATCAAGTGTGATTACATTTTTCTTCATTATCACACAAAAACATGTTTTTTTTGTTTTGTTTTGTTTTGTTGTCAATGACAGCAGTGCATCCAGAGCCTGAGGTAGAAAAGCAGTTCAAAACCACGATGGGGCCTCCACAATTCTTCACAGGTGGGTTTTGATCGTGGTGTGCTGTCTTTTCCCGACACATATTTTCTGTTCCCTCCAGACAACTCAACTTTAGGTTTTAACTGTCCAAACATTTCTTTGACAGTAGCGCCGTGGAACATCCACTCGCTTTATTGCAAACTTCAAACCTGTCGTAATATTTTTTGGACAGCAGTGGCTTTCTCAGTGCCGTCCTACGACATCCATTTTTATTTCACAGATTTATCAACATATTAACTGGAAATGTGCATCCGAAATGAGGATTTTTTTTTTTCACCTCTGTGAGGATTGCGCACTATGCTCGAGCCACAAAGAGGGAGAGTGGCTTCTGTGCTGAACTTTCTCCATTTATGGATAAATCTTTTGAGAGGCTGTGAAATGATGCTGCTCTTTAACTTCAAATGATTATTCTGTGTATCGTGGCAATCCTTAACAGTTCGTCCACTTGTACCGCAGCTGTAAAATATACTTTTTCCCCCTTCTTTCCTACATGCATTCCTATCCATCTTTGTGTGCACCCCCGTTTTGTCTTTTCCACATAGGGCTGTAAATCAGCTGGCCTATGTGTAGATTTCCAAGTGCCCCCCCCTCATCCTTTCACCATTCCCACCACCCCCTCCATTAGTCTTCCCCATCACTTCTACCTTCTGACAACTCCCACTCAAACCGGTGCTGCTTTTCATCCTGCTGGAAGGCACCTCGAAGATGCTCAGATGATCCGCGGACTGGTTCTCAACCATACTTTCTACGCAGCCCAGGACCGTGACAACTATCTGGTGTGAGAGTGTCCTCGGAGGGTACAGTGAGTACCCTGAGGGGCCTGCCTGCCTTGTTTGGCAGAAAGCTTGGTATCCCCCCTCACATCTCCAGCACCGGAGATGCCCTCGCCTCCCAATGATGGAGGTGAGTTGAATATTACAGACTGACAGATTTTTGCACCGAAACATGCACACATACAACTGCTGTTCTCTGATGCATTAAACCAAAGCCACATAAAAGATATGCATTTCATTTTGATTCAAAAGATTTCACACTCATCTAACCATTCCCAGTCCTACTGTTCTGTGAAAAAATCTCTTGTTTTTATCTGACTTATTTAATTAATTCCTCCTCCCCATCGTGCAACACACATACTGGATGTTAGATCACACTAGAATTCCCTGCAGAAATGAGGCACCCTTCCCACTTTTCTGTGCAAGCTGTGACAACATCAAGTCGGCTTGTTCTGATGTGTCCTGTCGCTACCTCTAGAGGATCGAGGCGCATCCCCCGTGAACTTGCCATCTGTGGGCTCCTACCAGGGCCATGGCAAGAGGAAGGTGCACACCAAAAAGAAGAAGGGCATCATCAGCGCCAATGTTGCTGGCACCAAATACGAAATTGGTATGGAGTTACACTGATTTCTAACAGAATGAGCTTCGAAGTAGCAGAATTTGTGTTTGATTTCAGGCACAACTGAAGCAGCTCAACCTTATATATATAGAAGACTTTAAAAAAACTTCAGGTGTTTGCTATACATAAAGTAAAAATCAGACATAAAAAAACGCAAAGATAGTTAGAATAATAAATAACATAAATACAACAAAATGTTTAAACAATTTAGAGTCATTAAAACAGTCAATCAAAAAGCATCCCAGGATATTGGGAAGCGAGCGGGGGCCTATTTTTGTAGAAAGACACCCATGTGCTCAGCGAAAAAATGGGCGCAATTTAATCTCCATGCCATGCCAGAGCAAGTCAAGTTTTGGTTTGGGGTTTGGACACACGGTGCTAGGTGCACGGCGGTCTCCAATTGCCCATATCTCATGCACGGCCAACTATATCATCCGCAAGGGGAGCTCTTGCAGTTCACCTGTTTAAGCGCATTTGTGTAGCCAAGGAAAATATCGAAACAAGAAAACTCAAGCCATGCCCACTGTGAGACTGCATTTTGCGCTCGATTGTGATCCGGCACAAAACTAGGGCTGAGGAGTCCATTTTTTCAGTCATAATCTTACTGTAAATTCAGTAATCTTTCATAAGTTTATGAGAACAATTCTAATTTCCACAAATGAAAATATTTACCAAGGAAACCAAGGTAATAAAAAGTGTGAAAGCTGGACTCAAAATGGCCCATTGCGGTTTAGCCTGCCGAAATGGTGACATTTAACATATTCAATTAAAGCTAGATGAGTTTCAGCATGGTGAAACTGCTTGTGTGGAGGCAATCCCTGCAATGTGTTTTTTTTTTTTTTTACTGAGGTAACCTAATGTGGCAGTCAGTGTTTTTGAAACAGTCTAAAACAGCGAAGTAAGCACTCCTACCATGCGGGCTATATTGTGTGGCGTCAAAGCTCTCAGGGGTGAACTACAACCTTTGAAACTAAGGAGTCAGCAGCAGTGTAAGAGAAATCAGGGCCGGTCAGAATCCAGCATGTAGATGTGAATCATTTTGCTTGCTGTGATCAGATCCTCATTGGCCCTGTTAAGGAGAGAGCTATGCACTATGTCCAAAGAAAAGTAGCACTAAAAGCTTAACAGATGGGCCGTTTATGCTGTGTCCTTTTCTGACTATGTTTGGGAATGGAACAGGTGAAAGATCAAAGATAGTTATAGCTTTCCTTATACCTGCGAAGGGGTGGTTGTGTATACTGTGGGTCTCAGGGCTTGTGTTCAGTGAGGTGGCTGAAACAAAATTGATTAGGACTCGGGTCTCATGTAACGTAATGGTAACTGTCAGCACAGCCCTGCTGCGATGTAAATCCTCAAGTTATCAAAACACAGTTAACATCCACCACGCGTGAACAGATTGATGAAGTTACAACGCAACCACTTTTTCTCCCATTCAAGTGATATCATGCAACATTAGGCAAGCTGGCATCAGGTTTGTGTTGGGTTTCGAGAAATGAATTAAGATGCTATTTGTTTGGGCATCTGAATCTTTCATTACTAATGAATAGTTGCTGGATTAATGTCCAAATGGGCTCGACACCAATCTCTCATACTGTAGGTGTTCTCGTGGGATTTGAATGCATTAAGTAAAATTAATATATATATTTGTTGGGAGCCATGCTGACATTTGATCTGCAACCATTTCATGACTAGTTAATATTGCTGAAAGGTTTTGATCTTTTGAATCAGCATGCGGGAGACCGTTTTAGTGAAATGATTTTGTGATGTGTGTCTTATTTACACTGTGCGCATTTTTCAGGAGGTATTCATGCCATTATTTAATAAACCCTAAAGTATTCTTAGAATGGAAATCTACTGAAATACTTTTTTTTTGTTTTGCCCACGACTCTGTTCAGGACAAGTGGTGTTGAAAATGAATAAATGAATGAATGAATACCTTCTTTGCCTGCTCTACTCCATTTTAATGTCTCTTCCCACCAGTTCGCATAGTCATCAATGAGATGGATTTTCTGAAAACACGAGATGAGGACGAGACGGCCATCTCATCTGGAACGACTCGGCTGTACAGCATGAAAAATTGCAGAGCTCAGGAATTATCAGGTACTCCGCATGGCTATCTTGTCAAGTCAGCACACCTTAGGGGCCGCATCGGCAGTGGGCTAAAGGTGTTACAAGAAAAAAATATTTTTGGTTTTATTGTTCGAGAAAGTTGTAGTGCAAACAGAATATATAAGACCCATCTTACAATTTTATGCAGAACAACCAACATACATATCAAGTGTTGTTACAATTACTTGCAGCATTAAATTGAGGGAGGATTTTCCACCAATATTCCTTTGAGGAAAAGGCGGTAGAGATTCCTTTAAAACAAAAACCTAGAAGTAAATCATTTATAAAAAGCAAAGGTGTGGTCTTAAATTTCCAATCTAAGAGAATTAAGAACCTAAATGATTTTTCCGCCTGATTCCTTATATTGTAATTCTTCTTGGTTGACACAAAACCGTTTTAATTCGTTCGTGGAGGTCCTGGAGTGGCCTTTAAATTCCCAACAGAATATTATATTTCATTTTGAATTGTACAGAAAGTCATTGCAGATTAGCAATGAGAATTATATATGAATATAAAAGACATAAATAAATGAGCACACTATATAGGGAGATGACGGGATGGGAAACTTTAGGACAAATAGACTGGATGAAACAGGTAAGAAGCCCAACAGGAAGACTCACACATTCTGAGCAACGTGACTTGTCTTAGTTCTCGGCAGCTAGAACACCGAGGGGTAAACATGTCTCCAGTTGCAATCAAGCCGGTTTCTTATACCATCAGCAGCAAAGTTTCTTTTGGGTAAAATATATTGCTTAGTATAGACACTGAAAAAAACGGTGCATTGAATTGATTCATTTTTATTTCGGCAAGCGGCTGCAGAAAATGAAATCATCTGGATCCAGATACACTTTTTAAGTAGATGTATACGCTACTTAAAAAAAAAATGCATCTGGATCCAGATGATTTTATGTCGTGCAACCACGACGAAATAAAATTGAGTAAATTTAACAAAAACTTTTTTCAGTGAATGTGGATGATGCATCCCATAGAATATATCGTACATTGTAATCAGTTATGCCGTTTATTGCTGTGGTGTGTCATATGATTTTTTCTCAGTTGAAAAAAAAAATCCCTCTATAATTGGATTTGATTTCCTCTCACAAACTGCGGTGTCCTGCAGAATTGGCGTAATTGCGCAATTTCTTCCCAATGCCTAATTACATCCGTCTCATTGGGATAATAATCACATATCCTTTTTACTCTTTGCATTTTTTTTCTTTCACTTTTTCCCCCCCTTCCAGCAATGTACTATGGGAGTTGCTGTCAAGTTTAAGTTCATACAACCCTAATTAACGCCCCTGTTCAGGCTCATTTGGTCAAAGAATACAAAAAAAACAAAGATTTTCTTTTACCCACCACCCCCACTTTTGGCACATTTAAAGCAATACATTCAGCTGTCACTGCAGGAGCTTACGATGCAGAACCAATTACCTCGGCCCCTCAGAGCCGAGATTGATCTTTTTTTTTCTTGCCTCTTCCCCCCCAACCTTTAAAGTTGGAAAAAACATTGTAAACTAAATAAGGGTTGCGAAAGGTCTCGGCGTCACCTTTTGTTTTAAGTTCGTAATTGGCATAAATGTCAGAACATTGTAAGCCCACTTCGGGTTGCTGCCTCTAATGTGCTCGTTTCCGAAAGGGGCGGGGTGGAATTGAGTAGTGTAATGGCCTTAAACAATGTAATTATGTCTGTCTGTTCCTCTGCAGAGAATAATAATCATTTTCCAGGTATGGGTGAAATTTGCCGCAAAGACTGCTTAGCAAGAACATGTCAAAGTAAGTTCTCTCAAGTGCGTGTTGTACATCGAAATCAAGATCCTAAAAAAATAAAAAATGCAGTAGAGTGGAACTAAGAGCGAACACACACACAACAGTTCAGAAGCTCTGAATTCGTTCACTTTGTGCGATTAGGAAAGTAATGCAAGGAAAAAAGTTGATCTTTTTCAGGTTTAAACTGTGGTCATCCTGAAATGTTCTGGGCAATCTTTTAATAACATCTGAACATTATATACAAACAAGAGTAAAGGGTATTTAGCCTCTGCTAAAATAAAACACAGCCAAAATAAGTTGTCATTTTTTTTGAAGTCCTGAATTTATGGTTGCTACTTTTTTAAAAGCACGTCACCGGTTTGAATATTCCGTCATACATGTAAAATAAAAAATAAAAATTACATTTAATTCAATTCAAGTTTCATTTTAAGATTTAGAAACAAACGTGTACTCACTCAATTAACTTAATTACTTTTGACTCTGAGTGTTTTCTGGTAAAATTACATTATTTTCTTTTAATATTATTATTGATTTATGACTGATATAGCTGTATCGTGCCTGTCGCGATGAGTGATGTATGCTTACCGCGTTACAGTGTATGTCTCACAGATTTTATTTACAGTTTATGAAGTGTCACAAGATGCTTAATCTTGCATTTTCTTCATTAGAGGCATTTGACTTTCAGCTTCCGATGTAATACGGCATCACTC